>JBBMOC010000018.1:8420720-9020720 GCA_037975185.1 Centropyge bicolor
GAGAGAGAGAGAGAGAGAGAGAGAGAGAGAGAGAGAGAGAGAGCCTCGAACACACAGTTACAAGCAGACACATGTTGGAAGCAGTGAGTTCCTGCTCTGGTGGAGAGAGTGGACTCTTAAAGAGACAGGCAGAGTGGGCGGCTCCTGCAGCTGCACGCCGGGCTCGTGCACCTTTAAACAGCCGACTCGCAGTTGTCTCTGGTGGAAGTGCGTTCGTGTGTGTGAGTTCGTGATCTTCGGGGTGTTTTTTGCGCTCTCGTACCCGGCCATCGACCTTTGGATCCGGGGCCCGGGGTAGGAGGCAGCTCCGCCGTGCACGGTGCCAATTGGCTGCGCTCTTCTGTCTTCAGCTGCTTCCTATTGCACGCCCAAACACACACACGCATACACACACACACACACACACAGTTTTACATGCATGAACGCTGTGTGTGCACGATGCTGCCCAAAGTCCCCTCTTATCGACATGTTTGAAGATTAACGAGCTGCTGAGAGCTGCGGGGCTGGGCGCCATCAGAGCGGGCGGACAGTGCGTGGCAGGCAGAGCGGGGAGGACGGAAGTCACCGCTGTTAGCTGGAGCACCGGAGCAGCTGCAGATCACGGAGCCATGACGGAGAAACGGATGTCCCGGTGGTACTTCGGGGGGTTGGCGTCCTGCGGAGCCGCCTGCTGCACGCATCCTCTGGACCTGGTCAAGGTGAGGGACTGGAGTCGGTGTGTATGTGTGAGTATGTGTGTGTGTGTGTGTGTGTGTGTGTGTGTGTGTATGTGTGTGCAGGCCCGAACAGCACACACACACCAGCTGCAGCACAGACAGGCTGTAGATATTGAGCCCCTGATCACTCATCATGCTGCTGTATGCTTATTATGGGTACGTGTGTGCGTGCTCGTTGTAGCCACAGTGAGTCTGTATGGTGGATCACGTGTCCTCTGTGGCATCACTGCAATGTGCATTAGGATGTTCAAGGCTATTGAAGTGTAGCACACAGGTCAATGCCAGTGAAATGTGTGTTAGCCCAGCTGACCTGCTATAATCATGAGTGTAAGATTAAAGAAAGGAATTGTTGGATTCATTTTGAAAAGGACACAGAATGACACCCCTTAGATCCACATGTATAACTGTATATGACATGCTGATACTGACCAGAGGGAATATGAACAGCCTGTTATTGCCTGATAGCAGGTGTGTGTGTGTGTGTGTGTGTGTGTGTGTGTGTGTGAGACAAGAGCAGTCAATTTAGGATGGATGGTGAAAGCGATGGATTGGGGACAATTACAAAGCAGCTGATTTTGGGGTCAGTGGATCAGGTTAGATTTAGAGTTAGTCTGAGGTAAGTATTGGTTATGGTTGGAGTAAGTCTTCAGGAAATGAATGTAAGTCAATGTAATGTCCCCAAAAGTCACCTAAGTAAATGTGTGTGTGTGTGTGTGTGTGAGTGAGAGAGAGAGAGAGAGTGGGCTCATGTCTGTTCATTCTTGTTAATCTTTTCCTCACTGCTCTGCTCAAACAGCAGTGAATCAGCACATGTCTGCCTGCTGCTAAACTCCGTATTCACTTGATTTGCACCTCTCTTTTGGTCGCGTTGAACTCAGCAGCACATGACCCCGATAACACTGACGGGTGCTCAGGAAGTCATGTGCTGCATAATTATGGAGACAGGGTCAGTAATCACCACATTACAGCAAAACTCAGGGCATCATTTCTGCCCTGACTTGATTGTTAGCTGGTGACACCAGATGAAATTATAGTAGTTTAAGCACTGGAGTTGCTTAAGTGTTCATGAGGTACTTCAAGTTCCTTTTTTCCATTTACTAAATACATCATTTTGTATTCCCATGCAGTTGTTTTCAGTGCAGCTGTAGTATAGAGAACCACCTTAGGTTTAGAATTGACTTTTCTCATTTCCAAAGTAAGTTCTAATCTTCAGTTTTTCAGGAAATGAAAAAAGACAGGAAATATTTTTGTTGTTCGTAAATCAGTTTCCCCCAACAAACAGACCTGATCGTGACCGGATACAAAACCTAGAAATTAAAATGTCTTCCTTGTTTAAGTGCTGAGCAAATTTCCAGTTTGTGACCTTCATGAGGACACAAATTCCAGATGAGTCAGTATGTGGGAGTTCTCTGTGAGGTGTCTTTCATGTAAGACTTCAGAGTGAGTGTGGGAGTTTTCATTAATCTACAAAACCTCAAAACTTCCTCCGTTGGATTGTCAGTCCCAGATACAAATGGTGTACTTGAGAGTTTTGATGAAATCTATTAACATATGAAAATAAACATAAATGTTTGTGATCCGAACTTGACTGAGGACATTCTCATAATCTGTATATGTATAATAATAACAAAAATACAACCCCGTTATCAGCATCTTAAGCAACAGTGGAGTGAAATTACTGTTTTCACATTAACTGGCTGCTGATTCTAACTCCACCAGTCAACAGTGGTGGTGAGTGGTTTTTATTCTTGGTGGGTTAAAACTTCCAACAAAAGTTGAAATTAAAAGGTGTTTTCTTCTGCATCACTGAGTAGTTTCTCTTAATCTAAGAAAAGCTCAAGGTGACTCTGGTTCGAGGTCAGTCCTCTGCCGCTCAGGTCGACAGACAAGTTCTTGCCTCGACTTGGGATCTCGTCCTTGACTATTTGACTTGGTTGGGTTCTTTTACATGTGTGCTTAGTATTGATTGGCTGTACACTTTGCTCATCTAAAATTTCCAGAGAGCAAACTGCCTGGAGAAGCATGCTGGGTTGCATTCTTGGTTGAGATGATGGCATTTAGTCTTCTTACTGGATCCATTTCATTAAACCAAAGTCTAAAGTCACCCCAACAAAGCAGCTTAAATCGTATTTTCGTCAAGCCCCTAAAACTTGAGCTCTGTTTTTTTTTTTTTTTTTTTTTCATACCTTTATTTGCTTAAATTTTGTCAAATTGGCACCATTAAAAGTATGCCACTGGATCACTTTAATACTGAAGGAAACTTGAAAACACGATGATTCACAGGCAAATCCTGTCATAAGTCCTCTCTCCATGATCTCTATGAAGGGATTTGTGGACATGGATTTTCCCAATGGACATCAGAGATAATGAGATCCTTGAAAGGTTTCACACAGAAACTAAAATATGTGTGTCATGACTGTGCGATTTTTGACTCCAAGCATGAAGGCTTTTAAGATGGCCTCTGGGAGCTTTATGAAACACACTGCGGCAGC
The DNA here is from genome assembly GCA_037975185.1 of Centropyge bicolor. Classification (NCBI taxonomy): domain Eukaryota; kingdom Metazoa; phylum Chordata; class Actinopteri; family Pomacanthidae; genus Centropyge; species Centropyge bicolor. The sequence continues at coordinate 8,423,929 of JBBMOC010000018.1, forward strand.
TCCAACTGCTGAATATGTGGGTCAGCACACAGGACAAACTACAATCACCAGCCTCCCCTTGTTTCACAACACTAGCCTGCGCATGTCTATTTCACCTCATGCAGTATCTTTGCCTCACTCTTCTGTGTATCTCTGTGCCCCACAGTTTGGTAACCTTGATATTTGCTCCTCAGGTGAAGTTATGAAGGTTTAGGTGCAAAAAAAGTGGTTATATTTGGACCAAAGAAAATTGTTTTGTTATTCCCACCATCTCTTCCACCATCTTTTTTTTTCCAAGTTCTGAATTTCAGTCATTCACTAACTTTTAAGTCAGTTTTTCTGCAGTTAGTCGAGCACAGCCATGGTGCACTCTGCTCTGTAGTGTCTTGACCCTTTGCACATTAAGCTATTTTTTGATATTGACCTTTCGTGCACAGTGACACGACTTCATGCTCAGATAAAAGCTGCACAGAGCTTACTGCAAGAAGCAAACAGCAATCAGAAACTACAGTTTAATAAAAGGAATGTAGTATTAAAGGTGATTTAGAAAGTGCACAGAAGTTGTTGCACTCCTGCACACAGCAGGTTCGCACAGCAGTCAGTGGGGGTATTGCCACATGACTCCTGCAGTATGTGGCCATGAGCTGGGCAAGGTGGAGGCCATATGCAGTTTTGAAATGTTTACTTTCTGCTTTAAGAGTCTGAGAGTGAGGTGCAGCCCCTCTTTAGATTTTCTCCCACCTATTTTTGGATAATACACACCAAGGCCAAGAACCTTTGTTCACCTGATATGGATGTAAGTTGCTCCAAATTAAACCTGTGAGTCCGTCCTTGAACCTCAGCATCATTGTTTCTCTTCAGATCTATTGTGCTGGAGTTCAGAGCCGGTAGATCAAAAGAACTGTCCAAATACTTCTAAAATGAGCTTTATATAGGCATGTGATCTTACTCCAGTTAAACTGCTAGTTACAGTGTCATTCGGGTGAGGAGTGTTACTGGTGTTGGATGTGGCTGACACCATATTTGGTCCTTTATCAGGACTCGTGCTTTCAGGAGGAGGTGTTGTAGCTTGTGAAGGAAGCTTGTGTCCCAACTTGTTGGAAACATGTTGCTGGTATCAAATTCAGATTAAACATTTACAAAAACCAATGTTGTTGAAGTCAAACATTAATATACTAATTTGTGCTGTTTCAATTGAGTATATGTGAAAAGGATTGGCACATGATCAAATTCTTTTTTATTTGTGTTTTACACAGCATCCCAACCTTTTTTGAATCAGGGTTGTAAACAGTAAATATCACAAGGAAAATGTATGAAAAATCATATCGAAAGTAATCAAACTTGTGTTCAAAGCAATGATCCGTGCTTTATTGTTATGTATCCGATAAAACCAAGCTTTTCATATAATAAAACATTTTGACAACAGATTTGTAAAACGATAACATGATAAGATTTAGTCATCACAAGTTGATTCTGCTGATACTTTTGGATGGCCCAGTTGAAAAACACTGTCGTAACTGTTTTACTACAGTACGCAGTTCACTTACGAGCTGAACAGCTTTTGATGATGTGTGATCAAGCCATATCCATAAAGTATTGTTCAAAAAAGGTTTTACACACACAGCATATAAAACACACAGGAGAGCTCAAAGTGTGTTCTGTTCTGTCACCAGACACAGGTGGTGCCTTTGCAGCAACATCTTACAAAACATCTTACAAAACTTAAAAAATGAATGTCTTCATGTTGCCACATTTCTGTAAGAGCTAACAACAGAGCATCTAAATTTAGAAGGACTGAAGTGTAATTTAGAAGAGGGAATATGTGACTGTGGTTTTCAGCAGGCAAGTAGGGCTTGGCCATGCACAAGTGTCACGAGGCAAAGATTGCCTTGTCATACTTCATTGATTTCCCCTTTGGTCTTACATTTATCAGATAAGTTTCTCTGTTGTTGTCATCATCGAAGCAGAGCGGCCAAACCAGATTTGTCGGACTTCACCTGTGAAGAAAATCTTTAGCCTGACACTTGTCAACTCATAATTGTGTAATATTTCACCAGGATGTGAATGTGTGATTCTTCCTGCACATGTACACATTAGCTTCCTGTTGGCTCAGTATCACTGTCTTACACTTTGGGCTTTTCCCCAGAGTTTTACAGTAAATAGCTGTATGAATGAAATGGAGAGCTACAGTCAATTCTGCCAGCAGGTTTAACAAGCTGGTGAGGAAGGTCAGCTCTGTGTCAGTGAGTCAGTGGCAGAGAGAAGGATGAAGGTGGAAGTCAAAGTCATCCTGGATAACCCCTCTCAGCCTCTCTGTGGTGAACTGTGGTAGATGGCCAGTTCATTCCAGATCAACGCACCCAGATGGAAAACAGAGTGCTTCAGGTGCTCATTTGTGCAGCAGTGGCGACCACAGACTGTCCTCACTGTGATCAGCTACAAGTTCATGTATTGTAATACAATATATTAAACTGTATTACTACATTCCATCTTGTACTCCACTATATTATACTGAATACATACATACATACATACATACATATATACATATACATATACATAGAAGGAAATAGGTACATCATATTTGTTTTACTTTTATCTTTGTGCTGCTTCAACAACTGAGCTTCGCCTTTAGGAATCAATAAATGATTTTCTTATCTTACCTTTATAAAGACTAATGATAAAAGACATTGTGTTCTGAAGGGCTTAATGGACTTAGTCAAATACTGATTAGAACAGAGGACAGAGGCCACATAGTAGAGCTGCTGTCTCTGAGAAGTACAGCACACACACACACACACACACACACACACGGGAGTTAAAACATTAAGAAAATATGCTCATTCTTTCTAACAAAAAGGAAAAAACTGTATGTGTGGATTTTTAAGGACGTGTGTTTACTAGTCAAATTAAAGATGGTGTTGAGATGCATTATGGCATGACGAAAAGTTACATCTTGGCCTTTGCTCATTAGATTTGGGCCATTAATTTGTCTCTCACAAGTCGCCCAACTTTGTGACAGAGCAATTGCTGGAGCCCCGCTTTAAGAGACGACACACTGTAGCCCTTTGACACATTTAGCTGAGCTTAGCTGAGTTACCCCACAGGAAGGAGCAGAAGGAAAACGTTGCTGTGTCAGCCCCAATAGGAGAATGCATTTGTCTCTGTCAATAACTACTTCTGTGTTCTGTTAAATGACGCCAATGCTAATAACTGAATGTCCTCACAGGTGCACCTGCAGACACAGCAGGAGGTGAAGAAGAGGATGATGGGGATGGCCATTCACGTGGTGAAGAGCGATGGAGTGCTGGCTCTTTACAATGGCCTCTCTGCCTCCCTCTGTCGACAGGTATGTGCGTCTTTGAGCCTAATTCTTTTCTCGAGCCTGTGCACACAAAATGTGATGACAGAGAAAACTATACTGAAAATGGTAATAATGCTAAAATTAGTTAAACATAGGCCAAGAGTGGAGTCAATAACCGTAGTTTACAATACTCCTCAGATCTACCAGATATTAGATTCAGTGTAGTTCATAAGGTTTCGTCCACTTCATGAAACCGCTTATTCCTCTTTTCTTTTTAGTCTGACTGCATTAATGTCTTTGTCATACAATGTCATCTTCTCTGTCATAATTCATTTGCTCACGACTTTCTGCAATCAGCAGGCTGGGACCAGGATATGTATTACCTCATACCCTTACTTATTATTTAAGTTTTTATAACACATGTGATGAAATTTATGGATTATATTGAGGTAGACACTGACTGATAATAATAATATTAACATTAGATAATTAAAATAAAAGAAATACAAATGGAATCAAACCCCCCAAAATAGTATAAGCTAATGAAAACTGTAAAAACTGGAATTTGGAGAGTGCTCCATAACGACGGCTTTCTGTACAAAGCTTGACCTGATTGTTGGGATTACTTGTATTCATGAATGTGGGTTGTTGATATGGAGTCGTCACACTTGAACTGGCTTTGTCCGGTTGCTACTGAATTTTACTACCACCTACTGGATTTTATGATGTCTGGCATTCATTCCACCGAGGCTAAATACAATTTCTCGTATGTTAATCAAAGTGGAAAATATTTGTGTATCTGCACCGGGTTTCAAATCCATTCCAAAATTCAATGGATTCTATCTTGGCCCATGCTGCACCCTGCCACCATATGTCATGAAAACTGAGCCAGTAATCCAGTAATTTATCTGTCATCCTGCAGGCAAACAGACAAATGGACAAACAAACGAGCAAACTGAATTTAAAATTTATGTGTGTCTAAATGTTGGACATAAAACAATATGCTGGTCTAATAAGAAGCTTTTTTTCAGTTTTGAAAAGTGACTCTGAGTGAAAATTGAAAGTCTGAGAAAAACACAAAGTCTTATAATCACCAACTGCATTTATCTGGTTAGAGCAAGAGAGAGAATGACAGACCACATCAGAACAGGTTTTTATGGATTAAGTTTCTGCTTCATTTTAATGAGATTCAATGAGATTCATGGACTTGTTGCCTCAGTCGGTTTGCTCTTCAAATATGTCTTGTGGTAACACTGAATTCATGTGACATTAGGTTTTAGTTTTGTAAAGCAGAGGAGGACAGCAGCAGGTCTGTAAAAATGGTGCAGGAGAAAGAAAAGTGAGTCACAGCCACTGGATGATGATGTTGATGAGGAGGATACGTTTTATCCTGTAAACAGTGAAGCCTGTTTAGTTTCTGGCCGCAGACTTTAAATGATCCAAACCTTTTTTTTTTTTAAAATGAGATTGTTGTTGTGTTCTGTTGCAAGAGGCTCCTCCTAGTAGTTAAAGAAAGAAAATGTTAAATAGTGAGAATAGTTTAGACCACAGCACTCTGCTGGACTCATTCTTTTTATGTCTCCTCTCCTCTCCTCTCCTCTCCTCTTAGATGTCCTATTCCCTCACCAGATTTGCCATCTATGAGACAGTGAGGGACATGATGGGCAGCACAAACAAGGGGCCCATGCCCTTTTACCAGAAGGTCCTGCTGGGAGCCTTTGGAGGTGGGAACACACACACACTCACACACACACACACACACACACACACACATGCAGCCACAACCATTCAACAACACACAAACAAACGCACATGTTCAGATGCAGCGTCACCCAACGATTTCTCTGCCAACAGGTTTCACTGGTGGGTTTGTTGGCACGCCGGCAGACATGGTGAACGTCAGGTAACATCCCATGACAAATTCTCATTATAGAATTTACAGTTCAGATTATTCCAAACAAGCCGTTGTTGGGTTTGTGGCCTGGGTGTGAGGGTAGTTGATTGAAAGGATCTGAACTGTTTTTGCTTCTAGGATGCAGAATGACATGAAACTACCACCAGAGCTAAGGAGAAAGTAAGTGTTGTAACTTACTCAGCTTAAAACTGCGACATTCTAAATCTTTCATCATTCTTGAACCCTCAATGTTTTCTTTCCTTTCAGCTACAAACATGCCATTGATGGGCTCTTCAGAGTTTTCAGGGAAGGTAAGTCTCAAGCAAAATATTGTATATAGCTTCATGTAACACACACACACACTCGATGACATCATATCTGACCTCTGACCTGTGCCCTGTTCCACAGAGGGTGTCAGGAGATTGTTCTCAGGAGCCACCATGGCCTCCAGCAGAGGAGCCATGGTCACTGTGGGACAGGCAAGTCACAGTGCTCGGTGATGGGAATCAGGAACCTTTTTTTTTGGCATTACAGGTGTAAAATTTGTGACTGAAAAAGTCAGGTGTTAAAGGTAGCTGTTGGATTCTCAGACCTGTGAAAATATCTTTGTATTGTACTATATTCTGCCTGGGCTGACACAATTACTGTTCAGTGCTTCCCCTTTAAGACATTAAGAGGGTACTGTATTCATTAGTCATGTCCAATTTAGAATCCATGTGTAAGTCCCGTAATATGATAATGGTATTGAGTTATGTTAAAGTTGCATTATTCATCAATGCTAAATCACTCTCCTAGAAGAATATGCACATTCAGTTGGTTCCATTAAAACAATGCATAATTCATTAATCCACATATCCTCAGCCACACTGAACTTTTTATTAAGTCTGTGTTGGCAAGCATATCCACAGGAAATTGACCCGAGGCTGCAGCACTAATACAAGCAATTAGTCTAAAAATGTAGTGAGTATATCGACCGACTGTAGGCCACACACTTACTCTATAAATGCTATAAATAGATTATTGAAGGCTGCCTGCAGTAAAATGTGTAAAAGCATTTCCATTCATCATCCTCAATAAGTTACCCATTACAACAACAAGTGAATCAATAAAGCTTATCTTATCTTATTTTATCTCAGGAGTCCACACTTACAAGTGCAACAGAGCCGTCAGTCTCATCTGCTTCATTATAGTCCTCACTAGACCTTTAAGATGTACAACTGCAGAAACTGGATCTGGAGAGCGATAACGTCAAAATACAGACACATTAGCCTGTAACACAATGTGAATAAGGGGCTTACTTAAAAAATATATCTATATCTAGTGTGACAAACTGCTTTGAGACAACAGTTTTTCTTCTTCTGTTCATCAAATCAACATGCAGCCTTTTAGAGATCTTCAAAACATTTCTGATAAATATCCCAGTCAGTTTATCTTTGAACCTTTTTCATCATACCAGTAGAGGGAGCCAAATACTAAATAATACAGAAACTAGGACGCTGACAGGTTGATATGTTTGAGTTCGTATCTGGGCTGATTGCAGGGGCCGTATAAAATTCTACTGTGAATGAAATACGTTTTTTCCCCTCTGCTACAACAGCAGTTTTGTTTTGCTATCATAACAATCTTGACTTCACTGTCCACCCTCTTTCTCACTTGGTTCTTCCTCCTCTTTGCTCTGACAATCATTTATAAACATATTGTGTGTAGCTAGAAAGTCACATATAATCTGATAATGTTAAAAAAACAAAGGTAAGGAGAAGAGGAGGTTTGGGAGAATCCACATTTTATAAGAGGATCTCAATACAACCCTTAGGAATGTCAGTTCATTGTGGAGTCCACTGCAGTGAATGTGAGCCAAACAGTAGCTGATTTTTCATTATCACCATGTGGTTGACTGCTCTCTCTCTCTCTCTCTCTCTGCCATCAACCAAAAGCCAAACAGAACAACCAAACACAGTATTTATAATAGAATAAGAGAATCCAATTTATAACGATATTCTACTTGTACACTGAGTTGCTGTGGGCAGTGCAGTCAGGTAATATAATTTTGACCTTACTCTCTCACCTGAGCCTGGCTGTTCTGCTGACGAACAAATGGTGTATTGAACATCTTTCCTGCACCTGCAAATTCATGCTGCATGTGTAACAGAACAAAATTGAGGGAAGGAAGATGAGTAAGCTTATACGATGCTTTTCATCTCACTATCCATGAATGTACTGTAAATATACCACAAGGCTCTTGTTTACATTCAACCTGACATGGAAGAGGTTTTGTTTTTTTAACCCATTAAAATGTCACAGATTTTCTCTTGTCTCCCCTTATTTGTTCCACCTGTAGTTGGCGTGCTACGACCAGGCCAAGCAGCTCGTCCTGGGAACAGGCATGATTGGAGATAACATATTCACACACTTTCTTTCCAGCTTCATTGCAGTAAGTGTCAGGTTTTATTTGTGTAGTCAGTGAATTCAGTGTAAGGTTTACAGGGCTCTTTTGTGAAGTGATGAACTGTTCCTCTGCAGGGAGGCTGTGCTACATTCTTGTGTCAGCCTCTGGACGTACTGAAGACGAGGCTGATGAGCTCCAAGGGAGAGTACACAGTGAGTGGATCCCTCTCTTTCTGTTTATCCATCTTCTTTATTTCTCAGCGCTCATTCTGACCCAGCGTGTCTGTCTTTTTTCAGGGGGTGGCACATTGCTTACGAGAAACTGCCAAGTTGGGTCCTCTGGCATTTTACAAGGTGAAGAACAGTCCTACACACAATACATTAACATCACTGTGGTTATTTAGTGCCACTTTTAATCAGAGGTTCTTGATTACAGGTCCTTACGCTTTATTATCTCAGTTATTTGACTTGGTGTCAGGATCACCCCTGGATGCTTTGATTCACACTGATCTCATAGAATAGAGGTGTTTCCTGGCTACAACACAGCAGTCATGGAAAAGACTGTAGATAAAACCAATCATATAACACTAAAAATATACAAAAAGGGTTTAGTGTCAATTCTGGTCCAGAGGTTAAAACCACTCTGATGTAGTTGTACAACCTAGATTCCAAAAATGTACAGACACTGTTTAATTTAAATAAAAACAGAATGCCATCATTTGCAAACCATTTTTTCTGACAACAGCTTTACAAAGTGTTCCCGAGTCCATGTATTAATCTCCGTTATACAATCATGTGTTCACAAAGTGTTGAACCTCTTGCCATCCTTGCTTGTGAATGACTGAGTCTTTCCAGGATGAACCTTTCATACCCTATCATGATCCTATCACCTGTTACCAATGAACCTGTTTACCTGTGGAATGATCCAAACAGGTGTTTTTGGATCAGTCCAAAACTTTCACAGTCTTTTGTTGCTCCTGTCCCAACTTGTTTGAAACATCAAATTCAGAACAAACAGATATTTACAAGAATCGATTAAATATATTGTATTGTATATATGCAGGGGCTCTTTAAATACACACCTGTTTGTCCTCATTGCCCTTTTAAGAGATGAGGAATGAGCTAAAGATGTATGTACCTTGACATTAAGCTGTGAAATAACAGCTTTCAGCCAGTTGGCTAAAATGCAATATTGATTGAATAAATGAACAAAAGGCAATGTCTTGAATGACTCAATAAATAGTAAAGGATCAGAAACTATACATTGTATACAAAATCCATATAAGAGAAAAGTTCCACAAGAGAAATTGTTTGCATATAGTCAGTCAAATATCATAAAGGTATAACAGTTGTTGGCTGACAGTAACACAGTCTATGACGACACAACAACCCTGTTACAGTTCTAGCTAGTGTTTTCCTTTTATCTAAAAGCATGGAAACATGTCTTTTCAGGTTGAACAAACCACCAAAGAAACATCCACTGCAGGAAACGTTCAGTGTTGACATCAGTTTGTGGGCTGTACATCAGCCAGTCAGCCGAAGCTCTTTGAGCAGCATAAAAGCTTATCTGCTGTCATCAAACTGTCACGTTTGGTCATGTTAATTTGCTAAATGATCCTTTTTCTTCAGCTCCTCTGCTAACAAAACACTGCTTGCTCATGGCTTGCAAACTACAGTTACAGCACAAATTTGTTTACGTTGTCCCCACAATGCCTCTGCTTGCTCACCTGTCAATCAGACACACTCAAAGGCTTGGAGGCCGAAGGAGCATTTCTGTTGTTTCTTACTTTCAACAATGGAAGAAAAATATTCATAGTTAATTTGTCAATCAGGCATCACATACTTTTTGGCAACAAAAGTTTTGTAACAAAGCAAATGAATTAAAAGCATGCTGTCGCTATGACATATGATCAATTAATATCAGTTTTACAGTTAGACACTAAAGTACTTTTTAGGCATAGTAACTTTAAACTGACAGATGTAATGGGAGAAAACTACATATAGTAACCTAATGCCACGCTTTTGTTGCAGGGTCTCGTCCCCGCAGGGATCCGTTTGATTCCTCACACAGTGCTCACCTTTATCTTCCTGGAGCAGCTCAAGAAAAACTTTGGCATTCTCATCATCTCCTGAGCTCACTCCAGTTTTGAAGAGTGTGACCGGCCACGACTCGGAACACCCGCCAACAACTGCCGCTCACAACGCCCTGCCATAGCTCTACTCCTGGCATTTTCAAGAAAATAAGGGAAGAAAGAGAGTCATGTCTAGTTTGATACGAGCTTGTGCATGTTTTCCTCCTCCTTTTGCTCTACCTCTATGTCACAGCTAGATGCGAAATGATTCTGATTGATATGAGCAGCAATTTCTTGAAGGGACACAAACTGGAATTAAAAGATGATTTTTTTCCTCTATCCGAATAAATGATCAATGTGATGCTAAGAAAGAAGATGCTTAATGTTAGAGGTGCTGCATTGGAGTTATTAGAATGACCTGCCAAATTTAGTAAGAAGATTAGAATTAGTTCTAGCAGATGTTTAAAGTAGTGTAATTTACAGTAAGTGCTTGACATGATGAGACATATTGAGATTATTAATTCTGAGTTAAGGAGCAATTCATCAGACAGACTAAATGTTGACTTTGACTAATTCCACATCAGATTTTGTGATCTATGTTTTAATCTCAACAGTGCTTAAGCCTAGTTAAGCAGTGGTGTACAGTGCCCCCGGAGGCCACACCAGTGTATAACGACTGTGGCTTATAAAGTTTGTGCCAGGAATGTGTTTTCTTATTCGTCCTCCACAACACATGTGTTGTGTCACATTAGGCCAGGACAGAGTTTACGACTTAGCTGAAGTAGAAAATTCAAACAAACACAGTGAAGCCTCATCATCAGTGCCATTCTTGCCAGTCTGCAATGTTTCCTGAAAGCCATTACTTAAACATGACTGAACTGTTATGCAATTACATTGTAATCATTCCCAACAGTGATGACCAATTGTGATGGACCCTGACTTTAGCAGAGTCAATTTATTTGTTTGCGTCACTAAATTCATGTTTTACAATTGGAAATCAACCACTAGCAGGTTTTTTAACCTTTACTTCATTCCGTTCCTCTGTCATCATTTCACCGTCACAGCTTTTCAGAGAAGAGGACCAAGCTTGTTTATCTTGTGTTTTTAAGTGAGGAGGAAGTTTGTGGGGAAACTGTGAAGCAGATGGAGGTCAATTTTTGGCAGTGGCTCTTTTATTTTTCCAGCCCCGGTGAAATTCTGTACGACCACTCGAGCTCTTAAAGTCCTTACTGTTTTGAATGGAGATGTAGAGAAGTGCTGCACAGTTCAAATGTACACATAGCTTTTACATCTGTATTGTTACTGACTCGTTTAGCTGAGTGCGTGTCAGACTTTAAGACTCAGGACGCTACTGTTTTATAAGGCACTTTACTGACATACTGACTAACCTGCTGTGTAGAAACACATGCTAAACATTGAGAACTATAGGATGTTCTAAAGGTGAAATAGAGACGTTTTCAGATGTTTAGAATTTACAGTGTTAGTGGTTCCACTAGAGGGCAATTTGTAATGTGACTCTTTTCAGTCCAATGATAAGTTCAGTGAATACATTAATCTGTGCCTGCTCTGTTGACAGTCCTTGTCAAGTCATGTTGCCTTACAGCGAGTGTCCTCCAGGGGACAGTGTAGTAGCGTGTGATTAATATCGATGCAAACAATCTGACCCACCTGCTCTTGAACCTCCCATTGAGCCCTACACCTTCATCCAAGGGTACGCTTATAAAAAAAAGAGAGCCACCAAGTCAGAGCAACCTCAGATAATGACTGTGCATGTTCTTGTGTTCCTCAACAATGTGAGATACTGTAGATCAGCCGCAGTTAGTAACGCTAACCCCAACTTTATTCATATGCACAGAAATTAAACTGGAGGGACCTGCAATTCTGACTGATGTGAATTTGTATTTTGTAGATCACTAACTAATGATTTTGGAATTAAAATACTAATGTGAAAATACTGTCTGCTTTATTTTTGTAGTGAATCAGATTGTTGTAAATCACACCACCTTCTTCTTCTCATAATTATTATTATTTCATGAATCAGCTCAAGGGACTGCATTCAATCCAAGTAAAACAAACAGGATGATCTTTGTCATTCTGTTTTCTTCCGCCACAATTTCATGGTACAGAGACGTGACCCTGAACTAGGACAAGGGCATATTTTAATGTTTGCTCCACCAGTCTCTCACAGACCTAAGATCTGTGGTTATTTCACAGACGGCCATTACGACCTCCCAGCCTGCACTGTGAGCCAGGACCGACCACAATTAATGGTAATACTCAGCCATGATGATGAATGTGTGACTCTGTTCCTCTGCCTAGATGAGCATTGCTCATCCTTCCTTCACCATTCCTTTATTAATACCATCCATCACATGTAAAGCATTAACGACTGTGACCACTCACCTCACTGCCACATGCATGTCTGTGTGGGAATTTGTGAGCCGTCTTACGTCCCTGCATGCGCTCTGCTCATTTTCACAGTCGTCAGGAGAGCTATTTGTGCACAGCTGTGATATATGCTGCCTGCCTGTGGAGTGATGAGGAGAATCAGGCTGTAGGTCTACTTGTTGTGATGCTCTGTCTTCAGAAATGTGCTTTGATTTCAGGAGGAATCATTATACTATCAACTGTATTCATTAACTATCAAGAAGTTGAGGTGTCTATACTTATAATATCTTGTGTTTTCATGGACAATAAGCTGAAATTCTGATCACTATGCACATGCATGCAGAGATTCAGGGTGTGAAATGGTCCAGCTTCTGTGATACATCGACTGCTGAAACATCTCAAATTCAATTTCCTCATCTCAGAAGGTCAACTAAGAACTGTGTGTGTGTGTGTGTGTGTGTGTGTGTGTTTGTGGCTATTATCCATTTTAATGAGCATGACATTTTACATTGATTTTATGAACGATTGTGGATATTTGAAATACCACAATGATTTGTATTCTGTATTTTCTGACTGGACATTTGTGTACAGTTTGCTGTACTGCTGCTTTTTATTTTATGAATGGAAGTAGCTGACAGAAATATTCCCATGTGGAATAAAATATCAAATGAAACAATGAAATGGGCCAGGAGCTATAATTTTAATATTAAAGAGTCATGTTTTTATTAAATGAGACAAACCTACAGTAGACAGCTGAAGAAACTGAATTCAATATGTGTGAAAATAGAAATGCCTTGTATTGAATTTCCTCAAGTCAGGACTGCGTTATAACTACGTTTGTTCAGTTTGTACTTGGCAGGTTTTAGAAAGCATAGAAGTCTGTTGAGTGTAATCAAGCTTTATGGGGTATAGCCAAATATTTGAGTTCAATAGGAGCGTTTCCATTTGTATTCTCTGCTGAAGCGACATCACATTTCCAAATGTTTTAATTCACATTCATTATTCCTCACTGCTCAACAAGACCCTGACAAAGAGGAGTGAACAAGAGAAAAAACATAAAACTTTCGGTCTCTGTCTTACAATGACAGAGACCTTCAACACACTTTTGTTCCATTCATGCCATTATGACACAAATCTATGCAGCAACACTGATTAACAGAGATGCAGGTTCACTCTCTTCTCAAGGTTTAGACTTTAGCATGTTTGTGTGAGTGGGTGTAAAAAATGTCAAATGGGGAGGTGGTGAGATGATACACTTGGACAAGAGTAGTTGCAAAGGTGTATTTAAAGTTAAGCTGAATAGAACAAAACTGAACACAATTTTAACCAAGTATGTGCAAACTTAGTGAAGTGAAGCGTGTACTGGTGGATCATCATCAGCTGTTTCCCACCTGTTCCTCAATCACTGGCTCATTCACACTTGCTGTGTTGCTCCTAGCATCTAGTCATATTCACACAGGTGCACAGCACAGACATTATAACTGGTTGTTTAAATATGCTGCAGATTTGCTCAACACCATCTGCTGCTGCAGCACCACCCCAACCTACTCCGTCCACTTTCTGCTGGGTCGCTAGTTCATCACAAAGCTCATGACCGCTCACACTAGGATTCACATTTAACCTAACCTGCATGTGTTCGAACTGTGGGAGGAAACATACACACACACACACACACACATGCAAGCTCCACACAGAAGGGCCCTGAACACAGGACAAATCAAAAGGTGACTAAACACGGGAAGTCCAGATGGTGTGGAGTTGCTTCAGTGGATAGGGGCTGGTAGGTGCTGAGGCTGCTGGCTGGAGATACATAGGTGAAGGTGAGGAAGAACACAGGAGACACAGGAAACACTGGAGAAACAGGGACAAAGACAGGGAGCATGGAAAGGAGGCATACAAGGGGACGATCTGGCAGCTTGCAGGTGGAAGGAGAGGGGTATTTAAGCTGCCAGTGGTTAGGTGAAATTGGGGACAGCTGAGGGAATAAAGAGCCCCTGCACCTGAAGACCACACCTCCAGCCACTGAAGCAATGCCTGAACAAAAAACTAAACTCTAAACCAAAAACACTGGAGTATAGGACTCAAAACACACTGAAAATAAACACAAGCAATCAAAACCATGACACATTTGACTCTTTAGCTCAATCGCATGACTCCTAATTGGTGAAGAAAGTCCAGCATGTTAAGAGCCAGATATTTCCCTCAGGATTTGGTGGAGACCAAAGCAAAGCTAAAAGGAGAGGGATTTTTCAGGTAGCCCAAAACATAACTCCAAATGGAAGTTGCTTCATGTCTTCAGGGTTTGTAAATATAGGCAACTGCTTCTAATACTTCAGCCATAACAACTGCATAAGACAATGTGTTAGACTGTGGGTTTGTTCACTAGTTGCAGAGCATTTATGCCCCCAAGTGGCCAAATCACTTAACTCAGCTCCATTAATTCTGTGGTTGATTTGTTGTCAGTCACAGATATATTCTGCCTTAGAGAGAGCACTGATAGTACGGGAGCAGGAATAATAGTATTTCTCCACTTCACTGGCCACTATGTGATTGTAAAAGCCAGCTACAGTTCAGGTGGATCTGAGCATGAATGAGTGGTCAGGGAAAAGGGATTGTGGGCTCTCAGCTAAGCCTGATGAACAAACAGCAGGGACCGATTAACTCAAAGGTCACAGTGAAACCCTGCTGGCAGAGTGAAAATGGACTTACAATGAAGTTAGTTTTCTGCCTGTTGCTCAGCACATGGTAACAAGGCTGGTAACAGATAAATGTGTCACATGACTTAGAACTTGAATTGTTAGTTAAAAATAAGGTGAAATAATTCGGTGGTGAGCAGGTGAGTGCAGAGGGTTAGAAGAAAAGAGCCGTGATAATGAGACGAAAGTAGAAAAAAATGTCAAAAGTAAAGACGTGAGTAAAGAAAACAAATGAAAAAGGATAAAAAGATCAGTGTTAAACAAACAGCAGCGGGAGCTTTGTTCCCTCTGATGCCTTTCATCTTCAATAGTCAATCAGATATTTCCTCTTATTTAATTCACAGCTAGCCATTTCTGCCTTGTGATGATTTCAATTCCTATCAGATCAAGCCAAGTCTCTTGAAGCCTGCAAAGACTAATCATCCGATTTAAAAGAAATTCATGCATCATGGAATTGTCATAAACACTTCAAGTATGACGAACTTGATTTTTTCCTGACCAATCAGTCGGTGACGACCATTTGTTGGTCTGACTGAAACAATCAGTTCAGCGTCAGTGCACAGCTCGTCCTGTTTCTTCAGCAGTAGATGAAATTGACTTTTTAGAACGATGGAGATCAAAATGACTTTAAAATTAGAGCATCCAATATGATCACACGCATGCAGCACACATACAATTTCAGAGAAGGCCGGTCAATAAACAAGTGCCACAGGTAGATTGAAGTTCTCTTTAGGGAGAACGTCACTGATTTTGCACATCACGGTCTGTTTACAGGTCTTGGAGAGGACAACAGCACCTGCATTGAAAACGATGTATAAAGCCGTATGTGGCTCCAGAGGGAGCTGTGTGATGTCGCATAAATGTCCTCAGGTGATGTCGCTTGAGTCAATGCTGGTTGGCCAGGGATGAAGACACTGTTCAGTCTAGTGTTCAGTTAGAAGGAAGGCAGAAGAAATTGTTGAAGCAAAAAGATTATATCTCTTTTTTATTTCTTTTAAAATAGTTTCTCTTTTAAGTTGTATTTTTTTCAAGCATTTTTAATTTAACGTATTAAAAGATTATGTAAAGCATTAAACTGCCTTTGTCTATAAAATGTGCTCTTCAAATAAACATACTTTGCTTTACACAGTTAGTATTGATGACAAATATTATGTTTCATTTATTTAACATGCAAAATAGACATTGTGCTGATATTGATTAGTGCAGCTCAAAGGTGACATCCAGTGTTTTTAATTGGTGTAGATTATTTCATTTCAAATGTCTCTCTCTCTCATTCTGTCTTAACCACCCACCCACACACAGAGAAAGACAGAGTTCAGTACCTGCTGTCAGTTCATACTCTCCTCTCATTATCTTGCTCACTAGGTCATAACCCCACAAAGTGTGTGCGGGAGGAGATGATCAGCAGGCGACAGAACATGAAGATGTTACAGCTCTTTTCCCAGATTTCCTTTCACATCATTAAGATAGTTGATAACCGCACATACATTTTTATTTTATTGCTGTAGCGTTCTTATGGAAGCACTGTAATTGGTACACATGATTGAATTCAGCTTTAACTGTGGTGAGATCATGGCCGATCCTTCTGCACACCCATAAAGGCACCATTCAGCCAGTCTTTTGCATAAAAAACATCATCCAGGGATTTGGAGAAATCCTTGTGACCTTTGCACTCCTTTCCTAGTGCAAGAAGCCGAGTGGTGTTCAGCCATACTTTGCTGCAGTCAGGCTGTGTCATCGAGATCCAGGATTATTTTTAAATGTCTATGACTCTGAAGGAGTGAACATCCTCCATGCTGCACAGCTCATGCAGCTGAGATTTACAGGTTTGGGCCAATAATAAATTAGTATGAATAAAAAAGGAAGCACATTAAATTGAGAAATCCCTGTCTACAACTACCACCTCTATCACTATGGAAAAGCCTTGTCTGGTGTGCATTGCTCTCTTTCTCTGTCTTGCATACACAAACCAGGACACACACTTCACCTCACACTTGCCTCTGCCAACAGCACCGTTTTAAATTGAGTGTACAAAAGGAATAAAACCCTCTCTCTGAAACACATTACATTTCTTCTGTGAGAAATGAATGATCATAACTCACCTTCTGACTGCATATTGCACATGTTTGCCATTGTTGTGTGTGTGTGCAGGCAGGCAACGTGTGTGATCGTTAGTGTGGGCTGAATGAGTTCTCCTCTGATTAGCAGGGTTAAGATAAATATCAGGCTTTGTGGCCTATGACCCAAGTGATAATCCTTCTTGACCCTGCCTCACCCACTGATCGCTCTCCTGTCACCAAATCAAAAACACCTGTCACAGGCTCTAAGACAAGTTGTCTCAGCGCGGTGTAATTACCTGTCTTCTCTTGTCTAACGCATTTAACTCAGAGTGTGTGTGTGTGTGTGTGTTTGAGGGGGCTGGTGGTGAATTAGTTGTAAGTGTGGGTGAGTGAGAGCATCAGGAAGGATTAGAGGGATTGGAAGAAAAGACGAAGAAAAACAAATTTACCGCTTTGTGGGTGTGCTATATATGTACATACATGTCTATGGTTGTGTGAAGAGATATTGAGGCATGAGCTATGAATACTGTGTGTCGTCAATTAGGTTTCCATCTTACGTGAAATGACATGGGTGTGTGAAACTTCTTGACCTTGTTTCTCTGCTTTCCTCTCCTCCTCTATTTCTGTATCTTTAGTTTTCTGCTCATGATCATTTCTTATTGTCTGTGAAGCAGCAGTCT
Source organism: Centropyge bicolor (assembly GCA_037975185.1). NCBI lineage: Eukaryota > Metazoa > Chordata > Actinopteri > Pomacanthidae > Centropyge > Centropyge bicolor. Next base: position 8,441,387 of record JBBMOC010000018.1, read on the forward strand.
GAGGAGTGTTTGGGGAGATGCAGTTTTCATTTCACTGTCTCACAGGGCATTACACCAATAGAGGAAAAAGCTATTATAAGTATATTTCCTATATTTCATAGAAATGTGAGGCGATAGGGAAAATATACGCCAGCTGGAAAAGACAAGCACAGATCGTTTGCATATATGCCTATGATGATTCTCATTTAAATCTGTGTTGGTTCAGATTCACATTTACAATGAAGGCAAACAGAATGAATTAGAACTGCGTTAACTTTATCAGCAGCAGCTTGAAACAACGCTTTAAAAACCCCATTTCATTTCCCAGGAGGATGCCTCGGATGTACGGCTATGAGACTTGAGTTTTTTCAAGCTTCACAGGAATATTTATTTATATATCCAGAATAAGGCTTCACAGATCACAGATGCTTCTGAATCTATGCTTTGAATCATATTTTTCTGTTGCCCGTCTGCTCACTCCTGTCTCCTCCTGTGACTTCACCCAGTGCCGTAGTTTTATAGTCTATGGCCGTAGCACATATAGTAAATCTGGCCTGAGTACATGTGCAGTCTTAATGGGCCCTCTGCCCCTTCTTCAAACATTTACACTAATCTGAATCACTTCTGGCAGTTACAGTTTTGTGTTCACTGCTCATTTGTTATCAGCATTTCACTGAGTGATTCAAGCCCACAATGACGATACTGTACTAATATTGTGTGTTGATGCTACTCTGTTAGAATCTCTTCTGTTCAGTTAAATAGAATATGTCTCTAGAATATATGTCCTCTGTTGTTAGTATGTTTAACTTTGTTTCTATTCTGACTGTGGGATTTTTAAAATAACTTTTCATGTTTGATGGGATTTGAGTTACAATACTATCACCTGTTACCAATGAACCTGTTTTTACCTGTGGAATGATCCAATGTTTTTGGATCAGTCCACAACTTTCACAGGCTTTTTAAAACATAAGATAAGATTAGATAAGATATACCTTTATTCCACAGAGGGTAAATTTACATGTTGCTGCCATCTGTCATGGAGGGTGGTTGTGGACTAATGCTCAGAATAGTCTTTAATGCAAATAAGTGAAATCTTAACAAGAACTCATGGCAAGGTTGGGTGCAAGAAAGTCAAAACACAAAAACCTCAGGAACAGGCATGGCATGACATGACAAAGGACAATATGAATAGGATCGAAAATGACAGGAACATGAACATGAGAAGAGACGACGATGCAGCAAGGGCAAACTGAAATGAACTGACTTATAAAGACTCCTGATAGATGATTAGCTGCAGCTGGGAACACAGGTGATAGGATGAGGTGGGAGTGGCTGGGAGATGAGATGACGCAGAGGCGGGGTGATAAGGAAAGCACAGAAAACTGAGATGAGAGTCTATGGCAGGTGAATAGTGTCAGACAGAACTTAGACAAGACAGAACTACGACAAGACAAGGGCATGACAAGAATAAGGCACGACAAGACTACAATATGACAAGACTACGACATGACAAGATGACAACATGACAAGACTACGACATGACAAAACAAGGGCGTGACAAGACTAAGGCGTGACAAGACTACGACATGACAAAACAAGGGCCTGACAGGACTACGACATAACAAGACTAACAGGACTGAAAAATTAAGACATGAACTTAGACACAAAACTAAGACACAGAACTAAGACACAACATGGCTTTTTCACAGCGTGATAACTTTCTTGGAATTGGATTTGTACATGTGTACGTGTACTTGGTATGGTGGGCATGTGAATGTTGTTGACATGTTTCCATGCCATACTGTACACCATATGTCTGAGGATCAAAATTTATAGGTATACTAGGCAAGATTTTCATAAAAAACACTGTAGAGACAACAAGCAATCCCTCTCAATCATCACAGGTAGACTGTAGCACTGACAGCATTCAGTGTCTCATCTGAGATCCAATTGCATGTAAGAATACTGAGACAAGCCTCAAATTAATGGATTTCTCCATGCGCGGGAAAACTAAGATCCAGAGGTGTCTGACAGAATCCTAAAGCTTTTTGCGATTCTTATTCACAGGCCGTGGCGGTCATGATGGCCTTGTCAGCTTAAGGTCCTGCTATATGCAAAGAACCCTCACCACTCACACCATTTTCTGAATGCTGATTATGGTGCTACATTAAAAAACAGTTTTTGAAGATGTTGGGGCTAAGGTCTGACCCTCTTCAAGCCTGATCAGGGTTGATTAGGCTCTCCCCAAAGTCTTCAAAAAGAAAATTTGGGGTTTTCACAACCTCTTTCATTCTAGTTGCATTACATAGAAGCAACTTTAGACACAATAATTACAGAAGAGGCCAAGCAAGCACCTTGAACTGTCAGATGCTCAGATTGGATTTTTCTTGTATTCCTTGTGTTTAACACTTATATCTAAACCACTTCTGAGGTGAAAACAAAGGTTAACACAACTGAAATGTGCATTTTAATCATGTGTTGGAAATCCAGTGTGCTCTATCACAACTAATGCAACATCAAGTGGAACCAGGAGGGTAAAACTGCAAAGCAAATAGATGAGTTATGTAAAGTCTAATAATAATAATAATAACTTGATAATACTTGTCATATGCATCTTCAGTGTGTCTTCATGTTCATTTACTCCTGTCAGAGCTGCTGTGGGTGAGTTCATGAGGAAAGAAATAAAAGTTGGAAACTGTGCAGCTGAGATCAGGCCTCCTACCATAAACTCCACACTGGTCACATCAGTTCCACATATTTTAAAATTTACAAAGGTTCACTCTGGAACACTGCTTCATTCACTCTCCTCTGTTATTGATTATTCCAGTCAAACTTGTCCATTCATGTTTTCCTGCATCCTACTATTCTATCAATTCTTCCACAAATCCAAAAGCAAACAACATCACAGATGTTGACATAGAGTCACCACCTTCCTTTTATGATTTAACTTGACTCAGCTGTTAATTATGAGGCATTGACCCTGAATTAAATTATTGTCTGTGCAATGATGCGTCACAGTGTGTCATCTTTTTAATGCAGATTAGCATAAAAATGGAAAGTCACAGAGGACAGGAATGCTTGTTAAACATTAAAAGAACACAACTCCTCCTCCATCAGTATAAAAACAGACAAGATAATGGCAAGTGGTGAAAAGCTATATAATATGAATAATGGTTTTTAAAATAAAGAGGAAAATATGTGTCATGTAAATAAGCCTGTTGCCAGTTATGAGCAATGAACAGGTGCAATATCAGGACAGCAGATGAAGTATCATGTAACTTAATTGTTGTGTGTATTAAAGTCAAGGACTGCAGACAATAATTCGGTCAAAAATTTTTGACTAATCATTTGTGCGCACATCATATTAGAAACAATATAAATGAAAATAAGAACACAAAATAAGTCATTTTCATATGTACACTGAAAAGCATTTGTCAGTCAAGTTTGTTCTTTTTAATCCTTTTTTTAAGTGAGTGATTTCCTTTTCATCTTGGCATCCCTGAACTTCCACGTATGTCACTTTATTTTCCTTGTTTTCTTGGCTGAGCATCCTATGAGACTGAAGCATGCAGCCAGTTTACAGGGCTGATAGTCATGGGTATATAGTCAGAGAACAGATAACAAACAGGGTCTTCAGTATCATTTCCCTCATGAGTCTCATTGCTTTGTCAGCATGTGGGCTTTTGTGACACTGTCCTCACTTGGCTTTCATGCTTGGGCAACCTCAGCAGCCTACAGGCTAATATTTGACTTCATACTGCAGTACTACATGAGCAAATTGGTTTGGAAATGAAACCAAAAATACAATCCTCACTTACAGAATAGTTAAAAAAAAATATGAAGGTAAAAGCAGTTATCCATGCAAATGTAGTGAAATGTGGTAAAACAGTTGAGTCAGTGGTCAAAATTTAACATTCAAATATTGAGTGGGAGGCTTGAAGGTCTTGAGTCAAATGATTTGAAAAAACGAAAAGTGAGACATTTTTATTTAAAATTTCAAATTAGCAATAGCAGTCATTTCAGCAATTCAGATTAACTGATGTCAAACAACACATGCCTTGATAATTTACTGTTAGTCCAACATTTCTTGTAAAAAACAGAGCAGGAAGAGCATTTTTGTCATTCACAAAAATAACAAAAAATCCTCATCCTTATCCTGTGTATGTTTAAAAAGGGTCAAATAAAAGCAATCCTTTACACTTCAACATGTCAGCCTTGACCAGAAACCCTATCAGAGCAATTATCTCCTCTGATTGGTGCATTTAAGCCAAGAGTGACACTTTTTCTTCCAAATAAAAAGGCAAACTACCATTTTATTTTTCATTACATATGAGTTCAAATCATAGCAAAATTCCAAGCTAAATGAAAATGTCTAGTTTGCTTTTATTGATTTATTTATTTACATAGAAAATGAAAAGCCACCGGACATTTTCTTTTATTTCTTTAATTGTGGCAGGTTAAGTAAATTTGTAATTATTTGTTGACAGACTCATTTAAATGTTGGGAGTAATGAAGCATTTTTCAACACAAAATTGATAAGTGTTGTGGTTGTATGTTAAGCACAAACAAGACAATTACATTTTTCTGAATGGTTTGTTATTATATGGGCAGTTCTGGACTTCCATACAGGGGACAGCTGTTCACCTACATAGCAGCACAAACAGCCACCAGAAGCTGTTTTAGCACTGGAGTCATTCATGTTACTGGTGGTGTTGGTTCACTCTGACCGTTTCTGCCGACTCTTTCTACCTGTTACTGCCTGACAGTGACCTTTCAGTAACCCCTTATCCTCCTCACAGTCGCACCTCTGCATATTTGTCCCTTACAGTCAGCTAAAGTGTCCTTGTTCATCATGGAGCAATTATTTTTAAAACCACAAGAAATATCCAAAATAAAAGCATACAGCATTATCACTTCCTCTAAAATTCCAACACTGACTCTTCATGGTTCAGAAAGGAAAAATATCTAATTCAGAGCAGGACACGGAGCTGCACAAAGGTAACTACATTCAGGAAAAATGTTACAGACAGTAGGAAGAATGACCTTTCAAAATAAAGGCACACACCCACGATGGTGTAAAGACAGAAAACATGATAATGACAGACAATCAGATACAACTACAACTTCCTGAATTAAAGACCAGTTTCACAGTCTTGTTGAACTTCAACTATCTTCACATCATTTCACTTTGGATTTGAGAGTGAACTGATCCAACATTGGAGCAAATCAATCTGCAAAATATTCACGGCTGGTGTTGCAGGGTTTTTACATTCCTGCGTCCTGCACTAACATGTTCAATATCTGTGCCATAAGAACCATGATAATAACACAAAAGCACACTGCAACATTTCAGTGCATACAGACTGTTTTTTTAAATTTTTTTTTTATAAGGCATGTGTACACTTAGGCACATATATACATAGATAGTTGTCTGTTGATGGGCATTATTGCACTACTTTTAGGGCTGGATCTCAATTATATGTCCCAATAACTACAACTACACTTGCATTTTATCATAAAATTATTCATATTTACATAACATAATATAAGCCTTTACCACTACATGCAAGTATTTTCTAAAGCTGTACTCTATTTTGTGTTTGTTGCGTCGTTGTTATTGTGAATGTAATTGTCTGGTTTCTCCTCGAGGAATAATGAAAATTTCATCTTTAGGACAGATCATTGTGCAGCAGATGTTGCACAGCTGATGACTTTTATTTTGAAAGTGTCCACCGGATGTCTCCCTCTACACAGTGTCTGTCGTGATAGAAGTGAGGCGAGCGCCGGGGAGCCTCATCAATTCTCTGCAACAAGAGCGAGACTTCATCCACAAACTAAACTAAACAGGAGTAGAAGAAAGTGAACCTGTCTGGACAACTCACAGGACCAGTCCTCCTTTCTTTTTTCTGTCTGTCCTTCCCTCTTGTGCTGGTTTCTGAGTGGGCTCTGTGGTCTCCTGCTGGTCTCTGTGGTCTCGTGCTGATCTCTGAGTGGACTCTGTGGTCTAGTGCTGGTCTCTCTTTCTGTGGACTCTGTGGTCTCGTGCTGGTTTCTGTGTGGACTCTTTAGTTTCGTGCTGCTTTCTCTTTCTGTGGACTCTGTGGTCTCGTGCCGGTCTCTGCGTGGACCCGGTCATGGTGCCGGCTCTGCTGTCCGGACTGTCCCCGCGCTGATGGGCCGGGCCTGGAGATGAGCAGCGGGCGGTGTGGGGGGGACCAGGGGCGCAGCAGGAGGTCTGGACTCTGAGGTAAGAGCTGGTTTCATTGATGTCATTGATGCTGTCTTTAGAATATACAACTTTCTGATCATGTGAGAAGTTAATCCAGTTTTTTTTTTAATCTCCCTGTGGTCTAAACAGTGTTTTTATTCTGGGGGAACTGTTTGAGGTGTGTCAGGAGCTGTAGGTTAAAGTTTCCATTAAAGACCTCATACATCAGCTCATCATTACTGCAAAGCTTGACCATGTCCTCTGTCCATCAGCTGATCACTTTCATGCTCCTGTGTTTTATTATTCATGCTCAGATGTTGTGTGTGATTATCTTATCACGATGATGGAGAACTTATTTTAAATGCATCTCTTCTTAGTCTGCCCTTCTCAATCTGCATGAACAGCAGCAGCTGCTCTGGTTGATGTGAGATGATGAGACAGTGGATGAGAGGGTAAGAAAGACAGACAGAAGGTAGAGGACACAGTGTGGTATGAATCTATGAATATTGCTCTGGCTGTTGCAGTTTGTTTGCTCCTGATGAATGAGAGGCATGTGATCACTGGAAACTGAATTATGTAAAGTTCAGACTGAGATAAATATCTGTGGCCTTTTGCCCCCTCTCTCCATTTCTCTTTCTCTTTCTATGGTTTCTTATTTTTGTGGCTCCAAACCATTGCAGGTTGGTTGAGTGACACTTTTTTCTGATTGTGGCATTACAGGAGTTGTTTTCATCTGAAAGTGGATGAAATGTTTTGAGATATCAACAAACACGATTCCCTTTCTTGAGCACTTACATGTCTTGTGATTGCTGCGTAAAGACGCTCTGGGATAATCATCTGTAATCAAGAGACATTAGGAATCTACGCCGCTTATGTTGCTGCTCACATCTGACATCTGCAGAGAAGAGTAATTGTAGCCTAATGCAGCTGTGACCAGAGTCCCTCTAATATGCCTTCAGGACCTGAGAGTGACCCTGCTGTTACTACAGTAGCCTATAGCGGCCACATTAGACACATTAATCCTGTTCCAGTATTATCTTTATAAGAAGACAGCTTCAATCATGTGCAGGAGTTTACATATTTTTTGATCACACCCTAATTATAATGTAATAAGAGATTACATCAAGCTCATGAAAGGACTCTGTGATCACAGAGCTGCAACAATTAGTCAATTCATGGATCAATAAATTGACAGCTGTATTGATGATCAGTGAATTGTTTTTCTTTTCAAGCAGAAATGTCAAGTCTTTATTCCAACTTCGTAAATTGATTTGATGCTTTTCTTTGTAATATATGATAGTAAACGGAATATCTGAGGGACTTTGTACTGATGGTGAGAAACTGTATTTTGCGCAATTTTCTGACAATTTATTAACAAAACAATGAAATAGCGTATTAATCAATAATGAAAAGAAACATTGACTTGCAGCCCTGTGTGTCACAACATGTACATGTCCGCAGAGGCTGTCTGTAATAACAGGTGGTAAATTTAGTGTATTTATATTTGACTCTCTGCACCTCACTGACAGGTGTCTCCTCAGAGGAGCTGACCTGGACTCTCATCCTGGACCATTTGAAAATTATTGATTCGGATATGATTGGCCATAACTGAAGCCTGTCCCGACATTATCATATGTTCATCCCATCCTTCCTGATGTCCAGATCACAGTAACACATTTGCAATTACTTCTTTGGTCACAAAACTTGGCCCCGAGTTGGTGCTTGTGTTTGCAACCAGTTTGTGGAACCCAGAGCTTTTTCTCCCCCACTATGTCCTTTCTCCCCCTTCTGTGTTTTTGCCTCCTCTCCAAGAAGTAATTTCCTAAGTTGTCCTGCCCGAGGGCCCCGTGGTTTCCCCAGACATCAGACCACTCTTTTGTAATGGTATGATGGCCAGAGATTTGATTTGCCTGGTCAGGATGAGCTGGCGCACATACAGGGAACATTTACAAAAGACAGATATTGATTCACAGACGTTGTTCTTCAAACATGAAAGCAGACAAAGTAAGCTAATGTCTTTTTTCCATTAACTTCTTCTTCTCCTCCTGACACGATCACTATTGTCTAAAGCTTGAGGTTTCAGAGGCAAAACTTTTTTTCAATCAATGCACACAAAGACAGAGGGATGTTGCGAAACAAGACCAAGTCTCTTTCGGCTGGCCCGTGGACGGAGCCTGTGGGGCCCATTGTTGAGAGAAAGCAATCACTTTGACCTTTGACTTTTTGTCCATTAATATATTGGAGCACTTACTTCTAGATGATGCTTCCTGCTCAGTGAAAGACAGCGAGACACATTTTCAGGATGTGGTTTTGAAGTGAGGCTTGAGCTGATGCAGCCAGATGCATATAGGAGAACAGAGAGTCACTGTGATATATGATTTTGTCACTGAATTGTTATCGATGGCTTCACACAAGAGGAACAGAGGACTGGAAAATGATAGCACTATAATTAATGAATGAAAGCCAGAGACAACAGAAGTTACATGCAGTCATTTGCAAACAAACTGTGTTTACCCACAGCAGTTTTATGAAGTGTTCCCGAGCCCATGTAGTAATATCCTTCATACAGTCATGTGTTTACAAAGTGGACAACAGAAGAAGTCGGAGTGTTCGATGTTCATCATATATAAATAAACCATTATGATGAGCAAATTATTTTGTGTTGAAGCTACAGTCAGTTTGATGCAACAGACAACACAACTCCTGTGTTGTGTCGACATAGACATTAATTTCCAGCAGAGCCAAAGTTTATTACTGACTCCATCTGCTATGTGAAATTTGTCTAATAGCCTCCGTGGAAGTGTGTCCCAGTTCCATCAAATATACTAACAATCACAAACTGTGCACTAATGTTGCGAGTGCAGTATATTTGCAGTTCATATATGATAAGTGAATGTTATTGCTACATATAGAAAATCACAGGTAGCACACATTGCAGGACCTATCAGCCGTGTCATTAGAGTCTACACCTTCAGTGTGGAAAAATACACCTCACCAGCAGCCTCATGTCTGGGGGACACAAATCAAGTCAGCGTCTGGGAGTTCTCCCCTATAGAAGTAATAAAAAATGAAAATAAAAAATGCTTTCTGGTCAATTGTGATACACCAATTTATGCTTTTTATTCATCAATTTCAAAGTCTTTTGCTATTCTTATGATGAATGTAAAGGAAAAAAAGACTCAGTACAAGTGTTCGTAACCATTATAATGAATAAACCTCCAAGTCCAAAATCTTTCATAAAGGATGTTGTAGCCTAACCTTTGGCACATTAAAATCCACCAATATCTAAATGGTGAGTATATTTTACTCTTTACTCTTGTAGGCATAGTACATATAATTGTAACCTTCAGTTCAACACCTTGTGGTGTAGTCTTGCCTTTGAAAGATTAATATCCACCAAGTGAGTTATTTTTTAAATTTCTCTCTCACACATACACACAGGCAGCATCGAGCCGGAGGTATTTGCCAACATTTAAAATACAACATGTACGTCTCAGCTTCTGGAACCAGGGCAGTGATGACGTTGAGTGACAGAAGGCTTGCCTGTCGCTCTCAGTGTGATTCAATTCCACCAATTCTGATTTAATACTTCTCCACTATGCCTCATGAGACTGTTGGGGTTTTATTATTTCTCATGTCATTCCAAACAAAATGTAGTGTGTAGTGCATAAAGGTGTGCACCAAAATACAGGACAAATCCTGTTTTATTTGATTCAGTAAGGGACAGTGCAGCTGATTTTTTACAATAAGGGACTTTGGCTTTTGAAGCTTGGAAAGAGCCGTAAACAAAGAAGACACTACTGAACCGCCAGTCAGCATCAAAGGAGCCAACCTTGGAAGCTTACAATCACTTATAGAGTAAGAGGTGTGTGTGTGTGTTTGATCTTCCAGCCTCACTGAGCTCATGTTCTTGTGTAGTCTCTCACAGACTTCAGCACTGAATCAACAGATTAGGGGGTGACCCAGCACCCTACCCTTACACCAGTCCTCACTTCACTACAACAGAGCAAAGTAAAATCAATCACACAAACAGATGGACCATACATACAGTACATATGTAACCAATGTAGTGCAATAGGTTGGTTAAACAACATAATCATTCGTTAAACATGGTCGTCTGTCAAAAAGTCCACAAAGCATGATGTTGTTTCTGTTCTTATATGTGACAGTCACAGATTTTGCAGACTTTACAGAATACAGAATTTAAGTAAATAGAAGAGCTCATGAACTGGTGCTTTGTGTAGAATTTAGCAATCAGAAATCATATGAGATTGGTGCATTCATAGTAGCATACGTAACAGGCACAGTTTCCTATACAGAACATTGGTAAAGTGTAGAAATACAGACAGAGTTGAGCAACTGTGACCAACTGTCTGTAGTGCAGCTAAAGAGGGGATGGTGTCACTCATCTATATTACAAGATGAAGGTTTAAGGTTTGGCCAAACTGAAAAACTTTTTCATTATTCATTTTCTAACATCATTTTTTTTATTATTATATTTGTTCAGGATGTAATAAAATGCACATCAGTGTCTTAAAAGCTTTAAAAATATATGTTATTGATATAAATTTTGGTAACATTAGTAACTCCCCACTGACATTCTATGATACTGTACATGTTAGAGTGTGTGTGTATGTGTGTGTATGTGTGTGTATAACTGCAGGAGATGTGCTGTCCTGCACATGTAAATCTCCCAGATGTTGATTTGCTGTAAATGATGATGCACCTTAGAATCAAATATTATTTCCCCTCACGCTCCTCTAACCCTTTAAATTTTTATATGCATGTGACATAAATGTGAAAATATATATTCCGTCTGAAACTCTGACACTTCCTCCTCCCGCTGGTTGTCATCAGGACTCTTGATGAGCTGTTGCAGTTTGTAATCCTCCTGCTTGACCCTGAAGGCTGAAGTTAATCCACATTCTGTGCAGAGACATACAGAGTGATAAACTGACACAGAGACAGCTCTGTGTCATGATAATATGACATTATTAGACCACAAATGCAAGAAATAGACTACCTTTCTCTCCTCATCGCGTAGCTTCTGGATCTGTCACTCTGGCGTGATGTACGTTTTTCTTGCACGTTGCTCCAGATTGCAAATTCTGTGTTGTATGGATTTAATAGCATTAGAGTCTATTCACAACACAGAGCAATTGCTTTAAATGTGAAGTATAGATTATACAGAATATGGAGTTTACGCACCTAAAACGTAATGATGTCTCAGCAGGAATAAAGGAACCAATTAAAAGAGATATTGAATTTCCAGAAAGGATGCATAAGCACAATGGTTTAATAAGTTCAGCATGTTCTTGACGAGATTCAATGATAATATGAAATGTTAGTTTGTGCCTTTGGTTCTTTCACAGTCCTTGATTTCATTATCGTGGCTGTCTATGAACACAGTCGGCTCATCTTGACCCAGGGCTTCAGCCACTTTGTCTTCTGTGAAACTCTGTGAATCTGACTACATCTTTCAGGTTTACCAGCTGCTATTCAGATATTTTCTGAGAACAAATATAAACGAAGCATTTAGGCCCATTTATAATGCTCAATACACGTTACAGACACTCAAAAACAAAATGTAATAAGTAATAATGACAAAGAAAATGTTTTACTGTACTTGTATTTACCTCTGGGAGCAGGCAGAGATGAGGGGCCACTGGGTGGGCGGTGAGATGCGAAGCGAAGGGTTTTGACCTTGCCAGCTAGAGCCCTCGTCAGCAGTGCTCTCCCTGTGTACCTCGTAGTGACCACCAGTTTGATGCTGAGCACACCAGCTTGTCCAGGGAGAACGCCTCTGGTGTGTGCACAGATCTGAGAAAAATAGTTTTATATCAATTAACAACTCACAAAGGAATAAAAATAACTAACTCTCAAACACCATAGCCTTTGGACAAAAATCCTCACTTGTAATGTGAAGGCTCTGTACAGAAATGGTCAAAGCCGACTGTTCTTCCTGAGAAGCTAGAGATCCCTCAACATCTGTAGATCTCTGTTGTGCTCATTTTGTCAGACTTAAGTGGCCAGTGCTCTGTTCTTTTGCTGTTATTTCATTACATGTCTGCTGCAACCTGATTTGCTGCTCTGCATGGTCAAATTGCACACTTGGATAACTTTTGCATGTCTGCACTATTTTTGTGCACCTGGATTTTTTGTACAGCTAAATTATTGCTCACTTACTTACTAACATTTCCATTTTTATTCTTTTTGCTACTTTTGTGGTCAGTCATCTGCAGAAATTGATAAATAAATCTTGATAGCTTAAATTTATGACAAGACCACTTAATCAGAGACAGTCACCTCAAATCAGTAGGAAACACCAGGACAATTTGTCACACTTCATGACCAGATCTGCTGAGCAATGCAATCATTTTCTGTGTGGAATCGCTTGGCTTTGCAACAAGAGCGAGTGACATGTAAAACAAAGGTCATAGTAATAGTGTGTATTTCTTGTGCTGACTTCAGAGTCTCTAACACGTTTAGAAAGAAGAGGAGCTTTATGTAAAAGCCGGTCTTGCATATTTAATGCATATTTTCTTGTGTGGACTCCTCCATTTGATCCCTCTGTTATTAATTCATTAGGGTGGGTTGAGGTACACGAGGTGAGTGATTATGCAAGCAGCCTCACATTAGCCGCTCTGTCCTGCACATGACATCACCGTCACACACGCACACACACAAATAAAAAATATCGTAAATGTGCACACATACATTGAGTAGACAGCTGCAAAAGTTATTTAAAGATTCCCTCCCTGCTTTTGTTATTGTATCATAAGTGCTGGGTCGGGCCCCCAAATCTTTACATTTCCTCCCTGCACACTGATGTCGTAAAACAAAACATCAAGTATGAGGAGTCTCTAAAGTTTCCTCGGTGATCTGGGAGGAAATTTGAGTGTGAGAATGAAATTCTGCTATGTCCTTGTACTATTGTTGGGGTTCTATTGTGAAAAATCACACTCAGCCGAAGTCCAATAGCTGGTTCCTGAACAGTTATCCCAGTGGAAGAAGCCACAGTATTCATTTCTCTTGTCGTGAGTGATGTAAACAAAATGGTGTGACAGCGTGGGATGTTGACGCGTGTGTCGTGTCTGTGTGTGTATGTTTTTTATTCATGCATGTTAAGAGAAGGTCTGCTCTATAAACACAATTGTTTATTTAATCAACAGTGACCCAGACTGGTTTCTGACGCATGCTGTGGTCACATAGGCGAATATAACCATGCGCACACACACACACACACACTCACACACACACACACACACACACACACACACACACACACACACACACACACATTCAGAGCACATTAGGAGCAGATTGCCCCTGCCTGGTTCTAACAGAGACATTTTATCTGTCAGCAAAAATCACATTAATCTCCCCAGTCTGATGCTGATGTCATCAGTGCGAGACACCCCTGTGGCAAATTAATCCAGGAATTGAGCACAGGGCAGCAGGACAGGAGGCTGTGTGTTACAGATATTTTAAATTGCTGAATTTCTCTATGGACATATAAGAGTTTAAGGTTAAGTTCCACTCCATCTGATTAAAAGATTATCACCATGTTTTCAAACTAATGTGTCTTGAATCTGGGTTCTACGTTCTACAGAGAAATTGTGTCCTAATGCTACACTGCAAACTTAATATTATGCTAATTAGTATAGAAGTATAAATGTGTTTTACTGTACAAATTGATTGTAACTTCAACCCAAATATTCAAACAAAGATGTGGAAGCTTCCTCACAGCAACAATAGTTTTCCACAACAGTTACTATACAAATATTACTATATATATGTACTGTATACGATTAGTATTGTTGTGTATTTACTGTTAATTTACTGTTTACTTGCTTAATGAGATATTCTGCACAGCATCCATCAACACTACACTCAAAAACCAAGGGATTTTATCATCATATATATACAGATCAGCAACATTGTTTTCCATTAAGAGTCATGTTGATGACATCACAAAGTCCAATATTCATTCCCCTTTATCTCCCATCTACGGTTCGTCACAAAAACACATGCGAGCATTGACATTGGAAACAACGATAAAATGTTTCATTCCTTCCGAAATGATTATCTAGTTGTCATGTTGCCTGTGGTCTACTGTCACTGACTGTAGATTGTTCCATGACCCATTCCCCTTTTGAGGATTTGTCCAATGTGGATTTCTTTCTTTGGAAGACTGGGCTGTTAAAAAAAGAGCATGAAGTGAAGATGCAGCATGTTTCCTACCTGCTATCTGAACTCTATGGTACAGACCCTCTCATTAAACGTATGGCAAACAGCTTGTTAACCCGCAGCACTCGCATTAATGGCGCTCAAACAGACAGTAATTTGAAAAGCTACATGCATTAGCTTCCATAAATCAGTACTGTGATGTTCATTCATGCGTCTGCGCTGCCGCAGTGTCCGCGTTTTGTTGATGGCTATCTGGATGAATCTGATCTTCATGCTGCTCTGACTTTCCACTACGCTCCCCCACTCCTTCTGCAATGCTCACTCTCAAATTGCCCTGGCCCTAATCTCCCTATTATTATATTTTCTCACTCTCTTTCTTGAAGCGTAAAATTGAACCTCTCCACCTCTGCCCACCCCACCCAGTGCACTGTATTGTGACTTTTCCCCACTGTGGGACGAATAAAGGTTTATCTTAACTTTATCTTATCTTATGTGTGTCTGCGTTGACAAGCAGGTGATGTGCTCATCATTTTTTCCTGAAACCTCACCCTCTCCCTTGACTTTCATTTGACCCCACACAATGTTTCAGTGTTTGACCGTTCAGGTTAACCTGGACAAGTACTGTAAACATTCTCTCTAAGAGCGAGAGGAGACTGATAGAAAGAAAAGAGAAGAAGAATGGAAAGACTAGTGATGCAAGTGTTCACTGTGATGCAAGTGTTCACTGTGGCAGTCTGTCAGGTAACCAGATCTACTGAGTAGTTTATGGTGTTTATTAAGATATGAAAGTAGCTCTGACTTGTGGCTCTCAGACTGGATGTTGGATAAACTGCTTGAGGCGTAGGCATTGTTGAAATTTGACAGGTGTTGAGCGATGTCGGCAACTCTGAAGCACTTTTAGTCTTATGTTTGAACAATTTTACAATTCTACAATTTCATTTAGCAGATGATTTTTTCCAAAGCAAAGTATGAACAAGAGTAAATACAACACAAGCAAGGATGTGGTGAGCAGAAAAAAAACTGGATTAGTTCCATAAAACAAAGTTCAAGTTAGATAGGGCCTATGCCTACAGGTAGTGAAGAGGTCATAAATTATATATTATAATAAATTGTTTTTGTTTTTGTTTTAATTGAGTTTGTCAAGTGCCTGGTTGTTCAGTGGAGAGCTGAGTCTTTAGACTAGGCCTTGAACTGAATAACTTGTAAAGACAACAACCTAAACCTAACCTAACAATAACATAAATGAAATTCAAGAACTAATATTAAAAAGGAAATTATTTTCATTTTAACTAATGTTCACTGAATGAGACACAATACAAAGTACTGAACATTCTGTATTTCAACAAGTAAAACTAGTCCAAAATTTAATTAAATTTAAATTGCATTTAGCAGAGGAGGAAGAGGTTTCCTGCTCTGAATGTGCCGGCAGTCTTTACCGACACACTAGCCCCGTGTAGGTTTTCACTAAGTGCAGCAAATGAACCAAAGACATTCTGGGAGCAAAGCAAAGTGAAGCTGGCAAGCAATGCACTGCCTCTGAGCTGATCCATTATGAAGAGCTAATTTATAATGTGTTCTACTGTACACAACTGGGAGGAAAGACAAAGAGGAGGCGATTGCGTTTGTCTGTAAAGTCTGTCTGACACTGGGATGAGTCAAACGAGACATTTTGACACCATCAACACAGATTTGCTGTCACTGCCGTTTCCCATTTTCTGTCACGACGAATCCCAAATGACAAACTCGCTCCACCACCGACTCATTAATTACTGTGCATGAATAGACAGTAAAAAGTGTACGATGAATTAAGTCATCGCTGGATGCTTTTCCAAACCCGTGTTGGCAGATGAATGTTTTTTTTTTTTTTTAACTCTGTCTCTCAGATACACAGACACATACACACACACACAATTTCAGTAATGAAAGAAATTACTAAGGATGTGTCCAGGCTTGTCAGCACTGAGATCACATTGGCAGACTAGTGATGTTCTTCAGAGCTTTACTGAAAGTTTTGTCTGGCTCATGTGTACAGATGCATTCTTTGTAGTGCGTGTGTCCGTGTGTGTGTGTGTGTGTGTGTGTGCGTGCTGATATGTGGACTACTGTAGTGCTGGATGAGACAGTGTTTACAATGAGACAGGTGTGCATTTACCCTCTAGGATATCGCTTACCCCTCTATGTCTTTCGCCGACTCCCAACTAATGTTTTAGTCATGCTGCCCGTCTGTCATCATGACTCCTGTTGTTGGGACAACAATTATCTACGGGACAGCTGAAGCTGATCCTGATGTCGGTCCACTCTGGTGCAAACTTGCCGTCACGTCAAGAATCAACAGATATTGGCCGTGACAAATGAGTTGTTTATTAAAAAGTTATATAAAAGTTTAACATCAACAATTCTCAGCACTATGCTGCTTTTGAATTCAGAAAAACAACCAGGGATGTTGCAGCATAATCATTAAACCATTTATTTTGTTTTAATTCGATGCGTTCAGCTGGCCAACAGTGGTGAGACTTTTTTTTATTGTAAGAAACATTAACCAGAACAACTGCATATACAGCAGTTTGAAATGATTACTATGTTTTTTTTTAGTTGTCTAGGAGCACGATTCCAGGGAAGGCAATGTCGATCTGATGGTCGGTTGATCCACCACTTTGGTCCATACTGAGTGTGATAATATCCGTATGAATTGTGATTATAGTAGATATTGCAGTCTGACATTCATATTCCCCGGAGGACGAATCCCACTGACTTCGGTCCTCCCCCGACTTTTCATCTAACACCAAACTCCCTTCATACCTCTCAGGATGAATTATAATGATTTTGATGATTACTAAATTGCTCCACTAGCGTCATCGTCATCAAATATTCACTTCAGATTGACAGATTGTTTGGCACAAATCCTGAAGCTAGCCATTGATGGCAGGAAGACAGCATGACGTTCAGAACGTCACACGTTTTCTGATCTGATGCCCATATTGGACAACACAGAACTGTTTTCTGATCTATGAGTTTGCTTTCGGTTAGATTTAGACACCAAACCTCTGTTCTGGCTGATTCCTTTTTTCTTCCATTTTGGGGTTAAAAGTACATATGGCCAAGTTTTTCTTCAGTAAGAAGAATGAACCTTATATAAAACTGTCATTCAGAAATCTGGATTCAGACAGGCTTAATGTCAAAGATTCAACATTATGTGAAATGGATGTGAGATTTACTAGAGATGTGTGAACATGTGTAACAGACGGGAATCATGTGACATATTGAAGTCACAGATGTCACTTTTTCCTTGAGCTAAGCTTCTTCTAATTTTAGATTTCACAAAGGAAATCTTTCATGTTTTTTACGAGACGTAGAGAGATGTATGTCAAAATATGTGAAAGGCAGAAAAAATATATCAGGTTCTACCAAAGACTATTTATCGTCTGAATTGTTTTCCCTCATCCCCAGATCTTTTAATAAAATAATTTGAAGTCAGTGCAGTCAGGTTGACAGGATGTGAGTGTCACATACACCTGAGCAGGTGTAATCAGGTTGCCAGATAGGTTCAATAATTTCACCATTCTGTTTTAATTCGTTTGATGATTCTCTGAATGAAGAACATGCAGCCTGTCATCAGAGCAGTGACACTGTGATTCATTTAACAGACTGTGACAGTGAGAGAGGTGAGGAGAAATAAAAATGATGGGATGGGTTAATACCAAAAACATACACCAATGAAATATAGTCAAGACTTACACACTTGTGTATTGTATTATTAGGAGGGTATTTGTAGCCAGTTACAGGACTTGTTACTAATCCTGCTTTTTTTCCAGGATTAGTAAATTGTGCCCAAGCAAGAACAGGGAATTGGAAAAAGGAAGAGACAATATGAATTAGAGGAAGTGGAATATATGTGGTATCTACTGTATTTGGAGATCAGCTGTGAGGAGGTAAAAGAGCATTTTGTGATACAAGTTGAAAATAATTATGTGAGAGTCTCTAGGTGTCTCTAGGCTGAATACCTGAAAAGTAATTTGAATGTCCTTGCTACCAAAAGACAGAATTGAACAGTTTAATCTCTCATTCTCACTGTAGCTGCTGCCGTGTGCTCAGGATTGGTTTTCATTACATATGATTAAAGAAAAGAGGTCACAGATCCTGCTCCACAGTGAGTACTCAAGGACATAGAGAAGAGCGGATATTGATTCTTGAAGTCATCTAATTACAAATCTAAATCACATTTGAGGTCCTTTGTGAGCCACTCATGTTGGTTTTACCCACTCGGTCACATCCTAAAGAACAATCTCACCGAGAGCAGCTGAATTATCAGCTTCAGCAGCACAGATGACCATCATCAAGATCATTAGTGTGTAGAGCACCTGTCCACATCAGATCAATATGCTGTGGACCTTAAGCATGGTGGATTAAGATGCTGGTTAAGATCTCCAAAGGCCTCCTTGTTTAGTCACACAGGAACTCAACACTACTATGCATTTATCTCCACTGTCACTACAGCACAAACATGGAGACACACTGTAAAACGATTGTCTGCCAAGACCATCATCCCACAGTTTTATCATCCTCCAAAATATTGACAACATAAGACCAAGGCGACCTCAACGGCTCAGCCACTGCTCTAGAGGTGAAAAAAAATCAAGTGACTTCCAAAGCCTATCTACAAAGCCCAGGAGGCTACATGGAAGAACAACTAATTCATGCTCACAAACTTTACCAATAATTGAGAACCAGAGAGGTCGATTCATCAGATTATTGTACAAGCCCAATTCCCAAAACATATGGATGCTAAAACAGAGATATAAACAGAATGCAATCATTTGGAACCAAAGGGGTTCCTGAGCCCATGTATTAATCTCTTTTGTAGAATCATGTGTTCATAAAGTGTTGAATCTCTCTCCATCCTCGCTTGTCAACGACTGAGTCTATCATGATACTATCACCTGTTACCAATGAAGCTGTTTACCTGTGGAATGATCCAAACAGGTGTTTCTGGATCAGTCCACAACTTTCACAGTCCTTTGTTGCTCCTGTCCCAACTTGTTTGAAACATGTTGTTGCCATCAAATTCAGAATAAGTAGATATTACAAAAATCAATGAAGTTGATGAGGTCAGACATTAACTATATTATTTTTGAGCTGTTTTCAATTCAGTATATGTCAGAAAGGATTAGCATGTTATTACTGTGTGTTGTGTTATGTTTCCCAACTTTTTTGGAATTAGGGTTGTATTAATTCATACAAACAGTTTACGCTGAAACAGTCCAATCAAATTAAAATCATATTACATTCAATTTATCCACAGTGGAAGAGCGGTGGTTGAACTCACACAATAAGTTACATCGTACTCAGATTTGTAACCATCAGATAATACTAGGGCATTTATTATCACACCAATAAATGTGCTCTATTTGTTATTTTTGAATTCAAGCCTTTAAAAACCAGCTCCTTCACCAGTTCAGACTGGCTGAACCAAATGCGTTTTTGGATTCTCACTCTGCAAAGTGAAACAGGCAGAAGTACTGAAGCAAATACTGAAGCAGTGGTGAGTCTCCCCACAGCAACCCACAGTATCAAACTGTGAAAATTATCGTTAATGCCAAAATACGTCTGAATACACATCATCAATTCACAGCAAGCTAGCCATAATTATCTGATTATAATAAGATATTTGAAGCTGGGAGAGTTCTGTAGCTGGTTCCATGTGTGAAAAAAGATTAGATTCATGAGTTTAAAGGTTTATCAGGCTTATTGAAGGAGGATTTTACAACTCATAAATTATTGCTGAACAATCATTTCATCGTCTGTTGCAACAATCACAAGGTAAAGAGCATACACTCAATGCTGTTCATGTTACAAAGTAATTGAGAAGGAATGTGTGCTTACATATGTTTAAGTGGCCCATGCAGCGCCTGGCCAGATGATGTCACGCTGTGTTGCATTGAGTGTTTTTTGCCCCACCCGTCTATGTCAGAGTGGCCTCATTGAAATGAATGAGGAGTCAACTACATTGACAAAATCATTCTGTATAGCAAGAAGTTGAGTCAGTTGAGGTTTTTTTTAGCATAATGGAAAAATCTAATGCTAGTCTGATTGTTAGTCACACAGCCATGACTTTGACTCGTCAAGTTATATCTGACAGAAACACATCCAGCCTCCTTTTTAAAGAAGGAAACTAATTTCATCTCTGCAGTTTTATGTTAGATTTGCTGATTTCTTGTTTTGTAGTTCCATAAATACATATGTTTGACAGGACAATAAGGGTCAAAAAATGAATTTCTGAATGTCCAATGTGTTCCAGATTCTCCTCAAGTTTTTTAGTGTAGAAAGTCACCAAGAGTCACAGAGTCACTGAAGTGGTTAAACTGTTGACTGGGACAATATATCACATGTCATGATGCTTGATTTTAATTGATACTTACCAACCAACTGTAACGCTTAAATGCACAAACATGTACACATATACAACAGCTGACAGTCTAATCTTAAGTACATTGTGTGTTTACAGGCAAGATGATGGTGCAGACAGCTTCAGAAGACCTTTTATGATTTGTTGCATTTTATCTTAGTTATTTATTTGGAATAGAAATCAAGGGAAAGGGGGACTGGGTTGTACTTTTTCTGCAGTAAATAAATCCTTGCTTCTTCTCAGATTATCCAGATGAGCAAATTAGATTAGATTCTTTTTATATACAAAATGAATGAAGACAATCAGGGTCTGTGTCTAAAAAGTCTGTTAGTAACAATGAACTCTCTGTGGGTGAAGATCTCTGCTGAGTGAGCCGCTCTTCACATCGTCTGTCAGTCCCTCTTCATTTTATTTGTGTGTGTGTGTACACACTGGTGTGTTCGTCTCTTTGTGTGTGTATCCCCTCTCTCTCTTCCTCTCTATAATTGATTTTCTGTCCTATCTTCTTGATTGTTAATCCTGTGACAGAAAGAGCCCGAGGCTGGTTGGATAGATGGCCGAGGCGTCACGTTGATATCTTAATGAAGCCGCTCATCTCAACTCTTCTGTTCTGACACTGATGCTGCAACGCGATGGCTGACATCTATTATAGCGTGCCGATGGGTTCCCGCAGGAGCTCTACACTTATTTACTTTTTAAATACTGTTTGTACTTCACTTTTCTTGCTGTCAGTTTTCCTGTGAGGCAGAAAGACAGCGAGGCAGAGTGCTGTCATTCACACCTGCCAGGTCTGATTTTCATTTGCTCTCTTTTTCTCTCTCTCTCACACAAACACCACAGTAAACTTCTGGGATTGTTAGGTATCTGGGCTGTTTTTGATCAGCCCTGACTGGTGTTGTTGACAAAGCAATATTCTTGAATTTGTTGTCACGTATCAATGCTCTGCCCTGCACACACACATGCAAAGTCCTACTTTTATGAGGCAGCTCTATATTGGCAATTTACACAACTTTTACTCTGCAACACACACACACACACACACTCAGACAGTCTTGCAGACCCACACTAAGCCTGTTGAGTGTAAATATTAGTGTGTAGCAGCAGGTTTGTCATAGCCGCTGACTCTGTGCAGAGCGGGCTCGGCTGCATTAATAATGGACAGTGGGATGAAGCTTGGACAGGAGAGAGTGAGCAGCAGAGGGGGATTATGGAAGGAACGGTAGGATTGAACATACCGGCTCCGACACTCAGGTTACATGGACTTTGACTCTCTAGAGACGGGGGCTCGGCGATCACATGGGCACACACACGGATGCTCTGAAACACTGATGCAGAGGCACAGAGGAGAGCTCTTAGCTGACGTGTTCCCCTATTTACTGTTTCTATTTTAGCACAACAAATGTGCTTTTTAATAACAGTAGCAGATTTTCCTCTCCAAATTCTTCATAGTTTTTGAAGCAAAATCATTTATGGTGATCATCAATTTCACCTGCTCTAATGGTGACTGTTGCAAATACTACACAGTGGATGTTCCAGTTGTGACCACAGATTTTTAACCTGTGACCCCACAAAATAACATAGTTAACAGTATGATTAAGCTCCTCAGCCTTGGATCTAATGCTAAGTTACTTCTGTGGTGATTAAGCTAATTAGTAGATCATGGTAATGATCCAGCTTACAATGTAGTAGAGTAGTAACAGTAGCGGATTTTCCTCTCCAAATTCTTCATAGTTTTTGAAGCAAAATCATTTATGATGATCATCAATTTCACCTGCTCTAATGGTGACTGTTGCAAATACTACACAGTGGATGTTCCAGTCGTGACCAGAGTTTTTTAACCTGTGACCCCACAAAATAACACAGTTAACGGTAGCTAATGATTAACCTCCTCAGCCTTGGATCTAATGCTAAGTTACTTGGTAATGGTAATGATTCAGCTTCCAATGTAGTAGATAAACATAGAGTTTAATGCATGCTTTACAATTTGGCTCTTGTGCATTTTGAAAAGGTTTTAAAACAAAAAAAAAGCCTGGCCTTTCAAACCGCTTGTATACCGAGTATGACTCTTATGATTTGTTTGTTCAGATACAAATTTGCCATGTGAACATTGGTTGACTAAATTAAACCACATAACTGACATTGCAATTACTGCATGGCACCTGTAATGCTCCTGGTGCTCCCTTTGGTTCTCATTTAATGGAGAGCTGAGCAGCGTCGCTCTCCTTCAGGTGACAGAGAACATATGGTCGTCTCCTCCTGCTTCCTCTGCGGCTCTTCTACATGCCATCATACCCATAACTCCCTGTCATCCAGCTCTCCATCCTCAGTCCCGTGACGGCATATATATTGCAGTATGGATGCTGTGATGTGTTTAAGAAGACATTTTGACTTTGTCACAAAATGTGACCTGGGAAATAAAATACTAAACTACTTGTGTTATGTGAGTAAGTAGTTTAGTAGGCTTGATGAATTTTGTATTTGTCTGTGTGCACGGTTGATTTATTGTTTGCATGCATGGTTATATTTCCATCTACAGAACGTGTCTGGAAGGTCTTGCCGGAAATTATGCGAATGCACAGTTGTATGACTGCATCGCCTCGTCTGTGGCCGTATGCATCACTAACGTTGATTAGGATGAAAATTAAACACAGCGTAAACACATGTGAACAGTCGGCTACACCAGATGAACCCCCTGACTTTCTTTGGTGACATCCTATGATCAAACAACCTCCACACACTGTGTATCAGCTGATGTGGCCGGCGGGCAAAAAGACGCTGGTTTAAATTTCTAATTCACTCTGCACTTTCCTCTTTTAGACTTAAGACCGCTCAGCACACAGTCGTAGCATTAGCAGTGACATGAGAAGATAAGATAAACCTTTTTTCATCCCACAGTGGGGAAATTCATAAGAGAAGAAAAACTGGGTATGTGGTGATGGAGGCCCATGTGTTTCTGTCAGATGAGCCGCGATGTTTGAAATGGAAATTAGATCACTTATGGTAGAAACTGCATCACATTTGCTAAAATGTATTCTGTTGTGAAGTGTGAGTCATAAATGAATAATTGAAAACAAACAATTCGTCCTCATCACGACCTCATCTCCACTAACTCGTTCGCTGCCTCCCATCAGCTTTGCAAACTGCAAAGATGAGGCGAGACCATGTGTCACTCACACAATTGTGTAACTCTTATATTAACCGTATTTGTTTTAATGTATCAAGTTAATGACTGTATTTCTGTGGGAAAAGCAACTTTTGGTGCTTGTTTTAACTCAGTGCTCGCTTTCCCTGCCCTGAACTGAAGGTCTGACTCGGGCTGCACGAGTCATTCACCCACAAGGAACCGCACCAAGCTTTGAAGCCAATTTGACACTGTGGTCAAACTGTGGAACGACTTCCCCAGCTGAATGTCCTGGAGAGCTTCTTTCCACGCTCACAATCAGCTAATTTGACCACCTGGATGCTTTTGCAATGGTTTTGTTTCCACGGTTTCTTTCCATACAATGGAAATATACATCTTTGTCAGACTTGTCTTTAACCTTGAGCCACCTGCCAGCACTGCACACATAAAAGGAAAGGAATGCAGCACTAAACATGGTTTGGAATTTTTATTCAACAGAATACATAGACTTATTTCACTGAATTCCGATGTATGGACCTTCATTGAAGTGAATGGTAGAAGGAGTGAATATTTCCCAGGAAGAAAGTTTGATGTGACCATACATTTACATTTATTAACCATTTTTAAGGCAGACATTTTAATATGTCATAGCAGGAAAAGCAAAGATGTAGCTGATAAAATGATCGTAGTATTTATCTGTTTCAGGGTCCTGGTATTGTGCATGCTGGCTCACTGTCACACTAGGACACTTGAAAAGAACAGAACCACCATTCATTTTATCAGTAACACCTGGACTTGACTAGTCAAAATGTTTACTGTAAAACGTCATCAAGTTCCCAGCACAGCTCCATCCACCTTCAACCTGTACTCAGCTTTAATCAGCGTGAGTAACTGAAGACACCTGTGTGGGTGTGCACAGCCTTTAATTGTTTTAGGATCTGATTCCTCTCTAGCCAAGTCCTCTTTCTACTCTGTCACCACACTGACCACAAACACTGCTCAGGACTCCTGCAGCTTCATTGCAGGATTCTTTGAGCTTGCAAAACAAAAGCCACCTTATTTGTCTTTACTGGAATCTTCAACAAAAGGAAGGCTTTTTCTTTTCCATTATGTTTTCTTTACGTTTCAGCTTTTAACTTAAGAAGCCTATTCGTTAGAATTACATTACATACTTTTGAAAAAAACTGAATCACCAGTCTGTGAAAGTCTTTGCTTAAGTGATTAGAAATTACATCACTCGCCCTCATTCTTGGACGAATTCCATGCAAACTGTTTTTACATTAACTGCCCTGATCCTCTCATCCAGATCTTGAAATGATTTCTTCCATTACAGTATTGGACTTGTTTTGTCTTTAGCAGGTTTTTGCAGCACATCTTCATCTTTGACCTTGCAAACCATCCATGTTATGAGTGTATTAATGAAAACTGAAGGCATGTGTTGGTGTTTGGTCGACATCTGTCTCATCCAGCTGTAATATTACATTTAATTATTTTCATGCACAATGAATCATTTCTTTGTAGGAGGCTCATTCAGTCTTTAAATTAGTGGCTTGTATTTAACAGGACTCATAGTTTGATGTAGTCTTTGTCCCTGTGAGCTTCTCTGAAGATAACATAATAAATCTGATAATCTATGATATGATTTAAATGCAGTACTGTCAGACTGCTACCAAAAAAAACTCGGCTGAGTTTAGAGCCAGGCCTTTCAGGATGCAAATGGATGCACACACATGCACACACACATTTCATGGCTTTCTCTCTCTCTCTCTCTCTCTCTCTCTCTCTCTCTCTCTCTCTCTCTCTCTCTGTCTCTCTCTCACACACACACACACACACACACATACACACATTTCATGGCTTTTTTTTCTCACAATAACACACACACAAATATTAGGCTTTGTGTCTCTAGATGCCTCGGGAACATATGGGTCTATTTAGCTTTAACAGAATTATCTAAACGTTTCTTCACTAAATCTGAAACATATCTCATGTGACAGAGGAAAAGGGGCCAAATTCTCTCTCCTCTTTTAACCTCATTCACTTTTCATACTTAAACAGATTCCCTGTTACAAAAAGAGCCTGTCAGACTGAAATGAGAAAGGAGAGAAATCTTTTTAATGGCTTTAGAATTAATCACAATAATGCCCTCAATGTGTTTAGAAGATTTATTCACGTTGAAGTAGAATCAAATGTATCAGCAACTTTTTCTGTCTTTATGTTTTAGTTTTGGAGGGAAAATGTTATTTACTGTGAATGAAAAATCGAGGCTGTTGAATGAATCTGTAGCATATAAATAGCATGTAAATGAGTTTTTTTTTTTCACGAGTGTAGCCTCCAGCCTTCACTACTCGGTAATTTAGATCTCAGTAAGGCGCTGACGCAGCTACGCAGCAGTATTTGATACCACAACGACATCTCTGGATGTCCATCACAAACCACAATGCTCTGTCTCAAATGAAAACTCTGTCAAGCCGAGGCACTCAGACAGAAATGCTTAGATTCACATTTTAGCTGAAAATAATAGTCTGGTTTAGCCAATAGTCCGACCATAGAGCAGGTTCATTTTACTGATGTGATGGATAGGAAACACATATTTTATGCAGATAACATCATCTTGGACTGTAAAGAGTCCCCTGGTCCAGGATCAGTCGAGGTTCAGCACAGATTTTAAACAGGTGAAGGATTTCAGTCGAGGTTCAGTCTAAGACCAATCGTAGCTCTTGCGATCATATCAAATATATTAGAAGTGCTAGAAGAAAGACTGGCTGTCAGTAGA
This sequence comes from Centropyge bicolor, assembly GCA_037975185.1. NCBI lineage: Eukaryota > Metazoa > Chordata > Actinopteri > Pomacanthidae > Centropyge > Centropyge bicolor. The sequence goes on from JBBMOC010000018.1 coordinate 8,468,064, forward strand.
CTGTGAGTACAGTGAAGTGAGGAGGTAACACAGGGATGATTCAGGAACTCCTGTCCATCAGATGTGCACAGTCCACAATGACTCTTTAGACATGCAGCTGTGACTATTGTCTCTTTTGTTTGTCCAGTGCTTTTGTGCTGCAGTAATCAGGATATCATAACTATTATGTCCTCTCAAGAAGAATGTCAGCATCAGTCGTCCTAACAAATGCTAATAACAACACATGTTTAGGTTGCAGTGACAAAGCCCGTTACCCTTTGCCCTTTTACCCTCAGAAGCAAAGGAGGACGTGCAATGGTATTGTTTCAGACCCACAAAGGCCACACAGGGGGAAGGTAGAGGTGGAAGAAAGGGTCACCAAAAATGTCAATACTGGTTTCTTTTCACCATGACCACTGCTATTCCCTAACTGTACCCACGTCTTCATTATTGTAAGCATGGCGACAAAGGTCTCCCAACCTTAGTAAACCACTAATTTGATGTCAATCTGTCATCTTTCCCTCAACATAACCAAGCATTGGTTTTTGTGCCTAGTCCTATAATCAAACTTTAACCATAGCCTTGTCGGATCTGAACAGTTTTTAAGGCACATACAAATTAGATGATCTTGTCCAGAGAGGCCTCAGATCAGAAAATTCTTCTCTCTGTGTATTTTGTTGTTTAATTTGGAGGATTTATTGGTTAATCTGTCGCCACAGTTGTTTCACTGGTCAGCAGGTTAATCATGGTTGTTTTGTTAAATTTCATTGGTCGTCTAATTTGAGTTTATTCAAGGAAAAAAATCACCTTTGAAATCACTTTGCCCAGGATCCTATGAGTCTTATTCAAAGCCACAAAACCACAACTTTTCATCTCAGCAAAAAATCTTTAGATACAGAACTTTTTAAGAAAATGCTATTCAGAAAAAAAAGATTAATAAAATATAGGAACAATATAATCTGCAAATAGTAGATCAACACATGAAATGGCAAGAGTGCAGAAATACACCTGACAGTAAGACAATACTGCATTTGTATATCTTAAATGGTTTCACTGAAGGTTTTCAAGAGTTGTCACCTCTGATGTGAGGGGATCGGTGTCACTGCTGTCATGGTAACTACAGTCAATTGACTCACATCAAACAATACAACTGTACCTCAAGGCTAAGTCTGTGTTCAGAGTCTTATTTCACAATGGGAAAGAAGTTTGTTGTTTTGTTTCTTTCATTTCTGTCACGTTTCCTTTAGTTTTAATGCATTAGGCTAAAATCTGCTGCAGGAAGGGATGTGGAGCTCTGTGGAACAACCCTGTCCAGCTGATTTTCCCTTGAAGTCACAGCATTGTTGCCTCTGGACTATTCATGAATAGCACTCGGTTTTCAGTCAGTGTACACAATGAACTTATTTTATCAAAATCAGGTCATCATAAAGCATCAGCCATTTCAGGCTGTTCACTGTTGTGTTGTGTTTATTTGGAGCGGGTTGATTGAAGGATGCAGGTGGCGTTTTGTGGTGCTTTATGACTGATGTGTGTTCTGATTTTCAACCAGATTATTCTGACTTGTTGGTTTTCAAGTCTCATTTTTCCACCTCATTTTGTTTTGTCAAAACTTCAAGAAATTGCACAGAGGTGAGACTGAGATCATGATAACTTCCAAATTACAGACTTTTATAATGCATATAAAACAGAATAAAGAAAAAAGTGTGACATGGAACCTCTCCATGCAGGATTTATTTTTATTACATATTTCCAAATATTTACTCAGTATTCTTCAGTTTTTATCTATTGGTCAGAGGGACCAGACAGTCTGGTGTATACCCCCCTACCATAATGCTATGTGTGTTTTCATGTACTGTGGTCACAATGTGGGTGTCTTTGTTCTTGGTGACTTCAACCACTGCTCTTTAAAAAGAACTCATAAAAACTTTTTTCAATATGTCACCTGCCCAACCAGGCAGAACAAAACCTTGGACCTGTGTTACGGTTCTGTTAAAGGAGCATTTAAGTCCCTCCCCCTTCCTCCACTGGGTGGGGCTGATCACAACTGTGTGCTGCTCATGCCAGCTTATCGCTCTGCCCTCAGGAGAGGTAAGACCATCACCAAGCAGATTCACAACTGGACTGATGATTCCAAACTGAGCTTACAGGGTTGCTTTGAAAAAACGGACTGGGACATGTTCAAGGACTCATGCAGTGATATTGATGAGCTGACTGACGTTGTTAGTAGCTATGTAACCTTTTGCGAAGACTGTGCGATTCCAAAAAAGTCAGTCAAGATATTTCCAAACAGCAAACCCTGGGTGACAAAAACTCTGAAAAACCTGTTAAACAGGAAGAGGAAGGCATTCCGAGAAGGTGACCCTACAGAGATGAACTTGATTAAAAGGGAGATTAAGAATGAAATAAAAAAGGCAAAGTTGAAATACAAGGAGAAGTTGGAAAGTGATCTTGCCAAAAACAGGCTGGGCCCTGTGTGGAATGGTTTTAAGACTATTGTTGGTTCAGAGACGAAATACAACAAAAAGGTGACTCTCCCTGGTTTTAATTCTGATGACCAACTAGCACATGAATTTAACAAGTTTTATCTTAGGTTTGATTGTTTTGATTTTAGTAATGAGATTTTAAATCTTAAAGACAAACTTTCCAGCTCTGGTCATACTCCTTTTTTTAATGTTCTCTCTGTGGCCAAATCTTTTAAACACTCGAAAGTTGGAAAAAGCCCGGGTCCTGATAATATAAGTGGTCGACTGCTCTCCTCCTGTGCAGAGCAGCTAGCTCCCATTTTTTATCATATCTTCCAGCTGTCTTTTAACCAACAGAAGGTCCCAAGGTGCTGGAAGCAGTCAATAGTGATACCTGTGGCTAAGACCAACCACCCAAAAGTTTTTAATGATTTTAGACCTGTGGCTCTGACATCCCTTGTCATGAAATCTTTTGAAAAACTGATAAAGTCAGATCTTCTTAGTAAGACTGAACACTTACTCGACCCTTTACAGTTTGCCTACAGGGCCGGCCGAGGAGTAGAGGATGCCACTGCCACTTTATTAAACTTTGTTTTTAAGCATCTTGAAGGGAACAAAAATCATGCTAAGCTGCTATTTGCTGATTTCTCGTCTGCTTTTAACACAATTCAGCCCCACATTTTAATCGATAAACTTCTTAACAACTTTCATTTAGATTTTAATGTGGTGGGCTGGATTCTGGACTTTTTAACATCCAGAACACAGAGGGTGAGGGTGAATGGATGCTTGTCGGGAGAGATGTCATTATCCACTGGGTCTCCCCAAGGCTGCGTCCTCTCCCCTCTCCTCTATATTTTGTACACTGACGATTGCCGAAGTCGGCATGAAAACAGATTCATTTTAAAGTTTGCTGACGATTCAGTAATAGTTAGCCTCCTTCACAATGATGAATTTGCACATGGTCCTGTGGTGGATGAATTTGTAGACTGGTGTGACAGTGCTTTTCTTCAGATAAATGTACAGAAAACTAAGGACATGTGCATTGATTTTAGACAGAAGCCATGTAACACCAGCCAAAACACAGTAATCAAAGGCCAGACAGTGGACACGGTCGAAAATTACAAATATCTTGGGACAATCCTGGATAACAAGTTAAATTTTACTTGCCACTCAGAGAGCCTACATAAAAAAGGCCAGCAACGACTGTCCTGTCTGTGGAAACTGTCCAAATTTCAGATCGACAAATCCCTGATGATCTTATTTTATAGATCATACATTGAATCTGTGATGACCTTCTCTCTTCTCTGCTGGTTTGGCAACCTCAACATCCGGTCAAAAAATGCACTGTGCAAAGTAATTAATACAAGCAATAAGATTCTGGGAGTACAACAGTGCACACTGTCAGATCTGTTTGAGAGACAGATAATTAGAAAGGCCAATGCCATTCTTTCTGACAGCTCCCACCCTTTACATCATGAGTTCCAGTTTCTGCCCTCTGGCCCCCGGCTTAGACTTCCCCGTATGAGAAGCAACAGGTACAAACACTCCTTCGTCCCCACAGCCATTTCCCTGTTGAATTCGGGACAGGGTAGGAGGAGTCGTACCTGATTTTATGGATTTTAGGGCTTCTTATAGGCAGGTTTTCCTATGGACTGATTGTCATTTGCACTGTATGCACTGGTTGCACTTTCCCCAACTTGGTTGGGCTACATGAGTTGTTTTTACCGATGTTGTTTGTTAGCACACTGTATTATCCTTCCCTTTTAGATTTTTTATCGTTTGTCTTCTATATGTTTTTATGTTACATGTCTGTACTTACTGCAACACAAATTGCCCCACGGGGACACTAATAAAATATCTGAATCTGAATCTGAATCTGAATCTGAATTGTCTTTATCCAATCCTTTACACAGCACACAAGCATGCATGTATGTATGTATGTAGGCTCACACATGCATAGCTGACATGTGGAGCAGCTTTATAACTTATTTTTGAAGGTTACAGGATTGTTAGTGTGTCATACTATCTTCCTTAAATGCAGTAGCTGGTTGTTTTTATATTAGCTCTTCTGCATTATCAAGCCCATAAAAAGAGCTGTTATGTGTAATTTTGTGCACCACTCGTCTGTTTTCATCCCTGAGACCAGTTTATGTCCCTCATGTTTGTGGCTGTCACAGGTGAGATGATGTGTGTCAGCAAGTGTTTAGCAGATGCACCTCTAGCAAATGCATGACAAGCAGGTTGGGTGGTTAGTTTGGATATGATACACACTAACACACTCACATTTGACATTTGGCCACAAAGGGACAAGTTTGAAGGAGACACTATGGATCAGCCCTGGTTTATTTGTCCTTTTGTCCTTTTGTGCTGACTGTGTATGTCAACCACCAGTTTTAGAGTTTTGGAAGACACTTTAGTAATTTCATTAAAGCATTGTAAGGAATAACTTTTTGTGATCCCTGCTTAGTTTAACACTGTCAACGACAATATGCCAGATGCTGTCGAGTCATTCAATATTTTGGACAATACCCCTCCTCGCTTTCTTGCTGAGAGTTAGATGAGAGGATTGATTCCACCTCTGAACCTCACTTATTTCCTTGGGGTCATGTGCCAGGTGCAGTGAACTTCTGGAGTCCTGCATCAATGTGAGGGCGCCAGGCAATCTGCTGAGACTCCAGGAAGCCAAGTTCAACGCATAACCCCTGCCACATTGCAGAGTTTCTTTTTTCATGCGGTATGTTTTGTAGGTATTAAACAAGACATGCTGGTAGGTGCTTGTAGATGGATCTTGTTGCCTCTGGACAATGTCAGGCTGTTTCCCTCACTTTTTCAGTCTGTATGCTAATCTAAGCTACCTTTGATAGAAGGTGTGTTTCCCAGATTGTTCTTATAATTTAGTAATAATTGCCTCATTGCTTTCCTCTTGCTTTTCAAACTGGCGCCAATTGTTCAAAAGTTAAATTTTTATTGGCTCACCACATGTTGGCATCTGTAGGTCATATATGATCAACTTATTAACTCCATTGGTTGTGTAAGTAGTGTTGTCTGTATCCATAGCAGAGAGGTTATGAGAGCAGTGGAGGGAGAATATATCACGAGCAGGATATCTGTGGTATAAGTAAAGCATTTTTATGGAGGAGTCCAGGGAGCGCATGGCTGAGGATTTAGGGTCTGGCTCCTGGCATTCTCCACGGGACACTGAGAATGGTATGTACTGGCCAAGCCTTCGTCCCATGTGTGCTCCCTCTCTCTGTCTCCCTCTCTCCTTCGTTCGCACACTCGTCATGTCCACACGCAGCTTTTACGATGCTCATCTGGACACGGCTGGCTTGATCCACACCCCCCACTGGACACTTGCCTTCAGATGCATCAATGCCATGATTTCATTTTATTACACACAGAAATGCTGTTTTATTCTGGAGGCAGCGATCGGCTCAAGGCCGCTCGGACGATCTGCCATTGGCTCTGCGGTACCCAGACTTCATTCCAGCGCAGATGTCTCCCAAGTGTCAATGGTGATGATTTGAGCATGATATTATTATCAGTGCTGGGAGCCAAACTATTTTTATATGAGAATCATGAAAGAGAGAGCCGTTGTGTTTTCTGCATGAAGGGTGAAAACACTGGTGCTAAAGAACCACTGCCACTAGAGTTGTCCACTCTGAGGCGCTTAAAGAAGACATGGGACTGAGGCTTGTCCCTGTCAGATCCTCATCTGCTACTTCTTTGTGTTTCCCACTGCAACGACCTCCCATATGAGCCAAATCAAACAGGAAACAAGATGGTCAGACAGTTCTCCCTTGTGAAGCCCAAAGAAATAATAACGAAGGAAATGGGGTAGGACTCTCTGAAGGCTTTGGCTGATGGCATTTTTTTTTTTTCCATTTTCCACTTCTGACAAGTCAGTTTGCTTCTGAATGTTTGCACGGTTAAGAAGTAGAAAAGTGGAGAAAGGACAAGGAGACCCTATGATGAGAGGACGAGATGACACACAGAGAGATGGCTCTTGCTTTGTATGTGAAGTGGAACGTCTGCTGAAGGAGCAGATTTGGAGTCACCTCCATCACCTACCTCAGTTAATCATAATACACAGCCTCACACGCCTGCGTTCACACACACACATACGCTCTTGTGATTGTTAGTTGGCAAGTCCACCTGATGTGCTTCAACTCACTGAAACTTGAAAAGAGAGCAGTATGGAGGTCCTTACAGATCATAAATCACATTTGTGTACATGTCTTCACAGCTGTGTGGGAGAGCTGAAGGGTCAGTTCATCCAATTTTCAACACAACATTTTCTCTCACTTGGCAGTATCTCTTCATGCAGTCCTGAGTCTTGACATTTCTGTTGCCACCTCAATACAATGGAGGTGAGGGACATTTTGTTTTTGGTGTTCAAAGTGTAATTTCCAGAAAAAGTGTCTTCATTTGTCTGATAACCACCACTGTTAACAGTTTTCATAGAATTTCCTAAAAATGAATTACTGGTAGCCACTACGATTTCATTCATTCATTCTTCAGACAAAGTCAACTTGACCAATTAGCTGCTCTATAACACAACAGAAAACGCAATGCATTTAACTAATACAGCAATCTTTCTCAGTTTTACACTTTGTAAAACTGTGAAAAGATGTTATAATGTCACTCATGATTAACTAAATATGAAAGGTTTGGAAAACACTTTCGTCATACTGATGCTTTTGCTCTTGTTTATCTCTCCTTCCTACTTTACCAGCATTTCACCTTCAAAATAAGAGCTCCAGCAATAAATACCTAAGTGACAAATAATGACAAAGCCTCAAGAAAATAGCTAAAGTAAATATGAAAACACCAGTTTAATACTAAAAACACGATGCCACAAGTGGTAAGTGAGAAAATATCTTTTTTGTACTTTAGGATGATTATGTCCAAATAACATCGAGGTTATAATGAAGTAAGGAATAAGGATATAATGAAAGAAATTCAAATAAAGAAATAGGGAAGTGGAGAGCAGTGAGCTGTCAGTCTCCGTGTGGGCCCGAGCGGTTCACCGAGGCAGAAACGTAATTACAGCTCTGTTTAGCTCCATTACAGCCACTGCACTCCTGTCTCTGCTACCACCTACATACTCTCCATGCGCTGCCTAATTGCTCGCTCCTCATCACATAGAAAGGGCTTATTGATTTAAACAACATAATTGGGAGGTGCTCATGATGGGTGGCATGGACAACATAACCTTAATGATAATGGGGAACGGTCTGTTTTGCTGAAAGACTTCATTATGGGTCATTTGATCACGTGAGCACCGTGTCCTTGACGTGTAAGAATGACTTTACCAAGATTTTCTAACGATTTGCTGTCGCACATTCCCGCTCTACTTCCTTCTGCTCCATCTCTGTGTTTCACCCCAGGACAAGCAAACATGGTGTGCGCTTGAATGGAAACGTGTAGGAGGAGAGAGGCACAGTCTTACATCTGAACAACAGATAGAGACTGAGAGAGAAAAATGAAAGGAGCTCGTGAAGGTGATGACAAATATGAATGAATAAGACTGACAGACTGGTCCCTTTCATGCATTCTGCAGGGTGCTAATGAGTCAAACAAAAGGATGAAGTGCAGTATTATTGTCAGGATGGATTAATGCAGCAGTAGACGGAGGAGAGCAGGAGACTGCTGTGGCCTCATCTGTTCATAATATGTGTTGTGAGCTAAAAGTGCAAAAGACAGTCAGTGAAGATCTGTGTCTTTTCCACCTCTTTCTTGCCTGGAGAAAGAAGGGGAAAAGTGTGTGTGTGTGTGTGTGTGTGTGTGTGTGTGTGTGTGTGTGTGTGTGTGTGTGTGTGTGCGTTTTGTGTGCAAGAGGAAAATGGGGAAATGAACAATGCAAATAATGACTTAAACTCAGTCTACTTAAGCAAAAATCCCTCGGGACACACACACAGAAAGAGAGAGAAGCGTCTGTTTCGATTTACATGAACAGCACATTATTCAGGAATAATCCAAAGGTAAAGCCATGACTCACACAGGCAGATTGTGCCTGTACGAATCAGCAGGCTCAGTTGTGCAGATTTTTTCTCGCTTTCCATCTCTTTCTTTGCCTTGCTCCTTAATAACAGGCAGAAACACACTCATCCCTCTGTTCTTCATATGATTATCAGACAGGGATGCTGAGATTTTTTCACTGAATTGTCATGTTAATTAAGTCCAGGAAGACTATTTGGAAGCAGGATTGGCTCACTAATAGGAGAAGTTCAAAGAAAGGTTTCTCCCTCAGTGAATGGACATAAGATAATACATTTGTTATCAAGGTGTTTAAAAGTAATTCATTATACAAACCAGAGCCTAACAAATACTAGAAATAATATGTCACAGTTGGGTAAAAACCCAATCACCAAATTCTAGATTTTTTTTTATATTGATACTTCCAGCAAGAGAAACTGCTCCAACCTTTTGGTCCACTACAAACCCCACTGAAAAAACTCAAAAATGCCAAGCATGGCTGATTTATTTCCCTCCCAAAAAAGGTGACATTTTGCAGATACAAAGACAACATCCAATCACGGTGACAGATTTCACCCCAAAACAGCAACAAGCAGCAAAACACTTGCAAGAGGATTTAATTCAATTACTTGCCCAAACAAATAGAGGTGCCACTACCCTGGAAACAGAGATTTACACAGATCACAGACTGGAAAAGGCATTAGGATATCCTCATTCCACAGTATGCTGGTTGTGTGTGTGTGTGTGTGAGAGAGAGAGAGAGTGTGTGAGAGAGAGTAATGTAAAACCTGCCTGTGAAGTCAATAAGGCTATCAGTTTGAGACAATCCTGTGATTATTCGCTGTCCTCTGCTCAGTCTTGTGGTTAACTGAAAACAGACACACAGACGCTAGCAGCCCAGTGGCACGCATGTACACGTGAAAACACACACACACACACACACACACACACACACACACACACACACGCATACACACACACACACACACACACACACACACACACACACACACACACACACACAAATGCTCACATGCTCTCGTATGCCCAGCTACCCCTGAAAATCAAGTAAATCCCTATATGTGACTATGAGGGAAGTAAGGAGATGTAATTACATAAACTAGATTACAATGATCCCATTGAACCCAAAAATACATGTACAGATGAAAAATGACCTGACTTAAAATTGATTATTTTATTCACACCACAAATGAAATTGAATATCAGTAATGGAATATAAGCATTTTTTTTTCTTTCCGAACAACTAGTACTAATACTTCACACTCTACATTAACATTTCATTCTGTATAAGAACATAGTATTAGCAGCTCTATTTCCATATTCCACATTTTTTAGTGTGTCTAGAAAATCCTTTAAGTGGTAAGACTGCTGATCAAACAAGTCAAATGAAAAGCCCAAAACCGACAATGTGTCAGTTCGTCTCTCAGTGCTCTCTGATATGTCCAGCCTGTCTGTGACACTTGACACCAAGCCCTTTAGTTCCTATAGAGAAGGAAAGAAAAAAGGTTTTATAATCACGTAAAAGAGGTTTTTAGGAAACATTACTTCAACAGGAATAAATAGTTCAGGTGTACATTAATTTGTTGCTGTACTTGTTAGTAGGATTGAGTCATTGTTCGTTTTGGTCTTATATTTAGTTGCATATTGTGATGAGCTTGCGATCTGCAACACAATGAATCTTTGAAATCTTATTTATCAGGTTAAAAAAGCAGAACATTTGGGAGCTGGGGGGGTTGAGGGGTGACTGGATTGAAACATGCATTCTATGGTTGTCTCAGCTGTGATCACGCAGCGGCCTTCATAAGTCTACATCCTATGTTCAAAGCTATATAATTCACAGAGAATCTCATCGTGTATCATCATACATCGCCAAACCCTGATAACATGTAGGAGCTTGTGAACTGCCTCTCTGACTTTGCTGCTCCATCAACAATAGCTGCATGTGGTCGTCAAGAGGACGGTTATTGCTTTAACACCACAAGATAAAAGGTCTGTTGCAGGACAACAGCACAGCAGCAGCTCGCCTTATTGTTTGCTCTGTCATCCTTTTGAAATGAACGCACTAATCTTCCTGCTGTGATGACATGACAGGCTCTGGATGTTTGGCTGGGGTCAGATACAGCCTTTCAGTGCCGTGGACACAAACACACACATACACAGAAACACACACAGCGTCATCAGGAGAAGCACAGAGACTGGAACAGAATGGAATTTGAAACGTTTTAGCCAAAAATGTTTCCATCGTCAAGGTGTTTTTTGCAGAAACGTTTCAGATTTCGTTTTGTTCTCCGACTTCGTGGGCGAAGACGGTCGGCTGATGCCGCAGGAAATGCACCACGGGCCATGAAAATCAACACGCACTCACAAACAGTTCTGGCTATTTACAGTAACTAAATAAGCTATTCTACATGGGGGGGGGGGGTAAGTGTACTGTGTTCTCCCTGAAGGCACCATCCTCTCCTCTGACCCACTTCCGCCTGCTGTCAAAACCCCAGTCATCTGTTGAGCTCTCGTGATTGATGCTTTTGTGCAGCAATTTCACAATAAATGTTTTGAGAAACGTGTAGAAACATGCTTTTTTTTTTGCATTTTGCTTTCCTTACATATTGTAAATGTTGTATTTTCAAAAAAAATTCTGATGATTTTCGCTTCATATTGTTTTTTCTGTTCATTATTTCTCGATACCTTTATTCTTTCACTCCAACTCTTTTTCAGTTGCAGTTCAAACAACCCTCCACACACACACACACATTTCCAGCTAACGAGCTTCCCCATATCGTGTCTGTAGGCCACGCGGTGAGACAGGGCAGAGACTGCCTCATGTGTCGGGCCTCCTCTGTGCTCTGGTCCCCACCGACCCCCATCCTCCCAGCATCAGTGGGATGTCCCAGGTGTGTCTCCTCTTGGCCTTGCTCATGCTCTGCCGCTGCACAAAGGTACGACTCACTGTCTCTCCCTTTTTCACCCACTTGCACAGACTGAAATGTGTTTTTGATCTCCTGTACTTTCACTCCATTACTGAGAGTCTATAAATTTAGAGTGAAAGCTGGATGGTGGCGTCACTGAAACTTGACATGAAGCTCCTCCTGCAGGTCTCCTCTACTAACTCCCTGGAGCTTGTGAAGGAGCAGTGGAGCAGCTACAAAAACCAGTGTCTGGACAACCTCAACGCCACGCCCCCTGCCACAGGTGAGCCCTGCTCCTCCCGTGCATGCAGGAGAACGAAGTAAGCGTGACCTGCTGTAAGCTGAGAGCACTGGTTTCACAGATCTTCTCCCTCTTGCAGGGCCGGTGTGTAACAGGACCTTTGACCTGTACGCCTGCTGGCCTGATGGACTCCCAGGAACCACTGTCAATGTCTCATGCCCATGGTTCCTGCCATGGTACCGTAAAGGTCTGTGTGTGAGTGTGTGTGCACAGTATATTTGTAAAGGGAAAGGGCTTGCTAGTGAAATATCGCATTAACATTTATTAGGTGGACAGAGACACACTACTCTAAAGAAATGCTAATGTTTCTCTGTGTCTGCTGGATGTCTGAAGAGGCAGCTCCATATCCATGTGCTTACACGTTTGACATATCAACCCTGATGTTGATGTTGTGTTTAGAGCTCCTAAAAATCATTAAGGGTCAAAGCTTCTTAGTTGCCTACTGGATGTGAGAGTTTATTCTAACATGCCAGGTAGGCCTTGAGCAATGCGTTGAAGCGTTCGTATTGGAAACGATACAGCATCCATCCAATGACAACACGTGAGAGCAGAAAGAGCTTTTCACTTACTTTCAAGTCATCTTGCTTTCAAGGGTAGTGTTTTGCGGTGGCAACACAGCTCAGGGGCTATGTCCTTGTCATTCAGTGGGATGAAAGAAACAGAGGTTAATACTGGGCTGGATAGAGTGCACAGAGGTTTCACAGAGTGGATGAGGCAGTCATTGGACGTGAAGGCCAAATATTATCCAACTATGACTCTACTATGAAGCTGAGACTTACCCTCAGACTTCACACTGTGTCTCTGGGAACAGCACACCTGTCCTGTGTCTTTTCCGGCAGAGGCCTTGCTCTCCTCAGTGTAGACAGTCCTTTGTACTGTAAAGAATATCTTTTCTATCAGTTGTCGGAGATTACTGATTAAACCCATCAGATCAGAGTCAAACTGGTGTTCGCGCTATACTCGCAAATGGGCGCTTGACTGCCACGTGTGAACTGTTGAAAGATCTGAAAGTTGACAGGTGCCTTGTAGACACCTGAAAGATATGATTAGGCTAAATATGTGTTCATGTAGAGGGCGGGTCAGGGAGCAATGCAACGAGCTACAGCCTGGCATTAAACACTGGTCCAATGATATTTCAGAAGTAATTTTAAAGGTAAAGTTTCATATTTATACTGTGCTTTAAATGCACAGTTGTTTACTCATGTGACCAAAGTTCTATACATGGATCACATGATGACAACTAAACATTTGCAATGACCGAGTAACAACTTAGCCGTCTCCATCTGTTGAGGAAGACTGGAATAAGCTAGTAAGTGGACGAGTGAAGGATGTTTGAGCTTCTGTTTCCAAGGTCAAGACTGAACTTTAATGATCTTCAGATAAGATCATGTCAGTAAATATTATGAACAAATTGTTGCGTGGGCGTGTAGCGACTTCTGAACAGTGGGAGGTTCACATGCCGTCTTGATATAACATCTTGTAACGTGTGTGTCTGTGTGAACAGTTCAGCAGGGTCTGGTCTACAGAGTCTGCAATCAAGATGGTAAATGGGCGCAGAAGAATACCAGCGAATGTGAGGACGACCCTGGTGAGGTGTGTGTATACAGTAACAGTGTGCATGCCTGTGTGTGTGTGTGTGTGTGGGTCAGACCTGCCTTGTGATTTAACTGTCACCATGTTTGAAGCTGCTTGCTGTGGCAGATGGTTCGATGATACTGAGACGATGACTAACTTGGCACTTTAACTTGACACGACCTGAAATGACTCAGACTCAGTGAAAATCTTTCCATCTGTTCAAATACTCTTTAGCATCCTTTTTACATCTTTGTGCCAGATTTAATCTACAGTGTGTGTGGGTGTGTATGAAGGCAATGCATGGAGGTAACTGACTCCGTCTCTCCTGCTGGTTCTGCAGCAGCAGTATGGCCGCATCCTCAATCAGTTACGGATCATGTACACGGTGGGCTACTCGCTCTCTCTCGGAGCTCTGCTGCTGGCCCTGGGAATCCTCATCACCTTCAGGTACAACGTGTACTGCATGGAGGAGGAAGAAGTAGATGGGAAGATTGAAAAGAACAAACAGAATAAAGGAAAGAAAATAATCAACAAAGTGGCTGAAGAAGGATGAGGATAAGGAAGAAGGAAGCCAGAGAGACATGAAAGGAAGGCAGGCAGAAATAAACGAGAAAGAAAGGAACAAAGTAGATGACAGGGTAAGAATAGAAAACAGGACAAAATGAACCAATGAATGAAAGGAGGAAAAGATAATAGAAGTTGGGAAAAAAGAGAGAAGGGAGGGAAGGAAGGGGTAAGAAATGGATAGAAGAATGAAAATAAATAAAGAATGATAAAAAGAAGGAGGGAACTAAAACAAAAGGAACGGGATGAGAGAAAGTTATGTTATGAAGACTGGGGTAGGACTCAAATGCACACACAAAAAACCAAGACTGGACAGTAGTTTAAGCCTTTAATGGAAACAAAAGAAATCTCAACAAACAAAACTCACGGCAGGGTCGGGTCCAGGAAAAGCCAAAAATCCAAGAACAGAAACGACAGACAAGATGACGAAGAGCACAAAGATGACAGACTGGAATAACTAACACTAGGTACAACTAGAACAAGAGAAACACAACTAACATGAAGAACAACAATGAACAAACAACAATCCGGCAAGGGCAAACTGAAATGAACTGGTTTTTATAGAGTCCTGATGGGTGATAGACTGCTGGGAACACAGGTGATGAGATGAGATGGGAGGGTCTGGTAGGAGAGGTGAGACAGAGGCGGGGTGAGTGGACAAATACAGAGACCAGAGTTGAAACTCTATGGTAGGTAAATAGTGACAGAACTTAAACAAGACAAGACTACACAGGCCAAGACAAAACAAGAATAAAGACATGAACAGTACCAAACAGATTGAACTAAAACAGAGACTGAAACTAAGGCAGAGGACAAAACCAAGAGACAAAACTAGGACCAAACACAGCAGGACAAGTACAAGACATGAACAGGAATAAGGCAAAACAGGGGACTATGACAGGACAGAGACGGACTGGAACTGAGACAGAGATGGTCAGGAAAGCAGGAAAAAACTAAACAAAACAAAAACAACAAACAAAACAAAAACTTAAACTAAACAAAGGCCAGACTGGCCTAACTATGACAGGCCCAAGGGAGGAAAAAAGCAGGGCAGGAGAGAGGAGGGAAGAAGGAAGAAAAAAGGATTAATGGGTGGAATGAGAGACTGAAGAATGAAACAATATAAGGAACAAAAGTGGAAAGCAAGAAATATAGGATGCAAACAAGGATTCACAAAATCATTTTATGCACGTCATGAATCTTAGTTACACACTGTCGCCTCTGCACCAGGAAGCTTCACTGTATGAGGAACAACATCCACATGAACCTTTTCGCCTCCTTCATCCTGAGAGCCGTGTCCATCCTGGTTAAAGACGCCCTGCTGACCCTCACGCTGGACCCCAGGAGCGGCGGTGACACCCAGACACAAACCTGGGTAAACATACCGGTCAGAGCACAGCACACCACATCACACTCATCTGATGACACTGGTGTTCATGTGCAGCTATGTAGCACGAGAGAAAGATCTGGTTAGAAAACAGAAATATCAAAGTGACAATGGAAATGTATAAACGGACATGTTGTAGCTTTGATTGCTGTGCAGAATAATGAGCCAAGAGAGAATCTGTGTGGATGTCAGACTCAAATAGTTTCAGCAATCCTTGAGCCTCATATTGTGCTGAGGTCTGACTCAGAGTTAATTCAACTGAGCTGAATAGGAGTATTTGTCAGCTGTGACCCGATTTTAGAGCAGCATTTGTGACTTTTGTGAGAGAGGGTCACCTTGGCTTATTGTTTGTAACCCCGCCACCCTCTGTCCTGTGTCGTGTGTCAGGCTGTGACGTGGTGCCGCGGTGCCATGGTGATGATGCAGTACAGCGTGATGGCCAACAACTACTGGCTGCTGGTGGAGGGCATCTACCTGCACAGCCTGCTGGTCATCACCGTGTTCAGCGAGAGGAAGTACTTCTACATCTACCTGGCCATTGGTTGGGGTAAGAACCGCTACACAGCGACAAACAGTCAGGTAGTAATAATGCTCTGGCCGTGAGAGACATACATAAAGTTGCATTTCTGTTCTTTTCTGACAGACTAATATTGGTCAGGACCCAAAAGCAGTGTGTTCAGATAAATCAGTTGTGGCAAACAGGCTCTGTCTGATGAGTCTTAACAGAAACGCAGTCATCAGCAACAGGATGTCAGTCAGGTATAGGAGTGGTTAACAGGTATGTAAATAGACTAATGAGCTAATACAGAGCAGCTGTGTGGATAGGCAACTGTTCTCAGGACCAGTCAGGTTACTCAATGACATGATAAAACCTCACAGGGGGCATCTAGTGGACAGGTGTGGCATGACGGCTTTGAACTAACAAGGTGTGTAAGCAGGCACTCATAGAGACTATTGAGTATAAAGGGGTTATCAGACAAGTGAGAGATGTTGCAGGCGTCATTGTATCAGATTTAGTTCTAACTTGCATAACAAAATAGATTTTTGGTCACAAATTGATGCAGCAGAATCTTTTTCACTCCACACATTCCTTGGCAAAAACCTGCCTTACCCACAATTCAACTCAAGTTCAGTTAGAGATTCAGGTGTTTTCTACTCGTAGCAGCTGATATAGATAGATATAGCCACAGAGATTCTGGACTCATTTCTTTCCAACTCCTTAACTCTGGAAATTTTTCCTTTTCAAACTTGTTGTCTTCAGACTAAACTGATGTTGAAAAAGGCTTTATACATTTTTTTAACCTCTGCAGTAGACCTCCC
This sequence comes from Centropyge bicolor, assembly GCA_037975185.1. NCBI lineage: Eukaryota > Metazoa > Chordata > Actinopteri > Pomacanthidae > Centropyge > Centropyge bicolor. Next base: position 8,484,558 of record JBBMOC010000018.1, read on the forward strand.
CAAGACCCACAAATATCAATAATAAATTATGATATAAATTATGTGTAAAATCAATGAGCTTCCCTTCAAAGTGAATGCTAGTGCATGGGATATCTCATGCATTATCAAGAGATGTTGCAGATGTGAGACATAAAATAATCTACATACTACTGACTTTAATGATGCATTATTTGAAAATGTATAAATCCTCAGGTCACATAATAAAGAAATCTGTAAGCCCAGAGCAGCTTTTGTTTCAGACGCGCTCTCTTGTGATCTCAACTGAATCATCTTTTAAATAAATAATGCCTTTTTATTATGTGTTCAGCTACTTGTTCTGAGATAACACTTTAATCATACAGTTATGTTGCGATTCCAAACATTGTTTTCCATGATCATGAGCGGAGATGATAAGTCTAGCCACAATAATAAGTCGTTGTAGTGAGTCATTGTAGCCTGACAGGACAGATCATGTCCGAAGCAGAGACCAGGTTTATGATGTAAATTTCCCCACTGTGGGATGAACAAAGGAATATCTTATCTAACAGATCAGAATTTACTTTAATAAAGTTCAGACCCAAATTTTTACCGTGTTTCTTAACTTATCAAAGGGTCAGCTCACGTTCACACTTTCTGTCATTCTCAGGTGCACCTCTCATATTCGTGTTGCCCTGGATCACAGTGAAACATCTGTATGAGGATGAGGAGTAAGTCTTTTTTATTGTCACATTAAATTAGAGGAAGTCTGCATGTAACAGCTTTTGTCTGCAGCCTGTCTGAGCTCATATTTTAGTGTGTGGACATGCAATGACTCTGGATGTAGTGAAAAGATAAGAATCACAATGATATCAACAGCAAGCAAGTTACAATGTGAAAAGTGTGTGTGTGTATGTGTCTGTAGGTGCTGGGAGAGGAATATTAACATGGGATACTGGTGGATCATCCGTTCTCCCATACTGTTTGCTTATCTGGTAAGACTGTATCTGTTTGTCTCTTGCCTTCATATTCTCTGTCAGTTTACAATTCAGCCATGTGATGAAGGAAATTCAAGTCCAGAGTGTGCTGGCATGTGATTGAGCCAGATACGCACGCACACACACAGTCTTTACTTATGTCACTTTTGGGGAATTTACATTCATTTCTAACTTAAAGGACTACCTGACCTTAACCTTAACTGTTGACGTAAAAATCACAGTTTTCCAAATTGACGACACCACTTGTTGTCCCCAATTGCACCTGCTGTCCCAAATCAACTGGTCTTGAGTCTAGTGTATGTCCCCAATTTGGACATAAGCGAACCCATACACACACACACACATGCACACAGCAGCTGCACACACACGCAGCTGGCATTCAGCTTCTGTGTCTTGGCAGATGTTGCTGTGTGTAGACATGTGCCTGTGTATGTGGGCTTCTTTGAAAGTATGCAGATCAGACATTTGTTGGAAGTAGGGTTGGAGAAAAAAATTCAGGGTTTCCCAGCATCCATGCTTGTACATCAATAGCATTATTATGTCCCCCCACTGGGTCTTGTATGTGGGAAAAAAATGAATCAAATCAGTCTGCTTTTCAGTGATGGCAGATGTTTGGACTAGCGTTGGATCTCATTTAGAAGAATGAGTGCCACAGGATTCTTTTACAGGCTCTTAATGCCTTGCACTGTGCGTTAATATAGTGATAAATTATTTGGAATTTTATTACAGCACATTATTAAAAACCATAACTGGCAGTAAACGTAACTGTTTCGTTGGAATAAAGCAAGAAAGAAACTGCTTGGGAGTAGGCACTATGGTCTAACTCAGCAGATTCCTTTTTCACAAACCAAAAAAAAACTTTAATAGACACTTAATAGACAATGGTTATTGAATCAAATGAAGGAAAAAAAACCTACTGTATAAAAAAATCTGAAATTGATGTCTTCATATAGGCCTTCATATACTGTTGAGTCAAGTTTGAAAATCCAAAAAGTCTCTCTGCTGAGAGCCTCCTCTAACATATAGCTGACCTGTTCCTAAAACCTTCTCAATCCAGGACTCCAGCACTATAATATATGGATACAATCAGAGAAATTTAACCAGCTGCATCATCTTATATAATGTATCACTTGTTTGTTGTGTGTTTACTTTATTTCTTTGGGACATTTTCATTTCTTTTTATGTTTTTTGTTGTTTTTTTTTTAGATTGAAATAGTGTTTTTGAGTGTTTTTAGCTATTTCAAATGAGAGTATTGTGATGTGCGTGATACCACTAAATGCACCACTAAACGTGTGTTTGGAAGGTACATACATGTAGTGACGTAGTGTTGTTACCCATTGTTACCTCCTGATTCCAGTAAATCAGTCAAATAGTAATCCCATGTTCCTTCATTAGTGACTGGCTGGAGGTCAGGAAGAAAACAAAGCAAAAAGCAAACAGATGTGTGGGTGTGAGCTGTCGGCTCTCCTGTTTTGTGAAACCATTTTTTCATGTCAATAACTGTCTCTCAAGTCATATTTATATATAAAAAAAATGAATAAAAACATGTGCATAGATCAAACTGGTAACAGCTTCATTATACAGCGATTTTAATCCAAAGAAACTGACCTAAATCGGAGGCTCACCATATGTAGCTGGATTTATTTATTTATACAGTGTCTTTGGTGTTTGTGCACATAGTTGTGGAATTCCTCTTGTGTGTTTCCTGCCTCTTGTTCCCTTAGAGACAAACAACATTATGGATGGGCGCACTAATGAGCACAAAAACACATTAACAGTGAGAGTAGCAACCTTTGTGACCTCACGCTAAAGCGTACATGCACACACTCACACACGCGCTAAAATATTCACAAACCCGTACTTTTCCTGGGCTGTGTAAGTCGTACAGTACATGCTCTCTGTGGAAAAATCCTCTTTATTGTAATCGCTGAAATAGTTGCCACGCGGTTGTGTAACAGATGTAATCACCCTCCAACAATCCCAAACACAACCCCTCGGTTGAACTATTGTTCACGCACTCTCACTCTCTCACACACACACTCACACTCACATATTCACACCTAAATAAACGGTGTTTGCGTGCGCTCGAACACACACACATTCACGCAAACACATCTGAGACAACATACACGTTACCAAACTTGGAGCTCTAATAACTTGAGTGCTGTAATAATTAATGTTCTCTGTCATCAGAGGGGTTCTGCACTAGATCACAATGTCTGTGTGTGTGTTTGTATGTGTGCGTGTATGTGTGTGTTCAGTTCAAATCCAGCAGAACGACTCAAGACATTTAGACACTTTAAGGGGTCTCTCTCTTTCTTACACATTATGTCATCTAAAAATCCACAGAACATATTTTGCATATTTGTTTGCATCCATTTAACATCTCTCCTTATTTCAGATTAACTTCTTCATATTCATCCGAATTATCAAAATCCTGATGTCTAAACTCAGAGCTCATCAGATGAGATACACCGACTACAAGTTCAGGTGAGAGAACGACCTCTTGTTCTGAAAGACAGAAATAAAACGGTGTATGTGGATATATTGTTTTTTTAGAGGTTTCTGGCAATGTGGACTGGAAACAATGAGCTGAAAGAAGTTGCAATGAGTTTTGTGATAATTCATCACTATGAGCAAACCCTTTCAGATACAAGTGGTCACATGATCCATTGTTAGTCCAGAAACCCTGATTGTACTGTTGCTGCTTTACAATCTTGGCAATTAACATTTTACCACCTTGCCTGTCAGTTCAGAACTCGCTATTGTGCTGAACACTACAATCAAATGAAATAAATTTCAGCTGAATGTTTTGTAATTATAATATACTGTTAATTCTTCAAAAACTTTAATGGCAAGTGTGTAGGACCAAAAACTCAACTGATGAGGGTCAATGAAGGTCACAACAAGTCAAATGTTAAAATCTAATCTTTACAACTGTTCCTTGTTTCTCTTTTTCAGATTAGCAAAGTCCACTCTGACTCTCATCCCACTGCTTGGGATTCACGCCATCCTCTTCACCTTCGTCATCGACGAGTCCGTCCCTAAAGGCTCCATGCTGCGCCTCATCCGCCTCTTCTGTGACCTGCTCTTCAACTCCTTCCAGGTCAGAGCTTCAACTTCCCGAGAAGCTTCACTCTCATTTATTCACGCTTCTATCCTCTGAACGTCAGTGTGTTTCTCTGTGTGAGACTGGACATGTGGCTTCTACGCTCTCATGTTTTCAATCTTACATTTGCAGCATTTTTAAACTGCTGAGCTTTTCTCTTAACATTAGAATGTACAGCATTAAAATGTATTTTATTCATTCCAGATTCTTCTAGTGTAAAATATTTCAATACTTTTCAATTAGAGCAAGAGTTATATGTGAACCTGGAGTAAGTCACTACACAAATGATGGAAAAATGGATGAATTGCATTTTTTAGTAATTAAAGGTGCATTGTTTTTCATACAATCAATGTTATGAATATGACACCAATTGCAGTAGTTTCATTTGCTATTTAGACAATAATGGAGTTCTATGATACAAAGACAAACAGTAAGAGATATTTGTTGATAATACTTAAAAGATTACATATTAAAAGTTGTGTCCTTTAAGACACAGGAAGAACTGTGTAACATTTGTTTCTTTTCCAGTATTTCGCATAACTGAGCTGTTTAACTCCAACCTTGTGTTTCAGGGCCTGCTGGTCGCCATCCTGTACTGCTTTGTCAACAAAGAGGTGAGACAGATGTGCTCTCATGTGGATCACCACCTTAATTTAATCTCTGCCATAGCTGCAGTTCCTTCCTCTCCCTTTATAGAGAAGATAAATTGGACATTTCTCATCATCAGTGCTCCTATACCCAGCCTTTATCGGACCTTTTATATCTCTAAAAGCTCCATCTTTGTTCTTGTTCCACTTGATTCTTTTGTCTACAAAGTGGGACGGACACAACATCATCCATCTGCTAATCTCCAAACTTTTAAATGTAGTCTTTGGCAAGAGACGTCCATCTAATGAAATGTTCGGTGTCTTATTTAATCTTCATCACAACATCTTCATTTGTCTCCTCTATCTGCTCTCTCTCTCTCTCTCTCTCTGCTATCTCATCTTCCCTCAGGTGCAGTCAGAGATGCTGAAAAAGTGGAAGAGGTGGAAGCTGGGTAAGGACATTGACGAGGAGTACCGCCATACCTACAGCCACACGCCGCACATAAAGAGCGGCAGCATCGCCACCGGCAATCTGCCCTATCTACAGGACAACAACGGCAGCGACCCCAGCGGCGACTCACCCCGCCTCAGCAGAGCTGATGGAAGGCCATCGTGCTCCGGCAGACCTGAGGAGAACCGCCAACTGGTCGTCACCTACAGCAATGGGACGGGGAGAGGCAGGTCCGCCAAGGGCAGACACACCCTGCAGTTCTCTTTCCTGCCACACAGAGGTGCCACCTGTCATGTCAGCACTGCCACAGAGGGCGTGTGTCTGGAGGAGAAGGTGCAGGGCCGCACATACCCTCTGGAAGGAGAGGAGACGAACGTCTGAGGAAAACCTGCTCTGAGGCCTCACTGATTGTGCTTATTGTTGATTCACATCGGTGTTTATCGCGCCAACCAGACGATCTGAGTGGGAAGAGAATGAGGACGTGATACACAAAGATTTTCATCACTGCATCATGTACAGGAAATACAGTTATAAATGCAGTTTTCGCCCGACTGCCAATGAATATTTATTGGTTTTTTGGTCCTTGAGCCAAAAAGCACTTACTGACTTCAGACATCAGGAATGATTAAATAAATTAAAATGAAACTCTAGTGGTATCCAGTGTGAGTGTGTGTGTGTGTGTGTGTGTGTGTGTGTGTGTGTGTGTGTGTGTGTGTGTGTGTGGGACTGCCATTTTGACAGCGACCCTGCTCCCATCTTTCCACCTGTACAGCCGTGAGTCATGCTTGCATTTTGTCTGTTTGCATTAATGGGCGCTCGTTTGTGGTCCTCCACCACAAGAACCTCTCAGTGTCAAATTTTGTTGAATTTTTTTCCTTTTTTGGCTTTATGAAACTGAATGTGGACTTCAGCATGCATGACTCTTGACACTTTTTTTCCACGGAGATCGGTGTAAAGACACTCCCACAGTGTGTTGCCCTGGGTGGATGCATGGATGCTCTGATCAGAAAGACTCTGATGTTTAAGTTATTTTATGTTGTAAATGGCCAAAGCCAAACAAGAAAATAATAGTATACCGTGATGGGTTTTACATCAGTTGGGTAAGTCAGGCATAAGATCCATTTTCTCATGCACATTCCTGTCCTCCCTTTGTCTGTTTTTTTCTTAACAGGTTTTCCTACTGAATGTATATGAACAATGAAGAAATGGGTGAAACAATGTTTAAGTGTATATATGTGATTAGAAATACATGCTATGTCCACAGCACTTGGATTTATCCAGTGAGTAATTTAAATCCTTGATTTGTCTTCATGCAGACTCAGACTGATAATTCAGATATGACACACTGCTAGTTAATGGGATAAAAACCAATTTGAGAAAAGCAAATGTGATTTTTGGTGTTTTACATAAACTCAAGTACCGACAGGTCACGACCACCGTGCTGCTTGAAATCGATGTCCATACAGCTTCACATTTATAGTCATACAAATATTGTATGGAGGCAGACACAGAACATAAAGTTCTTCATAAGCCACAAAGGTTTTTCAGTTCATTGTTAAAAAGAAAACCTTATAAACAATGGAGGAGCCATGTGACTTTATTGTTTTTATTGTCTTCTGCAGCTCATACTTCATGACTCAGACAACAAAATGTGCCACACAGAACCACCTTCATCATTTTGGACTAAAAAAAATTCAGAAAGCAAGGACTGGTGTTTTTAGATTCAGTTCAGAAATGGATGGACTGAATTTAATAGCTGATCAATTTCCATCTCACTGAAGCCAACAAGGATTTTCATCAAGGGATTCCAACCTTTAAACAAGGATGATAAAAACAAACATTCAGTTTGAAGTGTAAGAGCGAGCACTGTACACTGTAAATATTGATAAAAATGAACATTATGAAGACAGAGACAGGTGGTCAGAGGGATGTGTTGTCGTTCTGTGTTTTTGCTTGCAGTCCAGGTGACTCAAAAATTAAAATATACATGAGTAATTATCTTCAAACAAAAAAAAAATATCTTTTACTTAACATCATTGTACCCGTCCTTTTGTTGTCAGGAGGGTCACAAGGCAAACAGTGTCATGAGAGAACGCAAAAGTTTTATATAAAAGCCAAATTGTTGTGTCTCATGTGTCACCGTGGATCCAATTAAACAGAATTCTGTCAGCAAAAAAGTGTCAGTATACATATGTCAATTCAACATATGACAGAGACACTAGTGTTAGAGATAGTTCTCCTTCCTCTGCAGTTACACACACGCTTTTGACACTTTGTGACATTAAAGTGAAAGTATTCATGCTTAACCGACATTTTGCGGCAGCTTTCACTGCAGAAATATTCCTGACGAGAAAAACATGTTTCAACATTGGCTGAAAATGTATTTGATAAATAAATTCCTCTGTGTGTGTGTGCTCACGTGCATGTAAATCAGTGCGTAGTTATTCTACATCGGGTTTGACTGATCACTGGACGATCAATCAACATTCATATTTCCACTGGAGATGACTGTGACATGAAAGTATAATGACTCATCTGTGTGTTGTTGCGCATAATAACTTGTCAGTGGATGAATTATGTATTGGTCACGCATACATAATAATTCCTGTTGTGTGTGTGATTGATCTAGAAATCTCTCTGAAAACACTTCCCATGCTTGTCTTTACATATAACATAAACCAGTGGAGGCGTCTCTCTCTACGTGGCACAATAAAGCCAGCAGAGATTATTAGTTAAGGGCGGCTCACAGTGTCTCTTGGGAGAATGGTCTACTACAGTATTACTTAGTATTACTACAGAATAAGATATGTGCATCAGAGAAATTAGAATTTAAAGGTTTTGGTCTCTTGTTAGCTTTAAATAAGGATGTTTTGCTCATTGATGTAATAACCCGCCATTTGAAAATGTTTCATATAAATAAATGCATTTGAGTTATGATAGATTATGTTCAGGCTCAATTTAAAAAAATGCATTGAATAAGAATTTGGAAAATGGTAAATGCACTTCATTACTGAAGTCTGTGCAGATTTACTGGGATTCTTATCAACTATGGACATACAGCAGCCTCACAATGTTGTAAGACCCAAAGTGACATATGAGGCAGACGCAATATATTAATTACACTACATTCTGTGTAACATTAATATGATGGCCTACATTACATCTCATAGGGAACACAGATCAAACAGATGAGCATCGAAGGTTCAAGAAATTGCATTCACTGAATCCATAAAAACACAAGATTTGTTCTGTGCGACAAAGTGTTCAATTCAATTCAATTCAATTCAAAGAACTTTATTGATCCTAACATGATCCTAACAAGTAAAGCAAATAAAAAGCAACAAAAGCAAAAGCAAGACGATGGCAGTGCAATGCAATAAATATTGTGAATATTGTGACCAATTTAAAACAGTAAACAAATACGGAATATTAACAGACAGTAATTGAATGAGAGAGTAAGGTGCAAATGATATGTGTAAATTCAGCTCCTCTGACGTCAGCATTACGAGAGACGCCAGGCTGCATTGAGAAGCAACAATTACTGACTGACTTCTGAATACGATTTTAGACCTTGGACTGTGTCTAGTTCATTGAATTTAGATTTGCTTACATGCACTCTGCCTCTTTGCTCAGCTGCTTTGCTCTAATCCTGCAATTTGTAAGGGTGCATAAGCTGTGTGTTGATTCTTAATGAGGCAATATTGAAAAGAAGCTTTAAATGAAATTCGTGTTCATATTGTGTTCTTATGTGTGCAGCTAAATAATGACATCGATCGCACATTTCTCTACTGTGTGAGCAAAATTTTATTCATTCTTAACCCTTTATTGGGCAAGTGACTATTTCTGGTAATTTCCGCACAATTTACAAAAGTGAAATTGTGAAAAATTTTACAACAGAAATAAAGTTTTTTTATGTCCTCCCTTCTGAATTTCAAAGTATTTCAATACCCAATACAAAGTGCCCAATACAGGGTCAAGAATCAAAATCATTAACCCACGTGATGCAAGAATAGATCCAATTCTGCCTTTGCCAAAACCTTGCTTTTATTATCAAGACCTCATTCAGAAGCTTTTATCACCAAAAGAGCAAACGACTGTTGGGAGCAACTTCAAGCTCATTTCCTAACACTCAGACAAAGACACAGATAGTTGATTTTGTGCTGACTCTCCCCACGCAGGAAACATTTAAGGGCCATCATATTATTCTAACTACTGGGACCAGCTAATGCTCCGGATGGATGTTCTTGATGTTGCAAGTCTGCAGGGAGAATTGTGGAAAATACATTATGTAAACAGAAGGTCACTGAAAACATTTGACAGTGGTCCAGAATCATCCATATATCCTCTGTGAGCACCATGTGAAACCATGTGTGAGCAGTTGTTTTAAGTACTTGGGGGTTGAAGGAGCAATGTGAATTTCAGCCCAGACTCAAAGCCAAAGGGACATTTCAAATGATTCAATTATACACCCACCACATAAGATACAGAACAAGGAAACGCAATCACAGTTCTGGTCTACATTTGGGTTCCTTGAATCCAGGCTCAGGTTCTGTTTCTCTGTGGTCACTCAGTTTTAACTATGAGCCGCTCATCACGAGTCCAGTAAATATTCTGCTCCACAAAATTTTCCAATCGCGTGATAGATGTGATGGGGGGGCGGGGGGGCGGGGAGCCATGATCAAAAGAAGATGGAGCATTACTGAGCACCATCTCAACAACAAAGGCCACTAAAATTGCTGGATGAATGATTAAATTTATAGTATTAAATATTGAATGAAAATATTTGAATGCTAAATCCAATTTTCCACAATGGCTCCCTGACCTTTAGCGGCTGGGAGTTGGTTGGATATCAAACACCTCGTCATCACCTGTGAGTGTGTGTCTCTCTTCCTGACTTCCTGCTAGTTAAAACTGGATAGGAAGTCATACGCACGTGCCACACGAAGCCAGGGAAAGTTATTTTGGGATGGGGACAAAAGAACAATGACACAGAAATGACAAAAGAGCCTGCACGGTGTAGGAATCAGTCAGCTGTGACAGGTCTATTGTGGAAAGCACTTAAGTCCAAGAACAGGCACAGTCTGGGTGAGGCGCAACAGTCCAACAGATGTAAAGGAAGAGGAAAAAACACTGCTCACATCTATGTGTGTCGGAGCATGTGTGTGTGTGTTAGGTGGGATGTTGATATTGCATAATCACAATAAAAATCACCTCATGTGCAGGTAATTTGTTCTGTGATAGGAATCAAATGTTCCCACTGCAAATTACTTATAGTGGTCCCTCCCATTACAAGCAGTGCTACATACACAGAGCAGTTTAGGCGATCAAGTGTTTCCTTGTATGTCTTGAAAGCACCACCATTAAAATATTCTCACAACAAGAGCTGGTGGGTTTTAGTATTCATATAGTACTTACAGGAAAACGGAAGCCATGGCCATAGAGGAAGCATGCACGTGTTACAGTGAACACAAGTTCAGCTTTATAATCCCTGTACAATGTGAGAATGAATAAGTGGAGAGAACTCAAAGGCAACAAACTTCCAATATAACAAATTTGGAGTTATTCATGATTTTACTATGTCACAAAACTGAATTTTCATAAATCAAAGTATCTGTCTATTTTGACCCCTCAGAACCTGCAGTCTTATATCAAGCTTGATTTCTAACGATGTTTATTTTGCGTTATGTCTGATTGCTCATAGATTATACCATGCAATCCATAGATGCAATCACACCTCTTATCACACTGCATTGCTAACAGCCTCATTCATGCTTTGCAGTATTTTTATTTAGATCTGTGAGAAGAACATGTGACTAATGTCAGATGCGTATAAAAAGGTGCATAACACGCCTCCATCCTATAGCTACCCATTGCATGCTGGGAAGTATATGTTAGTAAGTTTACAAAGTTTTTTTCTAAATCTTTATATTGAAAAAATTTGATATACTAATAAATATTATTACTTGATAATGTAATAAGCTACGTTAGCTGATATTTATCAACAGAACATATAACAACACTAAGAGTCTACAGCCACACCAGCAGCTCAGAAAGGCAGCACTTAGCCACAGTGATGCTTTGAAAGTCATGACATTTGCTAAATAGCACAAAACACGAGCGCAGCTGAGGCTGAGAATATTATTAAATTTGCAAAGATTTTGTCATTAACCAAAGTACTGGACAAATCCAAATTGTGACACCCACATCTGAAACATCTGAGGATGACCAAAGTGATTATATTTATCCTGAAGGGGAATGTACCAAATGTTATGGCAAAGCATCCATTAGTTGTTGAGCCATTTCACTAAAAATCAAAAATGTCAACCTCGTGGTGGTCAAGAAGGAAAGTTCAGAAGACCACAAATATCAGTAGGATTCATCCTCTGGGCACCATGAATCTCTGTACACAATTTGATGGCAATCTAGTAGTTGAGATGTTTCAGTTTGGGCCTGACAGAATGACACTGCCATCCCTTACATTGAGGTAATGTTAATAAGAAATGCTGAACTGAAAAAGTTGTTTTAATATAATGAAATATGAGATTTTACAGGTTAGATGAGAACACATGACACAACTAAAGAAACAAGTTAAGAGCACTTTCAGATTCAGATTTGCAGGACTCTCACTTTATTGCAGGACACTAGGTTAGTCAAGATTATTTTTTCTATTTTTTTGTTATTTAAATGCCAATAATGTATATTTCTTTGCATTACTTATAACGTGTCCCAGGAGGCAATGAATAAGACCAAAGTCTTTGAGAGGTGAAACGTGACAAACTGCTGTCTATGTGCTCTGTGAAGTGGTTTGAACTGTGGACCCCAAAGTACAGTTGTGTTTGTTCTAACACTTGGACTTATGGCTGCTCTGCCCTTCACCTGGAGATGGCTGAACAGCAGACATACACTACTTCAGCGTACCTAGACAACACTGGTCCTACAGGCTGAGCCACTGATACAGGCTGCAGGTGACTCATGGCTACTTAAGTCCTAATGTATGTACAGCCATAGAAGCAGACAGAGATAGATGCTGATTTCTTTCACACTTCACACTTCCATAACCGCTAATGACGTGTCAACTCATTTGCCAGGAAAGTGCCACTGCCGCCTCTCACCAGTAAATGTTATAGAGACTGGGGTGATGGACTTAAATACAGACACAAAAGCCAACGTTAGGTCAAGTCTTTAACCAAAGCAAAGAAATCTCCACAAACAAAAACTCATGGCAGGGTCAGGTCCAGTAAGGTCAAAAACCCACAAAACATAAAAATCTGACAAAGTTCAGCTCCAGACAGGCAAAAAGGAAAGACAACAGGCAATGGGAACAAGAACAACTAACACAAGGTATAACTAGAAAAAGAGAAACAACTGACATGAAGTACAACAACAATCCGGCGAGGGCATACTGAAATGAACTGGCTTTTATAGAGTCCTGATGGGTGATAGACTGCAGCTGGGAACACAGGTGATGAGATGAGATGGGAGGGTCTGGTAGGAGAGGTGAGGCAGAGGCGGGGTGAGTGGACAAATACAGAGGCCAGAGGTGAAACTCTATGGCAGGTGAATAGTGACAGAGACAAGACGATGACATGACAAAACTATGACAAGACAAGACTATGACATGACAAGACTGACAGGACTGAAAGAATAAAGACATGAACTCATACCAAACTGAACTAAAACCAAGACAGAGAACCAAGACACAACATGGCAAGACACAACCAGAGCAGAACAAATAACAGAAATGAAAAGAACAAAACTAAGGCTGACCAAAAAACTAACACAAAACAGAGACCTGACTGGCATAACTATGACAGTAAAAGGTTTTCTCCATCCCTCAACCCTGCACCAGATCCATTTCAGCTGTAGCCTCACTGTAAAACTTCATACTAATAACTCCCTGTCCTTTTTCTAAATGGGAGCCAGCCGACTCAAACGCCTGAGCAAATGTTCCTTCTGCCAGTGAACCATCAATTCATCACTGACAACATTAATAATCAACCTTGCTCTAAGGGAAAGTGGTTGAGCTGAGGACACAGTGGCAGTTTGGGAACACCTGAGGTGAGGAATGTTACCTGCCAGCATCAAAGACATGGCTGCCTCACCCCCCCACCCCACCCCCCTTGCTTGCTACAGAATGATACAGAAGTATCGGCTCAGCTCTCTGGAAACCTCGACCAAGGTGACACCAAAAATCTACGATGGAACAAGAAATATGAGCGAGTAGAATGAAGACGAGTGGAGCTGTACGATGCAGTGATTTCTGTGGTGGAAACACAAAACAGATCTTGGGTTTAGATACATGAAGGTACGGGTTAGGTATAGGTTATATTTAGGTTTAGCACTGTATTGAAAATATTTGGTGGAAATGCAGCTACTGCCCAACACTGAATATCACAAACTATGTTGGTTGTTAGTCTTGAACCAAAATTCAAAAGTCGCCTAAACAAAACTCCATCTTGCTATAGAAAATGTCTGAAAATTCAAATTCAAATATGTCAAATATGTATCAAGTTTGAATGCATTTTAAGTAAATATTTTTGATGAATGCATCTTCCTACTTTCCCTTTGGAATCAACTTGCAAAGACTTTACTAATATAATCAAACACAGTCACCACACATTGCAGCTAAAAGGCAACTCCATCAATTTCATTCAAAATCAGAGTCAAAAGTTCAGGTTTTGGGAAGGTCTAACAAAAACATGCTATTGTGTTGCTTTATTTGAAGTTTAGGATCCAGTCTTTTTCTGCTAATCGTCATGATCCTGCATTGATTTTGACCATTCATAGTCTTCATGTTTGTTAAGTTGCCTTGTATGAATGACAATCATTGATTCATCTGAAAACTGCCCTTGGGAATTCAAACTGCTGAATCAGAGTCAACACAGAAGCTGAGATCAGACTTGATCTGAACATGGATAAATTAAACTAGAGGTTCAGTACCGGCAGATATTGGGTCGATCAATGTTATCTCCTCTCTCATGCTGTGTCCTGTGTAAACAGTGCACAGAGATGCTGTTTGCTCAAGATTTCAGTAATGACAATAAGGTTGGTCAGTTTACGGTCACCCACCCCTTTAACCATCATCATTAGGCACTTTCTGTGTGTGCGTGTTTGTGTTTTTAGGGTCAGGTTTTAGCTAAAGCATGTAGTTGTTAGAGTTCAGCTTTGGGGAGTGAATACAAACACTGGAAACTCCTCACAAATCTAGATAGTATTTATCTGTCTGTGTCCTTGTGTGTGCGTGCGCGTGTACTTCGTGTCCTGTTTCAGAGCTTATCATTGCAACATGTTCCCCTGTGTGCAGATAGAGGAAATTCCATACTTTGAAATGCAAAGCCACATTTGGCACGAATGGGATCTGAATTTCAAAGAGTAGCAGCCGGAGCTCAGATTCCCACAGGGGCCCGTCAAAGCAATCAAAGCTGCTAGGCCTTCTGACCTTACCTAGTTTTATTAGAGACAGCGGAGAAACGTAGCAGAGACCAAAAGTGAGAAAAATATCAGGATTCTGTTGAAGGACACAAACTCAAAAAGGTTTGATATTTTTTTTAAGTGCAGTAAATATTAATCTCCAGCCAGCAGCCAGTTATCCTCACTCAGCCTGGAAGACTGGAACGGGGAAACAGCAAGCCTGACACTGTGTAAAGGTTACACCTACCCCACCTCAATACTGAACAAGAAGTGTTAAAATGACTATTGGACATTTTATGGGGTGTTGTGTTGGACTGTTTTTCGGCTGGGAGCACTGACTTCCTGGAGTCTCTGCTGGCTTGCTCAGTATTTGTGAGCAGACTGTATTCCAAAAAAAAAAAAATCTATCCATCCATCCATTATCTACCACTTAATCCTCTGCAGGGTCATGGGGGAGCTGGAGCCAATGCCAGATGACATTTCCCATAAGCCCTCGACTATTATGGTCCATAGGTGAGTTCATGGCAGGACAAAGATTAAAAGTATGGTTGCTAAAAAGTTGGAAACTTTAGAAGAGATAGTGTTGATGAATATTATGGATAAGGATGAAACTAAGCTACAGTGACATGAGCACCCACCCACAACTTTGTTAAAATCACAAAGGTTTGAGCGTCTAATAGTAAGAGCTGTAGTGGATGCCAATATGAACAGTTGACCCCAGGAACGTGTCTCTTAGAAAGACTCAACGAGAGATGGCATTAACTTACTACAGTTCGGGGTTAAGTGAGGCTAGCTATGTTACATCAGGACTTCGGCTCTCAGGTTTGGTACGTTTTTACACTTTGGTTTTTGTACAGATAAGTAGATATAATGTGTTAATTAGTGAGACATGCTGATAGGTGCCAGACTGTCTCCCTTTGTTTTCAGTCTTCATGCTAAGCTGAGCTCATATTTATTGCACAGATACAAGAGCGCTATCAATCTTTTCACCTAACTCTCGGCAAGAAAGCAAACAAGCAGATTTCCCAAAATATCAAGCTCCTTTATTACTTTAAATGAGGATACTGGTGTACGTGTGCATGCCTTTGCCTGCAGCGTGCGGCACGTGTGAACGCATTCGAACACCTGCACGAAATGTGAAAGTGTTCCAGTCGATCTCAGCTGAATGAGAGAGCATGAATAATTAATAAATACACCTGCACCCCAGGACGTTAATTGCTGAATTCATTAAAAATCGCTTACGGTTATGATGCCTCAGAGATAGAAAATGTGTTGTTGTTGCTAAACATTAAGGAGAACATAGCGTCATTGGTGTGTACACTGAGTATGTGGGAGGAAAGATTATGAGGCTCATCATCACGTGCAAACATTAATTAATCAAGGTCACCGTAATAAGCAAAGTAAAGAGTACACGTGACTACTGCATACGCCCCTAAGATTATCATTACAGTTACACTTCAGTGTCCCTCAGGTCCTGCTCTTTTTGCTTTTTGCTCCCAGTGCAGCAGCTTCATGCAGGACTGTTGGTCCTCAGCTGATGTTCACATCTGTTTTCATTCATATTCAATTCATAGTTCACTCTTAACATCTGTGCATGTACAGTTGCACTCTCTGTAAAATTACACAAAATTTGCAGGTTTTTATTTTTCATTTTCATTGTTTAGATCTTCAGTTTGACTACGTTAGGGAGGCTCCAAGGTCAGTGGCCAAGTGAACAGATTCATGCAAAAAAAAAAAACAGGAGTCTGTGGAGAATTGAGACTGCCAATGAGCTGAATCAACATGAATTAATTAAGGAGATAAACAATGGGCATAGACTAGTTTTATAACCCACAGCTGCCATCCCTCCTCATCTTCCTTTCCTCCCCAGTTTCCTTTTCTTATGTTGCTGTTGCTTTCCCCCTTTTTCTCTTTCTCACTTTCCCAGCAACTTTAATTTCGTTCCGTATTAACTATTTCATTTTCACATCCTCATGAGAAGAAGTGCTGGTGCACGAGGAGTAAAGAGGGAGCCTGAAGATATTTCTGTTTGCACCTCCTCATCATAGATACAGCGGATGAAGAGTTCGACTGGACAGAGTTCACATGCCTCTGTTTCCCTTTATGAGCTCACAGAATACATACACTTGTCATTTTTGTTTTGTTTTTCTCTTCTCCCTCTGCAAATGATCATGTAATTTCTCCTCTTGTTCTCTCTACTTCTGTCTTTCTTCTTGCTGTGCAGACGATGCAAAATTCAGTGCATTTATCTCCTAGATTGTTAGCGAGTGACCCCTCCCACGTTACTCAGCCTCTAATGCAAAGTTTTACACCTGCTTTTCTGCCTTCTTGACACTTATTCTTAAAGACACTGTGAAATAATTTTTAAAAGTTTTACATGTTCTAATCCTGTCAGACATTTTACAGATGTCTCTTTTATTATTTGAGGAGAGCAGCTTTTTTTCCCACTGCAGTTTGTAATACATCTATAAACTATATCCGAACCACATATTCAGTTACATTCAGAAAGAAGCCACATTTTAGAGGATAAAGATGCTGTAACTTCTGTTTACTGTCACTTTGAGTATCTAATTAATGAACTGAAACTTAGCAAAGCCCTCAAAATTAAAGTAAAATGTTAAATCTGAGGCATCAAACAAGTTACTGATTTAATGCACTGTAGTATGTGAAAACAAGAAGGAAGTAATTCCTCAAAAGACACAAGGTCTTTCCTGTTTTTCTGCATTACAGTGTCCTTGTTTTTAAACAAAGCAAAAATGCTATATTAAAGTAAGAATTACGTTTTCTGTGCAGACTGTCCTTTCTGTCTTTAACCAACCCACATCTGAAGGGGACCAAAGTCAAGGATGAAATGATTTAGTCACAGTGACATTCACTGACTTTCCCAAATCATCTTTTTTTCCTCCTCACTTACCCATTTTTCCTCCCACTTTCTCTCTCATTGGTTCCATAAGTCTTTCTTTCAGTGACTCATGAAAGGCTGTTATGAGCAGTTAATGGTCGAGTTAGTCGAGCATGTAAAATGTGAGCTGAGTTGAAGACGCGATGACAAAGCAAAAGGTGAACTTAAAGCCTGGTGTTCTGTAACATGAGCTGGTCCAATCTGGGTTGGGTGTGATCCAAGTAATCTGGTTATTAGATACATATGTTTTGAGGACTGGAAAGCATGGATGAAAATTTTGTCTTTCAGATTGTCTTAAAGGCGCTTTCACACGAGTAGTTTGATTTCATTTGATGCAGGCCAAGGGAAAAAAAAGATAACTTCTATTTACTGTCATATGTTCACAATTATCTCACCTCATCATTCTCTTCTGTATTCATATGTCCTCTCTCTCCATCCACACAGTCCTCTGTCTGTCCATCTGTCTATAACAGCATAATGTGCATTGAATAAATAATAAAGAAATGCCATTTTGAAATCTGCCCTTTGGAAATTTGAAATCAGTATGCATGTGTTTCTGATCTGTGTGTGTGTGTGTGTGTGTGTGCGCGCGCGCGCGCTCATATGTGTGTCTAGCTGGTTTTCCTACTATTTAAAATGATCACGCACACTCTCATGCACACACCACACATCTTCACACCCCTTCACAACGACTAGAGTCCAGTGTTTTCTTCAGTGATAGGCTCTGAGGTTGTCTGAAAGCCTTTGTGATCTTTGAGAAAGAGAAATTTAGAAAGAAGGCAGGAGGTGAAGAAGCAGTGACATCTGTATTCCGTATAAACATGACGGCTCCCTGAAGACATATTTCATAAAAATGAATCACATTCCGTCGCTTTTGGCTTGTTTATTTGTATAAATTATTTGTTGTTATTGACTTCCTAATGGCGGTAATTATGATAATGGGTTACCATAAGTGATGCAGGCTGTGTGTTATGAGTGTACATGACTCTATATGTTTGTGTGCGCCTGTGGGCCATCCACACATACAAGAGTGAATTTCAATCACGACACAGCATTGACTTTTTTTTACTCGAAGCAACTCTTTATTGTCACAAATATGAAAAGCGTTGTATCTCAAAGCACATGCAGATAAAGGTTGCAGATTGCTTCAATTCATGTGGTTGCCTGTGTGATGCTACAAAAAGAGAGAGGTGGGCATCGTGAGGTGACTCGGGGAATCTGTCAGGGAGAAAAAAAGATAATTATCTTAATGATATCAGTAAACAACATACAATGGGATTAAACCAAGCAAGTTGCTAAATGATTTTACCACTAATTCTCCTGGTACTCATCCTTGATAATTACACTTTACGAGTCACTCCCTGTGGCTCAAATCATCTCCACAACATAAAACAGGTGGTCAATTAATGAAGGAAAACCAATTACGGTAATAAAGGCAGCACAGTGGCTGAGCAGTTTGCTGGCCTGTAAGCTGTGGAGTTGATTCTATAAGGGTTTAGCATGTTTTTACTGGGTTTCTTTCAGAGGCTCCACTTTACTCCCATAATCCAATGACACAGGGATTTTACTGTCCTAAGAAAAGAACAAGGATAAAGGAATCATACCAGCAAGACCTGAAAGAAAACACAGTGAGGTTTATGATTGATGGTGTTTCCAACACTGTAAATGCAATACATCCATTTGCTCAAGCATGTTGTGTTATAGCTGAAATAAGCCTCAGAGTATTTACTCAGTGTATGATGGATGTTTGAGGCAGTCGTTCAGAACTGCCTGCTTGAAAGTAAAACCCACCGATGCTTTCAACAGAAGACAGAGGAGGGGCCTGGTTGGATAAAAAGCATCTGGCAAACTATTTTCAGCCCTGTGTTGTTATGGGTATAATGAGCAAGACTTTACCGTAACCAAAGATGAGTTTGTTCGAGACCCAGTCATGGTGATGCTGCTTGACATGCTGTATGTATGTCTTTTTATCAGTTTTTTTTTATCACTTTTTTGTCACATGATTAATGATTACATAGGTTCCCTCCTACCTATTTTTAAGCACAATTCACCCAAGGTAACTTTGTGACCCACATGACCTACTCATTAAACATGTAATAACCCTGTATACACTTAAGTCAAGACAAGAGAACTTGGGTAATTTTATATTGCAATATCAGTATGCAGTGTACTGTGACATAGTACACTTATAGATAAAGTAGCTAGACAGAGGAAGGAAAGTCTGTTTCTGGCCAACCCAGTCTTAAGGGACTGAAAAATAATCCCTATACCAATGTAAAAATCCTATAAATCCAATAAATACTGCCAGAAAGTAGTCCTGCTCATTGATTTGCATCATTGTCCAAAATGGCCTAATGCACATTATTCAAGGGATAGTTACTTAACAATGAATTACACAACAACATTTAGTACATTTCAAATCATCTCAAGCTACATATCATCATATTACTTAAACCTAATGCAGCCTGTAACTCAGAGAAGGGCCTAAATCAATAAATGAGTTAGTATGCAATCATGCATAATATTGTTTTAAGTTATTTCTATTTTGTCATTTTACTTTGCTGTCTTTTTTGTAGGATGCAACATGAAGGAAAGTTATGAAACTGATGAGCGGTGAGAAGCAAGAAGCCGATTTATCTTTATATTTATTTGCCTGACAAACACAAATGCTGAAGAAGGAGAGGAATAAATCTTCTCAAGACATCCAAATGCCACATGTACATGCAAACACACTGCACACCCACAAGTGATCATTCTTTCTCCCCACTCCCTCAGCACACTATTGTCTTTGCCTGAACTGTCATATTGATTAGCAACGATGGCCAGCAGCCAAAACCACTTCCCCGTTCTTATCTAATCCTTCTCAGTCATATGATAAACAAGCAAGTCAATGTTTCATCAGGCTGCTACTCCTCTGTAATTCATGTGTCGTTTAACTTTTATTCACCTTCAACAGCAGCACTGATCCACTGGGTATGAAAACATGCAGTAAAACAGATTTGGATGTTTATCTTTATCTTTATGATACTGTGTGAATAATGCAATAAATTATATGTTGCATTACACAGTGAATCAAGTTGTCCTATCCCATTTTTACTTGAAATGTTTTCCCCAACTTTTTCCTCAGTTTGTGTGTGTGTGTGTGTGCATGCACTTGCACTTGTGCATGTGTGTCCTTTCAAAGTGCTGAGTACCGTCTTCAGTTCGAGATGTTTCCGACAGGCAGGCTGGTTTTATGACTCTCATTAATGGCAGTGAATGTGTCTGCCAGCTCTTGCATAAAATGACAAACCGCTGGTCAAAATTTCACTTCAGTGTTACATATTTAAATAACTATGAGGTTGAGCAGTGAGAAAGCTGTGTGTGTGTGTGTGTGTGTGCGCGCGCGCATTTAACTACATGTACTGGGAGGAAAGTGTGGGTAGGTGGGACAGATGTGGAGCAGGAAATGCACTGATGATGGTCACAGCGGTGATGTGGGAGGATGATACAGAGAGAATAAGACGAGTGTGACACAATAGGAGAATGTGACCTGAGGCGCTGTGGGTTTGATGGAGCGTTTTTGAATACACAACATCATGATATGTTCTTAAAGAAGGACGACATGCTCTGCACACTTCATATCCTCTTGAGGAAAGGAGGAGGCAATCTCAGTAAAATGTCAAGTGGGTGTGTGTGTGTGTGTGAATATATAATGTATTACTGAATAAAAAATCTCAATATTGAAAATGAAAAATGAGAGAACAGGTAAAACTCAGTTAAGGAGATGAGAAAGTTTTCACCATTGCCTTACATATGTAAATCAGAGTTGTTGGTTTTTATTCATAAAAGATCCTTTTTACTTCTCTGAACTGGGAATAAAACACAGGACAAGTTGTAGAACCATTTGCATATTGTTCAATTAGCACTAAGATATATACAGTATAAGAAGCCAAAAAGAGCCTCACTTGTTATGCAGTATGTTTCGAGACATTTGATCAGAATATTGTATTGCTCCTATTTATATTTTATTATTATGCATTTAAGATGCAAAAAGTAATGAAACACTTAAAGAAAAGTTAAAATAAAGCAAGGGACAGTGAAAATAAGAGGAACAGGAGATGATAATAATAATAATAACAATGAAATAGCACCTTTCAAAAACTCTGTTACAAAGTGTTTTGCCAGAAAAACTTATAATAAAAGCAAATAAGATCTTGAGAGAATAAGATGTAGAAGAAATAAAATAACTACGTTGCAACAGCTTTACAACAGAAGAGCTCTATCTCCCCCTTGTGGATGTCAGGTATTACTACAGTAAGCCCAGTTGGGTGCTGTCTTCTGACGACCACTTCACAACACCTTAGCAAACATATAGACAGTGCTCTCTGTGCATTGTCAATCAAGTCCTTTAAGTACCCACAAACAAACGTGTCCCATCACTATACACTGGAGTACTTCCTGGCATCGATTTGTGGCAGTTACACTAATAATAACCAACTTTTTTAGAAATATGCAATGGTGGCCTCAAGATTAGTATCAACAATGCACATCATTTCAGTTGAGTCAAAGTAGTTTAGTGGAGGACTCTACTCATAACAAGGATAAAATGTGTGCATGTAAACATCAGTTAGTATAAGATGATAATATGATAATGATAAAGTCAGTCCTCCGTGGATAAATTCATGCATCACAGCAGCATATGAAAGAGTCTAAAGAGGTTTTAAAAAACAGCTTTGTAAATACTTGTAAATAATGTATAAATGAAGCAACAGATATAATGAAAGAACATGGCATCCAAGAGCTGGGTACTCAGATATACCAACACTGAAAACAAAAAACCAGTTCACCTTACAAGAATTTGGTTGCAAGTCCCTGCATGTGACAAATGAAGCAATCTCTTGCCAAAATGATCTGTTAGTATCCGGGAAATAAGTGATGAAAAGCTCACATTCACACACACCCACACACACATAAGCCACACGTTATTGCTCAATAGCTGCAAGACAAGGCAACAAAACTGTCATTCTACAGTACATACAAACTTACTTTACTGAACACAGACATTTGGGTGCTGATTTGGGGGCCACTTAATTAACTACCCAACATTTTTATCCACTTTAAGTTATCACAATCTGATGCTAACAGGGTCTTTCGGGCCCTGTGTCTGGGACTTTGGGGCATTTACCACCTCTGCCATCCACAGTGACTCAAAGTGTGCTCATTAAATAATGTTGTAAACCCAAATATAGACACAAATAAGCATATTACTAACTTTCCTCACCTTCTGTCATTAGAGATATACTAGAAATAATGATAATCAGTAATTAAACAATACGTGAAATGATGTGTAAGTGAACAGGCTTGCACACATGAACCCACAGGCCTACTCTGTGTGTTTTAGTGTCTTTCAGCTCTGTTTTCGTTTTCCAGCAGCAACTTTAATCTTCTGGTTTAGCCTCACTGCTCTCATTTACCTTATTTCCAGCTGCAGCAGGCAGATATTTTCAGCTAAAAATCCCCCAAAACACTCTTCTGACACACCTACTGTACACGACTTGTTCACCACAAAATGACATTGGCACAAAGAGACATGTTGCTCAGAAGTAAGTGCAGACCAAAAACAGAGCTAGAAGAGATGAGGTGAAAGTGAACATGGGTTGTTTTGTATTGTAGTCTACTGTTTCCCAACACATTTGGTTCAACAACTGTACAAGGTGATACTATGAAGATGTTGTGTGTCTAGCTTGAAGAGGTCAGAACACGCAGATCAAGGGCCATGCTTTAAGAAGGTCTTTTAAACAACAACGTATTATGACTTTATAATACACTGTGTTGTATATGTAGAGCTTTCAGATCAATTGCTGTACATTATTAATAATGATGGCAAACCACCAACCAGCCTGAGGCAAAACCAACGATCATTTATGAAAACAGGTCGGGCTTGTTTGTGATTAGCCTTCACTCAGCCTGATGTGACTTATGAGGCTGTTAAATGTCATGCATTGTATTGCAGCATTTTGTTGTGGATCAAGGTGAATGTCATTTGAGGTCAGGACCGGACTATTTAATAAAAATGAATCCAACCATAGTGTGTCACAGTTTATGTGTCAGTCGTCTGAATCCAGATGTGTCAGAATCTACTATATATAGGACTGCAGCTCAGTGAGAGATCACTTGTGATCGGATTTCACCTCCACCTCTGATGTTCGCTTTTGAAAAACCTGATGCCTGTAAGAAAAGCTTGGGGAGTGCCATCACATTTGTTGCCTATCAGGATTCTTCTTCCTTCCTCGCTCCCTTCCAACCACTCTTTTCAAACTTCCTGTCTCTACTGGCAACAGCACAAACACAATAACAAGCTGCTTCCTAATGATGGAGAACATTAAATTGGGTTGTACAAGCAAGATATTCACTGAGGTCATGAGTTTTTCTTTAGGAATTTGGCAGTTTTAGCTGCCTGGGAGGTTTGAACCAGGCAACATGACTGATCAAGACTGATGTGGAGATATAAAAACAAGTAAGAGTCTGTATGTTCATCCTTACATGTGACCATCAGGTTCCATGTGTCTGCATTCATTCATTCATTTATCATCCATCCATGCATGTATTCACTCACTCACCCATCCATCCATCCATCCACTCATTCATTCATTCACTCGCTCACTTGCTCACTCACTCACCCATTCACTCATCTATTCACTCACTCACTCACTCACTCACTCACTCATTCACTCACTCACACACTCACTCACTCACTCAGCAGACAGTTCACTCTGCAGCTCTGTAGACGTGAATCAAGCTTTAAGGAGAACCTTAATCTCGGTGCTTTAATCCGTCCCATGCTATCTGACAGCACCCGCTCCACAACAAACCGGTCCAGCCCAGGTCCAGCCAGGCAGGGCCCGGGTCCCGTTGCCATGGGGATGACGTCATGCTGCAGCACCGGGCCGAACGGCGCAGGCGCGGGCGGAGGGAAGGACCAGACAGGAGGAGGTTCAGAGCGCAGCTACAGTTCTTCCGCCATTCAACCGGAGAGTCGAGCCGAGCCAGGAGGGCCAGAACCGAACAGCCCGAACAGCCGGAGCCCGCTGCCAGCTTCTCCACAGCCAGACCCTGACACACACACCACAGCGACAACATGCGTGAGATAGTACACCTGCAGGCCGGACAGTGCGGGAACCAGATTGGAGCAAAGGTATTAAAACGCGCGCGCGCGCACACACACACATAGACAGACAGCCGTTTGATAAAGCTTTTTCTGTAATTGAATTCAAGCTGAAACAGGGACTTGCTGCCCACAGGAAACTCTAAGTAGGTCAGCTCAGTGTTGTATAAGACTGTGGTTAAAGGACAATAGCAACCTTCAGGATGGGCGGTGGCGAGCAGAGACATCCCCGCTGCTGTCACTGATGCCCACCAGCCCCAATCAACCAGTGTGTGTCTGTGCGTGTGTGTGTGTGTGCGCGCGTGTGTGTGCGTGCGTGTTTGTTCGTTGTGGGTGTGGCTCCGACACCGAATGCACTGGAATGCCAGCAGACATGCATGCAGGATTTCAATAAACACATATTAGTATAACATGTATAATTCTCATAAGAGTAATCATATTAATCCCTAACAGGCTGATACTTGTTACCAAAATCAAAGAATGGGCGTTGGTTTGGATCAACCCATGTTTTGAAGGTCCCAGTGGGATGGTTGCTCTGCTGCTGTATATAACAAGTGTTTTCATTGTTAATTAATGTGTCAGTTATTCTATTCATTCACCAATCGATCATTTGGTCTATGAAACATGACATGACAAACTGTGCATGCATTTTTGCTTTAAAAGTGATTTGAGTATCATATTGTTTGTCACATACCTGTGTCGCAATACATAAATTGATTCATAGATTTCAGCACTTGCATATTCAACAAGTAGATCAGGTTGTAAACAGGAGTCTAGCTGCAGGGTGTTTACATTACGTCGTGCTGAGATGTTGAAATGTCAGTAGTGTTCTTTTCCGAAGTGGTTTCTGTCTAATCTCACACATCGACCTGTCCATAGTTCTGGGAGGTGATCAGTGATGAGCACGGCATCGACCCAACAGGAACCTACCATGGCGACAGCGACCTGCAGCTGGACAGAATCAATGTCTACTATAATGAGGCTTCAGGTCAGGGCTGTTCAAAACAGCAGCATACATATTACCGTAAGGTTATGTAATAAATTGTTTTGACACATGCTTTCGTGTTCCAGGTGGGAAGTACGTGCCTCGCGCCATCTTAGTTGATCTGGAGCCGGGCACCATGGACTCTGTGCGCTCCGGCCCCTTCGGACAGATCTTCAGACCCGACAACTTTGTCTTTGGTACATGATCAGCCACACACACATGCACTTGTTGGCTATTACATAGGTCATGTTAATTATCAGCACATTAAAGAGAATTGTTCCGTAGAGAGAAGACAAGCAATTTTTCTGTTTAAAAGATGAAATCAGACCTTTTGGCAGGATAAATAAGGCCGAATATTCAAAAGGCAGACTGTGACTAACCCTCTCCTTCCAGGCCAGAGTGGAGCTGGTAACAACTGGGCAAAGGGCCACTATACAGAGGGAGCCGAGCTTGTGGACTCTGTCCTGGATGTGGTGAGGAAGGAGGCTGAGAGCTGCGACTGCCTCCAGGGTTTCCAGCTTACACACTCCCTGGGCGGTGGTACTGGCTCCGGTATGGGAACTCTGCTCATCAGTAAGATCCGCGAGGAGTACCCCGATCGTATCATGAACACCTTCAGCGTGGTGCCCTCTCCTAAGGTGCAGTGGTCATGTCGCACTGTTAATTGGTGTATTTTTTCTTCTGTCTTTTTGTTCCACTGACGTTTGCCTGTTGCGTCTCCAGGTGTCCGACACAGTGGTGGAGCCCTACAACGCCACCCTGTCTGTCCACCAGCTGGTTGAGAACACAGATGAAACTTACTGCATTGACAACGAGGCCCTGTATGACATCTGCTTCCGCACCCTCAAACTCACCACACCCACGTATGGAGACCTCAACCACCTGGTCTCTGCCACCATGAGTGGGGTGACGACTTGCCTGCGTTTCCCCGGCCAGCTCAACGCAGATCTCCGCAAACTGGCCGTGAACATGGTGCCCTTCCCTCGCCTTCACTTCTTCATGCCTGGTTTCGCCCCACTCACCAGCAGGGGCAGCCAGCAGTACAGAGCCCTCACTGTGCCCGAACTCACACAGCAGATGTTCGACGCCAAGAACATGATGGCCGCCTGCGACCCACGCCACGGCCGCTACCTGACTGTGGCCGCTGTGTTCCGCGGCCGCATGTCCATGAAGGAGGTGGATGAGCAGATGCTGAACGTGCAGAACAAGAACAGCAGCTACTTTGTGGAATGGATCCCCAACAATGTCAAGACGGCCGTGTGCGACATCCCTCCCCGCGGGCTCAAGATGGCCGCCACTTTCATCGGTAACAGCACGGCCATCCAGGAGCTGTTCAAGCGCATCTCTGAGCAGTTCACCGCCATGTTCCGCCGCAAGGCCTTCCTCCACTGGTACACCGGCGAGGGCATGGATGAGATGGAGTTCACAGAGGCGGAGAGCAACATGAATGACTTGGTGTCTGAGTACCAGCAGTACCAGGATGCCACAGCTGAGGAGGGAGAGTTTGAGGAGGAGGGAGAGGAGGAGGTGGCCTAAGGCTAAAATCACTCATTATTTCTCAACTGCACTCGTCATAACTGCATCCAACCATCCATCCACTTGTTTCACTCCTACTCTGCTCTCGTTCTCTTTTGTTACAGTACTCTCCTTTCTCTGTTCTCTTATCCCTGTGTTCCCTCTGTTTCTCTCTGCCTCCCCTTCTCTCTTCCAGCCAGAGCAGGATTCACAACACTAAATTGTCTCACCCATCTCGGTGCTCATGTAGGTAGGTAGTTAACATGGGTGTGCTTGTGGTCTTTTGTCCGTAGCTTTCTGTTTATGTTCATTTATCATCATAGGTCAAATACTACCTGGGCCAAGTATTTAATACAACTGTTCATCCCACACAAATTTGATCACTTGTCTAATCTGGCATTGATTGAAATAAATTTGTTGGAAAAATATCCCTGTGTGTGTTTGTGTGTTTTTTGTGTGGTTAGTAATTTTGGATTTGAATATGTTTTAAATACAAACACAATAGGAGATAATGCGGAAAGTGTTGCTTTATTTATTTGTTATTTGTAAAGGGACCACGTACAAATTAAACATAAAAGTTGTGTAAACATTTGATGTATTGTGTTGGCTTTAAAACACATTTTCATCTGTAGACCACGATTAAAACATCCACATGATAGAAGGACACTAAAATATAAATAACTAGACAGATACGTAATACAAAGTTGATGTGCTGCTCCAAAAATGTACTCCTTTAGACTGAAATAGATCAAAAGGAGTGTCAACAACTTTTAATAATGCTCAACTCACTTTCCAGTTTCACTGCTGATGTCACAGTTGGAGAGCAAACCAAAATGGAGACCTACATTGTCACCAGATTATGCAGTTTTACTTGTGCACCACAAGGAGGCGGTGTAAGATCTATGAGTTCAGTGGCTCTCTGAGCAGGATGTGGACACCTTGTTGCCTCTTTTCCACTATAACACCTCCAGCACCAAATGATGTGTTATGTGTTAGAAATGCTTCTCTATAGAAAAAGCAAGGGACTTTTGAAGCCTGTTTATTTTAGCAATAGCAAGACACACATCTACAGTATGCCAGCTTTTCACGTAGGTTGCATGACTAGAAACACATAAAGCATAAAGCTGTATAAGTAAAGCAATAAATAGAATCTCAACATCAGCTCAATTGTTCTTGACACCTCACAAAAGGATCCCTAAATTGTGGAGACTATTTGTCAATAACGATGCCTATTCATATGACGCATGATCAGGCAGTAGCAAAGTAAGAAATGAAATCAAAAGTGGAGAGAAGAAGAGGAATTTTTACATTAGATTTGTGTTTGCTTATTAAAGGTTTTATGACACCTGGGGGCTGCAAATCTTTTAAAATAGATGAGAAGATTTAGTGGAAAAAGAGGGGAATAACATCAAAAGACAAGTAATGGAAACTTAAGAAAAGTGAATCTGCAGGCTGAGCGTTTGGAGAGGTGGTCTTATAACAGACGTCATAAGTATGTACACACACTGACACAACACACATCCTGACATAGATCAGGAAGTGTTCTGTCACTCCGGCGCTGATTGTGCAGTCCGCTGCCGCTGCTGTGTCTGCCTTCATTTAAACGACCGCTGTTGTTGATGTGACTATTCTCTGAGACACCTGCTGAAGGTCTCTGCCCTCCTGGACAAACACATGGACACAGACACATTCAGACAGCATGGGCTCCAGACTGAAGTAAGTTCATCATGTCATTTCTGGTTGACTTTCATCATCATCATCATCATCATTCTGCCCGTCAGTCTGTGCTTGTGGTTTTGTAGAACTTCCTCTCACAACTGCACAGGAAGTTTCCTGCAGCAGCTCTATTGGCCTTTATGTGTTGTCATGTAGACCTTCTTGTTCAAAGCAGAGTAAAATGTTCATGTGTGTTTGTCGCATGGCCAGTTTTCAAATATTTTATTATACTCACACTGTCTGTAGAACCATCTACTTATCTCTAATAGATGTATCACAGTTTGTCCTTCAGAGCATCTGCTTCATGATTATCTGAGAGCAAAATGTTTCATGTTTGTGAAATTAAGATTTGAGAAAAATGATAAATGTTGAGGGTCTCAGCGTTAAAATGCTTTGGTGGTTAACGCACTGTAAGTATAATCTCTCATCAGTGCTGTGAATCTCTTTCCTGTCAGACAAAACCCTGAGCGAACCTTCTACTGGTGCTTTGAAGCAACTTGTCCTGTAGCCAGAGACAAAGGTGAGTCCAGCACACCTGGGTCAGGTGGAATTTGCCATTACTGTGGTTCACAGCTTGTTCTTCAGTATTAGCACTGTGTCATCTGCTACAGAACCATTTAGATGCACTGAGTGATTTGTCAGCAACAGAGAAGTTGATTAAAATTGTTCCTCAAACTCTTCCTGTGACTGTATTCACCTTCTTCTTGTCGTTTGACACCCGACACCAGTCTGACTGGTAACTACCATGTGAAGCCGGCTTTAAAAAGCAACACCGGTTGGCTAATGTGTTATAAGCTGATGAGATGGAAGACTTGGTGTCGATGAAGGTGTTTCTGCTGAGCTGAGGGTTGCTCATGCTTCCTGTCATGTGATCAGAAAAACCACACAGCCTGTCTAGTCACACTTGAACCAGATGGTAACATGTTGTGGTAATCTGACATACTGAGCAGCTGAGTTTGAGCTGAAGGGGTTAAAAACACTAAATACTTTTTAGTGACTTGCAACATTTATTTAATTTGTCCATTTTTAATGATTTGTTGCCACATATACGATGTCTTCTTTCTGTTTCACTCACTGCTGCCTTGTAAAGCATTTATAAGAATTTGCTTAAAGTGCTTTTTAAATACAGTTCGTTTGGAGTATTAACAATCTTTATTCCTTTAATCTTTATTAGATCCTGGTGTAGCGTTCCAGTTTCCAGAGGACTTCAGTGATGAGGTAGCCACTCATGTCTCCTCCTATATTGTCATGTTAAAGTGATCAGAGCAGCTGGTTTTTACCATGTTAGTGGTGTGGCCAGACAGATTGTAATGTTGGTTGGTTGTTCCACCACTTTGGATCAAACTGGAATATCTCAACAACTGGCTGATGGATTGCCATGAAATTTTGCACAAACAATCATGATCCACAGAGGATCATTTCTCCTGACTGACCTTTCCTCTAGTACCACTGTAAGGTTCACATTTGTCACAAGAGTCTCAACAACTATTGGATGGATTAGCATAAAATTTTGAAAGAGATTCAGGATGAAATGTGGTCATCTGATTGTTCTTATAGCGCCATCATCTGGCCAAAATTTTAATTTATCTAATACTTGATTACAAATTATTATCAAAACTACTGATCATCCCATCAGTATAGCTACACTTTGTGTTTACTACTAATTGAAAGACGTTAGCATGCAAACACACTGAACCAAGATAGCAAAGACAGAACCTTTATACCTGCCCAGCATTAACATTGAGAAAATGTTAGCATGCTGACTCTTAGTACATCATGATAGATGCATTAGCAGGCTGTAAACTGTTTTATTTCTCATTCTGCACACACAATTTTACCCCACTCCAGGAGTCTTGTCAAACATTACCCAGGTTCTGCTTCCCGTATGACATACAGAGGTGAGTAGAAACCGGCTGGATTGCCGTGACTGTCTTTACTCCAGGTTACATTTCCAGCCTGTCTGTTGCTCTATATGTCCACCTCTCACTGCCTTCATCTGCACAGGGTGAGGCATGGAGTGGCCGTGCAGCACTTTACTTTTGTTTTGACTGACCTTGAGGGATGCCAGCGGTTCGGCTTCTGTCGTCTCACCAACAGCACTCACACCTGCCTGTGCATACTCAGGTAGATTTGTTTAAGGGTGTGTGTTAATGTGGTATTGAAATATCAAATCCCAGGCCAAGTTGAGCTTTAACGCCACAATGAAAACCATTTTCAATCAATTCAATTACAGTTATCTACCATGGTTTGAAGTGTTTTACAAGCTCCTCAACAACTTGGCTGATTACCTCATAAAAGGACAGGTGAGTTTCCATTGCTTGTGGGAAATCTGTCTGCTCCTGTATTGGTCTTCAATCCACACACTCCAGTATGAGTATCACTAACATAATGACCATCACCTTCTCAACAGACCAAAGAGATGAAAGCGCTGTTGGCTGCCCTCTACAAGCAGCCCATACCGTTGACAGCTGGATCTGTCACTCTGCAGATGGTAAATGTCTGATTAGCCAGATAGAACCAGGAGTCGCATTTGACTTTACAGATGTTTTTTTTTTTTTTTCCTGTCAGTGGTTAGCATGTTGTGTTTTTTTCTGAGGGAGAGCAGCTATTGGTCAGCACAGAGCTGTCCCATCCTGTTGGACACTCAGAGGGACCAGAGGGGGTGAGTCCCACAGGAGTTCATGTGGTCTGAAATAGCAAATACAGACTAACTCCTGCTGGAAAACGTCAGCTGTCTGTGCTTGATGGCTAAACCTGATGTGTGTGGACTAAAACCTCGTCACTCACCCCTCTAATTAAATGTTTAAGCCAACCTTAACATGATTTTTACTAACGTCTACCATTTATTAGGAGCAGTCCATAACCCTGAATAACCCACAGTTGTACTGGCCCCACAACAAATGTTTTGTCTTCTGAGAAATGTCTCCATGTGGCTCAAAGTTTGTTTGTTTGGTTGCATTTTGTGGATTTTTGCATTTTGAGAGTTTCATTCCAAAATGAGGAATCCTGAACTTGAAAGAAACATTTATCATTCTTTTATCTAAAACAATTCTATGATATGAAAATAGAGTAAATATAACTAAAGTTGTAATCAATAGGACATCCATGGTTATGGTGGGAACAGCAAGTTTGGTAATAATACTGGTCCAAAGATTCTGGTTCGTATTAGCAGTAACTTAATACAACTATGATACTGTTTAAAGAGAGTGAAGGTGATTTGAATCCCGGGCAGGAATGGTGTACTCTGCCACAGACAATAAAAACTTCTATGTAGTTAGTTATTACTGAATATAAAAGCAAGTGAATGGCTAGCGCAGAAAACATATGACCATAAATCTGAAAACTCTCATCACAGCATTATTGAATGGATACAGAATTTTGGAATGAAAACCTAAAGTCTGATCCTGTGACCTGTAATGCACCCCTGTTTGTATGATATTAAAGCCAGCTGAAGGAAAAAAATTGACTAATTTGACCCAGTTCTCTCATTAAAGTTTGGTTTCATTTGTTTTGACCAGGTTCCATACTTCATCGCTCCAGACCCGAGAAGTCTCCCTTCCATCCCTGAAAATGTGAGTATATAAGAGTAGGCTAAATTCAGGGTATATATCCAACAACCTACAAAGCAGATGGGATTTTATAAACCATACTTTGTCCATTTAAGCTGATATTTGTGTGCCTGTGGTTTTACCAGAGGAACTTGACAGAGCTGATTGTGGCAGTAGATGTAGGAAACCTTCTTCAGCTCTATGCCAGCATGCTGTTTGAGAGACGCATCCTCATCTTCGCCAGCAAACTCAGCACTGTAAGACATTTATCTTTTCTCTTCTATTTTAATGGGATTTTATTCACTTATGGATACAGAAGCACATTCGTTTTGTGCATTTTGTGGTCCTCAAACTTTTCTTTTTATGCCCCATCAGAAGACGAAAAAAAGTTCAATCAATCATAATGATAGACGAAAATGATCAGAAAAGACTCAAAGTTGAATTTTAGTAAAATAAAGGTTAACACAACAGCATTAGAAATGTCTTGTTTGCTTATTTTCCCTTCATAAATTATATTCATTCAAGCCCTGCGACAGACTGGCGACCTGTCCAGGGTGTCCCCTGCCTTCGCTCGAAGTCGGCTGGGATAGGCTGGATAGAATAGATGGATGGATGGATGGATATTCATTCAACTTAGTTACACTTTGTGTCTCCCTGTGTATCACTGACCGAAGTAGAGACAGAAACCACCTTAGCTTCAGCTGGAAAACCAAACCCAGCTAGAATCAGCTCCATTGTGCTGTCTATAGCTTGTGGCCTGTGACAAACCACACAGACAGTGGCCCTGTGTGTTGTTATTGTCTAAAACAATCCTCCATTTTGTTTTTGTGTGTAGCTGACGTCTTGTGTGCATGCACTCAGTGCTGTGTTATACCCCATGTACTGGCAACACATCTTCATCCCTGTGCTACCACCCCACCTACTGGACTACTGCTGGTAAGACTCTCTCTCTCTCTCTCTCTCTCTCTCTCTCTATCTATCTATCTATCTATCTATCTATCTATCTATCTATCTATCATGGAGTCACACTTTTTATATTTTCTTACAGTGCACCTATGCCTTACCTAATAGGGGTCCACACCAGTCTATCCGAGGTAAACCACTGATTAAAACTATACTTGAATACTACAACTACAAATATGAATCTAACAGTTTCATCCCAGAAAAACTGACCAACAGTTAAAATTGTGTCTCTGTGTCTGTCTGACAGAGGGTAAGGAGTCGTGGGCTGGAGGAAGTTGTAATTTTGAATGTGGATACAAATACTCTGGAAAGTCCCTTTGACGACCTCAAGAGAATACCTTCAGATGTGGTAATAAATACTCTCTGTGTGTAACTCTTTTGATTGTCTCTCACTGAACATTTAACTTTTTTTTTTTATAGTCAGCAAAGTGTGACTGTTTTTTTTTTTGCGGTTTGCTCTGGATTGATATCATTGAAATGAATGTGTCCAGGTGATGGGGCTGAAGGCGTGTTTGAAGCGTCAGGCCGTGTCTCCTGGCTGTGGTGTCTCAAGGGCCTTCCTGAAAGCTCAGGCTCTGCTGTTTGGAGGCTACAGGGACGCACTGCAGGGTCACGAGGTCAGCTACTCATTATTGCAGACTTTAACACCAAAGTTTTAAATTATAAAACTGACAGGGGAGAAAATAATTAACAATGTCTTTTTAGATATATTGTTTGCATTCTGGTATGTATTTGAAAAACTGATTTAATTATTTAAAATGTTCTCCACATTTGCATATCTACTTATGCATATCTGTTTTGTTGTGCTTCTCTCTCTCTCTCTCTCTCTTTGCATGTTTCTTTGCAGGAGGGTGAAATGTGTTTCAGTGAGGAGCTGTTTCTAGATCACAAGTCTTCCAGTATGAGGCAGTTCCTGCAGAGTGCCATTCATTTACAGTTCTTCAAGCAGGTACACACTCTTCCTCCTGTCGTCTACTGCGCTCTGCTGGACAGATCCTTCAATTATAACACTAGAGAGGGGTTTGTTGGGCTACTCAACACTGACACTGTAATCTAATGGATATTGTGTTGCACCTACTCCAGGTTGGTATATCAGGTTATTTCAAGAATTCAGGCGGTTTTAAAGCCACAGAACTGCATGGTGGTACTAAAATTACCAGTAGCTCTGTTGTGAAATAAGCAGGACTAAGTCACATTACTGTAAATGAATGAATGTTCTCATGGATTTGATTTGATTAGATAATTTTTTAAAAAAAGGATCACATGTATGTTTTTTAGTTCATTGATGGCCGCCTGGATATTCTGAACACAGGGAAGGAACCAGATGATCTTTTTGAGGAGGAGATCCTAAAATGTGAAACAAATGCAGGTATGTCTCTCTCTCTCTCTCTCTCTCTCTCTGTCTAATTTCCTATTTTCAATTATTCGCCTCTCATCTTGTCTTTGCATCTCTGATTATAGGGAGAAGCAAATCTTATCAACAGCTAGTTGGTAATTTAAAGGTAAATTCTCAAAATCTTTAATGAAACAGATTTGAATTTGTTCTCATTATGTCGAAAAAGTACGACACAGATG
Source organism: Centropyge bicolor (assembly GCA_037975185.1). NCBI lineage: Eukaryota > Metazoa > Chordata > Actinopteri > Pomacanthidae > Centropyge > Centropyge bicolor. The sequence continues at coordinate 8,519,421 of JBBMOC010000018.1, forward strand.
CTTTTGTACTTTTAACAGAAGGGGGGTGGAGCCCTTATCCTTAACATGAAGTCTAAAGCAAATATAAAGGTGAGTACAAGCCAAGGTTGCTGGGAGGAGGGCGAATGAATCCAGTCTTCATGACCAAAACAACTCTCTTAATAATTGTTGGAATTTCTCTCAGGCCAAAGGTCTCACCAAGTCTGGTTTGAAAAATCTGCTGATGCACAAGGTGGGTCAGCGTTTATGTGGGGACATGCTTTGATTGATAGAAATTCTGCTCTTGTTTTACTCTAATATTTCTTTGTTTTGGTATGTGTGTGTGTATGTGTGTGTGTGTGTGTGTGTGATGCAGACCCACAATGAAGAACACACCTTTCACAGAGGAGGATCAGTGTCACACCGACGTGCCCAATCTGACTGTTTGCAGAATCGCCTGCCAATCACACAGCACTTTGGGAAGGTGAGATCTGTCTCACAACAATTTCAAATATTTTATAAAACTGACACCATCTACACATATCCATATGCTATATCATTACCTAATCTGCTTACTCCCTCTGTTCTATACTGCTTCATTGTGCTGTTTTGCACCTTTTATTGCTCCATTTCTGTTGCTTCACTGTGATTCACCCCCAACATGGATGACTTCTGTTGGGGGAATATTGCACTGCTTTGCTTTGTTACTCGTTGTTGCCTCATGTCAGTCACGTCCCCGTCGGCCTGTTCACAAACACAGGGCTCCCAGGGACACAGAGGACATACAGGACACAGGAGATACATGGGATGGGTGAGAGAAATAAGATGGAAAAATATGGAAACACTAGAAAAAAGATATAGCTGTGCAGCAGGTTATTTCCTGGTTTGTGCCATTCTCTTCTGTTGTCTCAGAGCTGTGTCTGGGCCTGTGGTCAATGCTGACTCTGAGCTGCAGAAGGACGATGAAGAGGAGGAAGATTCACTGCTGTGTGATGATGAGGAGATGGATCTGCTTGGTGAGATCTTTGACACGCTCAGCTCCCGCAGCTCCCACGAGCGTGGACTGCTGTACGGCACACGCAGCCTGGATCTGTTTGGACCGGACAGTCATGACTTTATCACAAAGGTAAGAAGATGAGGAACAGGCACACAAACACACACACACAGATGTGATTTTCTGGACTAATAATGCCTGTTGTGTTTCCCAGCATGGTTTTCCAGGCAACCCCAGCCAGGAGAGTCTATCTCTGTCCATCAGTGGCAGCGGCAGCCTGCACAGCTGGAATTTGGAAATCACGGAGGAGCTGTCAGATGTGACAGAAGACTCTGATTGGCCGTGCCTTGACACCGGCGTACCAGAAGAGGACGGAGGAGCGGAGAGTCTGCATGCAGCGTGTGAAGTGGGGGAGGAGGAAAGCAGCATAAAGGAGGTCAAAGAGAAAGATGAAGAAGTGAAGGTAGCAATAAATGGGAACCGAGAACAGGAAATAGACGACAGAAACAAGTTTGAGGAAGTGAAGGCGGAGGAAGAGAGAAAGAAAGATGATCGAGAAAAGAGAGTGAGTTTAGGAGAGGAGCCTGCGAAACAAACAGAGGAGAAGCGAGAGGACGAAGAGTTGAAAGAAAAGAGGGAAGATGAGCAAAATCAGAGTGTGGACATAGACGAGGGACGACAGATGGAAAATGAAACAAATGAAATGCTGAAGGCTGTAACAAAAGAAGAAGAAGAGGGAAGAGAGGAACAAAATGAACTGACAAAACCAAATCTCCATCATCATGAGGAGCAACAAGGACAGGAGGACGGTGAGAAATCCACAGCTTCTCCTGGGCGTCAGGGTCTCAATGTTGACCCTGAACCTCACACAGGTGAGGAAACAAGGAGTAACGAAGCAGTAAAGAAAGAGGAGCAGGTGACGAGACACACCTCCTCTCCTCCTAAAGTGCTATCTGCTGTAGCACGCTTCCAGTCTCAGACGCATAGCCAGGGCTTTCAGGTGATGTCCAGGAACAAGGAACTGGCTGAACCCAGGAGACCTTGCAACATGTTTCAGAAAAAGGAGAATGCACAAACTCACTCACCATGTGACTCAAACATATCAGAAGAAAACAACCACTCAGAAGGACATGAGGAAGAAGAGCTACCTTCAATCAAAGTGTCGGACCTTAGGAAGAGATTTGAAGCTTGACAGCACAGTATGTCAGTCATGTGGCTCACTAGTCATTCACTGAATTTCCTCCTCACTCTCTGGAGTATAATCTGGTGTTTCCCCAGAAATTATAGAAACTAGAGGGAATAAAGGGGAATTGACAACGCCATTGACAGCCGATCAAATGAAATGCACCATTGAATAAAATGATGGATTTCTTTGGGTTTGAACTTGTTGGAAACGTTTGTGATACTGTAAGTACACAATTCAACAAAATATAAAACATGGGTCTGCAGAAATGTTTCATGTAATGCTTTTAAAGGATGAGGCTGGTGACGTTCTGGCTTTTCTTACCATTTTGCTACTGAAGTTCTATAAAGATGGAGTAAATAGTGCATTTGTTGTGGTCTATTTTCAGCCACACATTAACTTAGGGACGGTGCATGTGGGACAAACTACAGTGTGCATTCATCATAAAGAAGGAATATGGGACACAGTGTGGCTCACAGATGGATTTTGGGCCAATACGTTTTTAGTCTTTCCACAGGATTTGTTAATCAAAAAAGAAAAAAAAAATCACCAGGCCTTATCCTCGGGGGCACAAACTGGCTGGCAGCTCAACCTGCCATGTTTTTCCTTTTTATTTAAACCAATTTTTGTTTATTTGTCTGAATATTGTAAACTTGATGAAATGACTAGTGCACTTAATTAAAGCAACTAGGCAACATGGTTGAAATAAAGAAATAAATTGTTTACCAGTGAGGACAATGCGTATCTTATCAGCAACTGTACAATGACCCATGTGTCATCGATACATGAATATTTCCTGCAAGTGTGCGTGTGAGACATATGTGCACTCCATCAGCTACTCCCCATCAAAAACTGACAAATAATTCTGAGGACAAGTATTGCACTCTTGGTATGTCTGAATAACTTAAATCCTAATAAACTAAACATTTTGAACATGACTTCTCTCCTTGCCTTCAATGCTCCAAGACAAGGGACAGAATGAGAGCCACAAAGCTGGGTGTGCACACCCCTGGTTTATTAACAGAACAACTTGTGTGCCATACATACTGATGTTTATGTGTTTGTTGTTTTGGATTTTTTTTTCTTACAAAACTGAGCTTCTTAGAGCTCAACATAAAAGTGCATCACAGCCATTATCAGTGTTCTCCTTCATAACAGGAAATAGGTTTATATATAAATACACAGAACACACAGTAAAAATAGACCTGTACAAATACAATATACTTCAGCTTATGTGGCAGAGTAAAGGGAGTGACTTATTTAGACAAGGGGATATGACAGCAACTCAAATGACATGTATTTCCTTGTGCAGTGAAACAGGTGATCGACAGTCTGATCCGTCAAAACAGTGTTTAGAATGTCTCCAAGAGTTCTGGTGCAAAATACAAGGACAGATACAAAAGGGGGGTGGGGGGGTGGGGTGGGGTGGGGGGTGACAGTGTTTGAGGCCACTTCCATATCTTCAATCAAATGAGGCGCTCTTCTTTGGGCAAAGGTAGAGGCAGGCCAGGTTTTTCAGATCCCGCCGCCCCGGTCTGCTTCCTCTCCTCTGCACCGGGCCTGTAGGTCCCCTCCATCCTTCTTTTCTTCCTGATGACACACAGCAGCAGCAGCAGAGCCAAGCTGAGCAGGGACAGCACGGCGGACACAAACACTGACGCTGTAGCCGGGATTAACACCTGCACTGGCATGGTGACAGACATCTGGGGAGGGAGTCACACACTCACACACACACACACACCCACACACCCACCAACACACACACACAGGTCAGGCTGTCGCAAGGGTCAGGAAATGTGTAACTGATTACATGCATCAAGTCAACTAAAACTCTGTAATGCTTTGGTTTATAATCTGAATCTATCTGCATAAGTTTCCTACTTCAAATTAAAAGCATGACTAAGAGTCTTTGAGCCAATGCACGGCATGTTAAGTGAATATCCAAAATTGTTAAATTTGTCTGCACACAAGTCTACAAATGAATAAGAAGAACGTCATTCCAAATCATATGAATGAATTCCTTAATGGATTTAAACCTAGGTTTTCTTCTGAAGCAATATACATCCTTATTTCCAGGAAACCTCCAGGGGAATAACAGGCCCATACAATTAATAGAGAAACCAAAGTTTCCATCATAGTTAAAAGCTACACAGAGATGAGATCATGCCACAGTGTTTAGTAAAAAACTCACCTCCCTGAGGAATTTAAGGTGTCGATCAGGTCTGTGTGTTGTTACATCTGGACCAACACACCATCAGTTAGACAGAAGCAACAATAAGGCACCTGAAAACAAAACAAAAAAATAGCAGGGGTTGTTCAAATGGGTCTCATCATTGTCCAGGCTTTTTTTGTACATGAGGAAAAACAACGATCATTTAGGTTTGTCGGCTTTAACTAAGAGAGGAGGTCTATGTCAAATCACATTTTATTTATACAACACTGGCTGTGAAAAAAGGCTGTTCAAGATGTATGTATTCACATGTATAAGACAGACGTCATCTCAGGTATATGCATACAGACTGTTCTCAATACTGGAAGATTTCTCAGTAACTGGAGATTATTTGCTGGATTGAACAAGTACCTATAAAATACCAGACATTTATCACCTTTCCCTAAAGCCTAAGTGACATATTCAGATTCCTGCTTTGTCCAACATGCATTTTAACTGTCAGGACCAGACAGTTAAGGACTAACAACCCCAGAGCAGGATGACCTGTGTGACATTAAGGCAACTTCACTGTACAAGGAAATACGATCCTTTCAGGTCTCAGAGGGCTTCCAATACCTGGAGGAAGATCTTATCAACTCTAAAACTGACGACACTGAAGATAAAATGTTTAAGAGGAGCAGATAGGCCACTGCCACGACTTATTCAAGACAAGAACTGCAGCATTTCATAGACTAAAGCACTACAGTCCTCCTTGAGAGAGAAAAAATGTAACTAAACCAGACAGCACGGATTTGAAGGTGAAATCAATCAAACAATTCCATGCTTATGCATTAAATACCAGAGAGATACTGCAGGTTTGCTTAGGACAAGTCCAGCAAATTAAATAGCAGATGGGTTAAAATATGAATAAATTTTCATTAAGCAGTTTATCCAGTTGATTTACCACATTGCCTGTAATGGCCTACACAACCAAAGAAATTAAAGAGAAACATGCCTGAGTCTGAAAGTAACTGTATTTGTCTCTCAAGCCTACATGAAGCAGATGCAATTAAAATGTTGATAGTGCATTCAGTACATTTCGTATTTTAAGTGATATGCTGTTCCTAGCTCCTGAAAAGCTCAAAGCTTACTTGAAGATCAATCAATAAAATAAACTTTAGTTTTTATGTTCATGTACAGAATTAACACAATATTTAAAAGAGCAACAGATTCTCTTCCTTTATGCAATATTAAAGACTGTGACTTTTAGAAATTTCAAAACAATTGCAGGTGTCAATGGATAATAAATAAAAACAATTGAGAAAAAGAAAATCAGCAGACTCATAGATAATAAATAAAACATTGTTGGTTGCAGCCCTGACATGCTGAACAGTTAAATGCAGAGTAATTCAAGCAATAATTACACCTGTCTCTGAAATGAATTGTGTAATATGGAGACCGAAACCACAGAATAAACCGAAGAGGTAAGAAAACACTCGTGAATCTAATTGCAGCAGAAAAAAGGTAAGAAAACACCCTACAATGTTCTTTCAACTTACAGGTGCAGGTGATTCCTGTCGTGTGAAGAAACGGAAGAAACGATGTTTACCCTATTTCCTCCCTAATCTGTCATAAACTACTCACAGCAGCGCTCACACACTCGTCACAGTTTTATATCGCCACAGGCGCGTGCGTGTATGTGTGTGTGTGTGTGTGTGTGTGTGCGCGCGCGCGCACCGGCGGAATGCTGCTCCACCTGTTCGCCCGGTGTCTCTCCGCTCAGGTGAGTCTGGTGAAGCAGGTAAACCCGCTGACAGGTGACGAAATGAAGCGCTCGTGCAGGCTCTCAGGAGCAGTTTCGGTTGTGGCGCCACTCGCGACTGTTGTTTGCTTTTCGAGGGGGTGATCTGATCAATTCAACGGGACATACCTGGGCGCCCAGGTGAGATGGCCGACGGGTCCTGTTTCAACGCGAGACTCTCCGGAAAACCGACTCAAAACTCATAATCCGGCAGCCAGTGGTCGGTGCGTTCACGACAGGGCTGAAATATTTTTACCTGCAACTCACCTGTCCATATGCAAATGAGCCCGGTCACGTGTCCCATCTGCGCCAATGAGAAACATTTCTCTGTCTCTCTCTCTCTCTCTCTCTCTCTCTCTCTCTCTCTCTCTCTCTCTCTCTCTCTCTCTCTCAGTAGAGAGAGTATCTAAGTATCTGGAATCTGGATTGATAAACCAATCATCAATCACGCTGATATCATGAAGGCTCAGGTTTAATGATTAGAGAGAAAAGGCCTTGTTGGAGTTTAGAAAGCTGTTGTTTGATTTGTCTGTTTTCTGCTGTGGCCTACTTTCATTATTGCTAATCAAACAAACCACATAGCAGGACTCCTGGTGTGCAGAACAAAGACGTACTATGGCTGCTTTTAGCTTATCTTTAGTTAAAAGGAAAATAAGACTGAGTCGTACAGATTAAAAGTTTCGAGTCAGTTTCTGTTCATTTTTGCGAAGCTTCCTTTTTTCAGTTGGCTGTTGGGGAAACAACATTACAATCAACTTCTCTAGCTGATTTACGACTGAAATCTAAACAGACTTTATGGAAACTTACCCATGAAAGTGTCACCTTAAATGCATGAGTCATGAATATGGTCAACTGTTCACTTTCTTTTTTCTTATTTGATAGTCCACAACACATGTACTCTGTAATCAATGTAATTTAAAAAGGCTGCTGAGTAACAATTAACTGTGGCAAATGTAAAATTAAGGGCAAAATGATCGCAATACCAAAATATTATGGTCATACTGCACATACAGTTTGTGTGTTGTTTGAAGGAGTAGCTTAGACATAGTTTTGCATTTTGAGAAATATACTTATTTACTTTCTTTTCATGAATTAAATGAGGAGATCAATAAAGTAAAGACTGGAAAAGCCTGACTCAGCCCAAAGTTAACCTACTCCATCCCAGCTTCTCTCTAACTTCTCTGTGACACTAATGAAGCTAATGAACACTTCACACTTTATTTGTTTAATCCATACAAAAATGTGCTGGTGTAAAAAAAAAAAGAACCACAACTATTTTACTGTAATTTAGCACTAAATTGTAGGCTGAGAAGTTAATCAAACATGTCAACCCTCATTGATTTTCTGCTGTTTATCTTTTCCTTGGAGCAGAGATAACAAGTGGTTTCTCAACTGCTGCTGGGAAATTATGTGTTAGTGTTTGTGGTTTACACATGTGCACACACTGAAACAAAAATACACACATCAGCAGCACATATATAAACCATGATCACTGAAAATTAATTATTCAGTTTTAGTAATACTGAATTCTTATTTTTCTCTTTCAAACTATCATGACTTTTCATGTCAGTTTTAAGGTCTTGTATTATGTTCAGCATAGAGACACATTTGGAGTGGACATCAAGGTTACATCACTGCAGTTGCACATGCATTGTGGTGGCAGAAACATGTGGAGGCAAATGAGCACACCCACTACATGCAACTGAAGAGAGACATTCATAAGTGTTTGCATTGACACATTTGAATGTCATTCTGTCATCAAGGAAAACACAAGCTAATTAGCAGAAACAGTGGGAAAATGAAAAGAAAGGCTGTGATTATTTTTCAATACAAAATATGGTGAAGACAGAGCACTGCTATCTAGTCAGTGGGAGAAAGCACACTGTCATTATGACCAGACTAAGGCCTGGACACTGTGGAGCAGTATGAGATACAGGATGAGGACTGACAGTGTGGAACCTGCAGGAAACAACAAACTATGAGACATCCACTATACAGGCTATATGAAGAGCAAAGAGTACAGTTATATACCACATTTTCACATATGGGAGAAAGAGAGAAAGAAAAGGGTGAGAGGGGACTGGAAAAGAAGAAATATGAAGTCACAGTGATGATAGTGAGAGCAAAGGAGAAATCCACTTGGCTGGAAAAACCTGACATGGACCAAGGGTTGATTTGGTGTTTTGCTGGACAAACATGAAGTCGTGAGTTGATTTAAGGACAAACTTGTTTATGTCAATCTAGTTGACATTAAAGGAGGTGGATTAATCGTTGTTGTATGTATACAACAGACACAACACACGAGAGAAACACAGTCAACACGGCAGCACAGTCAAACTCCATCCAACAAGCAGCTCCACAAAAACCAGAACAAACACACAAGAAAATAGTGCAGACGCAAAGACAGCACTCAGTATTCACTGGGTGAGTGAGTTAGTATACAGTACAAAAAACAAAAAAAAAAATCACATCTTATTTTTATTAATTTTGTTTCCTAACTGCTTAGGAAATCTAGAGATCGGGGTGTTTCCCACCAAGGCACAGTCCATCTGCAATATGTGATCATTTAGCCTCACACATTTTCTGACTGAGACAGACTGATTGGAGCACATGAACATCTTTTCCACACATTTAGTGAAATAATAACTTTAACAGTTCCAGCTGTTTGAGAGCTAATATTGGCATGATAGTTGACATTTGCATTGACATTAAGTAGCTCAAGCCGCTTAATGGCAGATAAAGTGGTCAAGAGCATATTATACATATTACACATTATACATATTAATAGAACTTCTCCAACTCTGACTGAATTGGTTGGTTTTAATTTGCTTCACAAAGCTTGGGAGGTCAACGACAAAGAAATGGTGTAGCGTGCAAAAATCATTTTAAACAAAATTTAACTTTCATTTATCTCAACATGGTTCAGACCACTAGACCTTAAATTACTATAGATTAAAAGAACTCTGCAAGATTGAAATACATTTGAAAAATGAAATATAAATGTAACATGCTGTTAGCCTATACACAAACTGCATGTTTGTAAATTGTACAATCCACCGTCTCCCCTTGTTTTCAGTGCACACTTTGAGAGCAGGATGAGTGAGGTGAAGTGGTGGTGCGGGAGGAGGGAGGAGAGTGGATAAAAGGAGGTGTGCTGCAGAGCCACAGTCTACACTGACAGCAGACCAGGACCAGGCAGGAGGATGAGCAGGACTCTGCTGTGGCTGCTGGCCTCTCTGGCCTTTGCCTCACTCACTTCTCTGGCTGATGGAGCTCCATTGTAAGTAGACCAGCGTTACCTCTACACATTCCCTCTCAGCTTGGATAAATTTACAACAAAGCTATATATCAGATATACAATTTGTATGCGCAGTTTCCTGATATTCAAATTGCTATAACTATAGTGGGAGCAACAATAACATCGGTGTTCTCTGCATTTCACATCAATTTAAAGAGTGTATGGAAATGAACATTAGTTTAATTTTACCTGTGTCCTACATAATGAGGAGCTGTAGTCTGGTCTGCAGTTTGTGTTATATAAGTCAAGGTCATGTGGTCTTTCAGATGATGCCAGAAAGTTGGCCCAAATTTTGTTCACAGACTGCAGCCACAGCAAACAGAATNTGTCTATGAATACTATGAACGTGAGTCTCAGAGACACTTAACATATGCTGCCTCTGAGTTTCAAGATTGTTTTCTTTGATGCCTTTAGATGTCATTGAAGATAACATTGTGGATAATTAGGAATCATTACATTATTATTAATATACATTATCTGGAAGTACTGCAATTAACACACAAGGATTTTCAAATATCTTTTCTACCCATCACAGAAACACATTGTGTGAAGTTCTACCATCCAGAGAGGAGAGCTGGGCAGCTGCTGCGACTCTGTCGAAATGAGGAATGCACATGTGCTGAAGGTAAACAGGATGATGTCTAACTGACGACTTCATCTGTCTTCTATAAACCTAAATTTATTACAGCTGAAATTCTTGAAAGAACACACAACACAATACTAACATTGTGCTTCGTAAAGGTAAGGTACTGATCAGGCATTTATAATATATAGATAATGGCTATAAAAGTCAGACAATCACCACAGTCATGTACAAGGAAAGAAGACAAAAATGTCTGATGCAAATTTCATGGCAATCCATCAAATGAAGGCAGGTCACTAAAAGTCAAAAATGTCAACCTGTCAAAGTCAGGGGGTCATCAAAGTCATTAGAATTCATTCTCTCTCTAATATATTTCTTGAAAATCAATCTATTAGTTGTTGAAATGTTTCAGTCTGGATCAAAGTGGCAGATCCACTGAACGACGAACAAACATTGCTATTGTAACCCCTTTTGCTGTGTAGTCAAGAAAGAAACTAAATCTGAATCAATTTGGTCCTTCAGAAATTCAACTGTCTAAATCTACACAGAGCAGGGCTAAAAAAACTACGGTTCGTAGGAGACTGGCAATGGTAATTTTACATAAGAGTGAAAAGGAACCTCCAACCACAATAAGGAAATGACAATCACTTAGTAGAAATATAATCATATATTGTCAAGACTTTACCCAAAAAACATTATTTCACAACATGGAAATAAGCAGAACTTAATGAAACAAAGAAAAAAGAAAATCAGTTCAACCAGTTAAATCACATCTGTTACAAGGAGTTATCAATTTCAATACTGTCCATTTCAGTTTGTTTCTTTTATGCAGTTCTTCACACTGTCCATTTGCTTAATGTTTTTCCTTTCTGATGCATCAGTTTTTTTGTGTGTGTGTGTCAGTTTTTTGTGTGTCAGTTTTTAGTGTGCGTCAGGCCTGACTCAATAAGAAAAGTATCAAACAAAAGGTGCTGAGATCTCAGATAAAATGAAAATGCACAAATCCTCCAAAGGAAATGGGGAAATCAGGTTTTTGTCCTACCACCCTCCTGGAAAACGGGTGGCCATCCGATGCAGAACAACCCTTTCAGACTCTCCAGGGGAAACCCAGTCCGTGGACATGTGCTGCTCAGTCCTTAAAATGAGCTCTATCAAAGGAAAAAAAACCAGCCTGCACAAAACATGCAGAGCAATTATTCAATATGCCTCAAATTGTCACAATTACTAGCCAATACAACACATTTTCATCCATAAAACAAACCAGCAACACAGCAAATGACCAGCAGAACAAATAAAAGTGCATATTAAACTTAAACAGGGTTTACAACATCACTCCATACAGCGAGTGCTCCATACAGCACTCAAGTGCAAGACACCTGTAAGGCCGCTAGCTTAGCTTTTCGCCGCTAACATAGCTAACTCTACTGCTCAATTGCAACTAAAAATAATCACTTTATCACAAAAAAAAATATTCTGACTGGTTTCACAGTTCAACGTGTACATTGATTCACATTATTTGCCATACTTTTTTTTTTAAATGTACATTTTAAAAAAAAATGTTGCTAAATGCATTCATTTAACTCACCAGGATGTTCTTCAATGAAATTTCATTCTCCTCGGCTTAGACCGTCACAGGACTCGACAACATAACTTTAAAACTAACAAAAAGCACTTTTAGCAGTAAACTGTGCTCTTTTTCCACAGACGTTTTTTTCATGCGACTCTCTGAGAAGGCAAAAGAGAGTGTTTTTTCCTGACCGGAGCTGCCAGGTGCAGTGCTGCGGTGCATTCAAGTAAATTAGGAAAAAGCATTACTTAGCGAAAATGTGTAATTCTCGGCACCGTGATGCATTCATTGTCCATTGGAAAATACAATATTAACTGGAAAATTGAAAACAAAATAAACATTTTAACAATAAAATAACACTGGGTTACACTATCATTAGAGCCACGCAGCTAGTGTGGCGAAAAATACTGTGAAGATCTAAACATGACTTTACCAGGATTCAGCATAGGACAATATGCAACCATATTCTCCGACTGAGTAATACTTGTGATGAGTGATGACGGGTATATGACCAGTAAAGTACATGTTTATGGTCTGGTGAAGGAGAGAAGCAACAATCACCTGCAGGATCCTTTAAGATCAGAGCAGCAAAATGCTTAGATGCAACTGCTCTCACCCCAACACACATACGTGCATCCACATGTGCTTATTTAATCGTAGGCTGTGTATTCATTTTGTGTTTCTTACAAACTTTCAGAGAACTGCAGTATGCAGAAGAAGGGCCAAATCAGCAATGATCAGCGCACAGCTAAGTCTTGTGAGAGTACTCCAACCAGCAAAATCGATTTTGGTAAGTCAGTGTAAATCGACTGCATTTATGTGTCTATGTGTTTAGTGCTTTTATCCAGAAACATGGATGTTTATGTTTGTGGGAGTGAGAGATGATCAGTAAGCGAGGGAGGAAATGAGCTAACAATCTACAACTTGTCTGTCTTCAGTATACAAAGTGAGACTGGAAGAGTTTATAGACGATTTGTCCACTGACATTTACACAATGCGGGTGCTGGAAGTCATCAAGGAAGGTGGGTACTATCTTTACTACTATTACATTTAAATCAAAACTTCAACATTGTGAGAAACATGTTTAAAGAATGATTCCACTGGGAATATGTGAGAATACAACAGTAATGTTTTGTACTGTACCTTTTACTATGCATTTAATCCTTCAGTACCATCTTTCTCTTCTTCTACATTTTAATTACAGGAAGTTATGATGTGGGTCCTCTGGGTAAACTGCGCACATTCCTCAGTTATCCACACTGCAGGGAGTCTTTAGATCTGAGAACAGGCAAAACCTACCTGATCATGGGCACATCCAAGGATATTCACAGAGATGACCAGAATGAATCGTAAGTTGTTCTTTCACTGAATGTCCATGTGTGCAACCCCTCATAATATTGTATCCATTTAAATATTTTAACTGTTTCACTGCTTTCTAAATCAAGTTCACCATTCTTTTACTCTGGTTTATGTGGTAATGTTGCTATTGATAGAAAAATTAAATGTACTGTTTTTTTATGGGAAGGAAGGAGTTATGCCTTTTCATGTTTGTGTTATATACATAGCTGACCACAAAAAGATCTAATGTATTTTACACTTTGCTCTCCTCAGGTATCAGTATGTGCTCGGTGAAAGAACCTGGATCGAGTACTGGCCCACAGAAGCAGAGTGTCAAATGGAGAAGTACAGACCTACCTGTTTGGGCATGGAGGACATGGTCCAGCAGTATACATTCTTTGGATGTCAGCAGTAGTGAAGAAAAATGTTGAATTCAAAATATTTTTATTTTGTATTATTCTTATGTAAAACTTTCACTGATGTATGAAATATAACGAGTGAAAAGTTGATTACTGTTATGCTGATTACTGTATCACGATCTTTGATAAGCTGAATAAAGTTTCTTAGTGTTGAAATGGGTGGAGTGATGCATGGGAAGCTCAACAATGTAAAATACAACACATCGTCAATCTGCTTTCATTCAGAATATATGACAGCTCGTAAAGATCAATTAATGCAACTGCAGCAGTAATAAAGGTAGTGTTTTAATCTGTTTCACAAAAACAATGGCAAAAAGAAAATTAAACCCTGAATGAAGTGCTGTGATTTTATTGGCTAAATTGGTTTAGAAGAAAATTGCAATATCATCAAAATTAAATAAAAGATCTTATTGTGATTAGTGCATAACTTTTTCAACTCAATCTTTTTTTTATGTCTTGAATCAAACTACATAACATAGAGATGTTTTTCTCTATGTTTACCTGGCATAAGATTTAATTTATAAAGAAGCATATCATCTGCAAAGTGTTCTTTAACACAAATATTTTTCCTTCTATATACATTTTGTTACATATTGTTGCTAGTAGCTGTCCAGTGGAGAACAATAATGAGAAGAGAGTGGATCCCTTGTCTGGTTCCATGCCAAAAAAATCCTGTCAGAGTCTATTATGTGTTGTGGACCCTTAATTCAGTTTGTGTGAATTTAGGTCCAAACCTTTCAAGTGGTTTGGTTTTCAACTTGGACAAATACACCAACTTCATCTGGTCAAATGACATAAATAAGTTTCATCTTGTTTGTGTGGGTGAAAGTTCAAATATAAACTCATCTTGAGTGATACCATTATTTTCATAAAGCCACAATGTATAGATACAATAAAAGATATAAGGTGTGTAGTGATGTGAGACATTACATAAATGAATGTAATGATTTAAAGCCAAAATCTGCAGCATTCAAGTTAATCTGAGACTAATATGAGGCTTCAGCTGTCTGAGTTGCACAAAGTGGATATTTTCCAAAGTTGGACTCTTCATGTTTTTTCCTTTTTGAAAGATAATTGCTTCGTTTGTCTAACGTACAATTGCTGAAGCCTCACTTTCACTTCAGATAAACTTTGGAACATGTGTTTACACAAAACAAGGACTGTGGATTTTATGTTGGTAACGCATTGTGAAGGGATCTCTTCAAGGCCCACTGTGCACCATTTGGGGGGTCTACTGGTTTCAGTCTACATGTTAGCACCTGACTATTAATTAAGATGGACTTGAAACACCGTGAACCTGTCCTTTAATTTGATGGGACAGTAGTGAGGAGAACTGAGGGTGCAGGAGGAGGGAGGAACAGATAAAAGCAGGGTGTTACAGAGCCAGAGTCTGTATTGACAGCAGATATGGGATCTAGTAGGAGGATATGTTGGACCCTGCTGTGGCTGCTGGCCTTTTCCTCTCTGACTGATGGATCTCAATTGTAAGTAGACCTGCATCCCCTTCAGAGACTGCAAATGTTTGTTCAAAATTACTTCGAGGTTACGAGAGATAAAACGTTAGCCCAGCTTCATCATAACCATATTGTTACAGGTATAATTTCAGTTTTTCTTGGTTGCTTTAGGACAATTCTGGAAAGACAATAATTCTCAATACACTACTTTTCTAAATTACTTCCACCCCAAAAATTTTTTCTTGTTGCTTTCACACAGAATTCAGATGCATAATCTCCAAATGACCAATTGATTCATGACTGTAAGTCAGTCTCTGTGACCAAAATGGGTTACACTGCACTTATTAATTGTATTGATATTATAATGTAATAATAGTCTAATTGTATGTGTATATCCTCACATTCAAAATGAAGTCAACTGCGGTAACCCTGTCCTAATCTGCTTGGCTGATCTGATACTGTCATCATGCCAACTGATAACAAATACCAGCATATGTTCACCAAACAGGTTCAGCTCATGAACTATGTTTTCTAAATAGCATTTACACCTCAGGAGTCAATTTTTGGTCATGGAGGAGGAAGACATGAGAGGGGGGAACAGCCCACTTATGTTTGGTGAAACGCACAGTGCCCAATGGAGAGGATTAACATTTTGTTTTTAATTTCTGGAATTGTTCCTAAATTCACATGAATTTAAACAGCCATTTTGCACATACGTACAGCTTTGAGGTCATTTTTAAAAATTTGCACAACAAATATCAAAAACATTGTCCTCATAAGATTTACAGGTCCAGATTAACAAAACTCTTTAGAAGAGGTAAAACCTCAGAATGTGTACATTGTGACAACAGTGTGAGTGATTGTAAATTTCAATGACAGATGAAATTTCATGTTGTGTTCCAATGACAATGATGCACTTGAGTGAGTTTATTTAATTTAAGAGATGCCGCCTTTTTTTCAGGCCTTTTGCCGGTCAAATAAAATGTTGAACTGTTGAGCATAAACCAGAATGATTATTATATCTAATGGTTTGAGAATTGAAAAACAGTATTTCAGAAAGTGTACTTAAGCAATAGAGATTTTTTTAAAAAAAATGAGAACAATAAATCAAGGGATTTTTTTGCATTTGTAGTCATTTCCAGTAATGGATACATGGTAATGATTGAATATTGGGAATGTTTTGTGTGTGTAATTCAAAATACACTGGTCCCTCTAATGATGCTTGTAAATTGGCCTCAGTGCTAAGTTTGTACTGTGATACATTGCACCAGAAACAGAGTCCATAGCAGTGATGCAATGATTTATTGATCCAGTGCTGGATCTCAGTCAAGGTAATCAATAGATAACTAATTATGTGTAAAGTCCATGCTGGGGCTCATGATCCTCATCCTATTGTTTCACTAATAAAATTATAATTTATATGTTCACATTGAATGCTACTGGCACGGCTTCATGGATGTCCGTTTTTAGGTCATTCAGTCCACTACTTTATGTCACAGTTGTGCAAGCAGGGTAGCAAGAACACAAGGGAATGGATAGTGTACAGTATAGTGAGTTATTGCACAAATTCAAAGGGTCAGAGACTTACGGGATTGTCCGGCAAGCAAGGGTCAAAACAGCCAAACAAATTCTACTGGAAACTAACAAATCAGCAAAAAACAGGTGAGGTCAAGGAAAACTAAGCAAAAAAAAAAAAAACATGAGGGCTAAACACTAAGAGTTTGACATATAGTGCAAAGATGAATGGAAACTGATTCAAAGCACAACTTTGCTCTGTACAGCCTCACAGAGCCAATAGCATGAGCCTCTCTTAGGCTGTGCGTGTGGTGTTTACATTTTTAAAAAGCTGATATTAAATGAAAACTTTAAATTCTTGTGTGTTTTGCCAGGAGGTCTCAGATTGTCCATAAGTCTGGATATCCTGAGCAACAGTGTAGTTCTCTCTGTACAAGCAGCACTACATGCTCTATCTCTCTCCAGACAGGTGATGTCTGCTCCAAACCTGTTGCGAGTGGGAACAACGGAAAACATCTTTGTGGAGTGTCAGGACTGCACAGGAGGAGACATGAGGGTTCAAGTCAGCGTTATGAATCATCCAACCAAAACCACAAGTCTGGCATCCACGTCTGTGACCCTCACCAGTGCAAATAACTTCCAGGAGCTCGCACAAATAACGGTAAATGAAATACTGTTACAATATGTAATACTAAATAAAAAAAAACAACATAAAGCATCTCAGGAAGGTGTTGGTCCACCACGTAGAGCCAGAACAGCTTCAGTGCACCTTGGCCTTGGGCCTTGCACAAATTGTGGTAATGTACAGTTACTGGAAGATGTTACTAGATGTAGGTGCAAATATTAACAATTTACAAAGCAACAAACATGCAACATATTGTGTTGTCCTATATGAAGACTAGTGTGTTGAGCTATTCATCATTCACAAATGGAACTAACTTTTTTTAAAAGCAGACATGAGGTAATGGGCATTACTTTTTGATATCAGGACAAGGCATTGGAAATTGGATACTGTTCTCTTATTGAGGTGATATTGTCTGTCTCTCTCTCTCTGTAATTGCAAACACCTGATTTTCCGTGGAGCTATCTTTGGGTCTTCATTCTTCTCATCTCATTTTCCATATGTGCTTTTCCCATTTTTTTTTAAAATTCCCGATCTGTACATGGTTTTAAGCTCCTTGAGTCCTAATCGTCATGTTGTTACATTATTATCCTATAGACTATAGCTGAATTTTTGTTGTCAATTGCTGCCTGCTTTGATTGGGATCTCACAGTTCCAGCTTGTGACAGCACCATTCATAATCCCTTTCCAGATGTTACACACACACAAACCCAAATATAAACCAAGCTAATTGTTCAGCTGAAAGGTTTTTTCTTGCAAAAACCTTAGGACTATTTGTGATTTCACCAGTTACTTCAGTGGTGGATGGTGACTTTTGCTGTGTGAGAGAAGCCACAGACAGTCTTCTCCATCTTTTTGTAATTATGTACTGAGTAATTTAAAGATGACGTGTGCTGCTTCTCCTCATGCTCAGATTCCTTCTACATACTTCAGTAAGGATCTCAAGCAGTATGTGTACCTCCGAGCTCAGTTCCCTGACCGACTGCTGGAGAAAGTCGTCTTAGTGTCCTTCCAGTCCGGCTACATCTTCGTCCAGACTGACAAGACCCTCTACACCCCCAGCAGCATAGGTTGGTCCAGTAACTACATCACTGAAAGAAACACTAATTTGTCCTTGTAAAAATGCTTACCTTGATGGTATACAGTTGCTGGAAAGTGTGAACACAACGGAAAACACAACTGCAAAAGAGAAAATGTAAGACTACAGATAAAATGAAACAGCTTTACAATATGCTCAAGCAGTAACAAAAAATAATTAATAATTCAGATTCTCTGACCTTCAATAAAATGCTGTTGCATTTACATTCTACATTCTGACACTGACTTATTAAGCAGCAACAACTTCAGAGCCAAAATTATTAGTTGGGTTAAAAGTCATAATAGCACTGCAACATACCTTCTGTTTCTAAACAACACTGAAGTCATCAAAGCACATTGTTGCTGTAATAATCATACATGAAGTAAATCTTCAAACTTCTATTTTTTTCTTGTCTCCATTCAAATATTTATAAGATTTGACAGAAAGGTTTAAGTAAAGTAAAGTTAGTGGATTTCTTCTGGAGTTCAGCCAGGTGTCACATGATTGTAATTGTTTATTTATTATGATATTATTACAGGAAGCCACACAAGTCTGCTTTTGAAGGTGTTGAGAATGTCTTTATTTAAAGGCAGATAATCTATGAACTGTATCTCACGCAAAAATTGTCAGGATTTTAAACTCAAAGAGCGGCCTTGTGAAACAAACCCTTTCCTGCTGTCCATTGTGTTTAGCTCCATGTTGCCTGGCAAAGCAAGCAGTTGAAACATAGAACAAGTGGTATAATACAACCTCGATTCTCAAACAGCAAAAAAATAAATAAATCAGAATATCAAGTTCATTGACTTTGTGAATATCTGCTGATTCTGAATTTGATGGCAGCAACATGTTTCAAACAAGTTGGGACAGGAACAACAGGAGACTGTGAAAGTTGTGGACTGATCCAAAAACGCCTGTTTGGATCATTCCACAGGTGAACAGGCTCATTGGTTACAGGTGATAGTATCATGATTGGGCATGACAGGGGCATCCTCTTTGCTTGCAAGTGACTGCATTCTGTTCTCATTTATGATTTATTGTCGCAACCTTTTTTGGAACTGGGGTTGTACAAGCAACTGCTTTTCTTTCTGTCTCTCTCTGGCAGTCCATTACAGGATTTTTGCAGTGACGCCCAGCATGGAGCCTGTGGACAGAGACACTGCTCCAACTGACATTGAGACTGAGATTGTGGTATTGTGTTTTATCTTTCATAAATACAGAGCTGAAAGAAATATAATCAGGTGTTAAACAGAGCACAAAGTCTGTTGAGTCTCAAAAAGTTTCCAGAAACATGATCACCAAACATTGTCTCTTAGTTATTATAATATAGCTAAAACATCCATACAGCAAAAGGACTTTGTCCATGTACAAGTTGCACATACTAGCATGACGGGGGGGCGGGGGGGTAAAAAGTTAAACTTAAATCAATTAGAGGACCAGTCACACAGATGATAGGCAGAAAATCGTAATTTAAGAACGAGAATGGAATGTTAGTTCAACTTTCTTAAAGAAATCTGAAAATGGTGACATTCAGTGTTAATATTATTTAATATCGTTTATTCTTAGAACCCTGAAGGCATAATTTTACCTCTTGGTCGAGTCTCTTTACGGTCAGGGATCTACGCTGGAGATTACCGACTTGATGAAATTGTCAGGTGAGTTATTTCCCAATGTCCCAACATGGATAGAGCATGGAACTTCAGAAAGTGGCTGATAAAAATTATTGAAAGAAATAATTTGAAGCAGCATGTTCCTTTATGTCCTGGATGTCCTGAAATAATGCTATATAGTGACATGAAACCAAACTGCCATGGATTTCCTCTGCTCCGCTCTCCTCCCTCCTCCACCTACCACAAGATTTCAGTCCTTGCCGCACTGGATCACAAACAGTACTATATGACTGGACAGTACAACTGTGTTGGACTCTTCAAAGTGGTTCCAATCAACGGCAGGAACTAGTTTGTCTAAACTGACAAATATGCATTATTGCAGAACATAATGTGTGGACTTCCTCAAGGCTTATTTAACATTTACATGCACCCATAAGTTATACAATATAAACCTGCTTCATCTGTTTAGTTTGTTTGGGTGTCTGTTCGTCAATAATAAAGCATGGATGTAATGTGAGTATAATGTGGGTATATATGAAAGAATTTGAACTGGATCTTGTGGTAGTGTGGGTGTGGCCTTGCATCAGTCGTAGGTGGAGAGAAGGACAGAAGGGATGACACACCTTTGAGTATTTGGGCTGATTATTGATCTGCCATATAGTATGCAAGTAAGTATTTAAATGCCACAGTGACGCTGGGTCCAGGGAGGACCAATGGATAAGCTAGAGGAAGGATGCGACAAAGACATACTGTCCCATATGGTAGCTTTTTGTGGCTATTTGTTATAAGACACATCAGTTTGCATTGAAGCCCGTTTACCTGCCTGTCCCAGTCCACTCCATTCATCCAAACCCTCCCAGTAGCATGCTTCGAACCTTGTTTTTACCTTTACCTTTGTGTGTGTGTGTGTGTGTGTGTGTGTGTGTGTGTGTGTGTGTATGTGTGTGACTAGTACCGGAGTGTGGCAACTGGTGGCAAAGTTCTCTGACAACCGACAGGAGAGCTACTCTGCAGACTTTGAGGTCAAAGAATATGGTAAGTCCCTCATTACCTGCAGTGTTATTTAAAAAGCTTTGTTTTTATTATTATTATTATTATTATACATTTAACTTTCACTGAATGGACAAACAAGAAATGTTTTCAATTTTTCAGTGTTGCCCAGTTATGAGGTGAAACTGGCGCCTGTGAACCCCTTCTTCTATGTGGACAGTCAAGACCTCACCGTCAACATTAAAGCTACGTATGTGAAGGTTTTTGTTTTGGGGATTCAGAGATCAGGTTTGAATAGATTAAGAAAAAAAGGATATTGATCTGAGGATGTATTGTGGCTTTTGTAATTTTAGGTGTCATGGCATTTTCATTGCTCTGGGTTTTTTTTGTCTTGATTATGGGGTTAACCACTTACTTGTGATTTTAGATATCTGTTTGGTGAAGAGGTGGCTGGGATGGCCTTCGTGATATTTGGGGTTATCTTAGAAGGTCGAAAAACCAGCTTTCCCAGCTCTCTTCAAAGAGTGCCGGTGAGCACATATTCACATCCTTTGACGCTGACACTATCAGTCTGTGCAGTCAGTCGATGTTGTACAATATGTGCCTTTTATCTTTCACTGTCTTTCTTTTGCAAACAGACACTAAAACAAAGACAAGAACAAATCTTAAAGTTGTTCACCAGTTTGACTTCAGCAGTGCTAAAAAATCTACAAGACTTGTCTGGGATTTAATTCTTTTCTGCCGTGACAGTATTTCAGCTAAATCCATATCCATTCAGAAAAAGGACCCACCAACTGTGCACTGACTGTATTTCAAGATGCATTGCATTGTGTCACACTAGATTCAGAGAGGTAATGGACTGGCCAGTCTGAACAGACAGCACATCACACAGACCTTCCCAAACATCCTCGAACTGGTGGGGAGTTCCATATTTGTAACTGTCAGTGTGCTGACGGAGAGCGGTGAGAAAGACAGATTGTGTATATGTTAAATGTGTTTGTGTGGTCATACTGATTCAACTGTCTTGCATTATGAGTATTGTCATTACTATAATGGCCTTTGTTTATTATGTGATTTAGGTGAGACTGACTGAATTTTTCATTCTTTAAGGGCTGTAATTAATAATAAGTTCTAGTTGAATGAAATTGTTTAAATTTTATTTGTTGAGCTCGGGAAAAAGGGGCACAATCAGACTGTTTTGTAAAATACATAACATGTATTTAACAGGTGGTGAAATGGTGGAGGCTGAGCTCAGAGATATCCAGATTGTCACATCACCGTACACCATCAATTTCAAGAAAACGCCCAAATATTTCAAACCAGGAATGACCTTTGACATAAAGGTAAAGTGTTTATTTATATTTACATGATGTAAAATGACAAGGTGACAATCCTCAAAAACAAACCAGTTTTTTTTTTAAATAACCAATTATTGATAAACACACTGGATCAATACTATTCTCCCTTTCATACATTTCCTGTGATCTTCAAACTGCAGCAGATTAATTTGCCTTGGTGTTTTGGTGCGTAACAATGATGATAAATACTATAAATATAAAGATGGATAACAAGCTAGTACTGCAAGTCTCGCAGCATAAACACAAAATAGAACTTTGACAATATGGTAAACAGACTCGCTTATAAAGTGCTTTTCTGCTTTACTGACCACTTAAAGCAATTTACAACACATGTCAACATTCACACATACACATCCGTGTGCTGATGGCAAAAGCTGCCATGCATGGTGCCAAGCTGTTCATCAGGAGTGATACAGTGCTTCCTATCCAAAATGCCCCACAATGACTCTCACCTATTCACACACTCACACACTGATTGCCGGCCATCGGGAGCAGTTTGGGGTTCAGTATCGTGCCCAAGGACACTTTGACATGCAGTCAGGGATTGAACCACTGACCTTGATTAGTAGATGCTCTATCTCACAGCTGCACAATAAAATATAAAAAATGTAAGTATAATTTAATTTATTAATTTTATTCAGTTAAATATTTACTGTATGTTGTTTAAATTAAATAGCTGCAGAGTTTTCACTTGTGAGTGTTCACATTTTGTATTAAGTATTAAGACTATTTGAAATGTGGAACATTATCAGTCAGTGTCAATGGGGGTCTCAGGGTTTTAGCCCTGATGGACTGCAGTCTTCTGACAGAGGGAGTGTCTCAAAAAGTTTGTGTCCTGGGTAGAAGAGGTCAGCCACAATCTTTACATAGCAGTATTAGATTGCAATTAAACATGTTTTAATATGACATATTTAATGGTTGATTCCTGATAGTCCATCTGTTTGTGTTGATGGCAGGTTGAAGTTGTGAATCCTGATGACACTCCAGCACAATATGTTCCAGTGCTGGTGTATCCGGGTGACATTCGCGGCTTGACTGCAGCCGATGGCATTGCAAGGTTTTCCGTCAATACAGCTACCAGTGAACTACTGACTATTACAGTATGTCTTTAGCTTTGTTTTAGTTCCTTTTCACCCTCTACATTATTTGGCAGATGAATGCAAAAACTGGCTTGTGAAAACTGGCACAGTCAGTGTTAATTGCATTGAAATTTTCTCTAACTGTGTGCATTTAATTGTAGGCAAGGACCAATGATCCTCATATTACAGGTCACAGACAGGCATCAGCCACCATGGTGGCTCGGCCACATTCCACTCAAAACAACAATTTCATCCATATAAGTGAGCAGCATCATGAAATAACATCAGATGGTGAAGTCAATAATGTTGGCTGTTGCAACTCCCATGCACAAGATCCCCTAAATGTTTCACTTTAACTGTGCGATGTTATTACAG
Organism: Centropyge bicolor; assembly: GCA_037975185.1. Lineage (NCBI taxonomy): Eukaryota > Metazoa > Chordata > Actinopteri > Pomacanthidae > Centropyge > Centropyge bicolor. The sequence continues at coordinate 8,542,789 of JBBMOC010000018.1, forward strand.
GTGTGAATCCAGATGAAGTAACGTTGGGGACAAACCTGAAAATCAGCCTCATCCTCAACAGGCGGGCAAATGCACAAAATGACATCACATACCTGGTGAGTGATGTTTTGCACCTGTGTTTGTGTGAGTGTTTGTGATGCCTTCAACAATCAGCATAGTATGTTTTATGAGTCCTGATGTGTGAATCTGTGTCCCCAGATCCTGAGCAGAGGTCAGCTGGTGAAATATGGTCGTTACAGGGCAAGAGGCCAAGTACTGATTTCCCTTATAGTTCCCGTTACCAAAGAAATGCTGCCGTCGTTCCGCATCGTAGCCTACTACCATACAAATGGCAATGAAGTGGTGTCAGACTCTGTTTGGGTGGATGTCAAGGACTCCTGCATGGGCTCGGTGAGACACACGACACTCATGTAGCAGAGTTTAACTAACTAAGTGGATAAACAAGATGTCAGTATACAAACTGGTGAAATTGAGGGCACAAATGTTTGTAATTTTAGTAACTGCATTAGCAAATACTAATCTGCTCTTCATTTCTCCATTAGCTGAAGCTGGAATCATCGAGACCTATTCCGTCCTATGAACCTCGCAGGATGTTTGGTCTGAAGGTCACTGGAGATCCTGGAACCACAGTGTTACTGGTGGCAGTGGACAAAGGCGTCTACGCCCTAAACGACAAGCACCGCCTCACCCAGAAAAAGGTCAATTCTTTATCTTGTCTTTTCTTCTAAATTTAAGAAGGTTAATTTAAGGTAAAATTTATAATAAATGATAGAAGACTTATGATAGAAAGCTGATCTGTCACCTGACCTGTAAGCTGGGATAGGCTCCAGCTTCTGTGCAATGCAAATGATGGGCGAGTGTAGATGTGAAAAATTGGAAATTTGAAATTTGAAAATTGGGAAAGAGTGGGAAAAGACTCGCTAACCTGACTTTGCAACAAATATGAAAAAGTGCAAATACACACAAAAAAAATGGTTTCTTACATTGTAAGTAAATCAAATTCCTGGTTTGCTGTTTAACTTGCTGGACTGAGCCTTGTCTGGTTGTATTTCTTTGTTTAGGTGTGGGACATTGTGGAGAATTACGACACAGGCTGCACACCAGGTGGAGGGAGGGACAGCATGAGTGTTTTCTATGATGCCGGGCTGTTGTTCGTGTCCAGCGCTTCTAGCACTCCCTACAGACAAGGTGACGCCGCTTCACTGTTCACTCTGACTCTTTTCCTCCTTTTACTTGTTTCATTCTGTACAGGTATTTTTTTAGTGTACTGCACATCATTATCATAAGTATTTTTAAACATTGTAAGGGCTAGCAAACACACAACTGAATGTGCTTCAGACACATTTAAAAAAGAGAAAATCAGCTCTTCACTAGTGAATAAATGCAGCCATGAATGAATGCAATGAAACACAGTGATGAAACAATTAATGAATTACGACCATATATACCAGGAAACATTGTGGATGATATCATGGCCTGAATATATATTAATTTGTGGGAAGACAAGCAAACACAAAGTTAAGGAGAACTTTAGTATTAACCAGTGAAATTAACTAAATAAGCTTTTCAGTAGCTGAGCGACTCCATATTGATTGAAGACACTTCTGCCTATTGTTTCTTAATTACTCTTAATTACAGCAGCACACTCCATATACCAGAGGAAAGTTTACCAGATGGTTCAGAGATTACCTGGCTTCAGTCAGCTCTCTCTCTCTCTCTCTCTCTCTCTCTCTCTGTCTCACTCTCACTCTCTCTCTCTGTCTCTCTGGAGGCACCATGAGAACTAAGAATGCCATTGCCCACCACTTCTTTCACTGTAACTGCTGTGCATATGACAATAAAGAACTTGAACTTGAGGTGGGCTGAGGCTCATTTCCAAGCAGATGACAACTCCAGGAATCCAAATTTGGTGGATGTGGTTTTCTGGAAGCAGCTTCATGACAGCCACAAAACACTAAGCCTACCGGAACAATTACAGCCACGACTAGTGTGAAATAATGAATCACTTTGTGGATTCAAATTCTTTCATTGCTGGCATTGTGGATTCAGTGTAGCCACTTCAGTTTAAAGAGTTGTTGTTAAGCATTCAATTCTATTGTAAATCCACTCTCCTTATACACTACTGTTTGGATACTATACAGATTTAATGTGTCCGCTCCTCACCAGGAAGAAACGAAGCAGCTTTATAAAGGACTTCGGAACCAGCTCGGGTAAGAATCATAGCCCATAACCCCATAGTCACTGAACTTCTACATGCCAGTTCAGGCTCTCCAAAACATTCCTGGCATGACTTTTAAAATATGTGTCTATGTTATGGTATGTGGCAGCAAGTATAAGTGAGTAGTACATTGAATTGTGAGAAGCACAGTGATTTTAATTTTAATTTTAATACAAACAAAAACACAACTATTTCCAAATGAAGACAGCTACAGCAGCTCTTAGCTGTTGTGACTGTGTTCTGCTCACACTGTTTAAGGTAAGTAGTTATTAAATATTAATTGTGCCGCCTGTCTTACCATCATCTCTTACAAATGTAATCAACCATTCATTTAACATAATTTCTTCACCTGCTGTCATTTTCTTAATTTTCTGTGCCAGTCAAAGGGATGGGGAGAAAGCCTGAGTGGTCACTAACCTTGGTCATACTGGTAGTCAGATATCAATAAAACTGGTAACATTTTTAATGACTCTTTAGATGAAGACAGTTACATGGACAGCGATTTCATTGTTTCTCGCTCCAAGTTCCCTGAAAGTTGGTTGTTGGAAAGTATCAAATTGCCTGCTTGCCCTCATCAAATACCGAACTGGTGAGTCAACTGAAATGTACACGTAATCATGACACCTCTAAAATTTCATTTGCCAGTGAAGCTAATTGCATTTTCACATTTTTGTTTCAGTGTCACTACATCATTAGTGAAAAATGTTCCTATGCCAGATTCACTCACAACCTGGCAATTACTCGGCATTGGTCTGTCAAGAACTGACGGTGAGGATTCTCTTTCTCATTGTGACTTGACTTTTTCTTTTCTTTCTTTTTTTCTATGTTTTATTCTGCCCCAGTGCTTTTTTGTATACCCCCCTCTGTCACCACATTCCCTGTCTGCCTCGGTCAGCTTTTTGCTCTTTGTGGATTCAATATGTTAATGAAGATTCAGATTTTGAACACTGATATTTACGACAACACTTTTCGTCACATCACCCATTTGTTTTCTTTCATTTCGTCTCATTTCATGTTTGTTTTTCCTCCTGTCCGACAGGTATCTGTGTGTCCAATCCATTAGAGGTCATTGTCCGAAAGTACTTCTTCATTGATCTCAGACTGCCGTACTCTGCTGTTTATGGAGAGGAGCTGGAAATTGAGGCTGTCCTCCATAACTACAGTCCACACCAAATGACTGTGAGTCTGGCCTATTCAGATTTGTTTTTAAGGACAAAACCTCGCAAAGATGCAGTGCATTTTTGATTTAAATTATGTTTGATTCACTGACCAATTCAGCGGTATACAGTACACTGACGTCTGTTGGTGTATCTCTACATAATATTCTCACAATCTTCAATTGTCAGGAATCATTCAATATGTTGGACATTGCTTATTTGTATTCCTTCCAAGAGTAAAAGAGGAATACCAATATTATGCAGCCTCTGCAATAGATAAACGGTGATGAAGGCGGCTGCTGTCTGTGGCGTCTGTTCCTCATCACACACTGGCTCCATTTGTGCACCATGATGCTTTTCACAGTTGGTTGTGCAGGAAGAATATGTGGCCTTCAGTCTGTCATGTCACAGTTCACATCACCATTCACTTTTAATTGGTATATCTTAGTTCCAAGCAATGCAGTTTTCTGAGGATCTTTGTGGAAGTCGTCGTCATGCTATTTGCAGGTCAAATTTGCTCAGTACTTACAAAGTTATAAAAGTAATTAAAAATAAATATGGTGATAGCCTTCTATGTCTATCATAAATTAAAGTCCCAGTGATGTTGAGGGTTCACTGTCTAAAATTGATAACAGGAAGAGAATGGAAGCAAAGCAATATAACCTTTTTTTGTAGATATGTGTCATTAGTGATCTACGTTAAAGTGACCATTTTGATCCTTATGTTTGTGTGTGTGTGTCTGTGTTTTAGTGATGGTAGAAGGCACTGTCTAACATGCTGGTTCTTATTTGACCTCTGCGTCTTTGCTCCTTTCAAGGTGCGTGTGGATCTGCTTGAGGAGGAGCACGTGTGCAGTGCGGCTTCTAAGCGTAGGATGTATCGTCAGGAGGTTGAATTTGGGCTTGAGACTACACGAACTGTACCCTTCATCATTATTCCCATGAGGCAAGGCCGACATCGCATTCAGGTCAAAGCAGCAGTTAAAGACTCGTGGCTCAGTGATGGAGTCATGAAAATACTGCGGGTGGTGGTGAGAGAACCACACACTGAACTTTTCTCCTATTGTGTTAAAACATTCAAGCGAATTAAAAAATAGTACATGATTTAAACTTTACCTTTCCATCTGCAACCTGTATCTGTCTGATTTGATGTGTGTGTGCCCACTTTAAGCCAGTTGCAATGACGTCAGACTGATGTTAAGCTCAGAAGTTGTATTTAGCTACTAGCTCAATGTAAACTAAATGATTATTTGATGCTTGTTTTGATATTTGCATGCATCAAGTTTTTCAATCAAACTGGAAAGGAGAGTACAAAAAATGCTGTGGAACATTGAAAAAGCATTGTACCATGCAAGCTCCATTGTACTTGTCACACAGGTTTGCTTAAAGATAGTTGTCATTCCTGATGTGTTTATTAACTGCTGTTTTTCCAGCCTCAAGGCGTACTTGTGAAATCCACAATGAGACTAGGACTAGACCCTAGAGGTGCAGGTAAGTTTATTATGGAAGTAACCACAATGAGCAAAAAATCAGGTGACTTAATTGTCAATCCCCTAACTTGCTGGCTGTCTCTTCCTTTAGGCGGTAAACAAGAGGCAATTATCAACAGTGAAATTCCTCTGAAAGACTTGGCTCCAAATACACCTAGGAGCACAATAATCTCTGTGACAGGTGAGATCGAGGGACGCTTTTTCCTGAAAATGATAACTCTGATGTCATCATGTATGTAGCGAAATAGACAGGGTTAAATGGTCATTTTGAAATGAATTTTAAACTTCACTGAAAATTGTTGGTTTGAAGTCACATTTTCTTTAGTCTTTTGTCTAATTTTGGTCAATATTTGACTTGTAATTTTCACATCTTCGTGCATATATTTTACAAACAACAGTCCTTTATGGCCCTTGTTTGTTTGGTTGCGCGAAACTCATCCCACATTATTCACGTTTCAGATGCTATTGTAATCAAATTATCAGCCTGTGAAGATCCCATCTGTCTCTGTGCTATGTGATGAATTACAGGAAAGGTCACAGCCTGCTTTATTACAATGTTTATTACCTGACAAAGCAGACTTTATATATATCACTGAAGTTTGGCATCATGTTTCACGATGTAGAACTCTACATTTAATAAATCAGAGGCAAATGTGTAAACTGCACTGGTTCACAAGGCAAAGAAGCATTATCTGGGGAACAGCATCATGTTTATTAACGTCAGATCTATCTAAAATTAATACATTATGTTACTTGTTCATTGTTCATGAGTCGTAAGAAATCCTGAGAAAACTTTGGCATACACTGTAGGATGGCATGTCTTCAGGAGTCTTTTTACATTCATTTGTTCATCCAATGAGAAAGCTGCATGGAGATAAGATGGTTTAAAAGGAAAATATCTAATGCTTTGAGATGGCTACTCTGATCTAATTTAGGTAGTCCAGCTGAGAAGAGATGACCGTTTCATCTCGTCTTTACTCATCAGGGCATAATGCACATGGGACAATATTTTTTCATTTTTGTTGCTGTTCCAATTTAGTCAGGTAATCAAATGACATTTAAAATTCATTAAAAAATGAAAATAGAGGAAAGTATTTGTAATATGATGTGATCAATTAGAAAGTTTACTTTAAAAAAAACAAACACCATAAGCGTCAGCTCCGACCAGATAATCAAGCATAACAGCAAAATGAGCTCCAATTCAGACACGCATAAACTGCAGCACAACATATATCAGCCCAACCAATGCAAAGAAATAAACAATAGACTTGCAACTGCATTGGTACAACCAATGACTTTGTGCTGGCAAATAAAGCCCAATGTCATTTTGTTATGTTTGGTAATGTAATGTATGTATGTATAATGTAATGTGTAATATTAATTGTTATTGTTGCCAAGGATATCTTTGCTTCTTAATTGCAAATGATCACCTTGAGTGAACCTATATTTGCCCACTCAGGAAGAGAGCAGATAAGTGCCCTTGTGGAGGACGTCCTTGGTGGAAGCGCTATGGGTAGTCTGATCTACCAGCCCTATGGCTCTGGAGAGTCGAACATGATCCACATGACCCTGCCTGTCATTGCAACCACGTATTTAGACAAAACCAACCAGTGGGAAACTGTAGGCTTTGAGAAACGGAACGACGCCCTCAAGTACATCAGAATTGGTAGGCTGCATTTGTTAGTACAGGTACTAGAAATTATTTCTTAATGAGGAGCCCAATTTAACAGGACTCCTCAAACTGCCTTCCACTGGACATGATTCAGTAGAGAGTTGAATGTCCATCAGTTTGTGTGTTTGTGTTCAGGTTACCAGAATCAGCTTGCCTACCGTAAAAATGATGGGTCTTTTGCTGTGTTTTCCTCTGACAGAAGTAGCACCTGGTGAGGCACCTGAACATCCATGAAGTCATACATAAATGTCTTTAACTCCTTTAACGGTTAACATGTTGGATATATTCTATGTACAAATGAATAACCTAAAGCAAATGTGAAACCATCTCTCCTCTCTAAGGCTAACAGCTTATGTTGCCAAGGTGTTTGCCATGGCCAACAATCTGGTGCCAGTGCAAGAGAGCGTCATTTGTGATGCCGTCAAGTTTCTGATTCTCAACACACAGGCTCCTGACGGCGCCTTCAGAGAAGCTGGAAGGGTGATCCTCGATCAGATGAGAGTGCGTGCACTGTTTTCATTAACAATTCCCAAACCTGGCACTATACAAAAACAAGAAAAAAATACATGTTTCTTCCATGTGTACGTTTGTGCATGTGTAGGGTGATGTGCGCGGCGTAAATTCAGATGCCTCCATGACGGCCTTCTGCCTCATTGCTATGCAGGAGACGCTCCCACTGTGTGTTTCCACTGTTAATGTGAGTACCTCCCCTCCGTACATTGTTTTCTTTTCTACCTTGGGAACAATCAGGTCTCAGGACAGCTCTAAAGTATAAGTTATTGTTTATAGGGAAATGGAGTACTAAATACTACGGAAGCCCTAAACAGCCGTGGTTCAACTTAATTTTTTCGCTTCGTTTTCTCGTTATAATGAGATAATTTTGTCGTTATCACGCGATAACAAAATCCGTTATGTCGTGATAACGACAAAAATTATCTTGTTATAACAAGAAAACAAAATCATTTTCGTGATAACAAGAAAACAAAAACGTTAGGATAAGATTTTGTTTTCTCGTTATAACGAGATAATTTTGTCGTTATCACAATATAATGGATTTTGTAATCGCGTGATAACAACAAAATGATCTCGTTATAACGAGAAAACGGAGGAGAATTATCTCATTATAACGAGAAAACAGAGCGAAAAAATTAAGTTGAACCATGGCCATTTAGGACTTCTGTTGACTTCAAATCAACAAGGTGCATGCCAACTTTTATTGTACCCAAAGTGCAACATCATGACTATGTAAACCTAGGTATCATTTAGGTGTCCTGAAGATATCTAAATGAAAGCCTTCCAACACTCCAACAGCACATTAATACTCTGCTCTCTGGCAACAGTCTTTTAATCAAGTCCCTCTTTCTGGATTTAAGGGTCAGTTTACACAAAATTGTGGGGATAAAGATCAGATTTTTCTCTCTTGCCCTTATAAGTATCCAGGCTCCCAGATTGTTCTAATTTTAATCGTCCAAATTTCTACAATATCTGCTTCAATATTTCATCTGCCACGCAAAGTATTTGATGTGAATGGAATTTCATTTGTGGTGTTCACAGCCAGGACTGCAAACATGAGCGCTGGATCTCTACTCTGCCTCTCTGTCTTCTACTTTCTAAGCCTCTTGATAAGGTTATCTCTCCTCATTAGTTGTCTTGTCCTTCTGTCCAGAGTCTGCCACGCAGTATAGACAAAGCAGTGCGCTACCTGGAAGCATATCTGCCCCACCTCACCAACCCATATGCTGCTGCGATGACATCATATGCCCTGGCCAATGAAAACAAACTGAACCGGGAGATCCTCTACAAGTTTGTTTCCTCAGGTGTCCTCACACAATGAACATGATCAAAATCAAGACTGACTGTGTATTTGAGTGTGTGTACGTGTGCTTTTAGGGTCCAAATTACCTTATAAGGATAGACAGATATTAGCATAAAAGAGTGTTTTGGGACTTGATAGTCAGTGAAGCTTGTCACAAGAACAGCATGGTAATAAAAAAGTGTGCGTTTCTTCATCTTCCTTCCTCAGACTTGTCCTACTGGCCAGTAACTAAGGGACATATTTACACACTGGAGGCCACAGCGTACGCTCTTCTTGCTCTGGTCAAGGCCAAGGTGAGCACATTCCACTTATGTACACAAAAACAAAAACAAACGAGCGTGCGCGGGCACACACACACACACACACACACACAACAGAGTCATAATCCATATTCCTATATTCCTACTCTTAATACATATATGAATATATTCATATTCAAATGATAGGTGAAGTAAGGCATTGCCTCAAAATCTTTCTCAAAATGAACATGAATTTTCCCCACTGGTTCTTTCTCTATTTTTTCAGGGGGAGTTATCAATGTCTTAAGAATGTATGCTCCAAGGGACCTTGAAACTCTGCAGCAATTTGAATGATAATCCTCCCATGAATTGTAAAGCTAGTTCACTCTGAACTACAAATTTCAACCTCATTTTAGTGCTAGAGGAAAAGTCAGGTGTTCAACAAAATCAGTGGGCTTCATCCACTGGAAACCACACATGCCACGTATTTACATATATATATATATATATATATATAGCGTAAAATAGTGTTCAGACACAGAACTTTGACTGTAGTTTTCATGCTTCTCATTTTAAAAGAATGATTTCTCAATTGCCTTCTGTTGATAAAGGCCTTTGAAGATGCCAGACCTGTTGTCAGATGGTTAAACCAACAGCAGAAAGTGGGCGGAGGCTACGGATCAACTCAGGCAAGACAGGACTCCCTCCTCTGGAAGCATTTATGTGTCTATATTAATGCCTTTTATTGCTGTTTTGCTTGTGTTTTGTTTGGTAATATGGGCTGAAGGTACTGTTTATTTCTCTCTCTCTCCAGGCTACCATCATGGTGTACCAGGCTGTGGCTGAGTATTGGGCCAATGCCAAAGAACCAGATTATAATCTGAATGTGGACATATTGCTTCCAGGCAGATCAAAGCCTGACAAGTACAACTTCAACAGGGACAACCACTACGCCACAAGAACAACCAAAGTGAGATCACTCACAGAGAGAGAGAGAGAGAGAGAGAGAGATCTGCAGTATGGCTCACTACACCACTTAAACTGCAACAAACCTGGTTGCTGCATTCACAGAGCTAATTTTTGTGTGGGTCTATATAATAGTCAGGTAAAGCCAGTGAAACAGCAGAACAACAGTTCCAGTTTGGCATCCATTATATCTCCTGAGAAAAAATATCATGGCTTTAGGTTGTAGTTTTGGTTAATTACTGTCATATGCACAGTTAAGCAGTCATTGGCAATGAAATTCTTTTCAGGCTCCCTCCAAAAAGGCTTTAAGAATATGTATAGAAGACAATCACACAAGTAAAAATGAGAATCTAAGACATGAGACATCAAAGCAATCAAATTTAAGTAAATTTGTGGTATTGACCAATTTAACATTTCCATGAGCTGTATCCCTTCCATTGAAGTATGTGTTTCCAATGACACTCGGGTTCATTCGATCTGCTCATCAGTGGCCCATTCAAGTGACTCAACTTGCTGCCAGCGTTCACCTGTTATAAATATAGATGTGCCTCAAGTTTCCAGCAGATCTCTGCTTAACAAGGAGCATTGTGACAGTGGGAAAATGAAAGTGTCAAATTGTTATTCTGAGCAAAGCGCTGTTTTCTCAGTGTCAAATCATGGCAAGAATAAAGGCTTCCTAAGGGAGCAAGACAAGGACCTCTAAAACACTTTGCAGGAACAGAATCAGTTATAACACAATGTATATATACTCCTTTAATATGTTTCAATGTTAAAAATATAAAATCAGCGAATTCCGTAGAATTCCATTCGGTTTTGTGTGTACTTGTTCCGAAAGAACTCGTAGTACTCGTGATGATTCTGACCTATTGTTTTACCTTTGTTTGTATGTGTGTGTGTGTGTGTATATGTTTGTTTGCATTTGTGCATCTTTTAAATTTTAACAGTTCAGCGCTATTAACAAGAATGTAACTGTGATGGCCACAGGAAGTGGAGAAGGAATGTTGACAGTAAGTATAAAACATTTTTTGTTTGACATTTGTGTTTGTGAGCAATCACATTTTGACCAATCACAGAGGTCGCTGACATTGTTTTAGTAACTTGGCGAGGTAACATCCTGAATAATGCATGTATCAACTGCAATGGTATTGAGGAGGTAAACTTTGGCTTAGAAACATTTTGATTCAATTCTTGAATTCTTGATGGTTCCTCATCACTTTTATCTTATTTACTTACTATCTTACTTTTAGATGGTGTCAATGTATTACGCTCTGCCTAAAGAAAAAGAGAGTCACTGTCATAAGTTCAACTTGTCAGTGCAGTTCATTCCAGGTAATTTGGTGCCCTCTGTCTCTTATTGTCTGTCTTTCCGTTTGATGCTGGGTTTTATTTTACCACTGTTTGTTCTGCCTCTTTGATTTTTTTTTTCCTGTTTTATATTTTGTTTTCCTGGAAAAAAAAATCAAATATGACAAACACAAATGAACCAAATGGTCATTAAATATTTTACTTCTGCAGTTACTGAAGATGAGAGGACATACAAGCTGGCAATAGAGACTTTGTAAGTGCAATGAAGAATTAATACTGATGTCCCAGTAACGTGGCTCTATACATCATCACTTCACATTTCATTTCTCGCACGTTATTTAATCCATCTTTTATTCTGGTTGTTTCTTTTTCATTCTAGCCATAGTTTTAGTTTTACCACCTCTGTGCCTGCAAATCACAATTAAAACCCTAAAACTTTAAAAATGATCTTTGAAAACACTCAAAGATTGTTCAATTCTTAACTTGATAAAGTGCTTCTTCTCACCCATCTTTTATATGTAAATATTTTAATTCTACAATCTATTTTCTGTACAGGTACCTGGACAAGGAGCACGATTCAGATATGTCGATCTTGGATATTGGCTTGTTGACTGGCTTCACCGTTAACACACGGGACCTTGACTTAGTAAGGGCTTGTATGCTCACAAGCATAAAAATGCAACAGGGTCAGACAAGCCTCTAAACCTTAAAACACATCTTGTTTGTACTAATCAGTAACACTGACTTTTAAACTGTGTCTTTGTTTATGTAGCTGTCCAGAGGACGTGACCGCACCATTGCAAAATATGATATGGACAGAGCCCTGTCTAAAACAGGCTCCCTCATCATCTACCTGGACACGGTGAGACTTTCTTCTCACTGTCCCCTATTACTCTTTGCTTAATACAGAAGCCCTCAGAGGCAAGCAAGGGGGTAAAAGCTGGTGATCCAATAGCAATCGCCATTCATCTGAGGCTGATCTAAACTGGGGGGAAAAACAGGTGAAAAAAGTGTTTCATCTCTTTTCAAAGTTGAAGAAAAATTTGACCTGCTGGCAAAACCTATGTTTTTACCTCTTCTTAAGTTGTAAACACAGAGAGAGATCAGACTTAGAAAATGAATCACTACATGTTTTTTCCTTCTCACTTGCCTCTCGGGGTTTCCATACCTTACTTTTATCAAATTCAAATAATTTATATTAACTAAAACCTTTGATTTTGTTTTAGTTCTTCATGCTGGGTCAGTGTTTCTTCTTAGTTATATAATCAGATATGTAAAGACCTCAAAAAAGCCACTTTGGTGATCTCCTCTAAAAATATGGGGAACTTCACCCTAACTTGTTAGTGTCAGTTAGTCAGTGCACACTGAGTCTGCATACAATTAAAGGGTCAATCACCAAAATTCCAAAAAAAATATCTAACATATCAGTTTTGAGGAAATTTGTTGGCAGCAAACTCTGCTTTTGCGTATGTGTATTTCTTGGCCAAAACACAGCTGAAATGAAATTGTTTCTCTCTCACACACACTAACATACCGCATCCTTGTTGGGCTTTTCTCCACAGGTTTCTCACACACGACCACAGGAGATCAGGTTCAGGGTCCATCAGACGCTGAAAGTGGGCCTCATACAACCAGCTGCTGTGTCTATTTACAATTACTATGAACGTGAGTCTCAAAGGCTCAGGCTATCACTCTATGTCAAAACAACTCATACGACTGTTCCAGACACATTCATATGAACGTTTTCTGAACTGCAAACTGCACCTTAGCACCCCTTTGTATCGAACTTTGTATTGAACAAACCCTGTCATGTATTTATGAGTGCAAATAGGCAATTGTTTGCTAAGGTGATTACTGTCAAGGTTGTGTTTTCAGCTTGTCCATTAAATGCAGCTTAACATTTTATTCTTTGATGCAAATAAAACAAAGATGCATTTAAGAAATTTAATGTACATTTGCTGATGTGCTGTGATGCTGTGATCAATGTAAAACACTTTTGAAATGTGTTTCTGTCCTATAGCAGAGGCACGCTGTGTGAAATTCTACCACCCAGCCAAGAGACGTGGAGAAATAATGAGGCTCTGTAAGAATGATGAATGCGTATGTGTGACAGGTAAACAAGATGACCTAAACTGTCAGCAACAGCATTTGGTTCAAAGATGCAAATCAGAGATAGATTAAGTGTTTGGGGGTTGTCAATAGAAGCAAGGTGGAAGTAACAAATTACATTTGCTCTTGACACTATAACAAAGTCATTAATTTCGTACTTTTTAAAGTATTTTTAAGTCTGTATCTGTACTTTGCTACTTTTGAAATCACATCTAACCTTTGAGGAGTGTAGGATTTAAAGGGATTGTTCAAAATATTTCTATTAGGTACAACAAGCAACAAACTGTGGTTCACAGACAAGAGAATACCTTTATAAACCAGAGTACAAAGAGGGAGAAATTTGGCAGATGAAAACTGAACAAGCCAAAAGAGCACCACCTTTGAAATCCTTAGAAAAGTGAAGTTTGATTTCTGTCTGATCTTGGCACAGTGGCACAGTTGCAGAGTTGCACTTAAGCATATTCGGCATTTTTTTCAGGTGGTACTTAAATGCAGTTTGAAGGGACATTATTTCAGGGCTAGAGCAGAAGAGTGATTTTGGTCTTGTGTATTTGGGTCAGGCACTATTGATTAGACAGGAGCAGACTGATTGGTTACACACACGTACATGTGCTCATTCATTTGAATCATCATTTGTGTGTTTACATTGTGTGCACTGTTTTTCCAGGGTTGTGTGCTATGCAGAAAAAGGGCATGATTAGCAGTGATGAGCGCATAGCTAAAGTTGATGAGATCACACCAGCCAGCCGAATAGACTTCGGTAAGAGTGTGCATTTGTAAGTCAGTGACACATGAGTTATGTGTGTGTGTGTGTGTGTGTGTGTGTGTGAGAGAGAGAGAGAGAGAGAGAGAGAGAGAGAGAGAGAATTGCCGAGAAAAAAGCAAGTGAGCTAACAATCTGCAACTTGTCTCCTCAGCGTACAAAGTCAGAGTGGAAAATTTTGCAGACAGTTTGTCCACTGATATTTACACAGTTCGGATCATGGATGTTATTAAGGAAGGTGGGTGTTTATGGCCTTTTCCCATCTATTTCTCCCTTGGCCGACAGAAAAATCCTCAATCATATGTGACATGTCTGGGAGTTTGTCAGAGACAATCTAATGCTGCAGATGTAGTTGTGTCTACAGGGAGTTACAGTGCACCTATAAACAGGGGATAAGCCAAGTTGGCAAGGATGGTAGGCTTTTATCTTTTCTGAATTTTGAACTATTTAAACTGTCTGACCTTTAACTTTCCTTAGAGCAATGTTTCTTAAGAAGGCTTAAAAACAGTGAACCAAGCAGACAGGCAGAAAAGGTCTTAACCATGACTTGATAGAGGCTGTTTGTGAGTAATGCAGCATATTAACACTAATGCTCCGATATGAAACCTGTTGTAATGTAATTAATGATATTCTCCTTTACCCTCTTCTTCTATGATTTTAATTACAGGAAGTTCAGGTGAGGGTCTTCTGGATAAACTGTGCACTTTCCTCAGTCAACCGCACTGCAGAGAAGGTTTAGATCTGAAACCAGGCAAAACTTACCTGATCATGGGCTCATCCAAAGACATTCAAAAGGACCAACAGAGTCAATTGTGAGTTTGTTCTGTGCGTGCATCCCCCTCATAATATTGTCTCCTTTTAAACGTTTTAGTGTTCCCTTTTTCCTGTTCTCTATTGCATACACTGTACCCGAGAAAGTCATATTGTAAGTCTCTGACATGTAGTTTTCCTGGGTAATATAGTTACAATTATCAAATTATCTTATTTTATTACAACACAAATGCAATGAAAGCCTTTTTTGTGAGGTTATGGAGTTACTTTTATGTCTTTCTTATGCAATCAAACCCAATTGATTTGTGAACAAAACCTCCCACATTGCAATCAAAAAATGTTTTTACTTCAAGTTACATAGATTTGTGATTAAAAACTGAATAATAGCTTAGCTTTTTTCTCTCAAACCTCTTGTGCTTCATTTCAAAATAAAGGTACAGAAGTAACTCCATATGAGGCAGGAAGACATAGTTGTATTAGCTATGATATTTCGATTTTTTTTTTCTTTTATTGTTTGTTAAAAGCCTATGAACAAATACCGGACCAGAGTGGAACCAATGTATTTTTCACTTTGCTCACCTCAGGTATGAGTACCCACTCAGTGACACAACCTGGGTCGAGTACTGGCCCACAGAAGCAGAGTGTCAGACTGTGGAATACAGACCTACCTGTTTGGGCATGGAGCACCTGACCAATCACGTAGCCTCTGAGTGTTTGTTTAAAGGCATGTTAAATGAACGTTAGCTCAGGGCCAGAGAATAATGTCACCTGTCATACACCTCAGTAGATTTATTACAGTACAACCTGATACCCCTTGCATGGACCCCTTGGCACCTAACTAAATACCCTAAGACTATTGTGAGCACTGGGACAAGCCCATTCTATTGTGCACTATATTAACCCTCTGCCACTGTATAGTCCATGACAGGTTAACCAGGTTAGCGATCTCAGAATGCAATGCATCACATTTGATAGATGTGAACATTTATTTTTCACCAGTCAGATGATGCAAAGTAGTGATGTGAATTAATAAGTCTCAATTTACTGCTCATTATAGAGTAAACCTTCCGGTGTCTATCATATAGAAAACAGTGAAAAAGTAATGAGTAGTGATTTTAGACACAGTTTGGGCCTTATGTATTTAGATCAGGCACTGATTGGTCTGAAGTTTAAGAAAAACAGTGAAGAAAAGACAGAAACATGCGCTGCACATGTTATAACAACAGCTACACACACATATGTACAGACATGCTCATGTGTGCATTCATTTGAGTTGTGTATTTACTTTGTGTTAACTGTGTATTTCCAGGAATGTGTGGCATGCAGAGAAAGGGCATCATTAGCAGTGATGAGCGCACAGCTAAAGTTGATGAGGTCACACCGTCCAGTCGAATAGATTTAGGTAAGAGTGTGTGTTTGCAAGTCCGTGACCAGAGAGAGAGAGAGAGAGCATGAGTGAATAACAGAGTGAGCAAACCATCTGCAACTTGTCTCCTCAGTGTACAAAGTCAGAGTGGAACGTTTTACAGAACATTTGTCCGGTGACATTTACACAGTGCGGATTATGGATGTCCTTAAGGACGGTGGGTATTAGTCTCATCTTTTCCTTTCTGTCTGCCATTTCTCCCTCGGCAGACAGAAAAATCCTTTCCCATTTATATAAGATGTCTTGGAGTTTGTCGGAGACAATGTAATGCTGCACATGTAGAAAATCACAGTGCACATAAACAAGATAAGCAAAGTCTTTGTGCAAATGTGTTTGTGAGTAATGCAGCATATAAACAGTAATGCTCTGATATAAAACCTGTTGTTATGTAATTAATGGTGTTCTCTTGTACCCTCTTCTTCTATGATTTTAATTACAGAAAGTTATGATGAGGGTCTTCTAGGTAAATTGTGTGATTTCCTCAGTCATCAGCACTGCAGAGCAGTATTGGATCTGAAAACAGACAAAACCTACTTGTTCATGGGCTCATCCACAGACATGCACAAAAATGAACAGAGTCAATCGTGAGTTTATTCTGTGTGTGTGTGTGTGTAGCGTGTGTGTGTCCCTCATAATATTGTCACCATTTAAACAATTTTACTGTGTCCTTTTCCTTGAAATATAGTGTTCCTGGTTATTATAGTTACAATTATCAAATATTCTTAACAACATAATGGAAAGAACAAAGCAGCGTGTCATTCTTTGTAATTTTTTTTTTTTTATTTTTGGGGGCCAGGGCTTATTATTATTTAATTCCAATGAGTTTTTGCTCTCCTCAGGTATCGGTATAAACTCAGTGAGGGAACCTGGATCGAGTACTGGCCCACAGAAGCAGAGTGTCAGACTGAGGAACACAGTCCTACCTGTTTGGGTATTAAGGAGGTGGTCAAGCATGCATACTTTCAATGTCTGCATAAATCAAACTGAAGAAGATAAAATGCTGTTGTTAATTGTTTTTATTTTGTGTTATTCTTTTTTATGTGAAACTGATTACGGTGTGATATAGAAGGGATGCAGAAGACATGACGTTTCTGTACATTCTGTTGATTAGCAGTTCATGATCTACGTCAAATATTGAGATCCTGCAGTTGACATCGCAGCTTCCAACAGCCGCTATAATGATGGGCAGAGGTTGAGAAACATATCAGTACTGATGGCTCAGGTAGCTTGTTTCATGTGAGATTATCGATCAAAGTATATTTTCACCATGCCAGGCACACAAGTGAGTCGGATGCAATAAAAATTTCTTTCTTATCCTAAATGTCTCCTACTGTTTTTACTTACTGGTTGCTTGTTCATACAAGTATTTGAAGTCAGATTTAAAAAAAAAAAAAAAAGATTCTTAACTGCACAAAAGTGTTATAAATCACTCAGACTGTAATGAATGACGAAGTGCATTATTGTGATATTTGGTCATTAGCATGACCACTGAACAGCACACACAAAGGTGAGATTTTCTGCTTTAAGTGTTTTCAAACAGTACTTTTACAGTAGAAAAGCACATTAGTAGCAAGCTATGAAAGCATAAAGCATGATAAATAAACACACACTGTCTGGCATGTAGGCTACGGCACAAGTTTGTTTACTTCTTTACGTCTATCATTGCAATCTAGTAGCCTGCCAGCAGCTGTCAATCAACCATAGACAGGGACACGCCCCTCCAGTCGAAAAGAATAAGATGATTGACAATGAGAGACTGACCATCTGGAGGATAGGTGGCGTCAATTGGGGCCACTGCAATGCAAAATATACATAGTGCAAAAGCCTCAGCCTCCACTTAAATGCTTTGCCACCCGCTCCCCCCTTATAAAAAACAATTTAGTTACTGACAACAAGTTTGACTTTAGCCAAATTGTTGAAAATGCAGTCTATGGCAATAAGTCATATTCTCGTCGATCAAGGGGGCTGTTTAAGAAGGTGTCATATTTCAAATATGGCTTGAATCGACAGCAGCTTGACTTGACTGTAGATGCTTGAGGGTTTTTCACTTAAGTTCTGCAGAAGTCCAGCTGCCGTCAATTCAACCCTTATTTGAATACCACGGCCTGGATGACTAAAAGCCTTCATTGCAATGCCTCATGTCTGGCAGCCAGGTTTTGGGCGTTGGAACAATTACAGTGCAACTAGTGTGGTATAATGTTACTATGTATTGATCGAATACTGTGAAATAACCTTGTATGACAGAAAGTGCAGGAAAAAGGGGCCTACTCCAACCATTATGTTTTTGATATTAAAAGGTATTTCGAACATTGTGTGCAGGGAAATATAAAAATTTGTCAATTCAAGAACATGTGGATAAATGTGGTCTTCCAGTGTCGACCTTTAGTAAAATTAGTCAGTAAGTATTAAGTACTAATATTTTACTCAAACCGTTTCCGGCAACATTCCGGCAATGATTCACTTTTTTTTGAAGAAGGACTGTGGAGTTCATCTCAGTTGTTTAGGTTTTTGAGTTTAAGTGGACGAGACAGCAGTGGGGAGAAGACAAGCTGCAGCAGGAGGGAGGTATGTGCATAAAAAGAGAGTATTGCAGGGCAGGAGTCTCCAGTAAGAGCAGATATGGGATCAGGCAGGAGGATGTGCAGGACTCAGCTCTGGCTGTTGGCATCACTGGTCTTTTCCTCTCTGACTTCTCTGTCTGATGGATCCCCATTGTAAGTAGACAATGCACATATATAAGATGGGACGTTGATGAAATTCTGTTGCCACATACTGGCAGCATTTACACGGCACATGGATTTTATATTTCCATTTTTAGTTCTGAATTTGTATTGAGACATTTATCTTTATTGTTCAAAGACACTATTTTTTGTCGTATATTACTAATACTGTTAGTTCTCTCTGTCTTGTTTATTTATAAGCCAAATACAAAATGTCTCTCATGTTGTTCATAGACCATCAAATGCCATAAGTGCAAAAAAAAAGCCTTAAAGGGAAAAAAAATACGAACATGTTTAGGCAGGGCACAAACTGGAAAAGTGTGGCAGTGTGAAACATATTCAATGACTTTTTGTTGAAACTGTAACTGTTCATTCCACTGTGCTTGATGAACGAGATTAAGATATTTCAATTTGGTGGATGTGATGCACTTATTGATAAACTTTTACACCTTTTACACCTCCAACAAAAGGTTGACCTGTATAGTATAAATGGACATGATTGTTGCATAACCTGTTTTGAGATTGTAACACGGCCGTTGCAAAAAATGGCAATGCCAGTAAATTGGCCTAAATGTTGGTTTGACTTTGCACATCGAGGCATTTTATCAGACACAGCAAACAGACTCCAGAGCAATGATGAAATGTTTTATTGAACCAGTGCTGGCTCCTCCTCAAGGTAATCAATAAGTCACTCATTATGTGTGTCCATGCTTGAGCACAAGATACTTGCAAATGTGTTGTTTTGCCAATTGAGTGAACCAAAACTTTAATACACTCAAACATATTTGTCCATGTTCCTTTGTTCTTCAGTGCACCCTAAACAGCATGTAGCTCATTTCATACAGTGACTCTATTTTTAATCTTTCTTTATTCTTGCTGCTCTGCAGGAAAGTGATGTCTGCCCCCAACGTGTTGCGGGTAGGAACACCAGAAAACATCTTTGTGGAGTGTCAAGACTGTACTGATGAAAATGACATCAGGGTCGAAATCATCGTAAAGACCTATCCAACTAAATCCAAAAGGCTGGCATCCACAACTGTGACCCTCACCAGTGCAAAAAAGTTCCAGGACTTTGGACAAATTAAGGTAATGTAGTTATAGTGAAATATATGTCACTGGTTCTTGGATTTTTTTGCCACAATTCATTAGTTGTGTAGTAGAAACAAAAAGATTTTTAAGTTTAGCATCTATAAATGGACACGATATGTCCAGTCCTGCTCCCCACAAACACTGCTTGTGTCTCTACTTACTGGTTTCAGATCCCTGCTGGTGACTTCAGTCAGGATCCCAACATGAACCAGTATGTGTTCCTCCAAGCTCAGTTCCCTGATGCAGAACTGGAGAAACTTGTCATAGTATCTTTCCAGTCTGGGTACATCTATATTCAGACTGACAAGACCCTCTACACCCCCAACAGCAAAGGTGTGCCCGGCATCACAACCAACCTTTCTTAAATACTTCTACCCAACATATGTGTGTGTGTGTGTGTGTGTGTATATATATATATATATATATATATATATATATATATATATATATATATACACCATGGTTTCTAGTTTGGTTACATTGCTGGGAGCATTAAGTATGAAGCTGAAGAGAGAATTAATCAGTTTGACTTCGGTATTGTTATTTCCAGAGTGAACGGCAGTACTGTCAAAACTGGAAAAGTAAAATAATCATATGACGCTAGTAGATTCACCCTCCTTCAATCGTTGACAACTAAAGTGTCTCTCAGTTCACTACAGGATGTTTGCAGTAACACCCCGCATGGAGCCAGTGGAGAGGGATAATCAAACTCGAAGTGATCCTTCTATTGCTATTGAGATTGTGGTATTGTATTTTATCTTTAAACACAGAAGAAAACATTTGAAATTTGAGCTAAATGCTCAATTAAATGTATTTAAATTATATTTTTTAAATAATACATTTATTTTGTAATTTGCATTTTGTTTGGTAGATAAAAAAATGAGGTGTAATCTATAATGAAATTTCAAATACTGAAAATACAATTTTATTCTGCCATTTTATTTTGAAATAAGACAAATTTTTAGCTCCAAGTTTAAGCTGTTGAAAAACCATTTAGCCTGATCACAGAAACAGTTAATCTGTTAAAATGTCATTTCAGTTTATTTCACTTCGGTTGTATTCAATTATCAATTATAGTTATTATTCAGTCATAGCTCAGTGAGTGAAACATTCAGTATTTTAAGTAACAATTAATGAAAGTTTTTCTTGTAGGACTCATGTTATTTATGAGTAATTTATCAGTTTCTGTGATGACTAGGCACGTTCGAGGCTTTTGTCACCTTTTGCCATTTCAGTCTGGCAAACACTGATTGCAGCCCCTAGAACATTCTGCTTGCATAGCTGAAAACACATTCACAGAACCCTGTCCTCTGTTAGGTTTCATGTCAATCTCTCTCAAAATAAAATTTCTTGAGCTCTTAAAATTACTGAGTTATTTTGTAAAGTTTTGAGGTTCCCTGTTAACTGTTGTTGAACTGTACCTTATTTTAGACCCCTGATGGCATCATTTTACCACTTGATCCAGTCTCTCTGAAATCAGGGATGCACTCTGGAGATTACAGACTCGGTGAAATTGTCAGGTAAGTAAAGTTTGATACTACAATTTCTCTTTAGACACTACGTAAGGTTGTGAGAATTTAACAGAATTTTCTCCTCAAAGCAAAATGAAAATACAGTGCTTTGGTTTAATGTGGTTAGGTTATTGTGTGTGCATGTGTGTGTGTAGTACGGGAGTGTGGAAGGTGGTGGCGAAGTTTCACAGCAAACCACAGCTGAGCTACTCTGCAGAGTTTGAGGTCAAAGAATATGGTGAGACAAAGCAGCCCTTAACCTGTTTAAAACTGATACCTCATGACTTATTTTTTAACTGATTGCACAATCAATAAAATGTTTTCTAATTTTTCAGTGTTGCCCAGTTTTGAGGTGAAATTGACATCTACAAGCCCTTTCTTCTACGTGGACAGTCAAAACCTCACCATCGACATTAAAGCTACGTATGTGAAGGTTTTTGTTTTGTTCAAGTTTGATTGGTAGGCTGATACAGTAGAGGGGGGTGTTTTAATTTACTTGTGTTTTTAGGTATCTGTTTGGTGAAGAGGTGGATGGGACGGCCTACGGGGTATTTGGGGTTGTGCATCAGGGTCAGAAAAAGAGCCTTCCAAGCTCTCTTCAGAGAGTGCAGGTTTGTACATACTCACACATATGCGCCATCACTGTCTGGCTGCCATTCAGTTGATTAATGATTTCATCTTTGATGTTTTTTTCTCTTTCACGGTCTCTTTTACAGTCAAGCATTAAAATACATGCAAAGACGAGCACAAATTTCAGTCTGTTTTACAGCTTGATCTTTTATCAGTGCTTCAAAATCCACAAGTAAATTTAGTAAAGCATTTTTAAATTATGTCACATTAGATTGCAAATGGGATCGGGCTGGTCATACTAAGGAAAGAGCACATCCAACAGACCTTCCAAAACATCCTGGACCTGGTGGGGAGTTCCATATTTGTAGCCATCGGTGTGCTAACGGAGAGCGGTAAGATGTAATAATAATAATGTTAACTAAAATTCTTACATATTGCACCTTTAATGCACCATTCAATGCAGGAGATGAGAATATTTTGGTAAGTACAAGGGGAATACCCGAAGCAATTCAATATCATTTTGATTGGAGATCAGACTTGTGACTTGGCTAAGATTGATGATAGTGGCAGTGTTTGCCGGCGTTTTTCTCACTTCTGATTGTTCCAACTCTTGTAGCCAACTTGTAGGCAAAGAGAGCAAGAAAAAGATGTGACGACCCCTCCACACCACTAGGGGTGTACTGCCACCTGGGGCCGGTGGTACTCTATTTAAACCCCACATCTGAACATCGCTCTCTCTCTCTCTCATTCCACCTGCTCACCCCACTCGTGTGGGAATGGCAGCACTGCTGTTCTTTTGGTTTGTTTAGTTCTGATTTGATTATTTGCTCACACACACATACATACGCATTCAGACATGCTGACACTACTGATTACTGATACTGACTCTTGTAATTCTTTATTTATTGCGTTTTTGTAAATAAAATCATATTTTCTTGCACTTAACCTCGTCTCCACTCCCTGCTTTGTTGCAGCCTATGAGCCGGGCTGTAACAAAGAACTTGGTTTAGTTCATTTTTACTTTTGCGTGTCTGTATGTTAAGTATATGGATCATACTGTCTCAGCTGGAGCAATTAGTTCTATACCTGCTTGAGATTTCTCAAACAAGAAGGGCAATGACATCATATCCGGATGAAGAGTGGATTTTTTAAAATTACCTGAACTGGTCAGTCAAACAGTAGCAGGAGGAAGAGAAGTAAAAAAATGCTTGTGCCTAATTATTATTATACGTGCTTGTATGCATGTCTTTGCACAGGTAGTGAAATGGTGGAGGCGGAGTTGAGAAATATCCAGATTGTCACATCACCGTACTCCATCCACTTCAAGAAAACACCCAAATATTTCAAACCAGGAATTTCCTTTGATGTTGCGGTAAAGTGTACACTTACACGTATTTAACATGAACGTAAGGTTAAATTCCTTAAAATACATCAGTTGACACTTTTGAAATTCATCAATCACAACCAGTCACACAGCACTATACAATATACACAATACATACACAAAAAAACTTTCTTCAATGCCATCATTGTGACATTTTTTCTCAAGTGGTATAAATCTCTTCTCACATTTCATCTCAAAAGTAAAATCCAGGAGCCAGGACACTGTCTTTCAATTTTGGTCTAATAAAATTTGGCACTGAAAACAAAAACTAAACTGAAAAAGGAAACATTGGCATTGAAAACTGAAATGCTTGTACCAGAAAAAGTTGTCACAACTACTGACACAGAAAAAAGTTCCACTGAAAGATAAAACACAAGCATTAAAATGTATTTCATTTTTTTGTTTTGTTTTTCCCTGACAGTGCAGTTTTTTTTCCAGTGATAGTGGCTTTCATTTTCAGTTCTCTTTATTTTAATTTCAAAGTCTATCCTGGCTCCATATAATTGCGTCTATCATGGATCTTGATTATGATGCAAATGTAAATCTCTTCAATGAGATTAATTTGCATAGATGAACTTTTCCAAACAGCCACTGAAAGTTTGCAAAGAGAATTCCTTCTATTAGCAGACAACAGATTGCCCTTAACTGCCTTTTCAGTATATAGGTGGATGTCTTTTGACTGTGCAGCTATTTGTTTCTTTGACGACAGGTTGAAGTTGTGAATCCTGACGGCACTCCGGCACAAGGTGTCGTAGTGGTGGTGAATCCTGGTGAGGTGCAGGGACTCACTTCAGCCAATGGCATAGCAAGGCTTTCCATCAACACAGAGAATAATCCTAAACCGATGACAGTGACAGTAAGTACTGAACAGTTGTATTTATTTGTCTACATTTTGCAAATTATTGGAGGCTGTGCGTGAAGGCACAGCCGACCAAGAAACGTCTCACTTCATGAAACTGTTTGTACACTTTGTGTTTAATTGTAGGCAAAGACCAATGCTCCTCGTATTTCACCTGAGAGGCAAGCAACAGCCAACATGACAGCTATACCATATAAGACCAACGGCAACAATTACATCCACATAGGTACATACTGGAATGGCAGTGCTTAGAAAATCTACCATACAGGTTTTTTTAATGTCTGCCACTAATTTTGTTGATTGGAATATTGTTATCACAGGTGTGGATACAGCTGAAGTGACATTAGGAGAAAACCTGAAAATCAGCCTCAACCTCAACAGGCAGGAAAATACACAAAATGACATCACGTATCTGGTGAGAGGTGTTTTTGCTGAGTGTGTGCTTTTGCACATGCTTGAGTGTTCGATAGTTCTGACAAGCACTGATGTGTGAATCTGTGTCCCCAGATCTTGAGCAGAGGTCAGCTGGTGAAATATGGCCATTACAGGGCAACAGACCATGTTCTGATATCCATGATAGTCACCATTACCAAAAATATGTTGCCATCATTCCGCATCGTAGCCTACTACCATACAAGTGGCAACGAGGTGGTGTCAGACTCTGTTTGGGTGGATGCGAAGGACTCTTGCGTGGGCTCGGTGAGACACAACACTGATGAGTTAGAGTGGGCAAACAACACACCCGCACACAAACTAATAAAGTTTTTTGTATATTTAACAAACACAAATTTTCCTCGTCCTTTAGTTAAAACTGGAATCATCAAAACCTTCTGCGTCCTATGAGCCTCGCAGGATGTTTGGTCTGAAGGTCACTGGAGATCCTGGAGCCTCAGTGGGACTGGTGGCAGTGGACAAAGGCGTCTACGTCCTAAACAACAAGCATCTCCTCAACCAGAAAAAGGCAATTTCATATTTTTCTACGACGATTTTTGAAAGGGAATCAATTTAAAAAGCTCACATATTTTCACTTTCGAGTGATTGTAGATTATTAGCATTTAAAATCTTCAGTGTGTGCAAGTTTGTCAGCTGTATAAAGTCCAGAAAAAGTTCATCCTGCAACAGATGCTACGTAAATGTTTCAAATGTCATAGCAGATATATCATTTAATATAGAAGGTAAATGTACTGCTTTCATATAATGCTGTCATCCAAACAGCTTTGCCTCTCATTTACCCATGCACACACACACACACACACACACATGGCAGCAGAACTACAATGCACTGGCCTCACCATCAGGAGAAGTTTAGGGTTCAGTGTCTTGCTCAGGAACTCTTTATGCAGATGACAGCATGCTCTGCCTTCACATGTGGCATAGCTCTATATCTTCTCTATTCATAGTTGTGTGTGTGAATGACTTTCACCCTGCTCAGGTGTGGGACATGGTAGAGACGTACGACACAGGCTGCACACCGGGTGGAGGGAAGGACGCCATGAGTGTGTTCTACGATGCTGGACTGCTGTTTCAGTCCAACACGGCTTCAGGGACTCCCTCCAGACACGGTGATACTCTCCGGTGATCTGATCTGATGTGAATGGGGATTTTATTCCACAGCCTTGAAGCAATAACAGTAAAAGCATGATCCCCCTTTGTTTTAAGCCTGGACTGTGAAACTTTTCATTCTCTGATCTGAGGGGTCTCAGAGCAGAATAAAGACTTTGCAATTCTGACATGTGAAGCAGAGAGAAACCATGTAGGGATTTAAAAGTAATCATTAGAATCTTAAAGTGAATTCTGTAACAGATGAGGAGGCAGTGTAATCTGGCCAGGACTGAAGGGATGAACTCCCTGTGTCGAGTGTTTCTGCACCAATTGTAAATGGACAACTGCTGTAAATAATGAATTTTACTTTGGCAATATTTCTGATTTGTAAATAGCATTGAAAAAGACTCTTGATCAAGACACAGATCAACTCCCAACATGAGCTGATCATGGTTCCCTCTGTTTTGTTCAGCATGTTCAATCACGCCATCGGTTTTTTTTGTTTTGTTTTGTTTTGTTTTTTTTTACAATAAACCTTATATTTTATTATTTCAAATATTACATTTAAACATTCCAAGATATAAGAAGTGCAATTGTCGATCCTATCTCACACCCACAGATAAAAGACCTTGCTTTGATTTTTGGAGTTGGGTTCTGTTTAAGATCTGATCTGTGTTACACTTCCAGAATTGAAATGTCCGGCCCCCAGCAGGAGGAAACGAACCACTATAATGGACGTCACTTCCACCTTAGGTAAACTATTCTCCTGATAAAACAGATCAGGTTGCCATATTACAGACAGATTTTTTGTTTCATGCATTCATACAACAAGCAATTAAGTGATTTTTAACCTCTGACCATAACCCTCTTTCTCTCCAGCAAGTCAATATGAAGACCAACTGCAACGTGACTGTTGTTTGGATGGCATGAGGGACACCACTGTTTCATACAGCTGTGAAAGGCGCAGCGAGTACATCGTTGACGGCGCAGCCTGTGTCAGCGCTTTCCTGCACTGCTGCAAGGAGATGGAAAACCAGAGAGCTGACAGGAGGGAGGACAGCCTCCAACTGGCTCGCAGTAAGAGACGGGGTTAAGGGGTAGGGGGAAGCCCTAGGTGGTCAATGGCGGAAGTCAGAAAACATTAACAGTGGTAACATTTCTAACAACAATTCAGGTGAGGAGGATGACAGTTACATGGACACTGATGAAATCGTTTCTCGAACCAAGTTCCCTGAAAGTTGGCTGTGGTCAGATATCAAACTGCCTGCTTGCCCTCCACAAACACCAAACTGGTGAGTCAACTGAAATATACACACAAAGAATACACTGATAACTTCATTAGACACCACTGGAATTGAAAGCTACTCTTTACGTCTGAAGTGCTAAAATGTTTCTTTGTTTCAGTGACACCACAACAATTGTGAAAAATGTTCCTTTGCAAGACTCAATCACAACCTGGCAGTTCATTGGAATAAGTCTGTCAAGAACTCACGGTGAGGATTCAGTAACTAAAATGTGTAGTGCTTTCATTGTGCCACCCTACATCGCACTGTCTCTCTGTTGTTTTTGGACTGTCCTTCTTTCAGCTATCCTTTTTTATTTTAATATGTCTCATGCCTTGTTTGCCTCTTTCTTGTTTTCTTTAAGGTATCTGTGTGGCTGAGCCATTAGAGGTCATTGTCCGGAAGGACTTCTTCATCGAGCTCAAGTTGCCTTACACTGCTGTCCGAGGAGAGCAGCTAGAAGTGAAAGCAGTTCTCTACAACTACAGCCCCGAAGCTGCCACTGTAAGCCTGGGTCATTCAAGCAAGTCAGCAGGACCAGTATTTCATGAACTACTACAGGAGAAAGGACAGAAAAAAATTAGACTTTCATACTACTATATAGTTTCTTGACATTTAGTCAAGAAACTATATTATAGACCTTTCTCACAGGATGATGTAACTTTTCATTGAATTTTGGATTTATATTTTAGACAGAAATCGTGTTCTTGTTATTCTCTGGGTAACAACATAGAGGGTAGAAAATTCTTGAAATGTGATCCACTCTACCTCCAATCTTTTCTATCTTTGATTTGTTTTCAAGGTGCATGTGGATCTGATTGAGACGGAGCATGTTTGCAGTGCAGCTTCAAAGCGTGGCAAATATCGCCAGCAGGTTAAAGTTGGCCAGCAAACTACACGATCTGTGCCCTTCATCATTATTCCCACAAGGGAAGGACAATACCGCATTGAGGTGAAAGCAGCTGTGAAAGACTCATCGCTCAGTGATGGAGTCATGAAGATGCTGCAGGTGGTGGTGAGAGAAGCTTCATCTGTTGTCCACAGCTGTATGACACTGTGTGAAAGCCTTCTCATTCTGTACATTAACAGTTTGCAGCCATCTAAAAGCTGCAGACCGTGCAGTGTTTACATGTATGTTTGCTAGTTTTCTTCTTCCTCACCTTTTATTGCTACACTTTGTGTGTTACTGTCACTGTCTGTCTGTCAATGGAATAGTGTGAAATTGGTGTCAGGAGAGTGTGTATTGCATCCCAGTATGACCAAGCAGGTACATGCACCCAAGAGACCCTATCATAAAAGCATTGCTCCATAGTGCTACTAGTAAAGCTTCACAGAGTAGTGCCCTTTGTGTTTTATGCACAATTCAGTGGGCTAAAGACGTGAGTGAATTATTTGGCATATAGCGCACTTGTAAGACTTGCATAGATCTAAATGAATTTTGCTTGAAAGTAGTTGTGACTCCTGGTGTTTGTCCTAACTGTTGTCTTTCCAGCCTGAAGGCCTGCTGGTTAAATTTCCTCAGATTGTAACTCTTGACCCTACAAAAAAAGGTGAAGGTGAGTCAAGTAAATTTGTAACATTCTATTTTACTGGCCTTTGATTACATAAGAGTATTACCAAAAATTGTAAAATTGTAATTACTTAAAATTAAAGCAGAATAAAGAGGTTTACCTGTTTAATGTATTAATGTAATTAATGGCCTGTTGATTACACCACATCTGTATATTATTGTGAACTAATCACAAAACTTGCAAACTCTTTTCATCCCTTAGATGGTAAACAAATAGAAACTCTCAACAGTGGAATTCTCCTGAAGGATTTTATTCCAAACACACCTACTAGCACACAGATTTCTGTGACAGGTGAGATATGTTTATTACATGATGTGTATGTGGTAAAGTACTCATGCGCCTCTGCAGTAATGTGAATTGTTACCATTATAGTCGGCAAATTATGAATTCACTTGTTGTGGAAATGTTTGCAGGACGAAAGGAAGTAAATATACTGAAGAATGACATTGATGGGAAATCAATGGGTAGTCTGATCTACCAGCCCTCAGGCTGCGGAGAGGAGAACATGATCCACATGACCCTGCCTGTCATTGCAGCCATGTATCTGGACAAAACCAATCAGTGGGAGCCTATGGACATTGAGAGGCGTAGTGAAGCCCTCCAACACATCAGCACTGGTGGGCTGCGTTTACTAGCACAGATTGTACAAATTATATTTAAAGTCCTTATGTGTAAGACAAGAAGTTTTTCTGACTTTGGCACCAGTGATGTCAAACTGTAGTGGTAACATGAGTTGACCTAATTTAAAAGTACCACTCGCACTGACTTCCATTGGATAAGATTCAGTAGAGAGTTGAATGTCAGTCAGTAAACAGGTTGTATATTTGTTTTATATAGGGTACCGCAATCAGCATACCTACCGTAAAAATGATGGATCTTTTGCTGTGTATCCTGATGAACAAGGCAGCACCTGGTGAGGCCTACGAACATGCGTGTATTCATACATAAATGTTTGCACGTCCTCCACTAAATTAGATACTGATAATGTGTTAGATTATGCAAGGATGGATGTATTTCATGAAACTCTAATATTACTCCCCCTCTCCTCTCCTCTCTAAGGTTGACAGCTTATGTTGTCAAAGTGTTTTCCATGGCCAACAATCTGGTGGCAGTGCCCAGCAACATCATCTGTGATGCTGTCAGGTTTCTGATTCTCTACACACAGCAACCTGATGGCATATTTAGTGAAGTTGGAAGAGTGTACCATGGAGGGATGACTGTGCGTGCATTGATGTCATCAACATCAGTCTTCAACTTATTGTTTAACAAAATATGATTCAATATTAAACGTCACTAGCTATCATCTTGTATGAACAATGTTTAATACTGATTATAGTCATGATAATGGTTGTGCATGTTTCTGTGTGTGTGTATGTGAAGGGTGATGTGCAAGGCTTAGATTCAGATGCCTCCATGACAGCCTTCTGCCTCATTGCTATGCAAGAGTCACGTCAACTGTGCACTACCACTGTTCATGTGAGTACCTCCACAAAACCCTAACCCTTCAGTAAATTATATTACTGTCTTCACAACATTTTCACATGTTAGGCATTGAAAAACCTGCTCTCTACCTGTTCTCCTCCACGCTCCTTTCTCCTGCCTTTCTTGTCCTTCTGTCCAGAGTCTGCCAGGCAGTATAGACAAAGCAGTGGCCTACCTGGAGAAGCGTCTGCCCACTCTCACCAACCCATATGCTGTTGCGATGACATCGTATGCCCTGGCCAATGAAAACAAGCTTAACCAGGAGATCCTCTACAATTTTATTTCCGCAGGTGTCGTCACACAACAATATTCACATCCATAAAACACTGATTCCAAAAAAGTTGGGACACTGTAAAAAATGTGAACAGAATGTGATAGTTTTCCAACCATTTTTAACAAATAGTTCAAAACAGTACAAAGACAATATATGTAATGATTGACCTTCACAAGTTGAGACAGGAGCAACAAACGACTGTGAAAGTTGTGGACTAATCCAAAAACATCTGTTTGGATCATTCCACGGGTAAACAGGTTCATTGGTAACAAGTGATAGGATCATGATTGGGTATGAAAGGTTCATCCTGGAAAGACTCAGTTATTCACAAGCAAGGATGGAGAGATGTTCAACACTTTGTTAAACACATGATTGTATAAAGGAGATTCGCTAGCAAAAGACTGCATGTGAATTTCCTCAAGGGGATATGTGAATTTCCTCAAGGGGATGAATAAAGTATCTACCTCTACCAACCTAACCTAATTTAAGTTTTACACAGCATTCAATTTTGTTACAGTTGGGGTTGTATTCAAAAACAGTCTAGATGAATAGTTATATTAAAATAAAAATGTTAGTAAAAATTTGGCTTGTCCTTACATTGTCTGTCCACTGCAGTACATTTCTTTGCTTGGCACAATTAAAGTACACTAATACAAAATGTGTCTGTGTTTTCCCCAGGGTTGTCCCACTGGCAGGTACCGAGGGGACGTGTTTTTACACTGGAGGCCACAGCTTACGCTCTTTTGGCTCTGGTCAAGGCCAAGGTGAGCATGTCCCACTTATCTGTATCTGCGTGTCATTGGTATGTTAATGGTAAATCATTGTGCAGTACAGGAGATAACTAAAGCCCTTTTTCTTGCTCTTCTAGGCAGCCATGTTCTCTATTTTAGTACAAAGTAAAAATGTAGCAGATGTTTTTTGTTGTGTATTGCTTTTTTAAGGTAAATCTGATTATGCCAAAATGGGAAAAAAAAATAGGTAGAGAAACCCAAGGTATGGAGTATAACCATAAATGATTCACTATAATGATTTTTTTTTTTTTTAAAAACCCTCAGTAAAGTTCCTTTACCTTCTTTTATTAAAGGCCTTTGAAGATGCCAGACCTGTTGTCAGATGGTTCAACCAACAGCGGAGAGTGAGTGGTGGCTATGGATCAACTCAGGTAACACCGACTTCTCATTCTTTATATATATTGACATGTTTCTCTAGCTCTTCTTGGGTAATCTGGCCTCAAATCATCGATCAATTTTCTCATTTTCTGCCCATCACTCTCTGTCTCTCCAGGCTACCATCATGGTGTATCAGGCTGTGGCTGAGTATTGGGACAAAGCTAAAGATCCAGAGTATGATCTGAATGTGGACATATTGTTGCCAGGCAGGTCAAAGCCTGACAAGTTCAATTTCAACAGAGAAAACCGCTATGCCACGAGAACATCCAAAGTGAGATCACACACTCACTCACACACACACACACAAACACACACACACACACACACAGTGGCTCATTAATGTCATCATTGTGTGTGTGTGTGTGTGTGTGTGTGTGTGTGTGTGTGTGCGTGTTTACATGTTCAAATTCCCACAGATCAATGATATAAACCGTAATGTGAGGGTGACCGCCACGGGCACAGGTGAAGCAACAGTGACAGTAAGTCAAATCTGTTTTTTTTTTCTCAGTTGTTTTTTGTGTATGAGTGTATCCTTTTTGAAAAACTTTTTTTTTTACCTCATGTGGACACTTTTTTTAAAGACTGATGCCAATTAACGTATCACATATTAAGACGCACTTTTCTCTGTGTGATAGATGGTGTCGCTGTATTACGCTCTGCCTAAGGAAAGGGAAAGCGACTGCCAGAAGTTTAACTTGTCAGTGCAGCTCCTCCCAGGTAATTTGTCTCTGTTGTCAGTTTGTCTTCTTATTTACTTCTTACTTTCACCAGTTTTCTTTATACAGATATATTTTATGCTCATCTAATGTTTTGCTTCCTGCAGAGAAAATGGATGAGAATGAGAAGATATACAAGTTGAGAATAGAGGTTATGTAAGTACAATAAAGACATCATGCCTATACAAGTCATATACATTTTTTTTTTTATCCATCCACCTCCACTGCATAATTCCACTTTTTCCTCTCTTCTTCATTTCTGTTCTAGTTTCACCAATGCCATTTCTTTTACTTGCCTTGTATCTCTGATTTTCTCATTATAGTAACTTTTTGGGGTATTTCATTTCTCAATTTTAAAAGAAAATTGTCAAGAAATGATGCAGTTATTATGGTCACTTATTTTTAACATTTGTTTGACTCAGTTTCAACTCAAATCAGTTAGTGACAAACCATTTGATAGCTGGAGCTTTCGTGAGTGTCACACAGTCTTCTTCAGCAGATGGAGTCAGCCATCAATGGTAAATGGACAGTGTCTCCATTCATAGGACATGAGAAGTTACTGAATGGTTTGATGAGTGTGACGTTGATGTGAATCAAAAGCTGTGGCCTTCGTGGTCACCATCACATCTAAATCCAGTTGAACTCCTATGGGAGATTTTGGACCAATGCGTTAGTCAGCACTCTCCACCACAGTCATCAAAAGACCAGATGAGAGAAAAATCTTCCCTCCAGTAGAGTTCAAATACTTGGACAATCAATGCCATGGTGCATTGAAGCTGTGTCAGACATTTCATGTTGGCTTTCCCCTTTAATTTGTCACCCATCAGTGACTTTATAGTAGCTGTGTCTTTTAAGATTGGATCATGGACCTTTCTTACTCATTCCTTCTTTATTTTCTGTGCAGGTTTAAGGACAATGAGCACGATGCAATCATGCCAGTCTTGGATATTGGCTTGTTAACAGGCTTCACCGTTAACACAAACGACCTGAGCTTAGTAAGACACATACACACACATATTTTTATCACTATTCTTGTGGGGATTTTCCATTGTCATGTTGCATTCTCAAGCCCCTTACCCTAACCTTAACCATCACAAGTGAATGTCACACACACATACAAACAAAGAGCTCAAAGATGAGTGTGTGTGTTTGAGGTCCCCATGGGTCCAGACTGTTTTTTGAGGGTTAAGGTGGTTGGTTTGGTTTTAGGGTTAGATTTAGAATAAGGTTAGGGGTGATGGTTAAGGATAAGGTAAGGGGCAGGGGAATGTATTATGTCAATTGAGTGTCCCCATGAGCATAGTTAGACAAACTGTGTGTTTGTGTGTGTGTGTGTGTGTGTGTGTGTGTGTGTGTGTGTGTGTGTGTGTGTAGTTGTCCAAAGGACGTGCCCGCACTATTTCAAAGTATAGGATAAACACAGCAGATTCAGAAAGAGGCTCCCTCATCATCTACCTGGATAAGGTAAGTCATCCGTGTGTCCCATCTTCATACTTTTTCTCTCTGCCTTGTTTTTTCTTGACTTACCTCTGTCTGACATTTGCTTTACATCTGTCCACAGGTTTCTCACACACGACCAGAAGAGATCACCTTTAGGATCCATCAAAAGCTGAAAGTGGGCATCATGCAACCAGCCGCTGTGTCTGTCTATGAACACAGCGATCATCCATACAGTAACCGTGAGTCTGTATAAGGATGATTTATTTCATTTTCCAGATACACAATGTACAGTGTGCTACAGTCCTCCAAATACACAAATAAATAATACAAAATAGTTTTCAAAAATCTTCCTTTTTTGTTGCAGAAACGCGTTGTGTGAAGTTCTACCATCCAGAGAGGAGAGCTGGGCAGCTGCTGCGACTCTGTAGAAATGAGGAATGCACATGTGCTGAAGGTAAACAGGATGATGTCTGACTGACGACTTCATCTGTCTACTGTAAACTTAAAGTTATTACAGCTGAAATTCCTGATGGAACCCAATGCTAAACCATATATCGATCATTTATTTGGGGGTTGCACACTTGTTTGCTTGTTTTCAAAGTCTGGTGAAGGAGATGGTCATGTAGCATAATTAATTGTAATGTTGAAATGTGAAGTAATGTAAATATAATGTGACTTAGATGCGGCTGCTTTCACCCATCAACTCATCGACACACATGCATACATCCACGTGTGCTTATGTAATCGTAAGTTTTGTATTTATTTTGTGTTTATCACAAACTTTCAGAGAACTGCAGTATGCAGAAGAAGGGCCAAATCAGCAATGATCAGCGCACAGCTAAGGCCTGTGAGACTCAAGTGAACAGCAAAATAGATTTTGGTAAGAGTTAGTTCGTGTAGGTTTTTGAGTGTGAGAGAGAAATTGACATTATGAGTAAGAAAAGGAGTAAGTGAGCTAACAATCTGAAACTTGTCTTTTCCTCAGTGTACAAAGTGAGACTGGAAGAGTTTATAGACGGTTTGTCCACTGACATTTACACTGTGCGGGTGCTGGAGGTCATCAAGGAAGGTGGGGATTTATTTCCTTTGGAGCTTTAACGTTTTGCTTTTTCTAAATGCTTTCCCTAAAGTACCTCAAAGGTGAGATACCCCATATCTTGCCTGTTCTGAAAAGTTGAAAATATCTTGGCGCTTTAGCCATGATTTGACTGGGATTATGTGAGAAACCAAAAGGAATGTTTCTAAACGTGTTGTTATGTGTCTAAATTAGAGGGAAATGACTTTATTTACTTCAAGTTGGATTTTTAGATTGGATTTTTTGTAGCTCTGCTCATCACTTCAATCACTTATGATTATACTCACCAAAGTCATTGCTGAGATCTCGGATCACAGGGACATTGGTAACAGTAGGTCCAACTGGGTAAACTGGATGGTTTCTCTTCCAGATAAGTTCGTCTAACCTCACCTTACTGATCTTGCAGCATGTTTGATTGTCTGACTGCTCCTGTTCCTTGCCCCATTGGACTTTGCTGTTGTGATGTCTCCTAAAATTTAATGAATACAGTGTCATCATAAGTGATAGAGATGATGGGACAAACATCCAGCTACAAACATAAAACTCTGTTTGTAATAAACCAAAGTTTCCATGTATATCACATTCTCTCTCTTCTCCTATATTTTTACTTACAGGAAGTAATGATGTGGGTCCTCAGGGTAGAATACGTACATTCCTCAGTTATCCACACTGCAGAGCGGCCTTGGATCTGAGAACAGGGAAAGCCTACCTGATCATGGGTGCATCCAAAGATATTTACAGAGATCACCAGACTCAATCGTAAGTTTGTTGTGTGTGTGAATGTGTGATGTACTCGTTTCCCTTTGCACAAAGATCCAATTTGTTTTTCACTTTGCTCTTCTCAGGTATCAGTATGTGCTGGCTGAGAGAACCTGGATCGAGTACTGGCCCACAGTCGCAGAGTGCCAGACTCAGGAATACAATCGTACCTGTGTGGGCATGAACGAGATGGTGCATCAGTACACAAACTTTGGATGTCGGCAATAGAGAAACTCAAGGAAATTAAATATTCTTTTTTACTTTGCATTATTCTGTAAGGTGTTACATTACAGTCAATGAATTATAGTGTAAATGTTCAAAGGGGGTGTCAATAAAATACTCACAGGGTACACAGTTTGGGATGAAAACAGTCTGTCTGTCTATCTATCTATCTTTCTATCTATCTATCTTTCATCAATATATATATATATATATATATATATATATATACATATATACATGGAATGGATGTAATATGGAATTAATGAATGAATGAATGGAATATATAATTATGTGGAAGCATCCAATATAAGAGACAAAAGACATGGGGGTAGAAATGAAAAGGTTAGAGCTAACATCAGCTGGATCAAAGAGCACACTGGAGTCAATGTAGGGAAATGTACGAGTTAACTAAATCCACAAGGTGGCAGTAATGCAACGCTGAGGATACCAGCTACCTTTTAATCTGAGAGAAGAAGAAAGAGGAGGAAAGTGACGTACTTCCTGTAGCCCAGCCGCCGCCGGGTCATGTTGGTGATCTTGGACAATAAAAGGCTCAGACTTTAACTTACATCCCTGAAGACAGGCGAGACCAAAGTGTGTGAGCCAAGCCGGGTAGACAGCGACAGTAAAGTGAGGAGAAAGTGACTCTGTCAACTTTGTTCACGGAAGAGAAAAGCTCGTTAGTTTTCCTTGTTGGGGAGAAGAAACAGCTATGGCCAAGGTCCAAGTGTTGAATGTTGCTGTGCTGGACAACCCGAGCCCGTTTGGAAACCCATTTCAGTTTGAGATAACGTTTGAATGCATGGAGGACTTGCCTGAAGGTGTGTTTTGTTTTCTAAGTTGTGTATATTTCATATGTTAGCCGTTGACTACTAGCCACCTCTGTAGGCGCATTCTGCCCAATTAGTAACTTATACATTGCGCGTTGGTTGGGTGTATCGTAGGTAATTGATAAGGACGCTGATTTGTTCGATGATAAATCGATAGTAGTTGTCTTTTGGACTGATTAGTGATATTTCATTTGACAAGTGGTTGAAAATTGGCGCTGGCGCGTTTGTGCTCAGCGGCCCGCCTCTTCCCTGCAGTGATTGGTTTGGGGACGTTCTTCATAGTTTTTGTCCGAGAAGCTGATTGGTAGATTGCCGTCTGTTACTGTAGCAACAGACAAGCTCAACGAGTTGCCGCGAACCGATGAGAGAGACAACAAGGAAGTTAGAGCATGAAAACAGTCAGTAATAAAATGAGCTGCCATAAACCTGGTGTAACTAAAATGTTTGTAGAGCTTTTTTTTAATTTTATTTTTAAATTGTCTCTATTGGTGGATAAAGGCATTAGATTAAACCAGAGGGTCTACAGGTCCATAGTGTCAGTATCAACTCATGTTTTCATGTTTATATTTCAACTGGAATTTTTATGATCAAGTTTTTGATGGCACTTAACTGGTCAAATTACCAATAAAATAAGCATTAAAACATGTATTTCTTACATTTCATCAGCCACACCCAAGAAGCAGGTTCATAAAAGCATTTAAATGAAGAATTTTAAGAATTCATTCATCATCAATTGGCCAATATAGATGTGAAAACCAATATGATATCAATATCACCTTTAATAACAACTGAATGAATTCCCTACTGCTACTGCAAATAGGGACAAGACATTACAACAGTTTATCAATATCTGAGTGTAACTCATCTTCTTTGCATACAGAATTGTACTTTAAGTCTCACTGTTGTATGTGATGTTAGATCTGGAGTGGAAGATCATCTATGTGGGTTCAGCAGAGAGCGAAGAATATGACCAGGTTCTGGACTCTGTTTTGGTTGGCCCAGTACCAGCAGGCAGACACATGTTTGTATTTCAGGTAAGTAAGCTGTATTCACATGGTACCCCTACCTACCTACCTCTACCTCGCCACACTGCCTCATACGAGGAGTAAAAATCCAAGGAATGTAGGTAAATGTATTTAATTTCTCTGATTTTATTATTTTTTTAAACAGCATGATTGCTGTGCTTTATGTTGACCTGATTTCTTCCTCTTTGTGTTGCTGTCTGTCCCCTCAGGCTGATGCTCCTAACACAGGGCTGATTCCAGAGAGTGATGCAGTAGGAGTGACTGTAGTCCTAATAACCTGCACCTACCGTGGACAAGAGTTCATCCGCATCGGTTACTATGTCAATAATGAATACACAGACCCTGAATTACGGGAAAACCCACCTCTCAAACCAGACTACACTCAGGTAACACACATACGCATTCGCTCAGAGATGACAGTCATTGATATCTATCATGAATAGAAATATAGGGTACCTGATAACAACAATCTGTACTTGCTGGGCTAAATCACAAAACAGATCTTAGTGTCTTATCTTTATGTAATTTCAAAAAAAGCTATTGCAATACCTGAGCTGCAGATAACTTAAACACATGGTACAAGACATGTGCCTTCTGAAAAGGACCTATACTCATTTCTACTGCCCTCTAGTGCTCTGAAATTGAAGTTACATGCAAAGACATAAAGCATGAACTGTTTAGAGTTAATGTAACATACATTTTCCTTTTCTTCTTGAACATGTTTTCTCTTTATTCTTAACAGGTATCAGTTCAGGCACTATGTATGTGCATTTTATCTTTTTATTCCCCATATTTTATGATATATTAATCTGTTATAAGTAGGCTTCTTACTAAAAGTAGTGTTTCTGTTCCCCCATCATACACACAGATCTGCACATCCTATTTACATGATCTCGATTGTTCCAGGAATCCAACATAAAATCAACTTTTGATACGATTTAAAATGGTTAATTCAATGAGGTTGTGACCCATAACTCTGACTAAGAGCATGAATTTGTGTGAAAATTTGTCAGGCTTAAACAAAGACTTTTTAAAAATTTTGTTGAAATAATAAGGCATTCTGTTCAATACAGGGGTAGATAAGTATGGAGCTTAACTACAGACATAAAAACTCCAGTATTGTGTTTGAGCTTTTTAGAGAGCCTGCTAAAATGAAGCCCTGTACGAGAAATCAGTATTCCACTGGCTTAGATTGATCAAAGTGGACATGACTTGTAGACTAGGCTGTCCGTGTGAGCTATACTGTACATGGAAAAAGTATCTTTTTGTATTCACCTGACAGGGATCCAGATTTGATCACTGTGTGTTGGTCTACTTATTTATTTATCCCCTTAATTAAAGGGTAACTGATTTCACACATCACAATCAGTGTAGTGGGCTATCACTCAGCTTTTAAAAACAATTGTGTAATGTCTTCTGTGACTGATGTGGGTGTTTAACAGACAGTGAGGGTCTAATGAAAAGATATTCAGCTCCTTTATGTAAAAGCATTTGTGGCACATATTTTGGGACTCAAAGTCAGGATATTTTGACCAGTCTTCATAAACAGTAATTCTGACTTTTCACCGATGTTGCTTTCTTCTCTCAGCTCCAAAGGAATATTTTGGCCTCCAACCCCCGTGTCACCCGCTTCCATATCAACTGGGAGGGTGTGGCAGACAAGATGGAGGACAGCGAGAACGTGGACCCGTCCCCAAACGTTAGCGGCATGCTTCCTCCGTCTTGTATACCGGGGAAGATGCCACCTCTTGGACTCATGCCGGACAATTCCATGGACTGCATGTAAGAATCATCAGATTAAGATGATGGACAAGAAGCTTCTCTTCTCAGTGCACTCACAGTCATCACAAACACACACATTTGGAAAAGGGGACAATGGATGCATCGACGCACCATGTGGACATTAACAGGAAGCAGGGACATTATTTTTATACAGCATACAAACGGGATGGATTTGGAATTGTTACAAACTGTTTTTCTTTCTTGTTCACTCTCTCTTTCATACACATACACACAGATCTGCACAACCAGTATTGCCTTTTTTAACCATATCTCTGTCTTGGATGATGTTCAACCTGAGCCAGACAAAGTTTGAGTCATTGCCGCGAGGCATCTTAAGACAGGACCAGCATATCCTTGCAGTCCCGAGACGTTCAAATCATACTCATGTGCTGATGTTGACCTGTTCGGTCCCCACACTCGGCGGTACGTTTTGTCCCCTTCAGCACAGATCAAAGCTATGGGCAGTGCGCTGTATGTCAGCATTGATGTAGCACTAGCTGCTCATAGTGAAGCATTTCATTGTTCTGAAGGTTTGCAGCATCTGGAGACCTGTGGAAATAAATCTTGGATTGAAAATACAGCCAATGTTCTGGGGGCTGTTTTAAGAAGTGGCTTTACTTATTTTTAGCTGGATAGCTTATGCAGAGTACAACCTTGTGCTTGCAAGTTTTTCCCATGAGTTATCACTCAGTAAAGCTTTCCAAACAGGCCTCAGTTCAGATTATGCTCTTTGAAATGTTACATGTCTGCAATTATGCACAAAACATGTGGATAAAGGATAATAATGTTTTCCTAGCTCTTATTTTGTCTTCAAGATGAGAAGACAAATTTTCTTTTTTTTATTTACTATATATTCTCTGCCTCAGTATTTGTAACGAGAGTGATGGGGTTAATAAAGTTTGTTTTGTGGACCTTCTGCTGCTTTCTGGTAATAACCACATCTTACTTGCACAGCTGCTTTCCACCTTGACTCGTGAGGAAGGAAGCGCAGCAACAGCAGCCAGACTCAGCACGTGTGTATGTCTACTTGTACTTGCCGCACAATGAGGACATTCTCTGGAAAGTGAGGACATTTTGGCTCACAACTTCAAGGGCTGTTTGAAGGTTAAGGCTCAAAGAATTTTAAGGCTTAGGTCAGGATTATGTTTAAATTAAGGTTTGGTATTTATTTGTGATGGTTAAGGTTTGGGGAAGGGGCAATGAATGGATTATGTCAATGAGGGTCCTCACAAGTGTAGAAGTACAAGTGTGTGTGTACGTGTGTGCTCATGCGTCGGCCCACTCTCTCCCCTCCCCACTCCGTCTCCTTTCTTTTTTCCAATTTCATTCATAAAATGCACCAGCATCTCTCCGCCATTTTCACTCTAGCCTCATGTTGCTAGGTAACTGCAGCACAATAGGGAGGGGGACTGTCTGCTCTCACCCATTTTATCTCCTCTTAGTTGAGGGGACCAACTCCTCCATCCATCCATCTGCTAACTGTGTCTGCTTCTCACATGTCCACACTGTTCAGAAAGAAAAAATGTGGATCCAATAGCTAGAGGCCAGATTTTTAAAAAGCAGGAGTCTGGAATGTAAAACGGCATATTCATACGTGGCATCAAAATTTATATAAGGAATCTCCTGCTTAAAGGAGAAGACAACAAAAGCATCAAACAATATTGGTGAATAAGTCATTTGCTGATTTGCTGCCTTTAAATGAATTGAAAATCTTTTATTTGTCTCTTTGAAGATTGCAGTTTTAGTATTTTGTCAAAATTTACAAACTATGTGATTGATTATGAAAATAATAAACAATGAAAACAAATTCACCATCTGTCAGGCAAGCACTGATGATTGCTCAAAGCTTCTATAATAATTTGAATGTCACCTAAGTGTAGGTAAACAAAAGTGCTGTAGTAGCTTTTTGTGTAAAAAAAAATGTGTCTGTAATATGATGGTGTCAGACCCTGCAGTAGCTGGAGGGATCTCCTATTTATAGCTCAGGAGCTTGTTCAGAGACCATTTTAAATTTGACCAACACAAGCTCAAATTATTATTAAAATGAGACATTCAGATGAAAATCTACGTGAAATTGTGCTCAATAATAAGGGGCCCCGGGCATCTGCTGCCCCTGTGGGTCTGACTCCAGCTGTGGATCCTGACTGTAAGGCTCCACACACACTATGTGACTGCGTGTTTTCATGCAGCATCTTTGATTCCTTGTGATTCATTTCCCACCTTTGGATAAATAAACTCTTCGGTCTGTGATCTGTTTAGAAGTCCTGCCAGCGGGGCCGCGCCGCGCGTGCGTGTCTTCAGTTCTGACCAACATTTCTAAAAATAGTTCGCGGTTGACGTCACTTAGCCAAACGTGTATCAGTCGCTTGGCGG
Organism: Centropyge bicolor; assembly: GCA_037975185.1. Taxonomy (NCBI): domain Eukaryota; kingdom Metazoa; phylum Chordata; class Actinopteri; family Pomacanthidae; genus Centropyge; species Centropyge bicolor. The sequence goes on from JBBMOC010000018.1 coordinate 8,584,396, forward strand.
CGGCGGCGGAGGAGGAGGGGGGGGTTGTTATTTTTTTTTTTTTTTTTTTTTTCTGTCAACCGCAACTGACAGCCAATAGCTTCCCCTGCATTCACCGAGATTCCCACGGTTCGGCCGCAATGAGCCAATGGGGGAGAAGAACCGGAGAAAGTGGGCGGGTACGAAAATAATCGGTGACGTCCCCCCCTCCCTCGTTTGCTTTTTGCAGGGCGGCGGGACTCGGCCGTTTTTTTTGATGGGTGACGAAAGGCCAATCAGAGCGCACCGTGAGACAGATGTGGCCAATCCAAAGAGGAGATCCATCCGTCGATCAAGCCCGGTTCTGGCGAGTAGGCGGGACGTTCGCTCGACTGTAGTTCCGTCATCTCGCTCGTCTCCGAGGCTACAGGGGGCCAATGTTGATTTGGGCGAGTTCCCGTCGTGGTCGGACCCCGCCGCGGTTTCGTCTGTACAACTGGGTTCGGTAACGGAAAGCGGCAGGCTGTTGATAGAGACTGCTGCATCCCCGCCGTCGGTACCGCCGTTTTTTTGGGCTGGGGGAGAGGGGGGGGAGCCGGGGGGGGGCCTCGCTCGGAGGGGGCTGCAAGGAGGGACAGGAGAAGACTGGATCCTCCGAATCCAGGCCAACTACGCCGAGGTTGGCCTGACAGCCCGCTGAAGCCCCAGCGACCGGGACGGCACGGCCACAGCTCCCCGCCGATTGAAGCTCGGTCATCGGCCGCCGGTTGTTGATGACCGCGGAGAGAGGGAGGGAGTGAGCCCGCCGCTCTCCAACGTCTCGCCGTGGCACCGCATCAACAGCTGTCAGGCTATTAGAGATCAAGACCTCGGAGTGGACGCTCGGTCGCCGTTACAGCTGGATTCAGGAAACACCGTTCGGACCTAATCGAGCTCAGACCGGCTTGAGGAGGCTGCGGGGCGGCCACGAAGCCACGGATTGCCCGTTGACAAGTTGTCATCATGGGCAACGCGCCCACGGCCAGAAAGGGCAGCGAGATGGAAAGCGGTGGGTAACCGGAGGCTGCACATCAGTCCCGGGCAGCACCTGCTCGGTCAGAGCCTCGCCACATGATCAGGGACGGTGTGATACAGCAGGCTGTGTTAGCTTTACATAACAAGCAATACACTGTTAATTAGAGGCCTGTTCTCGCTTTGCAATTCATTAAGATCCACTCGTGCGTCCATGGCAAGTCCTGGCTGCAGACGAACCAGCTTGTGCCAGTAACCTAAATGTGATGGATTTCAGTTGAAGAGCATTCAATGTGCATGTGGATGAAAAGGGGAAGAGGAACGGTTCAGTTTTTGCATATATTTATTTGGGTTTGATTTTAGTGGATTCTGTGGTAGGATGAAGCAGGATGTAGTGCTGGTTCTGTAGCCAAATCTCTGTATGCAAACCAGCCGAGAGCAATTGTAAAATGCAAGCATCTTGGCATGTTCATTGCAATACTGGCAATATCACACACAACAATCAATGTGTCATATATTTCCCAAACACTCTAGGCCTGTTGCTCCAGTTCCTTTTGGAAAGAGATGTCACTGAAAGTGTGTGTGGGTGAGCTGAAGCTAATCTATGTGAGGACTGTTCTGTTGAGTAAACCAATGGAAGTCTGCAGGTTTGACTGAGCTGGTCTGAGTTTGTCTAAAGGTCCAATGGAAGGTTTCTGTTATGCAGATGGATGAGAGTATACGAATATCTGAGGCAGCTTAGAGTAGTTCTTTACTCTCTCTCTTTACCATGACATATAGAGACTGATATTCTGAAGTCTAGCAGGAATGTGGAATGAAAAATGGATATGTTAGTCTGGGTATTGGCTGGCTTTGCTGGATATCATGCACAGGTTACAAGTGTGTATTGCAACTCACAAAAGGTGAGAATGATTTCAAAAAGAGTACATGAAAATATGAGTGTACCCAGCGTCATGCATTCACATCTGGGAGCTGCCAGGTACAAACACATGTCATGTGCTCTTGGTCACTGAGCAGCTTTGCCTGTGTACATGAGGCTTTAGTGTGTCGCTCAAGGGCAAGTAGTTGCTGAAGTGTTACTAGCTGACTTACCTTAACCACATTTTCCCAGCAGGGTACAACACTTCTGCTTTATTTGCTTACTGAAAGCAACTAATTGTAAATGATTATTTGTTTGGTTGTTTTCACATTTGCTTCAGTGTTTTTGCTTTTCTCTGTCCTTAAATGGTTACTCCAGAGATTTAATAGTTGGGAGAATCACAAGAGCCGCTTAAGAAAAGAATGACCAACATTGAGGCAGCAGATATATTGATATCCTTTATTCCCTATAAGTGAAGCTTCAAAAATATTGGATTCCACATTTGCCATAATGCAACTCAGTAACATCTGCCATAAGACCCTCACTGCCTGTTAAACGCCCAGATCTTCATTATACCACACACCAAGTTTGGGACAGGTTTCTGTTACAACCCCGATGACATCATCAGGGTTAATTTCACAGAGGATCCACAGAAAATACTGTACTACTGTTTGACAACCTCAATTCCAAAAAAGCTGTGATGCTGTGTAAAGTGTTAATGAAAACAGAATGCCATCAATTGTAAACTGTGTTTACTGACAACAGTTTTACAAAGTGTCCCTGAGCCCATGTAGTAATCTCCTTTGTACAATCATGTGTTCACAAAGTGGTGGACCTCTCCATCCTTGCTTGTGAACAACTGAGTCTTTTCCAGGATGAACCTTTCATGCCCAATCATGATACTATCACCTGTTACCAATGAACCTGTTTAGCTGTGGAATGATCCAAACAGGTGTTTTTTGGATCAGTCCACAACTTTCAGTCTTTTGTTGCTCCTGTTCCAACTTGTTTGAAACATGTTGCTGCCATCAATTTCAGAATAAGTATATAATTACATAAATCAATCAAGTTGATGAGGTCAGACATTAAATATATTGTCTTTGTGTTGTTTTCTAATTGAGTATCTGTCAAAAAGTATTAACAAATTATCACATTCTGTTTTACACAGCATCCAAACGTTTTTGTAATCGGGCTTGTACATCATTTAGGCTACATTCACACTAACAGAACTTTTGCTCTGTGTACAACATGCATCCACACTACTTCAGTTTTTAGAACCCCTAAAACAGAATTTTTTGGAAATGCTACTGACCAAGTTTTAGTTGGAAAACTCCAAGATTGTGTTGTCTTCTGGGCGGGTGAACACAGAGACTTTCAAACGGAAAGATGACGCAGACACCCACGTTCTGTTCACGATTGGGTCTTATCAGTCATAAGGTGTCTTCAACATGGATAACACGTTACAGGCGTTGTTGATCTTGTTGTCTGTGCTAAATTCCACATTTTATCATGCTATTACTGTCTTCATGCACAAGAGTCAAACACGGAGAGGTTATTCTCTCTCTGGAAATTAATTCTGATTAATTTTAAAATGAAAACATATTTTTGTAGACACCACCTTAATGATACTCTACATTGCAAGTAAACACACCTTTATGTGTAAAATCCACGGTACCCCTTTAAGGTTATTGTGGATGCAGTATGTGAAGAATCAGCACATTTGGTGATATTTATGCTCAGTCTCCTGCGTTCAGAAGTCTCCAGTAACTGAACAGCTTGCCCTTTGACACACTGACACACAATTCATGTCTTCTTATGTGGCACATTTGTGTTAGTTGTGACTATGTGATTTTAAGATGGAGCTGACAGCAGTGTTGAATCTCAAATAATGTTCATCCTACTGAGTTCAGGTGCATACCATGTTACTACCTTTGTTTGAAACCAGCATGGCATCTGCTTGCGTCTTATCCATGTCTCATTCTCTGACTCAACTCTCAAACTCCAGAAATGACCAAACTATGAAAATCAAGCATTTAAAACAAGGATTGTTAAATGTAAGCAAGATGTAAACAATATTAACTGGGCTATGTTCCTTAAAAAGACACCGGCCCTCTACAATCGATTTCAGTAAACGTAGGAGGTATCCTACTATTTAGTTTCTTTCACTCTTTGCACACACAAACACACACACATACACACACCACTAAAGGTTTCATTGTGGTTTTGTCTTCCACAGTCAAGGAGTTCCTTGCTAAAGCCAAAGAGGACTTTCTCAAGAAGTGGGAGAACCCTGCACAGGTTAGTGTTTGGATGATTGTGTGTTCATCTGACAGGAACCTGACATTCCTTTTTTTCTGTTGTAATTAGCTTTTTTTCCGTGCTTGCAGAGAAACATAAAGGTGACTGTGTGAAGCTACCACAGTTATGTGTGGCATGCAGTCGACAGTTCCTCCTACAGTTTGCTGTTAGATTTCACTTGTTTTCTATATTAGCTACGTACCAGAAATTGGAATGTAGTTTCTGTTTTACCAGCTCTCACTGTCGGTAAATGTACATTTTAACATATATGGATGATAAAATAAAGTAGTAGGCGAGTAAAATATGTAGGGTGATGATCGTGTGGAAACGATCACATTGTCATTGTTTTTTACATTTGGAAAAAGTTTCTTTGAATTTACTACATTGAGCATGAAATTCATTATTTACGTGCGATTGTTATATAACATTGCATAATTTGTTAATTATTGCGAAAAAAATATTATTATTGATGTTATGGTATTGATTTTACTTGTATCATCCAGCTAAGGTGAAAAAGTTGGAGGTTCTGTGTGCTGCTATGCAAAAAATATTTTAAACTTTTTAATAAAAGTACTTAATTTACAGACAAAGATAAGAATATTAAAAATACACTGACCCACATAGTAAAAGAAAAGAACAAAAAAGAAGAAGAACACTCGAAATGTGACAGCGTGACTGTTTTTCTCGTATAAACTTTGTGTAGCTGAGATTTTACAGGCTTAAATCACAGTATTAACTATGAATGTGATCTGTATTAACATCCGGCTCAGTGTATGTACAATATAACAAGCATGCCCGTATATTATTGCATACTAGAAACATATGATCATAAACCATACTGCAGAACATATTTTATATCGATTATGTACTCTCTGATTTTTGTGTGTGGTGTGCACATATACCATACACATACACTCAGGCATTGGCTTGGCTGGACAAAAACACACATAAAGACAGAGGACATAGAAAATGAAATTTCTCCTCCCACACCACAACCCTCATCATCCCATTTTCACAAAAACCAACTAACCCTTTTTATTTGGTCTGTTCAGAACACTGCTTGCCTGGAGCAGTTTGAGAGGTTGAAAACCCTGGGCACGGGCTCATTTGGCCGTGTGATGCTGGTGAGGCACAGAGAAACGGGACAGCATTATGCCATGAAGATCCTCAACAAGCAGAAGGTCAGTCTGGGTCAGCAGGGTTGCACTGGGATGGAGGGGGTTTAAATGTGTCTGTCGTTTAAGGACACTCACAGGATCTTACAGGACGGTTGTAGAACATATTGACTTGTCATTCATGTGAAAGTTGTATTCACAAGGTCCAAATACAGGTGCAAGCCTTTTTTTTCCCCTTTACCCTCTTTGAACCTGACCGCAATGGCAGAGCTAACGTCGTCTTTATGGGGATCACATTAAGTAGAGTCATTTAGGTACCCAATTTAGAAATAAATTGTTTCGGCCTACTTCAATCCCCTCTCATGTCATAATATTTTTGGATAAATAATCCAGAGATTACTTCCATATTGCTATAAAATATGCCTCTTATTAAATTCATTCAAGGTCTCGACTACATATATTCTATAAGTGTGGACAGACATGGATGTAAACTGTAACTGACTGGCAGGTGGAGGCAACTGCACGGAGGTTTTTAGGATTCAATATAAATTCTACTTCTCCCCTTCTGTCTTTTGTTGTCTTTCAGGTGGTGAAGCTCAAGCAGATAGAGCACACTCTGAATGAGAAGAGGATTCTTCAGGCCGTCAGCTTTCCTTTTCTGGTGCGATTAGAGTACTCATTTAAGGTACGAAGAATTTTAGATGAGTGTGTTGACAATGAGTTAATGCTAGACTTTTTCCATCCACTCATTAATTTGCTATCCATCCCTCATAACTACTTTTAAGTAAGTTTGCACTGACTGCTGATGACTCCATTTGTCTTTTTGTATGTAAGACTTTCTATTTGTGTTAAAGTGGAAGTAGACGTTTTTTTTTTCAACTAAGGATGCAAAACGCTGTATGTGAAATTTAAACTTTTGTGACTTTGTGTACTGTTGAATATTTTTCACTTAAAGAAAGAAAGAGACTTAGTGCCTAAGGCCATAAATTAAGAGTGTATTGTTTCAATTGAAGAACTTCCAAAACTGAGAAAATACTATCAAAATGTGAGTTTATTATTTATTTTTAGGTAGGTCACATTTACAAAATTAAAGAAATTACAGTCCCACCTCATTCCAATATATACAGTTGTTCTTTGTCTGTCTGTTGATTTATCAGTCTCTCCCTTATTAACACTTCAATCACCACTGACAATCCAGCCTATTAAAGGAGTGTCGTCTGCGTATATAGAGTGAAATGAGCTCTACCAATCTGTGCAATGACCATACAAACGCATTCTCTCTCTTCTTCAACATTTCCACCACCAAGCTTTGTCAGTGGCTGTTTGTACCTGTGCAGACTAACCCAGCAGATGGCCATACTCCAATTAAAGCCTTATTCAGGTTAAGCTGTTTAGATGCACCTTGAATGCCCAGGGACTGAATATCCTTGATGCCTCAAATAAACCTATTAACAGAATATTCCTGTCCACGTGTCTTGTCCTGCACACTGATAGAAAAGTCAAGGACCAACACATATTAACTCAGCTTAGTTGGTTGTATCTGACAGTAATTTGTGTTTGCAGGTGTCAACTGTGAATCTGGTTAATAATGAAATCCTCTTTATGATATAAAGCTAGTCTTATATTAAAGGGTATAAAGGAAATGTGATTTGCAAACCAGAATTTGGAAATAAAAAATCCCTAAATTAATGTATAATAGACACAGTTGCAGGATTTTATATGTCAATAACTGAAATAAAAGTCACACACAAAATACTCTTTCCATGTTGTCCCATTCCCATCCAGTATGTGTATGTGCATGTTTGTAGTGTGTTAGCACGTGTGTGTGTATGTGAGTGACTAACAGTCCTCTGTCTTCCCTTCCCCAGGACAACACTAACCTCTACATGGTGATGGAATATGTACCAGGTGGAGAGATGTTCTCCCATCTACGGAGAATTGGCAGATTTAGGTTAGTGTCTGTATGCAATGGAGTTTACATGAAGTTACAGCTAGAAGCATTTTATAGGCACACAGAGGTAAATTGTGTCGCCCTGTTCTATTTTGTCCTACTCAGTTCTGTTCGACTCTGCTCTCTTCAGGTCTGTTTTAGCACGACTCGGTTTTATTTAGCTTTGTTTGTCTCCATTCTGTTCTGTACTGTACACTCCACTAAACTGCTCTCTTTTTGTCTGTCTCCCTGCATTGTTGTGTACAGTGAGCCTCACGCTCGGTTCTACGCTGCTCAGATCGTCCTGACCTTTGAGTACCTGCATGCTTTGGACCTGATCTACAGAGACCTGAAACCTGAAAACCTGCTCATAGACCAACAGGGCTACATACAGGTAAATAAATCTGATGCAGTAAAATACAAAAGTTGATCATAAATTATTTTCACAAAAAGTTATTGGCTAACTGCAATTTGTGATTGTTTATATTTCAATTCCTGCATGCATTCAAAGAATTTGTCACGCACTAGGCCAAAATGAACCCATATACATCAGCGGGAGCTTGCAGATGATGCTTAATGACTGTCACTCTTGTCTCAATGACTGTTGAGATTTCAGGTTTTCTAAACATGCAGACTAGCCCAGTTTTGTTTGTTTGTTGGGAACACCCCTCGAGACATTTCCCAGACATTTCAGCCTACAGCCAAATCCCCCCTGAATTCCCTGCTGAGTGAACATCAGTGCAGCATTTGAAAAGTGAAGGGAGGTTTGAACTGTGGAAAACTTCAATCCTCATGCAGTTTAATTCATGTTTATAAGGTCTGCAACTGCGACTCATTATCAATTCATCAGATGATTTTTTTTTTTCTCAATTTAATTGTTTGACCTTTCAACAATGCCCATCACAATTACCGGGAACCCAAGGCTGATGTGTTGTTGTTTTGATTTTCAATTTACAGTAAGACAAAGAAAAGCAAAATCCCAGTTGGAGAGTTTGCTTTAAATTGAATAGAATAAAATAAAAAAGGAGTGGGTTCCCTGGCACTTAGAGTTAATTTGAGCAACCTGGATTTTATTTTCCCAGGGGTGCAATGACCAAACTAAACAGAGCTACACAGTAGAGTCCATGAGGCATCAACCAGTCAGAAATTTCCTATTTTAACATACAACTAGTTGCACTTTGCCGTGTTCATTGCAAATTATAATGGATAGTATCTATCCTTTGTTACTATACCTTTCTACTCCTATCCTAATACCTGTTGCTTTTGTCATGTTGTCATGTAAACTGCACTGCATTCCTCTCTAAAATGAAGAGCACAGTGTCGGCATAATGGGTAGGAATGACAGCCCCAACTGATGAAAAATGACTGACATTAAAAACATAACATTTAGGACTGTGTTGGTGAATATAGAAAGATGGGTGTCCCACAAATTTTAACAATATAAAAGTGTTTGCCTCAGTGGTGTGCTGGCAAACTGAAGGCTGTCTGGTAGCACAGATTCGGCTGCCACCTAGTGGTGAACGGTGAAACAACAACTGGTGGAAAATTTCCCTTAGTGCTCCATACATCCCTGTTCTATCATCTGTGTATCTTCCTTCTGCCTTTCACACACCAATACTCAGCCAGGCACTCTGAAAATATGTCTGCTTATTTCTTTTTTGTTGATAGTCTGACTTTCTCTCTCATTACTTGTCATCGCTCTTTCTTTTCCTTCTCAGGTGACAGATTTTGGCTTTGCCAAACGTGTAAAGGGCCGGACCTGGACACTGTGTGGCACCCCAGAATATCTGGCACCAGAGATTATTCTCAGCAAGGTCAGCCACCTTTGTTCCCTTTTTATATCTGGTGAATTGTCAGCTTTGTTTCCTTTCAGTATGGGATGTTATATTCTGCATTTGAACAGTGATATCAGCTTGTTTAACATAAGTAAAACACTTCTCTTATAGAATAGTCATTCAAAATACTGATACAAAACTTAAAGTGTTAATTATGCTCCTACCGTCCAGAGGAGCCACTATGGGTTTAAATGAGAGAATACATCATTCAAAATAGTGAAACTAGCATAAATCAGTACATGTTTCAAATGTTGCTTAAGTCGTTCAAATTATGTTAATAGTCACTGCAGTTGACAGTGTATCTGGTGGTTGTGAAAAAAGATGTGCAAATATTTTATTTAAAATAATATGTCTCTTTTTCTCCTCTCTCCTCCTTCCTTGTTATATCCACCAGGGGTATAACAAGGCAGTAGACTGGTGGGCGCTGGGCGTACTCGTCTATGAGATGGCAGCAGGGTACCCACCTTTCTTTGCTGACCAGCCCATTCAGATCTATGAAAAGATCGTATCAGGGAAGGTGAGTCTGACTTTCTGCTTACGCATTCGTGCTGCATACATACATAGATGCTACGTATATCTGGTGGTAACATTTGGTGCTTTAAGCTAGAGGGCCCTCTCCACATCCCCAGTCCATGACTTATTTCCACTGGATTACTATAAAAAATGCAGATATTTTACATAATATGATGCATAAATACTGTCCTCTTGTACTCTGCTGACAGCTTTGACCTTTTTTTAAGGCTAATACGGATACAAACTTTGAATTATTTTCAGTTGTATTTTGCTTCGTATGCTTACAATTTAATACAGTTTTGCTTTAATCTTGAAGAAAGATCAGGTAACCTCCTATATACAGGTGCAGTCAGCCAGGTGCATCTGCTCTGTCCTAATAATACGCTTTCACGCTTTCTAATGATTCTGTTACATGTCAGGGATGTGCACATGGGGGCAAACACAGATGCACAAATGTAACACACACACACACACATACAACAGGCGCACTTTACACAGGGCCGCCCTCCCTCCTTTGCTGCTTTATGCACTTGCCTATGTTGCCTGTTCCAAGCACGGTTGGGGTTTATAAGCTTTAGTTTTGTTTTTGAGCTGTAAATCACAGTTCTATTTTATTTTCTATTTTGGTAGCAGCTTTTGTGGTAAGCAGTGATGCTGTTTCTTTTTTAACTTCCAGTAGATATTTGTACAATGTCAGTGCTTTGATGTCCACTTTCGTAGAATTTTTTGTTAAGGTTTGAGATCTGTAGTTGTACATTATAGGAGTTCCTATTGTCCAGACAAACTGTTGCTGATGTCGGAATTGTAAAATGCATCACTTCTTGGAGGTTAGAGAAGCGAGCATGGATGCCATGTATGATCCTTGAATCAGCGAGATAAAGTCAGAGTAGGGAAAGTGAATAAGTAGAGATCCAGCATTACCACCATTGAGGCGCGCCTGTGAGAATGTGTGTATGAATGAGTGTCAGCAAGGTTTTCTCAGCCATACTTCCCTACTTCAATAAAGGTAAAAAAAAAAAAACTTCTAACCCCGGTTGTCTGAAAACCAAGTGAGGTGTCTCACTATGGGATTCGTGGGCTACGCCCTATACAGGGAACCTGAAAATTTTTAAAACTTATGTGAGAATAAGCATCCTGCACATCATTCTGAAGTTTTCTTAGCAAAAGTATAAATCCAGAATTGAACATAACGAATCTCCCTTTTTCAGAATCAGGAAATGATGGAATGGAAAAGAAACCCTGACTCCTTTCCATGCCTTAAGAGAGAAGGAATTTCATTCTCCAAAGCCTTTGCAGCGTCCCCTGTGGTCTCTGAAATCACAACACCATTGACATTTGGTGTATCGCTGCAAACTGAAGCTTGTAACCCTTTGCAACAGTTGTAAACACCCAGGGGTGAACTGCAGATTTGAGCCATTCTTCCATTTTGACAGCGAGGGTCCTGGGGGCTTGAAGAGCAGCTGTGCCCTTTTAGAGCGGCGGTCTGCTTAAAAGCCTTTTTGCCCCACTGCTTTTGGCCCTGAGAACCATGCTGGTGGGTCACTGGCTCAGGTGATTGGAATCCGGAGCCAGTGAAGTTTCCATTGGTTGTCGTCTTGTGGGAAAAGCAGAGATCAAAGGCCTCTCCATGCTTCTTCCTTCTAGGTTGCTAGTCTGCTGCATGTAGGTAGCAGCCTCCCCAAATAAGCCGTTAGCTGGTGATGGGTTGAACAGGGAGTCCATTAAGGCCTGCTTATTCTAGTATGACAGGCTGGAGAGATTTTGCCACAGCAATCACTCCCTTGCAACAGTCAGGCCCATGGCACAGCCACACCACTACACTGCACACCTAGACACACAGAAGGATAAGCCCCTCCTCCCAAATGACTGGACTCTGAGAACCCTTATCTAAAAGGTGACCCATGTCCTGTAACCACTCAGGTAAGCTGTAGGCAGGGTGACCACATTTAGATTTTTGATGCAGGTGACTTGTTCACTTTTTGGTACATGGAAGTAGTAAACCCCTCTATCTTCCCTGAGAGGGCAGGTCTGGCCAAGGCAAGGATCTGCGGTTGGGATGGAGATAGCACACCACCAACTGGTCCACCACTGGTGGATCAGTGAGCCCCAGAACCTTGCTGTGGGCAATACTGAGTAACCCTTGATGGGAAAACCCTGTCGGAATGGTTTGTTCCAATGCCACTTTATGGAACAGCAAGCATGAGCTGCTCAGTGCGGACCTGACGAGAGGGCAGGATTTAGGTATCATACACAGAAATCACTCTCCTCCCCCTTGTCATGCAGCAATTCAAGCCAGTCAATAATCAGCCTGGTTGGACCCGTTTACACGCCTCATGCAGGTCAACTTCACAGGGGCAGGAGAAGGCTGCACTGCACTTCCCCAGTGCCAGAGCTAATGGGACAGGATGCCTAATGAGTGTGGAGAATGACATCTTCATCATCCTTGTTCTCCTCTCTGCCCCTACACTCTTCCCCTGAGTCAAGGGGTTGGCCCAAACGCAGAGGAAATCCTGCATCAGCCATATCCCTCCAGCAGGCACTGGCCATAGCTGGCTTATCCATGGGCTTTGTCATTGGAGCTCACCTCAACGTGCTAGCTTGTTCTGAAAACAGTTTCTCTATAAAGATTTATTCAGATAGTGAGGGGTTCAGAAGGACAAACCTCTGTCCACACTGTTGCATCTCCAAACTTTCCTGCTGCTTCATTCTTCTTCTGGTCTTCTGTTTCAGGTGCGTTTCCCATCTCACTTCAGTTCAGACCTGAAGGACCTCCTGAGGAACCTGTTACAGGTAAAAACAAATATCTCAATCATTCTAATGTGAATGCTACCGTTTACAGTGTTGTACCCGAACGCGTTCAAAGAACGTTCGTTCATGAACTAACTCATATTTTGGGTGAACGTGAACGTCCCGTTCATTTTTGCTTGATGAACGTTAAATTGTGAACGCACTCATTCTGCTGTTTCTTGAACGGCACTCTGATTTCGTTCAGATTACGTTCGTGCCAGATTTCAAGAGCCCTCGGAGAAAAACCAAGCTAAAACAGTAAAAACACATTGTAAACGACCATTAAAATGTCGCGGATAACCACCCGATCTGGCAACCGCAAGTCCTGCCTGTCGCTCTACCAACTTCGTCATCAGCGGTCGTCAGTCTCGTCACAATTCACATGTGTGCAAGGAAGAAGGATGCGTTTACTGAGAAACTAATTCCCATACAGTCGGGAATTAGCTCGTAGCTCGTGGCAACGTAAAAAAAAAAAAAAAAAAAAAAAAAAAAAAAAGAACTAAAAAAGAACGAAATAGTTCTTTTTGGGGAAGCATGGACTTTAGTTCACAATTTTGAATTATGAACGATGAACTGAACTAGTTCATTTTAAAAGGTTTGAACTGAACTTTGAACTAGTTCATATAGAAAGTGAACTTTCCCAACACTGACCGTTTACTACATTCTGAGTCTATTATGATGTAAACGTGAGGAAAATGTATGGGTTTAATCCTCAGGTGGATCTCACAAAACGTTACGGTAACCTCAAGAACGGGGTCAACGACATCAAGGGACACAAGTGGTTTGCAACCACTGACTGGATTGCCATCTACCAGAAAAAGGTAAATGGGTCTGTGTGCGTCCGCCATCTAGATATGTGACTTCCCCTTCTATAGAGTTCGCTTCTCAACTGGTGCTTTTACTCACCTTTAGGTGGAAGCTCCCTTCGTCCCCAAGTTCAAAGGACCAGGCGACACCAGCAACTTTGACGACTATGAAGAGGAGGAGATCCGCGTCTCCTTCACTGAGAAATGTGCCAAGGAGTTTGCAGAGTTCTAGAGTTAGAGAGCGAGAGGAGAAGGACGAAAGAAGTAGGGAGAGTCAAAGGTCAAAGGTAGGCTGGTCAAGTGGGAGACATAAGGAGAGAGTACTGTCTCCTGTCCAATCACAAGCACCAGCTACAAAAAGAGGGGAAAATGGGATAGTGAAGGGGAAAAGAGCAAGGAGACTGATAACCAGCAGTGTTGCCTTTTCTGTTGCATTTCTGTTGTATTTTATTTATTGTTCTGTCTTATTTATGGATCCCTTTATAATGAAGGTGTGCTTCAGATTCATGGGTGTTGGGAACCCCCACTTATTTAGAGTTGCCTCTGCACATTTTCACCCAAGATCCTTCCTGCTCTTTTATTGTTTCATTCATCATTTAGTCATTTTGGGCCACATCATAGAGAAATCAGTCAGTCTGTTGGTCATTACATGAAGCCCATTGAGTTGGACAAGTCGAGGTCTCGGTCTGCACAAGAAGATTCTTAAATTTAAACTGACAAACCGGCAAACTTGCTCTTTTCCTGATGAGCAAGAGGAGCATTATAGTGAACATTTAAATGAATCACACACATATGCACTTCAGCAACTTTTAAGTTTTGCAGTCATGACTTTCCTTAAAAAATTTAAACGATTAAATGTTTCATATTGTAGACACCATAATTCGAGTCGAGAAAGAAAAAATAGTGCATTGTGTGCTCAAACAAATGATGACAGACGCCTTTGGGGGAAAAAGTCAGTTAAGTTTACTGTGTAACTCCATCTATACTGTTCTTATCGTCATTAGCATAGCTAGGCTTTGTGCATATCTACAGCACTCGATTTTTAAAAGTTACTAGATACTAGTGGCTCCAATGATATGTATCATGTCACACTAACTAACAAGGAAATGTGGATAAGGGAACAGAAATATCTCAGTTTTAATGGTGTCGTGAAGGAACACCATACAAAATGGTATCTCAGGTTTGAACATATCACTTAATAGACATTTTATCAACATAACGCATTAAGATTAGCAGGTAAAGAAAGGTGAGTGAAACACTTGCTTATATATTAGGAAATTTAAAGTTCTGGGTAGCACTAAGAGGAACACAAGGGAATATTAAGATTTTTCGATAGCATATTCCACACTTCCTGAAGATCTGGTTTTCTTTACTGTGTTTGGTCTTAAAAGCACTCCCTGTCTCCGCTCAGAGTTCGCTTGGTTGTCAATTTGATTCGACACTTTGAATCAATCATTTGGCCCCTGCCAACTTCAACTTAAAAAGACCATCTGAGGCAGACTACCTCACACTGCCTGTGGCTGGCGTCGGCAGAGCACTTTGACCAGTCACTGAGGGTGGTCTGGATAGTGTGCTCTTTATGGTCTTTTTTAGAAACCTGTGTTTATGTTCATCTTCCGAGCACCCAGCACTCTCCTCTTATCACTTGCAAAGTTTCACCACACTTCATGTTGACAGTCTTACATGTGACAGCAACTCTATTCCCATCTCTGTGTTTACATGCACAGTTTTTGTTTAATTTAGTTTGTCATGTGGTGATGATGTAAAGATGACGGGCTCTCCATTAAACAAGTTAGGAAAAGGTAGAGCACCCAGAATTGAATAGAGTCAGAAGAGACAAAACCAACCATAGTGCACAGTATACGGCCTGCCTATATAAAGTACAGGACACAGCACTTAAGGTGTTCAGTGCCTCCTAAGCTTCTAAGCTCTGATGGCAAACTACTTAAGCAAAGCCCAAAATGGTGGTCGTAGTAGGATTTGCTCATTCAGGATTTATCAAATAAAACACAGTGACACTAGTGTCTGTTTCATACATTAAATGCCTTCTTCACAGCTCTATTTTATGTGCCACCATAATGAAGATAGTCAAATGTGGCTCATATAGACAATTTTTCTCTGATTGTTCTAATATCTGGATATTTTCTGTTCATGTGAGTCCTTCTGGTCCAAAACAGTTCCGATATGGAAAAATGTAACAAGCCTTTCTTAAAATTGCACATTTGTAATATGTAATTGTGTCAGTCTATTATAGACACACAAACACAGTTACAAGTTACAATCATGCCCGTCATATAGAATGATACTTAAAACGACCTTCCGTCAAGGAATTTTCAAGGTGGTTTAAATGATCAGTTTCAGATAATTTACCTGTCTGTGTAGCACCATGTCCACGGCCGGATTAACCAGATAGAGGGCCCCT
Organism: Centropyge bicolor; assembly: GCA_037975185.1. Classification (NCBI taxonomy): domain Eukaryota; kingdom Metazoa; phylum Chordata; class Actinopteri; family Pomacanthidae; genus Centropyge; species Centropyge bicolor. The sequence goes on from JBBMOC010000018.1 coordinate 8,599,930, forward strand.
GGGCCCCTATTAACTCTGTACATATCACTAAGCTGGAGTATTACCGTATATGGCCCCAGGTTTACTGTGTAGTAATTTGATTTAAACACAATTTAGCACAGTATCAGCTGAATTATTGAAGGTCTTAAAGGACCAGTCCAGTGATTCACTTCCATAAAACTTTCAAGAGACTTACAGCAGAGGCCTAGATATCCTGACTATTGTTCCATGTTCACATCATATGGGATGGATGGTCGAGATGGGAAAGATGTTGACATTATAGACATTAATTTTGGGTTCATATAATTTGAATGAAGGACTTGACATGAGGTGCATTTCGTTTTCAGGCACTTCTGTACAAAGTGCCAAGTAGCTTTCAGAAAAATCTGAACTTCCCTGTCATTGTTAAGACTTGGAAGTTGGCATGAACACTATTTACAACACGTCATCATCTTTCATTCAAGCCTCCCAGTGAACAGCCTTTTTTTTTTTTTTTCAATTTTCATCCAGCAGATGAAAATTAGCCTTCTAGGCTAACTGTGGCTCATTTACAGTTTTGTTCTCCGTTGATCCATGCTCCATAATGTCCCTGTCACACACGCCTCAATTTTACGTAGTTGCTGCAGTGAACCTGGGGCTTTTGAGGGACGCTTGGGGTCTGGGGCGGCCCGAGTTGCCCTCTTTGCCCACTTCAATAAATAGGCTTTCGATCGATTTATTTTCTTTCAAAGAAATGAGTCACACATAAGGCAACCAACTTCCATCTTGTGACCAAAAGGACCCATCCCCTTCCCCATGTGAGTTTTCACCAGTTTTCATTTTCAGCCCTCAGATTCCAATTTTTTTTCTCACTGAGAGCTGAAACAGCTAAAAACATTTCATTCATCAGTCTGAAGTAAAATCACATTGGCAGATAGATGGTGGCAAGGTGGATATCAGTTGGCTTATTGGTTACTATGGATTTAATTTATTATTATTATTGTTATTATTATTATTACATTGTTGTAAACCACTTGTTGAGACTTCACATTCGCTGTATTTCCTCCATGTCAAGTTTAATGTTGACTATATCATGGACAAAATGTTTGAAGTTCTAATACAATATTATTCTGTGTCTCCTCGATGTTTTTTGCAGTGATACAACTTCCTCTCGATGCAGGCACAATGCTGTCGCACTTTTTAGGGAAACGAGACCCCAATGTAAACCATGTTAACCGACACACATACACACACACACACACTGCAAAGGGAAACGTCTAAAGTCACGGGAGCAGACATAAAAACACCAAGTGTAATATTTTGCAACATGAGCATCATTCCAATAAAGTTTTACTTGTAAAATTCTCCTGAACTTGTGTGTGAGTGTGTGTTTCCTGGACCTGAGTGTGTGTTTGATGGTTCAGCTGCTGTAGGTTTGGAGACGCTTGCACGTGAGGAGATATTTGAAATTTTGTCGCTGGTGGATCGTTGTCGCCCAGAGGTCAAACATCCATCACCGGTGCCTGATGCGGAATGGAGCCGTCACCCAGCCATCTGTTGACCGCCAGCCTCGGTCCCACCCGCCTCTAAAACACGACCTTGTCCTCACCCGGCTGTTTGCACCGTGCTCTTCCTTTGTGTTAAAATCCGAGATCACTAACTGCGGTTGGATCAGGACTGCGAACAAAGAGCGGCGCTCCGATGCGCTGAAAAAAACCTGCCAATTCCACCTTAAATGCCATCTGTGCTGGAAACCCGGGCGCCATCTTCGGTCCACCTTAAGCGCACAATGTGGCCAACGAACGCAAGCGTACCAGCCGGGCTTCCGTCCTCGTCCTCCAGCCGGGGATCGCGCTCCGGCTCCCCAGCTCCGACACAGCGTCACTTGAGAGACAACAGAGGGGGAGAGAGACGCACCCCGCCCGCAGCAGCCGCAGCAGAAGATGTCCGAGCCCAATAAGTACCGGGAGTGGATCCTGGAGACCATCGACTCCCTCCGCTCCAGGAAAGCGCGTCCGGACCTGGAGAGGATCTGTCGAATGGTCCGGAGACGACACGGGTCAGACCCGGACCGAACCAGGACAGAACTGGAAAAACTGATCCAAGAGCAGACGGTGCTCAAAGTTAGCTACAAGGGCTCCATATCGTACCGAAACGCGGCCAAGGTGCAGAGGAAGAGCAGAAAGAAGAGTGAGTTCCCGGCCGCTGGCAGCAGCAGCAGCAGCAGCAGCGGCGGCGGCGGCGCGGAGGCAGCGAGGGAGCGGACCAAACACGACCCTCTGAACAACAACAACAACGGCGACAGCGCGCACAGTTTCACCGACCAGGAGGAGGGGGACGACGGGTCGGAGCCCAGCCCAGATCCCCGCACTCACACATCAGCCAAGAAGCACAAGGCTGCCTCCAGCCCCGCCGGCGGAAACGGGTGCCTCAGCTGTGGCGCAACAACGGGCTGCGATGTCGGGAGCGGCTGCAAAGAGGAGAAAGCAAGTGCACCGAGAGACAAGGGATTAGGACAGCAGGGAGCGGGGGGCTGCCCGGCGCCCGGCCCCGGACACGGCGCGCACCACGGCGGGGATGCGAGCGGAGTCGACGCGCTTGGCGGGGTGAAGGAGCCGGGCTCGTCCGGGGCTGACACCCACAACAAAACTTGCTCGGGGAGCGCCGGCAGCCTCCCTCCGCCGCAGAGACACAAGCAGAGCCCCAAGCCCAAACTTCGAGCCGGAGCAGGGAGCTCCAGAGCGACGGGGAACCACCGCGACCTGGGCGACCGGCTGGTGGCTTCGGTCCGCAGCCTGTCCGAGAGGAGCCTCCGGGGGGGCTCCTCCTCCCCCTCCTCCACCAACACCACCACCACCGCGGCCGCCGCCAGAGGCCACATGAAGCCGCTCGGGCTGAAGGAGATCCTGGGCTATCTGAGCAGCCAGGAGCGGCTGTCAGAGGAGAAGCTGACCCGAGGCAAAGTCAAAGTGGTGATGGAGAGAGAGGTGGCCAGGGGCAGGCTGCGCAGGACCCGCTGCGGGAACATCACTCTCCCTCTGCGGGGGGCGGCGCTGGAGGAGCCGAAGAACGCGTCCGGGGACCGGCTCGCGGGGAGCGCACCGCGGGACGAGCTCACCGGGGAGAAGGTGGGCGCCGGGAACTTAACATGTCCAACACGTCCCGGTGGTACAGGGCGCCGAGCGGTGCAGGCTGGATGTCAGGCTGGTGACTCTGTCATCACCGCTGCCCTCGTTCAATAGCGATGTTTGAAATGCACAAGTGCTCGTTTCTCTAATTGTGCCTGTGTGTAATTGTGCGTTTGTCCTGTTTAGCCTCGGTGAACCTGTGTGTGTGTGTGTGTGTGTGTGTTCCTGCACAAAGCCCCCCCCCCATCGTAAAGAGCGTCTCTGCAGGTTCTGCTCTCGGTCGTCGCCTCCTCCCAGTCTGGGGTCGCTGAGGCCCAGTTTGGCTCCTTGTCTCGGGAACTTTAGCCGAGTCTGTCTGGGCGGTGTCTGTCTAAACTTGAGCCGCTACTACATTTAGTAGTATGTGGCCCTGTGGTTTTGTTTTTCTCTCCCCCTTGTTATCCCGCATCATTAGATCCTTTGTATCCCTCTCCTCCACTGTGGGAGCACACTATCCTTATTTCTCGCGCGCGTGTGTGTGTGTGTGTGGGTGGGTGGGTGGAAGGTGTGTGTTTCTTGATCTACTCTTTTCAGATCTAATATGCTGTTTAAAGCTGATGTGTGCTACAATGAGCCGAGTCTGAGAGAGAACTTCGATCAGACTCATCTTTTCACCACCCCCTCCTCCTTTCTTTGACGGAGACTTATTAAACTCTATGTGTGGTTGCAGCCGCCGTCGCCCTCTGTCCAAGAGACCGAGCCAATGGAAACAGCCAGTGAAGAAGAGGAACGGGGAGAGAATGAGGAAGAGGAGGAGGAAGAGGAGGAGGATCCCCGGAGTTCTGATGAGGAGGGAGGACTATCCCCGGTAACCATGACAACCGAACCAGATCTCATGGAGGACCCCACAGAAGATGCTGAGATCCAGACAGCATCAAAGAAGGAGAGCCTCCCCCTCCAGCAGCAGCAGCAGCAGCACGGAGGTAAAGGTGTGTGTGCATGTATGTATGTGTGTTGGCTCTAATTATCTCCTCTAGTAGTCATCTTCTCCTCTGTTGATCATAACACTAGAGCAGTACAGATACTGCTTCATCTACAAGCACTTGAGTGGCTATTCCTTTTTCGTTTTTGCCTTTGTGAATTGAATTCTAACTTATACTATGTCATTATAAATTAAAATAATAGTTTACATTGGAATATAAACTTGTAGTCTTCAGTAAATATTTTTTGTTTTTGTCATGAAATAAGCTGTTTTAAAATCAAAATTTGAAAGTGTTTTAAAATGACTGGATAAAATCTGTGCTAATAATACCGATTTGTATATCAATGCACCATTACCAATACAACAACTATCATCAGAATCAGAATCAGGTTGATGTCAGGTATATATACAAGCAATATGCCTTTGTTTTGGTGCATAACAATAAACATAGTGAGGAGAAAAATATAAAGAAAGGTAACAAGCATGTACTGCAAGTCCAACAGCATAAATAGAAAACTGACAATAGAACATGAGAAAATTGTATAAAAATATGTACAATATGTTATAGCTGTACAATTTTACTACTACAACTACTACTATTACTACTAGTTATAATAATAACAACATAAAAGTTCCATAGTTTTATAAAAATCTTTACTTTTCCCTCTTCTTGTCTGGGTTTGGCTGCTGGTCTCTCAGGGATATCCAGGCTTGATCTTCTCACCAGGACGTCGTGTCCACCTGTTCAGGCAGCTTCCCTGTCACAGTCTAACAGTGCACACGTGGAGGAGGAGAAATCTGTCGTCCCTGATCAGCTGCACATGGAGGCACAAGTAAGTTCAATCTTCTGTCCTGTTGGTGTTTAATTTTAGATAGTGGGGTTTCCCGTGAATCATCAAAACAAGTCAAAATGAGTCAATTGTAGCTCAGGTGCCAACCATGAAATGCAACATCTGAAGTTTGAGTCTGACTAGGGACCACTTGTTGCAGCTCTCTTTCCCCCATTTCCTGTCATCTCTCTATTACTGTATTTATTAAAATACCCCCCCAAAAATACATGTCCCATATTTCAATTCCTTTACCAGCGGAGAGCAAAATGTTGAGGTTTACCATATTAAAAGTACTAATACAATGTAAAAAAAAAAATACTCCATTACAAGTTCAAGCTCAAAGTCTTTTGCAAAGTAAAAGAACAGATGTTTTATCAGTCACATGAACCTCAATATTAAAAGTTAAAAGTGACCATTTTCAGTGGTCTATTATTACATAAACTATTTGATTCTCATTATTACTGATGCACTATCATGTGTGCAGGAATCTATGACAGTAGCTGGTCAAGGCAGTTATTGTATGACTTTCTGTGTGTAATATTCACCCTGAAATGTAGTGAAGTAGAAATTTAAAGTAGGTTGAACTATATAGAACTGCTAAAGTGCAGGGAAGTGAACCTGGGAAGTTGTATTCAGTGTAAATGTCCTGATTTTTGAAGTGCTCCCATTATTCTAGACTGTCAATACATCATTACATTCTCAGTCATTATTTGCTGTGAACTTGCAGTGGCTGTACTAGGCTGAGAGGGTTCACTGTGTGGTGAGAACAAACACAGACACCGTGCCCTGAACCTCATTCATCTGCACACGTTCGAACTCAATCAACAGGCCCAGAATGAGCTGTGAATGACTCAAGTTCATTTCAGTGAGAGAGGTCAAGATTGTTCCGATGCGCTGCATTTTCTCACTTATTTTCTGTCATATACAGTCCTGTATTTATGCTAGAGACACTTTTTCAAGACTTGGTGGACAGACTAGTGGGTCACGATAATGCAAATGTTTTTTTTTTAAGTCAAATTGTCAAATGTTTTCATACAGCAATGATTCATTCTACACACAGTTCAAGAAAGATTGTTATGCTGTTCTCAACTCCTGAAGCCTCGTATTGTGCAAACACTGCGTTTTGCATCTCTGGCAGCAGAAACAACAGTTGCTACTTGGAATAAATTGGAGAATCAGCAGTTTGAATGAGCAGGAATATGTAGGTGCAACATGACATGTAACAGACAAAGACACAAAGTATGGTGTGTCCAAAAAATTTTTATCCCAAGAAAAAAACAGGGAAGAGAATAACGAGTTTGCTTTAAGTGAATTAGTGGAGTCTCTGTTCGTCAGATATGTTGTGCCAAAGTATTGTTTAGTATTTGACTACTTTAGTAATTCATTTTATGGCAAGAACTGCTCAACCAAGTAAAGAGAAATGGCCGTCCATCTTTAATTTAAGACATGAAGGTCTGAATGTTTCTTCAAGTTCAGTCACAAAAACTGCCAAACGCTAAGTAAAACTGGCTCTCATGAGGATCACCCCAGGAAAGGAAGACCAAGAGTATCCTCTGCTGCAGAAGATCAGTTCATCATAGTTGCCAGCCTCAGAAATCACCAATTAACGACACCTCAGATTAGAGCTCACATAAAGGCTTCAGAGTTGAAATAGCAGACACATCTCAACATAAGCTGTTTGGAGGTGACACGGGAGATGAATCAGGTCTTCATGGTCTCTGCTGCAAATAAACTGCTACTGAGGGAGACCAAGAAGAGGATGAGTTCTTTGACCTAATGAGGCCAAAGTCGAGATGTTTGGTTCCAACAGGACAAAAATCCAAAACACACCTCCAGGGTATGGAGCGTATCAGCAAGAAAGAGAGTGATGGAGTGCTGCATCAGATGACCATGTGTGTGTGTGTGTGTGTGTCTGTCTGTGTGTGTGTGTGTGTGTGTGTGTGCGAGCAAGCCCATGGTTGCACACACAATATCAATAATAAAATACACAATATCAATAAAAAAAAGACTTGTAACTTATTTACAGGTATTTACATGTACCATGCTTTTGCATGTACCAGCTTTTCTTTGTAAATTTAAGTTTACATTCATTATCTCTCACCAAATTGCACCGTGTCTCCTTTGGATAATTAAAATCCTACATTGTTAACATCCATGCTTAGTTGCTAGCAGTGTTTCTCTTCCTCGCCTTTGTTGGCGCATTGCTACATTTCTTGGCACATTACCACCACCAACTGTTGATCAGTGGAATAGTATGAAACAGAAAATTACTGAATAGCATCACCCTTCAAATGAAAATGAATGATAATAAAATAAATGCTACGTTTCAAAGTTTGGAAGATTTAGCTGTGCCCTGTCTGTGTGCTACGCTCTCCTGTTAATGGTCCTCGCTGTTGACTGAAAAGAAGCGGATGGAAACAGCCCATGCATGTGAGAGAAGGCACATGGAAAGGAAAAAGTGAAATGAAATAACCGAATAATGTTTTTTAACAAAAACAACAACATATCCAATGTGGCTTATGAGTCAACAAAAAAAGCTGATAAAAAATGATAAAATAATCAGGAGAAATTGTCCCTGTTTTTGTGTACTATATTTGCTTTCTGCCATTTTATTGTGTTTCTGAATTCTCACTGTCAATTTTACCCTTGTTCCTCTTTTCAAATTTTTATAAATTTTAGAAATGAATAGATTTCAAATGAATTAGATTCATATATATATATATATACATTACATACTTTTTCAATCTATTGCCCTTGTGTACATGCGTTTTACTTGTGCTTCATTTTGTACATAATTTGTTTTATACAGTCTTGGATGATGGCCACTTCCTAACTTGCACATCATTGCTTACACTTCCACAGCAGATGGTCTTGTTGCAGTTTTGCCACGATGCATCTTGACAAAGCCAGCTCCTTTAATCCTTCAGTTTATTTGGAGGTCATATCATTTTGATGTTTTCCACAAGATTTTTTTTCCCACTGTCACACTGTGACTTTGACTTGTTCCAAGGAGCAGATATCGTCTTTTTTGTCATGCCCATTTATTTATCATCTTTGTTTGACCCTCTCTCTTCTCTGCACACACAGAATCAGATGCAGCATGACAGAATCAACCACAACTCCTCAGGCTTTAACAGTGAGTTAGATCATCTCAAAATGTGTGTGTGTGTGTTTGTATATGTTTGTGTTTTTGTGGTTAGTGATGATGACAGGTAATCAGACTGTGCTCTATTTTTCCCTCGTAGGCTTGGAGTCTAAGACAGAGGTCGGCGTGTCGTCCTGCCTGCTCACACCCACTGCCTCCCCGAGAGACTCTGGCATGTCTGAGGAGCGAGGGATAAACGGAGGAGTGAGCAGTGGAGGGTGAGTACAGCAGAGATATTGGAGACGCTGGAGATACCAAACAGATTTATTGGCTTCAGTTGTGTTTGCTCCTCTGTTGCTTGCTTTTTTTGGATTTGTTACAAAGCCAATTTTCCTTTTTGTAGATTTACTGTAAATAAGCCCAACTTTTTTTAGTGGAGTGAGCCAGAAAACTGATGAAAACAAGACATGAAGTAAGGAGGCACCACTGGATGTTTTTTAACGCAAAGCAGATGCTACTATGTACACAAGCATTTGAGTTAGCTAACTTGGCGCTTGGACGGTGGATCGGCGATAATCAACATGCTGAATATTTTATTGGGTGTGAAGTAAAGTTCAATGTAAGTTGGAAATAATTTTTTCACATCGCAAGCGGTGAATTTTCATTTTTATTCTCGCAGCTGTAAATCAGGATAGAGGTATAATAATGCATATCCTCCCCAGCTCCGCCCTCTTGTCCAAATATGGTCACTTCTGGCTACAGGAAACCAAAATGGCAACAGCCACAATGCCGAAGTTGAGACTTCAAAACGATAGTCCACAAACCAGTGGGTGATGTCACAGTGGCTCCATCCACTACTAATTATGAGTTTAGCACATGACATCTGTCGCAAGCAATTTGAATTAAAATAAACATAAAAGTAATAATTGGTTGCAAATCATTTGCACTTAATGACTGAAGTTTATGAACAACAGCAGTTACTTGCTACTTGCCCCGGTGATGCCTACCCTGGTCTGTACTGCAGCCACCTTCACTTCTTGCTTGCTCTGGGGACTTTTTGTCTGTTAATGGGGAATTTTGCTGCTTTTAAGTGGATGTCAATTCAGTGTTGATCGTAAATGTAGTCATTTGAAGCAATAAATTCTTCAGTGTGTGTTATATTGACTTGGAAAGTTGAGTTCTCGTGCTCACAGAGTGTCATTTTACTTATTTAGCTTGATAAGGCTGTATCTAGCTGACTAGTAGCTAAATGGGGTTGTGATCTTGGTTTATTAGTTACCATCAAAGTGTGTCAAAGGTGGCCAATTTAGACTTTTGACTTTAGGCTGTGTTTATATATTTTATCCAGTTTATTCACATGATAATTTCTTTCATAATGTCTTTTGTTTATTTAATAGTGAGCACTTTGGGTCCATACAGCTGGACTGAGGTCATGTGACCATGCAGTCAAGAACATCCAACTGTTAAAAAAAAAAAAAAAGCATAAAGATACTTTCTCGCTTTACTGTAGTCTGTCTCTTTGAGGTTAATTTCCATCTCAATAAATCCCCCTCAGGCACTGCATGTTCTCTCCATATTGTGCAGTCCAAGATAACTCGTTCTCACAGTGTATTACCATAAACCTGCAATAACTGATTTTTGGTCACTTCGGGGCAGTGCAAACAAACTGTGAACATTAACATATTGTCACCTTTAAAGTTGATTATTGCCACCTTGTTAGCAAACAGGTGCTTATTTATACATTCAGCAGTTGTGGAGCAACATTAGCATTTATGTGTTGAGAGTGAGCCAGAACAGTGAAACTGAAGGACAGATAAACAATGAGATGAAAACTTGCCTGAAAGCTCAGTAAAAGCTGAGGGAAGCTGCAGATTCAGGTGATCAGTCTTTGATAGTTCAACACTGCCAGCTACCCCTTCCACATTTTCACATTGTTTTCACATTTTCATTATAAAAAATATTGATTGTAGTCATTGTAAAATGAAGTGCAACAAAGCCTGGCCATTCAGTATTAATCAGAACACAATATTTGATGCTGATATGAGCAATGACATAGTGCAATTTCAAGGTTCAGGGTTCAATTTCTTCGTGCATAAAATCATGGAAATCACAGCGCTGCCATTCTAATAAACCAAAACTGAGTACCAAAACATGGGAAATAAACACCCACTATATAATACCATGTATAAAAACAACACAGAACTACATTCCTTAATTATTTGCTCCGGCAGCTCTGACATAACTTCACACGTTTACTGCAGCTTTTGTAATGGGCCAATGGGTCAACCACCCTCTTCCTCATCTCTCTAGGTTTATGAAATCTGAGGGGGCCAGTGGGAGCCCGGTCGACTGGACAGTGTCTGATGTGGTCAGTTATTTCACAGCAGCAGGTTTCCCTGAGCAGGCTGCTGCCTTCAGGACCCAGGTGAGCCTGTAATCTCCTTTAACAACCCCTAGAGGCCACCAGAGACAGGATTAATGGCTGTTTTCATCATCTAACATTTGTAACCTACATCCACCTACCCACGCTGCTGTGCTCTCTTCATTAGGAAATCGATGGAAAATCTCTCCTCCTCATGCAGCGTAACGATGTTTTGACAGGCCTGTCAATCAGACTCGGCCCCGCCCTCAAGATCTATGAGCGTCATGTAAAGGTTCTGCAGAGAACGCACTTTGAGGAAGACGACTGCTAACAACAGACACATGAAATGCACACAGAGGCTGTTATGTCTGTATCTACATATAGCTCAAGTAATTATATAAAAATGTATGCATGATATACAATACACTTCACTGTTCATACCATGGCAAACAGCACACGCGCACAGACACACATCGACACACACACACACACACACACACACACAGGTTTGTTTCACTATCCCCGTGGGGACACTCAACTGACATAATGCATTCCCTAGCCCCTTACCCTTACCCTAACCATCACAACTGAATGCATAACTCTAACCTTAATCAAACTGTAACCCTAAAACCAAGTCTTAACCCTAAAAAACAGTCTGGACCCAGGGGACCTCAATTTTGTCCCCATGGTGACAGGATGTCCCCATGGGTTGGTGAGTAGTCAGGTTAAAGTCCCCACTGGGATATGAAAACAAAACACACACACACTTCTGTCTCTCTTCCCCCTGGCCCTCTACAACTGCTCTGGTCCAGAAACAACACACAGAAATGACTGGATTTACTGGACAACAAGGATTTTCTTCCAAGCAGAGCTCAAGTGTTGGAGGTAGAAAGCATACTCATTCAATTTTAAGATGCAGACATTCAAAAGAAAAATCATGCATCAATTGCAATCAATTTTTTTATTTACAGTGATCAAGCACTTTGCAACTTCTCGATTAAACTGTGCAAGATGGTTTGTTTTTAAACTGTTATTTTGTGCTGACCTTCACGCACATTTTGAAAGAGGTCGTGGTTATTACTCTGCGCGGTACATTTCAGTTTGTTTTTTGAGGCTGTGACGCAAGGGTTTCTTGGTTGTCGGTGCATGTTCGTCATTGTACACATACTGTATGTGTGTGGAGGCTTGACAGAGGATGTTGGATGGAACAGAAACAAATTAGATGTTGTCCAGATTGAATACATTCCCAGAAACTGGAATGTTGAGATCAAATCGGATGCAGCATTCATGACCTGCAAACGGTGGTTGGTCAAAGCAATAAGCTGATAATACCCCTCAGATGTTCGAGAGGTGGTTGAACCTTGTCGGCTCACAGATGGGCAGGTGGCTGATTTTGAATGTTTCAGATAAAAATGTATGAAATAAATGCTTTCATAATGTTTTTAAACAGAGCTAACCACAATTTGTTCTGGCCTATGCATCGCCATGTCAGGGGCCAGTTTCATGAAGATGTATTTTGACTGGCTTCGGTCAAACTAGATTCAGATCATCGTCCAAGTTCATCCATGGCACAAAACCATAGTTCTCGACTATCTTGGGGCTTTTTTTTTTCAAGTTAAAAATGGCTGACTAAGCAACTGAATCATTTTTCTACACACAGTTCAGATGCTGCAGAGCTGAGTTGCTTCATCATGTGCTAACTGGTCAGTCAGGCTCAGGATAGTTTCAGCTGAAAATGTCCTAACTGTTGTATGATTCATAAAAAAAATTGCTTCCTTCTTATTACTCATTTCACAACGCTGTTAGTGAACCACAAATTGTGAGCCACGTTTTCCTCTTTTTTTGTTATCTGGTGGTCGGCAGGTCTATCACTACAGAGCAGTCCAATTTATCCTTGTGAAACTGGTCTCAGAGATGGCTGCAGAAATCTTGAACAAACACTCCAGCTAACCAAACTGAAACCAGTAGAACAATCAATTCTCAACTAGCTGTAATAGAGTGAAAATGTAAATATATTGCAGACAAGTACATTTGGTAAATCAGCCTCCATTTGTAAATTATTGAAAAATAATGATCTAACTGAAAGAAGTTATTGCAGGGTACAGCTGAGTCAATCAATCAACTAATCTCATACCACCAGCATTTTTTAACTGTTTGTACCGGTCAAACCTTAGAAACTAAATGCTGTCAAAAATGATCACACATCTCATTCCCACCTTGACATTCCAGGTTTGGCATTTTCTCTGTGCATGCATTGTAAATATGACTGTTTTTCCTCATATTTGTATGTTTCTGTTTCCACTATATCTGTTCCATTTTGTGAATGTTTTCAGTCCACTCTCCACTCACTGATGTGCAACGTTTCTTTGTGTGTTGAAAAACTCCTCTACCTCTCTCACCTCATTATTCCCATCACCTTCACTTTGATCGCAACTTCCAAGAACACATTTTCAGGTCATCACTGTTAGTTGAAGGTGTATGTCATGGTGTATGTTGCCACTGTTAACATTGAGATCGTTTCATTCTTATTAGTTGAATCTGTGGGAGAGGACAGCTGTGTCCGAGCACAGATTCTCACCAGGGGAATGTACAGTGCGTCTATGCCCTTGCTGCTTGTCTCAAGTTATTTGTTAAAGGACAATTTTAGTAATAAAAGTTTCAATTAACAATGTGTCCATTCTGAGTGTGTGTGTGTGAACGTATGTTTGTGTCATGTGAGGGCTCTGTGTGTGTGTGTGTGTGTGTGTGTGTGTACGTAGTGTATGAGGGAGGGAATCCAACAACGGTTTAGAGCAGCTGAGTTACACCAGCAGCTCCTTTCAGTCACAACGACAAGGAGTGGAAGGAGAAGAGACCATGGAAAAGAAAAGACTCATCCAGATGAGGCCGACTATGAGTCTGTTCTTTTGGAAAATAGGCTCTACACAGAATTTATTTTGACCCATAAATATTTCACAGTAAGGCAGGAAGTGTTCTCCAAGACCAGACAGGCACTTGTCCCAGCATCTGCTGGTTGGAAGCAGGGGGAGGAGGAAATATCACGCTATATCTGTCCTGGGACACTCTCCAAGGTAAGTGCTTGGGATCTCTCTCTCTGTTTGTGTGTGTGTGAGTGTGTGTGTGCACGATGGGGTTACAAATAAGACAGCAGCAGAGGGGCATACTTATACCTCCAGTGATAAACAGACAGGGTGCAGCTCCCACAAACATGGTGGTTCAAGGCAGCAGAGGAAAAAGAAAAGACTGAGACTGGCTGCTGGGGGCTTCTGGACTCCAGGAAGAGCAAAACCACACCAAGGCACATCAGATCAGACAGAACCTGAAACCTTTGGCACTGATCACAGCAGAAATACAAGACCATAAAAGATCAGCTCCACACAGTAAACAACTGCAGACGACTGTGAGGGAGCAGACTCCAGTGTGAAAATCTGTGGATATCTGAAATCTGACGGGACAAACGAGAGCAGTCATGCCAGGCTCAGGAGGAGCAGAGTGAGTGAAACAGCTGCATGTGTCCACTATGTATATGTGTGTGTTTACTTGCGCATGTTGGAACCTACTGTACAATATTGTCTTGACATATTTCATCCACATATGTGTTTGTCTTATGAACCTTGCTCTGCTTATAAACTGTAAATATTTACATTGAACTCAAAACTATTAATGAGATATTATAGTTGTCTCTTATAGTTGCTACGTGCAAAGCCTAAGAGAGTCTAAATACAGCTCGGTGTCACATGAGGAAATCAGAGCTACAAGAGCAGAGCCTGCGTGTGAGAGAGTCATAAGTTGTCTCTTGTGTGGAAGCTCAAAGGGAGAAGATTTCTCCACGGCCATCCTGAAGCAGAAACACAGACCTAACAGACTGGTTGTGGACGAAGCTCTCAATGAAGACAGCAGCATTGTCAGCCTGTCACAGGTCTGCATGTGTTGGCTTCAGCTGTGAATATGTATCCCGGCTACATGTGTATGTCCTCTTGAGATTTGTGTGTTTCACTAGAATAAGACAGAGGAGCTGCAGCTCTTCCGGGGGGACACAGTGGTGTTGAGAGGGAGGAAGCGGCGCCAAACAGTGTGTATCGTCCTGACTGATGACACATGTGGGGATGAACGAATCCGCATGAATCGTGTGACACGCAACAACCTGCGTGTCCGGCTCGGTGATGTCATCAGGTAGATGTCACACCTGTGTGTAGTGATGGAGCAAGTATTCAGATATACTTATACTTAGGTAATATAAAGCACTGTAAAAATAATCCACTTAAAGTCCTGCATACAAAACCTCAGTTAAGTAAAAGTGTGTATCATCAGCAAAATCCTTTAAGTGCAAAGGTGAAAGTACTCTGGTGCAGTAAAATGCTACCTGTCAGTGTTCGACTATGTTATTGTATATATTACTGTTGCATTAATGCTGTAGATGTTTAAGGTAGAGCTCATTTTAACTACTTAACATACTGTTTGGTAATTTCATTGGACGCAATGCATCATATTTTTTAAGATAATCACGTGTTTGTTGTGTCTCTGTCCTGTGAGAACCACGTATCTCAAAAAAGTCAACTTTTCATGAGCTCAGAAAAACAGCCCTGGTTTCAAAGTTTTAAAATAGTAATAGAAAATTATCAAGTAAGACTTTTCTCAACCCTTAAAGAAATACTTCATCCTTTAGTTTATTAGAAAAGATCTAAATTACCACATTTGGAGATACATGGTTTTTACTGAACAGGAAGGGCAAGAGAAAGTATAATCTGAAAAGTAACTTTTTACTAAAGCTGTCAAATGTAATGTAACAATATTTGCCTCAGATGTAGTGGATGAGAATTATAAAGTAGAGTAAAATGGAAAGTACAAGTAAGCTGAATTTGTACTTGCACAGTACTGAAGTAACTGTACTTAGTTACCTTCCACCACTGTCTGTGTCTTTGTGTCACATTGGAGATTTGAAAACATGATGTGAAATAATCAGAAATAGCCCATTCATTTCTGCTGATGTGTGTTTCCTCGCAGTATTCATGCCTGCCCTGACATCAAGTATGGGAAAAGGATCCATGTCCTCCCTATAGATGAAACCATTGAGGGCCTGACAGGAAACCTCTTTGAGGTTTTTCTCAAACCGTATTTCCTGGAGGCTTACCGGCCCATACATAAAGGTACTGCAGCACCTCTCCCACTGATCATACCACAGTAAAGCAGCTCTGCTCATAACATGATCTCTCCAAGACCTTATTTTTGCTCATATCAGCTTGTTCATTCTTCAACAGTGTAAAACATTAAATCATATAGAGTTATAACTTTTTTCAATCTGTGTTGCCAGATGACATTTTCTTGGTGAGGGGGAGCATGAGGGCAGTGGAGTTCAAGGTGGTGGAGACCGACCCCAACCCTCACTGCATTGTTGCCCCGGACACTGTCATCTACTGTGAGGGGGAGCCGATCAAAAGAGAGGTGAGCTAATATCAGAAAGAAGTCCTGATACAACAACATGCTGGAATAATGACTTGCTTGTGTCCCAGCTCTACACTGTCATACTACTGTTATGTAATACACAATATGTACTTATCTAAATGCACTGATTTGATTTGATTTTAATGCGGGAGAAATGCATGGTTTGTACTAACAGGAAATGTTCCAAGGAATCCACCGACAGACATCTGTCTGTACACATGTTGGTCTTTTATAATGTAATCTTTTAATATTCTATATATTGAAAACTAAGTTAGAATAATATATTTTGCAACTGTTACTCAGGGTTTTCTACAAATACAGTGGTACAATAGTACATTGTAAATGATAATGATGAAGTTGTCCCTGTGACAGGACGAGGAGGAGAGCCTTAACGATATCGGCTACGACGACATCGGAGGATGTCGGAAGCAGCTGGCCCAGATTAAGGAGATGGTGGAGCTTCCCCTCAGACACCCTGCTCTCTTCAAGGCTATAGGAGTCAAGGTGTCTCACACACATACACAGACACACTGAAAACTCTGATCATAACCACTCATATCCTTGCTTCCTTTGGTTGTAACATTAGGCATCTCTCTTTCCATGACTCAGTGTGTTCTCCCCTCCTCTCTCTCAGCCCCCCAGAGGGATCCTGCTGTACGGCCCTGCAGGCACAGGGAAGACCCTGGTGGCCCGAGCTGTAGCCAACGAAACCGGTGCCTTCTTCTTCCTCATCAATGGTAAGTTTTCCTGTTGTTCACTTTGTGACACAGAGTTAAGGCAGAGATAAAGAAAGCACCTAACTCTGCTTTTGCAAAGTGAGAAACTTTGAAAATAAAGTATGCAGAGTTCCTCCACCATCACTGTAAATTCTTATTTACTCATTGGTTTTCTTATTTGTAGATCTGAGTAGAAGAAATATGCTTTAGATGCTCTGCATTATTCTGTGAAGGTCCTGAGATCATGAGTAAACTGGCTGGAGAGTCAGAGAGCAACCTAAGAAAGGCATTTGAGGAGGCAGAGAAAAACGCTCCAGCCATCATCTTTATTGATGAGCTGGATGCCATCGCTCCCAAGAGAGAGAAGGTAAGTAATATCAATCAAGTTATATATACATATATATTTAAGGTGCAATCACAATAAGAAAGATATTATTGATCTATTTGTATATCGATAGAAAACCAGTAGAAAATGTGCTTCTGCAGTATAGAGTCGATATAACTTTTTTTGTGTGTGTGTGTGTGTGTGTGTGTGTGTGTGTGTGTGTGTGTGTGTGTGTGTATGTTTGTGTGTGTTTGCAGACCCATGGTGAAGTGGAGAGGCGTATAGTCTCCCAGCTCCTGACCCTGATGGATGGCCTGAAGCAAAGAGCTCATGTGGTTGTCATGGCAGCCACAAACCGACCAAATAGTGTGGACTCTGCTCTGAGACGCTTTGGTCAGGACACACACACACACACACACACATTTCACTATCCCAGCATTCCCTAGCCCCTTACCTTGTCATTAACCATCCTCAACCACAACTGAACGCCTAACCCTAACACGAAGCAAACACACACACACACACACAGACATTTACATGTATGATGATGTCTCTCTCCAGGCAGGTTTGACCGGGAGATTGACATTGGAATCCCTGATTCAACCGGCAGACTGGAGATCCTGCAGATTCACACCAAAAACATGAAACTAGCTGAAGACGTCGACCTGGAGAGGGTGAGAAAGTGCAGCAGTCCGGGTCAAACAAGCATAAAAATATAGAATAATTAAAACTGAAACAATTCCATCATTCATTCAATTCATTTAAAAAAAAAATATGTAACTATTTTGATAATCAACTCTTCAAGTCATATTAAGTCAACATAAGCACTTCTAGCATTTAGATTCTTAGGATTTGCTGCTTTTCTTTGTCTTACAGTGTTGGTTGCACATACAAGAAATCTAAAGATGTCACCTTGGGTTTTGGAAAATTATGATGAGGATTTAAGAATCAATTAACTGACAATGAAAAGTCTTTACTTGCTGCTCCAGTGGACACTATAACAGCGAGGTGTTCTCATGTTACAGGATGAGCATTTGGCCACAGACTCTCATTTGATGAGAATATTCCCCATGAAATTTAACTTTCATTGTTGATTGTTGATTTAGATTAACTGTATCTTTGCTGAGATAAAATTGCAGAGGCAACATTTTAAATTGGGTTTTTTCCCTAGGTAACTGAATTAAATGGAATTATTTTGAAAGAGAGCAATACAACAACTGTTACATTATATGATTAGACAGTAAACATTGTAATGTGAATTTTACGCCATTTTCTGAATTATGACTTATTCTTGTTATAGACATGATGATGTGATTAATAAATCTGGCTAAGTGCAAAACTTCTAGCAATGACTAATTTCAGTGTTGGTGTTGAAAAAAAGTTGGCTTTAAACAAAAAGGTTGCACCTGATCTTATGTATGTTTGATGTTTAAAAAATTAATATCAATCTCCCTGAGTCATTTAACATTTCTCAGATCGCCACAGAGACTCACGGTCATGTAGGCGCTGACCTGGCTGCTCTGTGCTCCGAAGCGGCTCTGCAAGCCATCCGCAAGAAGATGACCCTCATAGACCTGGAGGACGAATCCATCGACGCTGACCTGCTCAACTCACTGGCCGTCACCATGGATGACTTCCAAGTACACACATGCACACAAATACACACATGCAGACTTTTGCTCTTCCAGGCCGTACTGTATGTCAGTGTATTAGTCCCTCAGAGAACAACTGTCTCCTTTCCCTGACATCATTATGTCCTCCCTCAGTTTGCCCTGAGTCAGAGCAACCCATCAGCTCTGAGAGAGACGGTTGCAGAGGTGCCTCAGGTGAGCTGGCAGGACATCGGAGGACTGGACGAGGTCAAGAGAGAACTGCAAGAGCTCGTCCAGGTGGAAGAAATACTCACATATTCATACCACCAGACTCTGCACATACCTGCAAACACAAAGTCCCATCAACAACCCATCTGTCTTCATCTCACTCTCCTCAGTACCCTGTTGAGTATCCCGACAAGTTCTTGAAGTTTGGTATGACTCCATCACGTGGAGTGCTGTTCTACGGCCCCCCAGGCTGTGGGAAGACCCTACTGGCTAAAGCCATAGCCAACGAGTGCCAAGCAAACTTTGTCTCCATCAAAGGACCTGAGATGCTCACCATGTGGTTTGGAGAATCAGAGGCCAATGTCAGAGATGTGTTTGATAAGGTGAGAGCAGAGACAGGAAAAAAAAAAAGAATATGTTCCACACTGTAACCTTGTTGACCTCCTGGCCTCTCCTCTGCCTACAGGCCAGACAGGCAGCCCCCTGCATCTTGTTTTTTGACGAGTTAGACTCCATCGCCAAATCCAGAGGAGGTGGAGCTGGGGATGCAGGTGGTGCAGCTGACAGAGTCATCAACCAGATACTCACAGAGATGGACGGCATGTCTGACAAGAAGAATGTTTTCATCATTGGTGCCACGAACAGGTGTGCATGTAGGAATTTGCATTATGATTGTGGTTTGAGAGGTCAGTACTCTGGAAATGAAGATGAAAATCAACACTGATTTTCCTCTGTTCATCTCACTTTCTTTACTCATTACACCAGGCCAGACATCATAGACGCTGCCATCCTGCGGCCGGGCCGTTTGGACCAGCTCATCTACATCCCGCTGCCAGACAAACCATCACGCACAGCGATCCTCAATGCCAACCTACGCAAGTCTCCTGTTGCTCGAGTTCGTGATACACACACAAATATAGATTTGTTTCTCTGTACAGTATCTTCCTCATGAATGTTGATTAGATGACTACAAACACCGCTGTGTAATTTAAACTGTGACAGCACATCGTATTTTATGAGCTTATTCTATGCATAAAATGTTATGCTGCAAAAGAAATCGTACTTACATTCAACAGATAAATACAGTGAATTTCTCCACTGAGGGACGATTAAAGGAACATCTTATCTTATCATAGTAAAAACACAAAAAGTTACTTAAAATAAATACACACCTCAGGTAAGGTATTGTTGCCTAAAAAGTGACTTACCAAATAATCTTTAATGTTTTTCAACTTCTCAATGTCTATTTTTTTTTTCTGGTGCACCTCCTTCCTCTCCTTCCTGTAGGACGTGGACCTGGAATACCTGTCTAGCATCACAGACGGTTTCTCCGGAGCTGACCTGACAGAGATCTGCCAGCGTGCTTGTAAGCTGGCCATCCGTGAGGCCATCGAGGCTGAGATCAAGGCTGAGCGTCAGAGGCAGAACAGACCAGGCATCCCCATGGTCAGACTGCTGCTGCTGCTGCACTGCATACTTGCTTATTTGCATCATACTGCACTGTATTAAATAGGAGACTGATAACTGGTCTCTCTGCCACTTCTGTCCATAAAACACACATATGCTCCACTTGTCAAAGCGGTACCAGGCTGTGTGTGCTCGGTACAGATAGAGACTGTGGAAGATAAAAAAGTTCCCTAAAGGGCGGCTGTGTGTTTTGTAACTCTCAGCCTTTGGACTGGGAACACACACACACACACACAGAGTGTGTATTGTTTCCACGAGAAGTCCTCATAATGTGTTTCTCTGTCTGCAGGATGAGGACTTTGATCCAGTCCCAGAGATTAGGAAGGACCACTTTGAGGAGGCGATGCGATTTGCTCGTCGTTCTGTCAGTGACAATGACATTCGCAAGTACGAAATGTTTGCTCAAACTCTGCAGCAGAGCCGAGGCTTTGGAAACTTCAGGTACGCATATTTAAGTGCAACACATGTATCGCTACAGAAAATGTAGTCTTGATTTCTTCAAGACATGTTCGGGGCTTATTCCTCTTATTTTCTTCACATAGATTCCCTTCTGCTACCGGTACCCGGTCTGGAGGTCAGGGGTCAGGTTCTGGATCAGGGAGGCCAGGCCTGTACAGAGATGAAGGCAACGATGATCTCTATCAGTGACAAAAACTTGCACAGTTGAACAGCTGCATAACGCTTTCCTCTTCTGCTGCTGTGCTTGGCTTCCTTGGAGGAATGAAACAGAAGTATAACAGGAGTGGAAAAGGTAAAAAATAAAAGGAAACATTGGGACATAATCTTTATTATAATCATAACACAATTTCAAACTAAATTGTAAGACTTTTGAAAGACTCAGGAAAATCACATGGAGAAAATGATTGGTTGCAGACTTACAACCAATCCCTACTTAAGGTGCCCTCTCACCATCACAAACCATTTGCCTGATGAAGGTAATAAGTATTTTCACAAGTTAAAACAATGTGAGGGATATGACATGACTCAAACAAGAAACCTGATGAATGTCTGTTTATAAATTAGGTTATGATGTTGAATTGTTTCAATGTAAAACCCAATACACTTGTAAGACATTTGCACTGAGACGAAAAATGTGTAAACCAGTTCTCTTGGTTTTCACACACTGTAATCTGTTTGCACTATGAAAATTATGTATGTTGTGTGGATGCTTGAGTTTATAATGGGATAAATAAATGTATTTGTATGCCTCTGACATCTCTGATAAGGTTTATCTTGAATACTGATTGCAGCATTTTGTGCATGTATCAGTTTAAAGTACTCTTAAATAGAACAGAGCCATTGTCAATGTATTTGCTGACACCTGTGCTTTTCTTAAGCTTTTCTGAAACTAGATTTGACAGATCGTCTTTACTAATGAGCCTCAAGATCCACATGAATTAGTCAGTTCACATAAATTACACAAAAATATATTTTCCCACATCCACCTTGTTGCACCTCCTAATTAACATATTCTCAGTTTGATTTGTTAAAGCTTTAAGATATCAGCGCACCCCAATATAAGTGTTCAAGATTCTTTTTGATATCTAACTGTGGACAATTTTCTTTTTATCTTATATATTACCAAAAGCCAACTGATGCAGTGAATCTGAGACCTTCATGGCCCCTGAGGGTCTGTGGCCCCGGTGCAGTTACCTGCTTGATAATCAGACCTTGCATTAAAATAGTATTGAGCTAAACTCCAATGTTTGTATGATTTATATCATTGAATATTTACAACCGAATCAGTATTTCTGTCGTTACTAATATTAGTAAACGCTGAGCGATGGGAGACAACAGCAGCCAGCGGAACCCTTGTTATTGGTGAGAGGGAAGGTTTTCTCTGACGTACCACTCTGCCGTTTGTTTCCGGTTCTAGGCGGAAGTAGAAGCAGGGGCTTGTGGAGGTGACCGAATGGCAAACAGCAGAATCATTTTGGAAATATTAGATTAACGCGGAGCCGAAGTGAAGATAATTTATTAATTTAAGCTCACGGTGCGTAAACATCGTCGGAGCCATGGGAGCTCACCTGGTCAGACGGTATGTGACCGAGACAGACACCGAGCCCGACCCCAAGAAGAAATTCGAGTTCGACCCCCAGTTTGGCTTCGCGGAGAGGAAAGAGAGAGGTTTGTCAGCAGCTTCCAGCTCAGAAACCTACAACTGCATGCTGCAATGTGATTATGATCATCTGGACTGAAACTGGTTTCCGCATCAGCCGTGTTAGTTCAAACGTTAGCCGAGCTAGCTTTATGCTAATGGAAGCAATAATACGCTGGTGTCCTGTAGTCTGTACTTTGAGCTGCTTATTTCAACTATGGGCTCCAACTTGTTCTAGTATATACTAAGTAATTGTAATCTAACATCAAAATTATAACGATATTGTCTAGACTGAATTTCAGCGTTGTTGTTTTTTTCTGTAGCTCCTCAAGACAAGATAGAAAACATCACCATAACAAGAGATAGATGGTTAGATAGATAGATGTACTTTCTTTGTCCCAAACTGGGAAATTATTTTGTTGTAGCAGCTATAGTTGAAACAAAACAACACATCACACATTAAACAACGAGGTTACATGACACAAGACAACATACAGTGCAACAGAACAACATGCTCATGTTTTTGTATTCATGTTTTCATGTGTCATCTGTCAAATATGTAAGGAGAAACCTGACATATAAACAGTTTCAACGTGTTGATTTTAAACACAATATGTAGATCTGCTGTCCAGCACTACCAATGGTACCTGACCGTGCCACATTATATTGAAGGTGTGCTTCAGTGGTAAATGGCTGCCTGGGGCAGTTGCAGATACATGCCAATGTAAAATCCATCTTAAAAATACAATCCACATGTATGTCAGCAGAAGAGCTATTTTTGAAAGTTTATAGTCTAATCAGCAAAGACATATTGTGATTATAGGGACATTCTAGGGACAAATACTGTTGCTTACAGAACATATGGTGATTTTCTTTGAATATATATATATATTTGCACATATACTGAATCATAACTTTAAAATGCCTCGTGAAGCTGGTGTCCACTTCAGAAATGCCACTTTTTCAAATCAAAGAATGGACCATTTCCAATCTAGCTGGAGTATGGTGCATGGAAACTGTGAGTCTATTAGTGAAGTCACTCTAAATGACACTGTGCCATGAAAAACAGTATATTCAGCCACTCACTGAAGATTCCCACAACCCTCCACACCAACCATCATGTACATTGAAAGATGAGCCTGAATATTTGTATCCCTTTGCCAGAGATGGTAGCAAGCCAGGAGCAGATGAACCTGGCCCAGCTGCCAGTGGAGCAGAGAGACTACTGTGCCCATTACCTCATGAAATACATGAAGTGCAAGAGGGACAACTGGGTCAACTTCATGTCCTGCAAACATGAGAGACATGACTGGGACTACTGCCAGCACCAGGAGTAAGTGTTTACACTAGATTCAAAGTTGAGATATTTGAAAAGTTGGGTTTAACCAGGTTCTTGCAGGATTGACTCTTATAGACAATGATGTTTTCAGCAGATCCACTTGATTGATTCACTGTTGTATGTGGAGTGAAATTGGATGTGTAGACCTCTTGCAGTCAGCAGTTGGTTATTCATGATGGATGGATAATACTGTGTGATGTACAGTACTGTCAGACTATTAGATATGTAAGTAGATCAAAGCCATACGTTTTTATCTAGTTCGGGTTTATTTTTCATGTCTGACCATAAACAATGTATTTGAAATGCTCAGAAAATTTTATTATAATTAAACTGACTTCTTCATAATGAGCACAGTATACAAGATTGACAAACCTCTCTCCATTAGGTCCACTTAGTGGCTATTTCAGAGCTTTCCATCATATCACACATTTTCTTAAGCAGATGGAGTTGCCCAGTTGTTTTGGAAATGTAGATGTTCAGATTTCTATTTATTGTCAGCATTTGAAGGACTTCTTGTCCATGCCAGTTAAAAAAAGATCTTCAGCATTGTATCAACTCAGTAGCAAATTTTCCTTTTTGAAAATTAGGACTCCGCCAAACCTCAAGTTTCCTAATAACATTGTATCTCAAAAGACTGAATCAGCGTTAGCTTGTAATGACACTTGACACTTAAGATCCTCAACATTTTCAAACTTTTCAATTAAACATTAATTTTATCAAGATGTCACACTATACACCAACCTTAACGATGTGCATTGTGTTTTTCTGCCTCCAGCTACGTGATGCGTATGAAGGAGTATGAGAGAGAGAGGAGGCTCCAGCTGAGGAAGAAGAGAATCGAGGCTCAGGCTGAAACTGCATGATCAGTACATCCTGTTAGTTCCCCTCCTCTGTATATATGTGCTGCTGTTCACAATAAACAATATCGTTTAAGCTCTACAAAGATCAGTCTTATTCATGTCAAAACATACAGTATTCCTCTGGTTGACATCACCAAAACATTAGTGTGATCATCATCATCAAACATGTTGCTGCCATCAAATTCAGAATAATTAATCAGAACAATTAATATTTACAGAAACATGCAACATGAAATATATTGCCTTTGTACTGTTTTCAGTTGAGTATATGCCAAGAAGAATTACCAAATGATCATATTTTATTTATGTTTTACACAGTGTCCCACTTATTTTGAATCAGGCCCGTATACAGTATTTGGATGAATATGAATAAGTGTTATTTTGGACTCTTTTCTACTTTTCTTGTATAAAGTCTTGTAGGTGTGGCCTGTGATATGACACATTTCAGTTCCAAGCTTGTAACGTTTGACTTTTCCTTGTCAATCCATTCCCAGCCCCATTCACTTTAAACCAGCACAATACATCCTGATACAAAGCTCTAATATTCTCAGACAGAACTGACAACTGCCGCACATAACAAGGTGACAACGTTTTGGTTTACCTTTTTTTTTTTTTTAATAGATTACTTCAGACATCAACACAATTAAATGCTGTCATGGTTCCAAATTTAGAAGAGCAGATATCAAAGCTGAACAGTTTAAGTTATGCTGAATATCACCAGATGCAGATTCAGCCAGAAGCGTCGGCATATTAGGCATAATAACGGTAATTATAGATAGTACGCCATTCAGTATGAAGGTGAAGGCTGCTCTGGGAACTACTGTGTGTCAGTTAATTAACCAAGCAGAATGATTTGGTTTGTGGGCAATAAAAAAAACAGCAAGTGTAGTGTTGTACATCTTCACTCAACATGACAGGGATCACAGACAGGAAGGGAAAGAGACAATCTGGTTAGGGGGGGGGGGGGCGAGGGGACGGGCTTAGATTCCTTCAGTCAGTCAGTCTACTAAGTTCCAGTGTAGATTTTGGAAGAGAGAAAAAGGGAGGGCATCCTCTCAGTTAAGGATGAGGGGTGGAGAGGTGTGGGTCTACTTGACTCCTACACGGGTGGAGAGCAGAATGGGTGAGGGAGCGATCAAGTGGTCCCCTACAAGATGAAGGGCAGGATGGGTGAGCGGAGAGGAGGGTAGTCGCGGAACTCCTTCAGGTAGCTGCGGTGCTTCCCCTTGGCCCACACGGTCATCTGGATGAAACCCACCAAGGTGAAGAAGGCCACCGGCAGGCACTGGGTCATCAGGGTGAAGCCGAGCCAGGAGCCCAGCTGCAGGAGGAAGAGGAAGCAGTTACACACAGGCTAAAACCACAAGAGGGCAGCAGCTGCAAGTTTGACTAACAAAACTTTCAGTGTACAGTGATACAAACAGCTGGACACAGGACATTACAAGACATGGACTAAGAGGATCAAATGTCCTGCTGTGCAATAAATGTTATGTATTCTTTTTAAGCTAAATTTGACAACTCCCCACCTGTTTCAAGCAATCAATGCAGAGAAAAGCGGATGGATGCCAAAAACAAGGAAAACATGTAACATAGTGTAAATACTCCACCTCTTTTATTGCTGCCTTATTTCTTAATTAGCCACTTACTGGTATTTATTTTTGAGTTACTGTTTGCCTGTTCTGCTGCTGTGACAAGTAAATTTCCCCTAAGGGGGATCAATAAAAGTTATCTTATCCTATCTTAAAAGTCATCTCAGGCAACCCTTGATAAATAAAGCATGTTACCTCATAGGTGTAGTTGGGGCATGAGACCAGCAGGAAGATCCAGGTGAAGGGGTTCTTGGTTGGATAGGGAATCTTCCTGGTCTTAGAGCCTAGATGAAGGGAGCAAAAGAAAGGAAGGAAATTCATCCTCATGATTACATTTTGGCTTGACATCGAAAGCAAACACATCACTTTAAATGCCTTTTTTTTTTCTTCTATCTTCTTAAAAGTATCATCATTTTTATTTCACAAGAGATTTCTGCCTGTGTTAGGATCTATTTTTAATTAACACTGATTGCGGCTTGTTAAGTCATGAACATTTAATGATACAAAGACAAACTGCACAGTTGTGACAGAGTGTCAGAAGTACAGGTGATACAGGTGTGTGTACCTGGTGGACGGAGGTTCCGTAGAGCAACGTGGATGGAAAAGTTGCCGAACTGACAGAACTAAGAACACAGTCACACAAGTGATTTAATGCTGAGTAGAACAAAAGATCATTTTAAGTCAAGGTCTGTCTCTGGAAAAAAAACAAACTTCTTATGGCAATTTTTTTTTAAAAAGCACAAAAACACTGTTTATATTTATCAGTCAGATCAAATGTATGATTAGTTATGGAACAAAGTGTCAGGGATACAAAGAGTATTACCAAGAATATGATGAGGGCCAGTCTGATTTGTTGCTCCCCGTAGACTGTAACAAGACACAGATAATATGAGTAAAGATGAAATGAGTTACAGTTGTTATACAAGTGGTGAGTGTATGGACGTGTATGTGTCTGTATGCTCACTTGGTGGTGTGTACAGTGGGTGGTTGATGTAATAGGCCATCCATGCTGCAAAGCCCCAGTAGTAGGAACAGTTCTGCAATGGAGAGAGTGAAAGGAACATTGTCACAGAAACTTCCTTGTGCGGGTTGAGATACACCTTTTGCTCCAAATTTAATTAATAGAACTATACGTATCTCACCTTAAAGATGTTGCGTAACGGCATTGTTCCGTGAGAGAAGCGATGGACAAACAAAGTCTCCAGCAGCCTCTTAAGGTAGTGGAAAGAGTGACACATGCAGGCGAGGCTGGAAAAAGCACAGAGACTTTTATTAGCTCTACTGTAATTATTAAAAAGAGGATTCCTCCTGTCAGTGAGAACACATTTTTTTATCATCTTGTCAAAAAACATATTGGATATCAATACGAAAATAGCATGACTTTTAACAGCAGCTGACTATGCTTTAACAAAGCAAACAAGCATATTCAAGATTGAAGATGACACATTTGCCTGCTGTGACCAAACACTGAGGGACACTCACTGTACGACCCAGTGTTTACTGGTGGTAAAGTCATATTTGGGCGCGTAGATGAAGGGAACCCGGAAGTAGAACATCAGGTAGATGACCAGAGGGCCGGTATACTCCGTCAGAAAGACCTGAAAGAAAAGAAAGCAGGACAGGATAAGTCAGAGCCTTGGACACTTGGTTAAACTATAGCCATATTGTCGTATTATTGATGTATAGTATTGGATTGTTGATGTGTTAAAAAGATAAACATATCGTCTTTCGTGTGCTTGTTCTCTCTCTCCCCTAACTGCCCCTCCTCCAATTCCCAGAAGAGCACAACAACTTTAACTGTGGATTTCACCACAGCAAATTAACCTCTGGGTCTCAAGGAAAC
The DNA here is from genome assembly GCA_037975185.1 of Centropyge bicolor. Taxonomy (NCBI): domain Eukaryota; kingdom Metazoa; phylum Chordata; class Actinopteri; family Pomacanthidae; genus Centropyge; species Centropyge bicolor. The sequence continues at coordinate 8,627,753 of JBBMOC010000018.1, forward strand.
TGCCAACACACACACACACACACACACACACACACAGACACACACACACACACACACACACACACACACACACACACACACACACACACACACACACACACACACACACACAGAAAGTCCCCTTTTACCCAGCGGGAAATCTCAGTATAGCTCTGCTTGATCCCGCTCGCAGTCAGATGTACAGTATGTGGGCTTGTCAGGACTGTTGGACCCGACTGTGACAGCACGGTCTGTTCCTGTCTTTGGTCTGCTCCGTGTTCTACTCACTGTGACCCAGCTGATCTGTGCTCCCAGGTCTCTGAAGTAGAAGGTTGCTGTGGTTCCCACAGGGAGATGCTGCAGAACGTCCTCATCCTTCAGAGACTTCCCCTCTGAGACACACACATTTGCTTAATGAGTAAATGAGTTTGGTTGCACACAGAAGGAGTACTACATTCATGCTAAGTACACTGATAGATCTCATTTTGGCTGACTTACTGGGGTCGAGGCGAATGGACTGTCTGGCTGGGTACCATTGAGGATCTGAAACAGACACATAAATACTTCACACACCTCATAAGACAGGACATAAAGTATGTATTCCTATGTGTGGCTTGAAGATTTGCTTGATCTTAAATCAAATTGATGAGGCTGTAGTCGCCTGGCACTCACGGCTCTTGTGGAACATAGACTTGATCTCCCCGATAGTGGCATTTGGCTCGACCTACAAACAACACCATCATAAATACGTGCAGGGACAAATACACACACACATACACACAAAGGAACAGATAATAACCCTTTTTTCCATTCATGATGGTGATTAGTGGTAAATTTAGCTCTGGCTGTGCCCACACACCCCATGGATGTGGGGTATTCAACAGCTGGTATTAGGGTTTCTAAAAGCCTACACACACACACACACACACACACACACACACACACACAGTCAAAGTACACGACCTTGTGCCAGGCTGCCAGCTATGGACCATCCACCCCAAATATAAACACAATGACAACAAAATAGAAACATGAAGAGCACGCAGGCAAGTCTGGACACTAGGGGTGTGTATCTCCATCACTGAGGCCAATGTGAAACACATCTCGATGCATTGCCAACGATCTGATACGACAAAGATACGCATGAAGCAACAACCAATAGAATACAACACAATTCAATCCTATTGTGGTGCATTGTGACTTGACACGATTTGATTTAACACAATACCAGAGAATGTGATGCTTTGCAATTCATTAGGTACAGAGAGTTTGACTTTACTTTGGTGGTTCTTCTTAAGTGAGGACCAAACCCTTAATTAAGTAAAAAAAAAAAGTGCCATTTTGACTTTATATAGTATTGAAGCTTTGTCTGTTTGACATGAGGCAGCTTACACACTACATACCTGCCTGAACCCCTTCTCTTGTAGATTTGAATTTGAGTATCAAACAGCCCCTGAGTCGAAAATGAGACTGTTCTATGTTGTTCTAGAAGACTGCAACAAATCCCACTGTGGGATGAGATGGCTTTTAGTTTACCTTCTTGAGGTTTCAGCTCAGTGACTCATTCAGTGACTCGGTGTAGGTTGAGGGATCATTATGAAATTCTGTGTTAACACTTTCAGTTCAATACATTCATTTAGGGCTGATTTATATTAGCTGCAGTGACTGAAGCTCTCATATTTTACAAAATTACAGTTACATACGTGATGGTAGTATACTTTGTATTACTGTTGAGTCTGACTAGTACTGTGTGCCTCTGTGTTCATCGTTTGTTTAAAATTCATTTTTGTCTTGTGTGGTTTCACAAATTTACTTCTTTACTTATAAAGCACGATGGACTTCTGTGACCTGTGAAATGTGCTCCATGAATAAAAAGTGAGTGACAGCCCAGGTTACAATACATTGATGTTTGGATCTGTACATGCCTTTAACCAACATTTTTAATGCAACCATTGATATCCATTAATTTTAGAAGAATTTCAAACATGCAAGAGAGAGGTGAATATCATACTTTCTTTATATTTTATAAGTTTTATATTGTCTGTCTTATATAACTGTCAAGTCCCTGCAGGTTACTAAACTGAAATAAACAGAAACTGCTAGACATAATAATGCATCTGAGGATTAGGATTAGTATGAAAACAAACTCTGCAAAGCTATCTGCACGTCACATCATTATAGCACATTAGACATCAGTATCAAACTTCTCTAAAACCTTTGACATTTATGACTTCAGCAACAGGTTACTCAAAACATTTTAGCAGTAACATGATATTTCCCTGCTGGTCCAGACGCTTGGAGGAGGAGGGCTAGGATGGTGGTGTGAAATATTCCTATATGCAATCACACTGTCCGTGTGTCACAAGAGGAGACTAATGCAAGAAAAGGCAAATTTCTCTGTATGTGTGTTGCTCTGTGGCTAAGCTCATCAGCGTATATGCAGCTGTATGAAAGCCCAGATAGCATTAAACAAAATAATACATAAATGTTCAGTTCATGTCTCAAACATGCAATTTGAAATTACTATCTGGCCATTAAACCATAACCCAGGACTCAAGGGCCTAGACATATAATTAAATACCCAGACCAACACTGTTCTGTATAAACAGTAGTGCTAGAACTGTTTCCTTTTCCATTTAAGGAAGCTTGGGACATAAAGAACTAGCATCTTGTTGATGGTTGTGCTCACAACAGCAGCTCTAACAGATTAAAAAGATACTGTCATTAGCAGATCTACATTCTTATCATATCTTATGACTATTTTCCTATTAAAGTTCCTCACACATCGTGAGTGATCCATCTGCAGTAGACTGTCAAAGTCTGCTGCTGTAATTGACTTGGCTTCTGTTCACATCACCCTGAGCACCACAAGCCATTTTCGGCCGGATGACATCACTGAGAAACCACCTTTCTGTGACCCCCTGCAGCCCCCCTGTTCTTTCTAGAGGCTTCATTCAGCCTCGAGATCACTGAGTCTGTCCTATAAACCCTGACCCAGACATGATACGGGACTAGAGTTTTATTTCTAACTCAGTCTGTTAGTTTAGCTCTGTTAGCCTACTTTAGGATACCAGTCCCCCAAAGGGCCCTCTGTCCAGATCCATCTATATCGGTCATTTCTGTGAAACTTCCTCACCAAAGGTGTTAAGATTGCACATGCTATCACCATGGAAATTCTGCTAATCCGACAACAGGGTATAATCCAGCAAGGATTGCACTTTATACTTTGTGATCTTGAGGAGCAGCCTTTGATAAGCAGAGTCTGCCCCGGCTGACAGACTAACACCACTGTAAACTCGGCTAATGCAACTCTATACGCCAACAGGCCTCACACCAACAATACACTAAACCCACCTAATGCAACAGCACTGACTTACAGGCCTGGCACTCACAAATTAAAGCTTTCTAAGACAACAATAACAAAGTACAGGCCAAGCACAAATGACTGTGAATATACCTGGTAAAACAATAGGCTTAAGCATCCTACTAAAATAAATGTGGCAAATACAACCGTGATTCTTTTTAATCCCGACTATAAACACAATTCAAGTCCATCAGTCAATAAGCAAGCCAAAACCTAGAATTCAGTCTGTAACTGTTGAGATCCAGATGCTGCATATAATGTATAATATACATAAAAAGAACAAACATTTTAAACACATGCAAATAGAGAATCACATACAAAACACAGAAATAAGCTCACACATAATACGAATAAGTAAGTAAAGACACTACACTGAGCTTATTAAAGCTTCTCAGGGTGATCAAATGTAATCCTGGAAGATGCTCGACAAAGTCCTCAGCTGGTGGTGAAACCACTGTGCTTCCTGACACCAAAATCAAACGTAATGCCAGAAATGCCAGCAATGTCTTTGACAATCCTGACCTGGCTAATAGTTTCAACAATGATTTTATCTCTAGAGGTGAAAATCTTTCTAACAAAATTTGCCAACCATAGGAAGCTACTTTACGTTATCTTCAAGGCAAGTATTTGAATTAATGATGCAAAATTCTTATAGCTATTGTGAAGGGAATTGTGGAGCCTCTTGTTTACTCTTATCAATCTGTGATAAAGCACCAACAACTGACCTATATCTATATTGCCTTCTCTCCCCAAAGTATTCTAGAGAATTGTGCATAGTAGACTTAGTGATTACTTAGATCAATCAAATATTCTTCAACACAACTCTTAAACGTGAAGAAATTTCTCTACATTTTCAAGATTTTTTTTTTTTAAATCAAACCTGATAATGCCACAAATGATTGTTTTTAGAATCACTGCTATAACATAAACAAAATAACAGCAAGCATATTTTAAAAAAGGTCCTGCACAGTTCAACCTGGAACAGAGGAGCTAGCAGGACCAGTAAGAGTAAACCAACTTCTGAAGGCCATAATGAAAACAGGCATCATAATGAGATAATGTAAAGTTATGTACCTTTAACCTTTTATCATTGCACACAGAGAGAGGTTGATATATTTTCTGAGGTCTCAAAGCTAAATAATCAATACCATGAATAAGACAAATGATATATTATAGATGATATAATACCACAAATTATATAATATCATGAAGATTCTGAAGGCTCACACTTGATACAGACATTTTTTCTGCAGGAGGTGTTCAGCACTCTGGTCATAAACACACCTGCTGTTTGAGGCCAAAGGTTGTGGTGGTGTTGTAATGCCTCTCAATGTAAGGTGAACTGTACCTGTATGCTTAGCCTCATAATGATCACAGAGCTGAATGAGCACCTCTCCAACACCGACTGCAAACGTCTCAAAGGTTGGATTCGTTGCAGGGCTGTCGTATTGGTTTACACAGTTGTACAGTTGTTTATGATATTTTGTCTACCTCCTGTATGAGTGCGTGCCAATAGCCCCTTCCTTACCAAGATAACTGAACCCAGCAGTGTTGTGTCGCATGTATAAAAGAGAAATTTAGACCGCTGGTTACACACCCACTGACTGACTACAGCTACTGCAGCTTGACTATGTTCTAGAAAACGTCTGACTCACATACACAAATATTTTTCTGTAATATATAGGACCAGACATACTGCACCTGTTGCATTGAGTATAGAGACACAAACACAACGCAGGAACAAAGACAATTGAAATGTACACAGTATACAGTTTTTAAAAAGCTTTTTTGCAGAGCTGAGGTTAGAAAAGTATCCTGTACCCACTGTTTACAAATTTCTGAAGATAAGAAATAGGTTCTCACCTTGTCCAGGAAGCAGAGCTTGTCCTTGGTCTTGGCATCCAGTATCTCCACCTCAAAGAAAACAACAGCCTTTTTAGTTTTTTTAGCAGGTTTGCGTTTACCCGGGGCTTGAGTCGGCACAGGGGCCGCCACCGCCGCCCCATTAGCCAGCTTTTTACTGCCGGTGGCCTCTAGTGCTAGGGTATCCATGTCCACAGTCCTCCTCCTACACTCAGTTTATTCCCTTGTTCCCCTCACTCTTCCCCTTGGTTCTCGTCACTCTTCTCAACTGCCTGTCCGAGATCCACGCCAAACCATAGAGGAGAGGGGCAGCACTCAGCTGTGGAAATAAATCTGTCTCTCTCCTGCTCCTCCGCCCCTCCCTCTTCTTCCTCTCTGTCATTCTCTCACTCTCCCTCCCTCTCTCTTTGCCCCTCTCTCATTCCTTCACTTCTGGTGCGCTGCTTTATTTAACTGCCAGTCGACCCCTGGAGCGCAGACATATGCCACATGTGTGTGTACAGTTGTATACACAAGAATGGCCGGTATCCCCCCCTGGCAGACCGCCTACAGTATATCATCTGTGTATATCTCACGAGGGAAACCTCTAGAGCAGAGAGCAGGAGCCATATTTCAGAGCTGCAGTGATTTGGTTTTGAAACATACTGTAACTCCTCCCTAAAAAAAGGACACCTGATGACCCACGACACCTCTCAACCCCTGGATAAGTGGGAAGATGAAGGAGAGGTATTATGACAAACAGGACCCCCTCCTTTCCTAGTGTCACCCTCTCTCTTCCTCTCTCCAGCTAAATATAAACATCTACTGCTAACTCTGCTTAACAAGCCTTCTCCCTACAGACCCCTCAGCCAAACTCAAGATCTCCCAGTCACTCACATGGGGAGTCTCCCTCTCCTGCCACCAAGGGGTGTTAATACTCCAGACTCTGAGGGATTAGTTGGAGCACTCCCCGTGGTGAAGCCCACCCCCACCCCTCCGCTCTCCAATGACGAAGAGTCGAGATACAGTTTCCCAATGAATGAAAGACATATAGTCACAAGTGCCGGCATGGAAGTTTAGGTCGAACATGTATTCCATTGATTGACTTGAATGTGTACAGTACAATGAATATTCAGCATCTATCAGACATCTTCTGGTATGTAAAAAGTCACCCTTGTTTCCATTAGCTTCATTCAAACATCAGATACAGACAGCAGCTTGGACCATGTGGAAGACACACCTAGTGCTGCTCACTGAGATTGCTGACGCTCTCTACAAGATTTAAGAGAAAATTATGCCCATTTATGTGTTTCACAACACTTTGATTCATCTTGTCACGTGAATTGTTGAAAAGCTAGCATGAAAACTACAAAACCAAACAGAATTATAAGGACAAAACAAAACAAAGCTTTCTAGTGATTTGGTTTTGTGGCCTAAGATGTGGGCAAATTTTGTCAGTTTTGTTTTGTTCGCTTCAGATGACATATACTTCATTTATTTTTATCTAATTAGCACAAGGCAACTTGCCTTTCTAAAACTTCAAATGTCGATGAGTCCATTGTGCTGCCTCATTACTGTACAAATGAAACATTCACATCTGCTTAAATATGAAGGGACACATGACACTGCGGTCCAGACCTCAGGGAAAGAACCCCATCTCAGTTGTTCGTGTGCCAGGCATACCCACTGCCACTGTACCTCCCCCCATCTCATCTATATAAAGCCTCTGTCTGGCAGTGACAGTCTGTCCTGGTATTGCACTCTTGGGGTGAGGGTGAAGCAGGGAGAAATAAGCTTTAATTGCTCGTGAGGGGACTTTGCCCTTTTTTGCTGGTTTTGCCTGGACCCCCTAACTGAAGGTAAGACACCATTTTTGACATCTGAGAAGACTATTTCCCATTTAGACAGATTAACAGACGTCTCTGGAAATGTTTCTTTGCTCTGCAAGAACTTTTGTGCACAATGCTAGATTCTGATCGGTGATCACTGTGATTTTGATGCAGCTCTCTAGTGCTATCTGCTGTAAATGTAATGAAACTATGATTAAACTGGTCCCAATGGAAAAGCTTAAACTTTGATTTATGCTTTAAGATAGTGTGAACACTTTAACTAAAAGAATGTAACAATGAAGTACTAGTTTAATAACGTATTTCTGTTTAAATTTGATTTGACATTTTGTGTCCTAAAAAGGATGCAATTTACAAAAAGTTAAGAATGAAAATCATTTTGAGTGAATCCATAAACTTTCATTTCTACACTGAACATAAGAGTTTGCACTGGTGCAAGCAACATGTGAACTAGCTAGGGTGTCAGTCCACACCCAGCAATGATTACATTTTTATTACTTCAGTTAGCAGACCTCTTCTGCTAATGCTTTAACAGTATTATAATAGTTACAAATTTTTTTGATAGATGTAATAGTGGAAAAACAGCAGTCATTGGTGTTGTTCTGTCTGTAAAGTGAACAGCCAAGCAGTTTCTCTTCCCAAGCTGACCTTCACAGACTCGTCACACATTTCAGTGCAATACTGGTGACACTAGTTTGAATGTGGACACATCATAGGCCTGATTTCAACACCATGCATTCATACATCAGAAATGTGCAGACTTGTGGTTTTGAAACACTGTCAAGGGCAAGGCCATGAGTAGAGATTTCAGAGGGTGATAACTGAAGATGGCCATGAAAAGGTGAGCAGATCGATTAGGGGGTGTCAGGAGTGGCCTAAGACTGATACAGTGGCCAGTGCAAATACTGTAAATGCTGACCCCAGTGCACTGGAAGATAAAAGTACATGGGAGTTGTCATGAAAAACCTTCACATTTATGCACATATCGACTGTGTTCTACTAACTCATTTTTCATGATTTAAATGTTGTTTCACCTCCCAGGTTGTCATCTCTGTGAGCTGAAAGACGGGGAACCGGAGAAGCTACTGGCTGGATCAGTTTCTGTCAGACGACTTCAGATCCTGTCTGATGGGTTTTGGTGCTCATGAAACTGTTTTTGCTAATGTTAAAGCTGTCAGTGCTAACACTTGTGCAATGGTAGTAAAGAAATGTAGCATAGGAAGGTTTGCACAATAATGATAAAACAGTCCTTTGTGAAGAGTGAAGCCTGGACGTTTCTGAGACAGCCACAATATTTTTTTTCTGCTTTTCCCTTTAAGTAAGTCTCTCTCATTCACTTAGGGTCTGGCAGGTTTATCAGGCCATGGGGGTTAATTAACAGGGCTGAGATTGCGCACTTGACTCTTCAGCTGCATTATTGTGTAATAATAAGATAAGAAGCGTCATGACTCTTTTCGACCAGAGATGGCGATGATACCCAGTATTATCTCACACAGAGGACTCTGTGTTTAGCTAACAGAGACGTTCAGCTATTACCGAAAACCTAACGAATGCACAAGTATTCTTATAATTTATTATTACTGTGGGTGTAGATACATTTTAAGGTATAATATTAGCCAAAGCAACTGTTAAAGTGTCTGCATGAGAGGCCACAAATCCCCGGTCATGTCAAGCAGCCCATGACAGGCGGTGTTGCAGCAGCATGCGATCCTCGCTGCTCATGTTAAACTACTTAAAGCTTTACGTTTGACTCCTCTGGTGGAGTTTATGCTAATAGAAATCATAGGATGAATCTGAATTGGTCTGATGAATTAAATTCTGCCCCCTTAACGCGTCCCATTGACGGTTTAGAGTTTCATAGACACTACTTACCTCGTAGTGCTTCATCTTGGCAGTTGTCTCCCCCTTCCTTAATATCCCAGATGAGTGACAGGGCCGACTCCAATCAGGGAACTAATATGCGACTGCTGAGCCCTTCGTAGGCGGGAGGTAAGGCTGTGTCGCAGCCAATAAAAATAGAGAAATATAAGGTTAACACGCCCACTCTATCAGCGACGTAGCCAATGAGATTTGAGCAGAGGCAGACGTCGCGACTGTCTCAATGTTACTGTATAAAGTTCATTGCTCTATCTGTTTGTGCGCATGCTCATTTGTCCAACTAGTGACTACTTGCATTTTTCCCTTAGTCTGTATAGAAATAATTTTGAAATAAAGTTGGTGACTTTTCCCTGAATATCCTGTTTTTTCCCAATTTCTTTTTGCAGTGTTTCTCAGAGTTATGCTATTTCATTGTTTTTCACAATTCCATATTACGTGATCTCGTCTTTCAGTATTTGCGTTCGCTAGTTTAAATGCTTTTCTCTGTACATTGTATTTTCTTTGTATATAAATTGTACTAAATAAATAAAGTTTGCCACTTGCCTGGTGTGTTTCCACTATATAATCTCAAACCAAAGCCAATGCTGATTCTATGGGGAAATCGTTAATGAATAACAATTTTGACACATCCCAGGTCAAATATATGTGTCTCTCCAAACAGGTTCTCTCAATAAGCCTGGCCTGCAGGTCCTATGTCCAAAGGTGCCATAATTGTCACTCCAATATACTTAAATACACAGGGCCACATGTGTAAATACATACTTAAAAATGATCCTCAAACATACAAAAACATGAACATAACTAGGCCTTTCTAAAAGAATATTGTTGTGAGCTCCACCTCAAAAATCCTGTGATTTGGGTGGGTCTGCAGAGCTGTTAACACCTGCAGTATCATGTCTGAAGAACAGGTTCTGCTTCACTTGACAGAGACAAGTATCCCACATAAACGGCATAGTCATTATTTTACAAACTAATTTCCAATATGTGCAATTTACTGATTAAACACACACACATAGTTGCATGATTGATTCAGAATTGTATTTGCTCTTAATAAATTATTGGGCACTATTTTCAACATGAACACTGACACTGATGGTCCAGTGTTACCTGTCCCAACAAATCTCTAAAGGACAATGTGTATAAGCATGTAGGTACATGTGTGTCTTGTATACTGAATCTGAAAAATGTTGTCTTCAAATGTTTTTGAGAAGAGCTTGCTGTGGAGTCTGTCAAATAGGAGAAAAAAAGTCTGCAGAGAAAGTGTTGTTGTGCTGTTTATTCTGTAGATGGACATATGGACAGTTTTTTGGAAACGAGATGTATCAGTAGGTTGAATAGGACACCACAAAGTAAGTGAAAATCAGCCTGTACATGTCAAGCTTATATGTTTAATATTAATATATTTTCTTTTCAGTATTGCAGTTTTGACAGAATGAGCAGCAGCTGAGCTTTATTATTATTCCACCCAAGTTTCAGATGTAGCTTTAATTAATAGATCTAAGATAGAAAGTGCAACAATGTTATGCCCGACATAGCCCTCTTGTGGAGGGCACTACCAAGCAGTCCACAGAGAATTTAGTAGTCTTAAATCTGGGTCGCACCTAGTAAAATCTCCTGGAAGCAATCAATCTACCATTCATTTTTGTATCATAGGGTTCAGAGTGGGAAGCCTGTCTTTTTCCAAGTCTGCACAAGTATTTCAAGGCTTTTTGTGTGTGTGATTTATCCATTGTTCATGGCATGACTACTTGTGATCTGGTCCGTCAGACATACACAATGAGGCATGGAACCTTTTTCTTTATAAATAAAACGATTACATGCTTGTTTAAAAATATATCCCAACCTTCCACGTGCTTGTTGTAGTTTTTATAGCCGAGCCTGAAGTTACTGAGCAGGAATACCTCCGACAGCCCATGAAGGCATCATGACGTATTCCCGCTGGGCGTGTCTTCGCCGCGCTGTCACAGTTGAGATTGTTCAGGCTGGTTATGGAAAACTCGAGAAGTTTCTACGTGGTTTATAAAGAAAATCTCCGGGGCGCAGCGCACTGAGTTCAGATTGTGAACGAACCGAGGACGAGCTCCTGAAGTTAACACATTTCCGAACGGCTTAAGCATTAACTAAAGAAGCCGTTGGATGGTTAAAATGGGGAAAGACTACTACGACATTTTGGGAATTAAGCGAGGAGCGTCGGAGGACGATATAAAGAAAGCTTATCGTAAGCAGGCTCTGCGCTACCACCCCGACAAAAACAAGTCACCGGGAGCCGAGGAGAAATTCAAAGAAATCGCCGAAGCTTACGACGTTTTGAGCGATCCCAAGAAAAAGGACATATACGATCGTTACGGTGAAGAAGGTAAGGTTAAGGTCATGAATTATTAATGATCTGGGAGTGAGACGAGCCACTGTAGCTTAAAGCTGGGATGTCTATCAAAAGGCACAGTTAATGTTCTCCTTTGTTGCCTCCCTCTGCTCTACCCATCACTTCTTTCTGAGCCACTCGAGGCGAGGCAGGAAAACTCACTTCACATGTTTCTGCAAGAATCAAATGGTTAAATGTGAGTTCAGGAGAGGAGAGTGAAGAGGGTGACGTCAGGAGGGGGCGTGGACCAGCGTCCGACGTCAGTACGCACTCAGATGGTTTAATGATGGTGTCACTGAAGTTAGTGTTGATGTTGGCACATGGAAACCTGACAGGTGGGCCAGTTCCACTGAAATGTCCTGAAATACTTCATCCTTATTATTCCTGGTAACCATGGTCACTGTAGGAAGGACACTATGGGTTTAAAAAAATTAGACATGGAGATGAACATCTTGCATTCACAAGTGTAGATGAGAAGTCTGTCCAGTATTTCGCCTGATATGGACAAAATCATTTGAATCACCAGTCCACAGGTTTGAATGGATATTTTGTCCCCACTGAAAAACACTGTAACACATTCACATCACATTATTACATTAAATGTAAGTATAGTAATTTCAATGGTAGCACATAGAAAACATTGTTTAATGCACACTATCACGTGCCTTTTCTATTCGAGCTGCAACTACTAGTCAGTCGGTTAATGGCAGAAAGAAAATTAATTGATAATCAATGAATCGTTTCAGTCAAACATTTGCTGGTTCCACCTTCTTAAATTTAACCTTCTTTTCACCTTTCTTTGTCATTTATGATAGTAAGTGAAACTTTTGGATGTCACTTTTGACATTTTAATAGACTAAACAGTTGATTAGTCTTGAAAATAATTGGCATATTAATCGATAATGAAAATAGTAATAAGTTGCTGCCCTATTTTCTTTACATTCATTCTTTTAAAAAATCATTTCTATAAAATGGACGCAAGTAATATTTTAGCAGACACCTTAATATCCACAACAGCTGCAGCCGTAGAATTTTGTAGGTTTGTGCCACATTTTTTATGGTGGTGTCTGTACACAGTAAAGGTGAAGTTCTCAGGCCCTGTTTATCATACTTTAAAATAAACTTTTGCTGCATTTTATTTTGCACTTTTCTATTGATTTGCAGTAATAGAGCCAGGACAGATGAAAAGCAAAGTCTGAATTAATTTCTATTAGAATGGCTGGCTCACTGTTACTTTACTGTGTGCGTTGTATTGTGGGTTTTTATATACATGTGTGGACGTCTACTTTTTCTTTTTTTTGGGTGGCAATTGGTTTGCATGCACACAAGTCTAGTTTTTGTCTTGGATGATAAGTGGCTGATCCCATACTGACAGGGAATGGATCTATGACAGTAAAACAGAGGAACTTTTTTGATGTCTGTCTACAATGTAGATTGACGTACAGAGCAGGAATAAAGGAATATACCACACAAAGGTTCAGTCAGTTTTATTGATAAATGTATTAACTGACTTTTTCTCTTTCTCAGGTCTGAAGGGAGGAGGCCCCTCAGGTGGTGGTGGTGGTGGTGGTGGTCCTGGCACCTTCAGTTACACCTTCCAAGGTGACCCTCATGCCATCTTTGAAGAGTTCTTCGGTGGACGAAACCCCTTTGGACAGTTCTTTGGTGCCCGCAATGGAGGCATGGATGAGGACATGGACACTGACGACCCTTTTGCTCGCTTTGGGATGGGGGGCGGTGGAATGGGCGGGTTCCCACGCTCTTTCAGCTCAGGTATGGGAGGAATGGGCAGTCACAGTAGCGTTGTAAAGAAGCAGCAGGACCCACCTTTGGTTCACGATCTCCAGGTGACACTGGAGGAAGTTCTGTCGGGTTGCACAAAGAAAATGAAGATCTCTCGGAAAAGGCTGAACCCTGACGGGCGAACGATACGGACGGAAGATAAAATCCTGGAGGTGCAGATAAAGAAGGGATGGAAAGAGGGCACAAAAATCACATTTCCCAAAGAAGGGGACGAGACTCCCACAAACATTCCAGCTGATGTGGTCTTTGTATTGAAAGACAAGCCACATCGGCTCTATAAACGTGATGGCTCTGACATTGTGTACCCCGCAAAGATCTCACTCAGAGATGTAAGTAAAGATTACTTTTAAGTTTGAAATTTTTCATGTCATTTGTTTCCCTCAAGACAAACTCAAAGAATACTTAAGAGATGAAAATCACAAGTAGAATGAATTTCCTATTAGTGCCTATTCATCATTATATTATATTATATTCATACATTATTTATGAATTTTTCCCTTTTGTCCCATCAGGCCTTGTGTGGCTGCACAGTCAACGCACCCACCCTGGAAGGCAAAACTGTGACAGTCACATCAACAGATATCGTACAGCCAGGGATGAAGCGACGAGTTAGTGGCGAGGGATTGCCTTATCCCAAACGCCCTGATCGGCGAGGCGACCTAATAGTGGAGTATGAGGTCAAGTTCCCAGAAAGGCTCAGCCAGAACGCCCGGGACACCATTGCTCAGATCCTCCCGCGATCTTAAACAAGACCAACGGACCTCCAAGACTTTACAATAATCACACTTAGCTGCCAAAATATTTTGCCAGTCATCACATGAGCATTCAAGTGGAGTCACACCAAACAACAAGGACCGACTCATGACATTACTATGGTTGACATAGTATAAAACCCACTATGGGAAAATGCTCACCTTGAATGACTGCAGCACTTCAAAGGCTAGAATGTAAATATGACAGACATTGTTTGGTGTTTGGTTTACTGAAGATTATATTTTAATGAAAATGAGTCTATTATATAACATTTATGTGCACTGTTCTGTGGGAACTGTTTTGTTTGGTAATAAAGGTTCTCTCTGACAAGAGATTTTCTTACTTTCTTTTCATTTGTGTGTGCTGATGGAGAAAAAGGTTTCTGGATGGTGGGAGCCACACTTCAAAGATGTGGAGAAATTTTTTATATTTGTTTAAATGACCAGGGTTGCTGCTCATTCAGAGAGAAATTACAACATTACATCCAAATGAAAAGTTGTTAGTTAACTGATACAACAAAAGAAAGTGACCTTTTTTCAATCTTAAAAAGTAGTTGTCTAGTGTATTAAGAAGTGTATAAGTTTATGTTTACCTCTTTTCATCTGTGGCAGTGTTGTATTAGATATTTTGCATACCAGGACTAATGCTGGTGCCATCAAAACACCCAGAAAATTTTTACTGGCCCTCCACGTGCACACGAGTATTTTTGGAAATGCACTTATTTTATTTCTTAGCAAGAGTTAGATGAGAAGATAAATACCTCCCTTATGTCTGTTCACTCATTACAAACGTGGAGCTAGCAGCTGGCTATTGTAGCTTATAGCACATAGTTCAGTTGCTAGTGAATGCGCAGGGATACACTCCCTGAGTGAGTCATTCAAGTCATTTGTTCACAAGTGGAATGGGGTGTGTTCAAGACAGCAAGTATAGAGGTTCAGGTTGCTAACATATAGCTGCAGTGATTCAATAGCATTGGTCCTCGTGTGCAAGTCAGAAACATAGACTGATATTATATGCAGAGACTGACATTTAACGTTTCTCCACACAGTAGGTGTATACGATCCAATAAATAAATCTTTTTTAATGAACTGATTCTAATGAAAAGAACTGCTTTGCACATCACTAGTTTTTACACTTCAGTTTTTTACGATCTGATTTCCCCTGCTTTAAGTCTTCATGCTAAGCTAAGCCAACCAGCTGCCAGTTCCAGCTTCATATTGAACGGGGAGAAATGAAAGTAGTATTTTCTCCTATGACTCTCTGCCAGAAAGTTAATACTCATATATCCCGAAATGCTTGAACTTTTGGTTACAACTTAAATTTAAGGTGAGCACAGAGAAACTTTCCTCCTGTCAGTAGGTGAATGTGAAAACAGGCTCTTTGTGTCTTTCTGCACAGTGAAGGTCAAACCACGTGTTAACCAACTAAAATCCTGTCATCACTCATACAGCTAATTTTATTCATCTAAGTTAATTAGGTTCAACTGTTGATCTTGTGTTAACATATCTTGAATAATGCACAACCTACTACTTAAAGTCCTGGTCATAATTGGCATAATATCTGTCATATTTATTTTGCGACATAAGGGATCAAGTCAAAGTGACAACAGAAAAAAAATAATGCTGGGAAGAGCCTTGCTTTTTTTCCAACTCAGCAAAATCCCCCCTCCTCACACCAGCAAATTTCCTATAGTCCCTTTAGAGAGGATGCTGTGTCTGACTGGTAGGTGTCCGAATGAAGTCTAAGTCTCAAATCTAACATAAAACTGAACTTGCTGGAAGAGACCTGTTTTGCTGAAGTAAGTGGGCTTTGACTTGTGTCTTGTTTTATGTAACAGCCCTCAGGTTACCCTCTGATACCCATGACACATCAGCAGACAGCTTGTGGAGTTTGATGCCCTCCAGCTTCATGCGCCGCAAGAGGCTGAAACACTGAGCATCACAGTTATGAGCTGGTTCAGACCAGAGTGACAGTGAGAAAGGGGCTGGGGAATTATAAGCCCTTGTTTATTATCAGTTGAGACATCATTATAAAAAAAGAGGCAACAGAATCAGGCTCATTTACTGGCCACACTATCTGAAGACAGAACAGCTGCTGCAATCATTTCCTGCACAATCCCATCTTTGTAGCTCTTCTGGGTCTTTAAGGCACTGAATCAGATGACTAATTTGAAGAGGACAGCTGCCTTTTCTCTGGTACTTTTGCACAAAATTTTTCTTCNAGAGTATTCCTCACCAGTCATTCTCTGTCCTGCCCTGTCAAAGCTTCCACTGGATCTCCTGGATCTCCTCCCTCCACCACCACCACCATGCAGACTGAAGCAGAAACTCTGACCCAGAGCAGCTTGACATCCAGCACTGCGCCATCACCAACAACCCTGCCCGCTGCCGAGGACAAGACCATTGAGCGAGCACCAGCCAAACTCACAGGTAGCTCACAGTTAAGCAGCTGTTCTCCTACAGCAAGCTTCCCAACAGCAAGAAATGTTTAACATGCTATAACTCAGTTTAGTAATGTTGGCTTTGTCAGTTTGGATAATAAAGGTGCCCCCCTGCTCAAACACATATTTTGCTTATAGTTGTTTGACACTTGATGGCTTTTGCATCTGCTCACCTTAAATCTGAGATTAACACGTGTACAAGATGATTTTGTGACATCACAACTTAAACAATTATAATGTGCTTACTTGAAGCTTCCAGTGCACAGAACCACTGAGAAGCTTGTGTCCAGTAGTTAGAACTATTCAAATGAAAAATATTTGCAATCATAGATCCTGGATTTTTGATTGTGAAGAAGTAGATGTGCTTTTTTTTTTTTTTTTTTTTTTTTTATGGCTATCAGACTCAAAAAAGACTCAACTTTTCAAGGAATATCATCTGGATTATTTTGTTGGCCTATTTATAATAATCTCTGGTACATCTATTTCCTCTTAACTTTATCAAACCAGTAGTGGATTAAACCAGAGTCATGGAACCTAAGGACCAAAAAGACCCCATAGGTTTTATGATTAAACAGTTATTGTTCAACAAGTATACAGTTTGTTAGAGCTCCACCATCCAGTGCTGCTTGCTGTGAGTTAGATGTTAAATCAGTCTGGTATGAGCATTATAGAAATAAGATAAAAACATATAACACCTTTCTGTCAGGAGGTGGCGAAGTATTACATTTTTAAAGCCAATTAAAGGTACATGAATTAACATGGATTAAAAATAATTTTCTATTTTTGCATGCTGTTAAAAAAGTGAAGTCATGCAAACACACAAAACTTTAAACCTTAATTAATTTGTAAATGTTAATTGTGTAATGTCATCAAACTATGCATTGTTTCCACTTGTAGAAGAGTTTCCACAGACCGTGGTTTCAGTGAACAGTGAGAGACATGTTGGGTTTTGAGTAAGGGGCGAAACTATCTTTTTGTTTCCATGACTGAAAAAAAATGTGTTGCTGTCTTTTTCTCACCCCAACCCACAGCTGGATGCAACATGTTCACTCTTAAATGTCAGGCTGCATTAATGGAACTATTTCCAAGACAGAAAATAAGGCTGAGCTGAGACGGACATGATGACGGATTGTGCTGAATAAATCACATTTATATGAGAATTAGTATTTCTGTGCACAAAATCAACTGAAAACGAGTCAAAACTGTTCTGAATATGTATCAAGTATTCTATTTTGTCACCTTATTTGAAGGACCTGTTGTAAACACATGCAGCACACATGTATGTCTGGCTCTGTTGCTTGCAGGTACCACAGTGGTCATCATTGTTTCAGTGAGCCTGGCTCTTCTGGTTTGTGCCGTTATACCCATTATATTCTATGGACACTGTCGGAGTAACCCGGGTGAGGTGACACTTGTGCACACACACACACACACACACACACACACACACACACACACACACACACACACACACACACACACACACACACACGTACAAACACTGCTTTCACTCCACAGTGTGAAATGAAAACCAACCATTCACGTCTAATGAATCTTGTTACTTGTGTTTCAGAAGGTCAGAAGGGTGAAGTGAGTGCCCATTTTGTCATTTACCAAATTTTATTTTGATCGTTCACCATCTGTTTGAAGCACTAAAGTTTACTGCTTTGATAAAATCAGCCTCAGTGATGATTTTTATTTGTCTACAGGGTGACTGCTGCGAGGAAAGTGCAGATGTCGCCTCCACTCATTCTGCGGTGAGGCTGCAGTCTTTAGACCCAGATACTGATCCAGAGTCCAGTGCCCAGGACGCCTCCCAGTATGCTGCCATCTACCAGGCACTCGATCCCAAGAGTCTGGACTGAGCTGACAGCTAACCTCACCCTCTTCTCTGTATTCAATTAAAGCAAAAATGTTGGAATAAATTTCTAATTGAGTATTCTTTTACATTTTTAAAGATAATAATTTCAAGTAAATTCTCTGTGGCGTATTACAGTTTCTTACGATCATGCTGTCCTGTAAATCTTCCAACAATAGCAATAAGGTCAGTGAGAATTGAACATATTAAATAAGCCTCACTCAGACACATCTTGTGCTGCCAGATGAAAGTGAACACGTTCTTTACCCCAGGATTCATGAAGCAAGCCACTCTCACTGCTACATCCTCATCATCTCTGTTATTATCAGAGTTTGAAATGTTGACTTTGGCTTCATAAAATAGTCAAAGTAGTGTTGCAATATGACCAGCAGAGGGTGCTACTGTGCACATGTTATAATTCAACAGGACCACTCATCTCTCTCACACGCTCTCACAACTAACTCCTGACAACTCAATGGCCATGGTTCCTTTAGAAACGTTGCACTATATAATCTTAAAGACATTTAAGCTTGTTGTCGCCCATCTAGCTTCCGCTTGTCTTTTTTTCATTCCAGCGTTGTTGAAGAAAGATCTGAAGAAAGCAAATGTTACAGAGGCCAGAGTGACCTTCACATATGGTCCTTTGCAGACGTGTGTATGCACACTTATAAGAAAGGAAAACAGCACCAATACCATATACCATATATTGTATAATATGATGCTGTGTTTTGTTGTTGCTTAAGCATGATCAAGATTTTAATTCTTTCCTAAAACTATTTGTAGCAGTGTCACTCTGAGTCACTAACTTTCCAGTGAAGACGTGAGGTGGTCGGAGAGAAGAAAGAGAAGCAAGACAAATACACAGTTATAGCTTCAACACCCCCGCCACCAGTGGAGAACCCATCCAGAGACATTTTCACTTAAGTCTTATAACTACAAACTGTGAAAGGTGTCGCAACCACATCCACCCATATCTGTGATGTTGCTGTTTTACAAAGATCTTTGAATAATAATCGAGATACATACAGAGCAACCAAAGGCCGTTTCATATTAGAATTTTAGACAGAATCAGAAAACATTAATGACTCACTTTTACATGTCCTCTAATGTTGGTACTAGAATGTACCATAGCAATGTCTTATCCTTTTGATTACATTTGGATCAAGACTAGATGAATTAAACTAATGTTAAAAGCAGGAATTGATATGAGGCAGCAGGTCATTAGTTTATCATAAAGAAAGAAGAAATAGGGTGAAACAGCTGTCCGACTCTATCCAACAAAATCTACCTGTCAGCACCTGTAAAGCTCATTTATTAATATATCTTGTTTGTTTAATCCACACAAAGTATAGAAACACAATTGCCAGTTACTATTGGACAGAGCCACACCAGCAATTTCCCCATGTTTGCAGTATTTATGCTAAGCTAAGCTAATCAGCTTGCCCTTCTTGTCTAACCATCCTTAAGAAATTGATTACATGTGTTTCAAATATTCCTTCAAGCACAGTTAAATGTACAAAACCCTTTAAAAACGATAAGAAATTTCCGTAATGAAAAAAAAAATTAGTCTATGCATGTTTTTTTAAGTACAAGCAGAAACATGTCATCACCTTTTAAGATGACATGGCGAACTTGATGGGAAGAGAGGCAGAGGTGGTAGTAGAGTGTAATTTGGTATGTTATTGTAAGTGGGTGACGTTCATTTCCTGTTTGGCTTGACCTTCACCTGGACTGCAAAATACACATAATGACACAAGAAGTTCAATGGTGGGAGTGCATCTGAGATGCTGATCCTCTCACTTCACCTTTGTCCACACACGTTTCTGTTCTCTTGGGTTAATGTCTGACGCCTTCACCCTCATACAGTCAAACCACAGGAAGAAGGTAGAGAAGTGAGAACTCATCTAGATGCTATATCATATGCACAAGGTTGAGCAGTGGTAGAGCACGATGTAATGTCTAACCACTGTTTAGATGTTGGGGGGGATTTCAGAACAGACCGATGTTAAATCAATGGTCAACGCCTGGAGGGACTATCCGGAATAAGACAGAACTACAGAGCTGACACTTTATCAATCAGAATGAAGATCATTTCTGTCTTCTCCTGTCTTCTTTATGGTAAGTGTGTTAATGGCATAATCCATTAAGTAACTCAAAGACGCTTTAACGCTGGTCACATGATTTAATTGCAGCAGCTACGTGGACCGAGGGAGCAAGCATCAATGTGGAGGGATTCGAGCTGGGAGAAGTCTCGTTCCGGTGTTCACACAAACTTGCCTGGAAAAACCATAAATACTTCTGCAGAGATCCATGTACTAGCAGTAAAGATGTACTGGTTACTGTAGAAGCGGGCACGAGAGTGGAGTCAGGGAGGGTGACTCTGGTGGACTCGGGGAATGGAGACTTCACTGTGACCTTCAGTCAGCTTCAGCTGTCAGACTCTGGGAAATACTGGTGTGCAGTGGACAGGCCAGGGTTTGATACGTTCACTGCAATACATCTAACTGTCAATGAAGGTACATGCATGGTTTTATCACTCTCACCTTAAATAAGATGCATTCACTTACGTACTGCACGATTTTGACGTATTTGATTTGAACATTTCCATTTTATGCTTGAACATTTCCATTTTATGCTTTTCTTTTTTTTTTTTTTTGGGGGGGGGGGGGGAGACTTGTTTCTTTCTTCTTCCAATCCCAATTTAATGATTACATATTAATCTTGTGACCATTACTTTTCTCACAACCCCCCAGGACTTAACCTATCATGTGACCCTTTGGAGGGGGCATGATGGCTATCTAAGTGTACATAAAGCAGTTAAAACTGGCTCCACCTCCACCATCTACAGTAAAATGGTACTTAAGCATTTATGCGTCAGTATTAATAATCTAATATTGATAAATTAATACATCACTTATGAGGGACAGTTTACTGCAGAGTGAGTACTTTTATTTTTTATACTTTTACTTAAGTAGGTACCACTAGGTAGTACTTGTATTGAGATATTTTTTATGTTGTTGTATTTGTACTTTTACTTACATAAAGTTTCTGAATACTAATCCCGACAGCTGTCGCAAACAAGACAACTACTGCCATGTACCAACCTTCTCCTACATGGACATATCAGGACATTTCCAACTCAACACAGTCAACATCTGGAGCAAACCTTTCAACAGGTAGGAAGAAAACATCAAATCTTAATCTTTGCAACTATAAGTCATAGATAAACTTACAGAAAGTAATTCTAATTCCACAGTCTCAAACTACACTCATGGAGGAGAACAGAGCATCAGCACAGGTGAGTTTCTATCCTATAATCTGACATGCAGAGTCAGTGCATGAACATCAGTTGGTGACCGACACTTGTGGATATGTAAAACTGTTGATCCATCTTTTTTGTTTTTGGCCAGGCACTGTGTTGTACTCTACTATCGGGGTTGTTGCCACCCTCACTATCTTAGTGTTGGCTATGTGCTTCAGGAAACACAGAAGAAACTCAAAACCTCAACCACAATTTTGCAGCACAGGCCGTGTCAGTGCAGATGAAGGAGAGGTAAGAGACAGAAACTGAGGCTCAGCATGTGTCTCAGAGTGGCTCCTCACAGCACAATGACTGTCTCCCCAGAGAAACATGACAGTTGTCTTGACAGCCAATGAAATCAAGTTGTCGATGACCAAGTTTCTTTTCCTGGTTTCGGTGGTCAGTGTTTGAGCAGGGGTTTTCCAAACAGTCCACCAGCCCACATTTCTTTTGAATCTGTAGAGTTTTTACAAAGGTAATTCTTTAAAACCGCAACTAGTCTGTGCTGACAGTGGCGCAAGAGTGTTGCATTAAATAAAAGGAATTTTAAGAAATACGCTTTCTCACCTTTGCTGACTGAAAACAAGGCTAAATCATTTGTAGTGTTTCTTTACGTCCTGGAGTCTGTGATGGAGTCCAAGAAATAGGCACATACATAACCTCCCTCAAAAAAACACAACTTTTCATTTTACTCTTTGGTTTTGTGTTTTGGATTAAACTGGTAGATTTTTTAGCTTTAGAGATGCTATTTTTTTTTTTATTACTTTTAGACAGAGTCAGACTAACTGTTTCCCCTGTAACCCTACCAATTTAGATTTTTGTCATGATGTGTTCTGATGTTCCACTTTGCAGAATGTTATATGTGTAAGTCTTTATTAGGCTAATTAATGCAAGTGGCATTGCATTACATCAGTAAACTTTACATTATATCTATATGTGTTTTACGGTGTAGATTCAATACAGATACATGGTTAAACTGAGCCCAGCAAGACGTAGAACAAACAAGAACTAACACTGCTGTTTTTTGTCTTTGTTACTTTTCAGCAGGCCGACAGTGAGTGCAATGAGACTGACGAGGCAGTGCAGTCCATAAAAAAACTATCCGAGAGGTTCTCTTGTGCTCACCACCCAAAACACGACCCACCGGCATCTGCATCCACAGAAGTCGAGTGCAGCGGGTCGTTTCATATCTATGAAAACATCTGCTGCTCCACAAGCACCGGACATTCGAGATATTCAGCTGCAAACGTCCAAGACAATCATGACATCAACTCTGCAATGGCGATCTACATCAAACCTTTGCCGCCTATAATATCTGAAAGAAGTGTTGATAGCTCCCTTGGGAAACACTCAAATATAGCCAGAGCAGCTATAGAGAGGAGTACAGGCAATGCATCTGCTCATCACACCAGATCTTGCACTGACGCAGGAGTGAGATCCAAATCACTTTGGTTTGGTTTGGATGTATCAGGAACAATCTGAGCTGCTCTCAAAGATGTGATTAATAGGAGTTAATGCATTGATGGATGACTGATCTGCAGGTCCTAGTGTGCTTCTAAATTTATGAGCAACATTTATCTCTGACTCTTAAGTATTTCTTTTTGTTCATTTACAAGGACATGCTTCTGGAAGTAAACAGGTTCTGTCTTTGCATTGTTTTAAATTCACTTCATGTCCCTGTGTCTACAGAAAGACAGTCTTACTTTTAACAGTAAAAGGGAAACAAAGCAATGCGTTTTCCTGGCATGCTGAGTTACTTTACAGACTTGTGAACATTTGTCTTGTATTACTTGATAGTTAGTACTTTATAGAGTAGAGTGGGGAAGGAAAGATGGGCGAAGGTGATGATTCAAAGCTCAGAGAGATATGGATGTACGCAATAACTGGTATACTTTACAATATCATGAATTATATACCCATATTAAAAGTTGCTTTCATGAAGCTTAAAATCTTTTGATGAAACTGCTAGGTTGAGTCCTTTGTTGTCATTTAAGACTTCACATCACAGGGTGCACAGGACTGCATTCTGTGGTAAAGTATGATAAGGTGCTTTGAGCTGCATTTCATGTATGGAAGGTGCTATGTAAATAGCTTAGTACTAGTCTTATTATTAATGCCATTTTGTCTGTATGCACAAAAGAAAGAAACACCCACAACACAGAAATTAGGGTCAGATGTTTGAAGACATATAGAAAATGTAAATGTAATATTTATATCCTGAACAATCTGTGGGGCTCAGGGAAAAACAATGTCTACAAATAAATTATGTTCTTGTTTCTTCACCTTTCGTGTCCATTTGAACAAACAAGCTACAAATATGTGTTTTTGTAGAACCTGACTGAATCTAGATAAGACTCCAGAGAAGACTGAAATCTGAGCAAAGACTTTGTTGTTGTTGTTGTTGCTTTTGTTTTGACAGATAGCCATGATATGCATCTCATGAATGGTATGATTTTGGGACAGGAGAGTGTGTGAGTATGGAGAAGGAACTTTAACCTTCAATAAGCCAGTGGCAGTAATAAGATGTGTGTGTACCATAAATACACATAGCTCCACTTTTGGGCTGATGCCCCCATGTATATGTTGAAGCTTCTGACTTTGGCGACTCCTAGTGGTCATTCATTATGAAGTGGAAAGAAAGAATGTTTAAGGCTTACTTGCTTGAATAATGTAACAAAAGGCATTCAACAAAAGGCTTCTCCTTCTTGAATTTTCATCTGATAGAATACTAAAGGGAATGTGGGAAATTTAGGAATGGATGAACGTCAAGAGGCAAAGATTTTTTTTATTTTTTTTAAAAAGCAATGAAAGAGAGTGAAATTTAAACATAACAGTTACATAAGCTCTATGTTTTATTGCTTATTTTTAACATAATACATTTGATCCTAATATGTTTCATGGCATCAGTCCTGAATTTATGGGCAGCAGAACAAGCTTCATGGCCGACATGATACTCATCCAGCAAACACATAAGTAACTTCATTCATGTGTCTGGCCACCTGGCAAATATAAGTCCAATATTCTCTCTGTCTTTTAACATTATTTCTATCACTATCGACTCCTGAGAAAATATCTGCCAAATATCTGCTCCACTCCCCCATCCAGTTGCTAAATGTGCCTGTTTGCTGTTCAGCACCAGGCAGCCAGAGACATTTGGCTTATTCTCTGATGAGGGTGGTGAGAGTAGTGAAAACAGTACAACCAAAACAATCGGCTTAAAAATGCTAAAATGCTACATGGAGTTGTTACCTGCAGAGTGTGGTGGTAATTCTGTGTGAGTTCATCACTGCGAGCGAATGGTTATACATACATAGCCTTTGATCCATTGTTAATAAAAACATTAATTGGTGCAGCTTTAATTGTTAATCATTTCCTAATGCTCTATAGATCAGTAATAACATTTGGGTTAGCACACTGTGAAAAATCTCTTTGGCTTCTGTTGATCCTCCTCACACCTACTTATTAGGAAGTGGTTCCAGACAGCTATGCTGATGTCAAGAGCAAGTATGACTTAAGTGGATTAAAGAGGAGGATGGGATTGCCTTGAAAGATGCTGAAGACAATGATTTCCACATGTGTCGGTACGAAGAATAGGTCACATGCACACATAAAGGTCACGTTTTGAGTGGCCGTCATTTCACTTTCATAGGTTGAACATGAAAGAGGAAGAGGTCGAAACACACGGACATGGAAACACCTAAGTACAGACACGAACACAGTCGTTAGTCCTGGTCGCTGCCTCGCTGTGTTGCCGGAGAAGAATCCGAGTGTTTGGACTGAAGGTAAACTGGGAGTAATGGGAGTGACCTGGATCTCATGGAGAACAACCACAACTGTCATCATCACTATACTACAAATCCCAGGTGGGCTGCGTGCTGTACATTTAGACCTTTAAAGCTGATGTAATAGACTACACACATGATTTCATGATTATACAACTAACGCAGCTTATTCTGACCGACAGCTGTGATCGGGGTCAGAACCACTGTCACCGGCGTGGAAGGTCAAGGAATTGACTTCAGATGTGATTATGAAGATGGCCAGCAGAGCGATGCTAAGCGCTTCTTATGTGCTGATGGCAATGTGTCCAATCCCCTGATATGGACAGACAAACACAACCAGTGGGTGAAGAGTGGACGTTTCTCTCTGTACGACAACACCACCGGAGCCTTCTTCATCATCAGGGTGAACGAGCTCACCTCAGAGGACAGCGGGACGTACTGGTGTTGGGTGGACGTCAGCTCTCACCGTTATAATATCAGTGCCATACAACTGAATGTTAACCAAGGTAGAGTTTCTCATGTCACAGCACAGGATCACTTTGATAATTCAACATGTGGGCTCTTCTCTTATGTCTATTTCATCCATATGTCTACTTCATCCATATGTCTACAAGAAAATCTGTGATCTGGTTAGTGTACAGCTAAAAAAAGACTGATTCTGTCCACGTGATGATTGTGGAACTAAGTAGTGTTACTTTTCCCATACATGTTCCTCTTTTTCTGAACTTTCAATTTCTATATATAAATGTAAAGCAGTTATCTTTTTGCTGCCCTTCATACAACAGCTAACCCTTCAGAAAGCCATCCACGTTACGGTAAGCGACATCTGTTTATCTGCAGATGAGGTTGCTTTATCTGTGTGTTTATTTTATTTTTGTATAGAAACAGCTTTTATTGTATTTGCACTTTCCAGTAACACCTTCACCCATCTTTCGCGAGGACTTCAAAGTGGACAGTGAGTGACATGTGTCTGTGTGTCCATCTGCTTTCACAGCGTTCATAATAATAAGTGTGAATCTTGGGTAACTTCAGCTGCTGTTCTCTCCTGCAGAGCTCAACCTGCCGCTGTACCTGACTGCAGTGATGTGTGTGCTTGCCATACTGACCGTGTGCCTGTTCACACTTTGTCATCTGCTGGCTATTAAACACCAAAGATCAGGCCCGCACCACGATACAGAGGTTTGTCCATGACAGAAACCTTTTGGCAGCATGTCTCTAGAGATGGAAGTGTTGATCAGAGAATCAGAGAATAATAAAGCAGTTCACAGTCAGCAGGTTTCTGCACATCCCACAGGCATCATCTGACTATGAGACAATGACATCAGGTGTGAGAACTGAGCCTGAGCTCTGCTGCAGCTGTTCGGATCCAGGATGTGCCGGCCGTCCAGCTCTTCCGCCTCCATCGCCCGACCCCTGCTCCCACTTCACGGCAAAGCATCGGGAGTCCACCTCCACTCTCGGCCTCGGCGAATATGTCGATGTGGATGTACCAGGGCACGGCCAGTACCAACATCTGGATCTCAGCCAGTTAGAGGAGCACATCTATTACTGCCTTAATGGAAACAGTGGGTCAAAAGATGAACACCTGGGAGTCAAAGAGCAGATTAACTGTTGATGCTGTAACAGGATATATTTACAACTTGTATATTTGATATAATTACAAACTTTATCGTTAACCTTCGTTTTCTTGCCACGTTCCCACATCTCAGTTATTAACTTGTCAGTAATGTGTTGTTACAAGTATTATTGCTGGGATTGATGGCCAAAACTGAAACAGAAAGACCCAGGTTCTTTACTGTGCAAGAATGAAACAAAGAGCTGAAGGGATGTTTACCATTTCAAAGTTTTTATTTTTATATTTAGCAAGTAAAGTTTTTATAGTGTTTTTGCTGTGTTTTATTATTTCTGGAGATGCCACAGTCTGAGCAGGACTCTCAGCTCGAGCAGAGTTACTTAGAGTTACTGCTTCATCATTTATTTCACCAAAATAAACCACATGCTAATATCTGAGGGTGTCCTTGTGTCAATTATTCACTGGCCTAACAGATCTTAAACATTCACGCTGAGACAGGCAAGAGATGGGAGAGATGTTCTGACGCTTCTCACGTGGTTTAAATCTATTTGTAGCGAGACTTAGAGAGAAAGTGCAGCAGCAAAGAGGAACCCATCACAAGTGCAAAACTGTAGTTCATTTGGAGAGAAATACAAAGACATTAAATGAGGGTGAGATGATAAAAAAGGCGAACAAATGGACAAAAACCTGTGAGTCTCCTGGGAGGTGAATTTACTGAGATGAATTCTTTTGTCCCTCTGTCTCTCTTCTCTCTCTGAAAGCTTGCTGTCTTTGTGGTTTGAGTTTTCTCAAGTGGATGTGTTTTTCAAATTCATGATTTTGTGTAATTCCTACTGGCTTGCCATTGTTTTTTAGCCTATAATATGAACTAAATGACTTTGAATCTGCTAGGATTATGTTTTGAGATAGGTGCTTTTAAAGCTGCAGCCTTTTCCAGCCCTGAAGGGCTTTGCACAGGTTGATAAATACACAATGCACTGCACAAAATTACTTTTTCAGATCTTTTTTTCTTGCGAAACATTGTATAGTTTTACCTCTTCAGACTTAAAAAAAATGTTTAAATAAAAGCAATCAAAACAGAATAAATGCCTGCAACTCATAGCCAGAAAGCAGAAACGTCAGAAGCCTTCAAAATTTGGGAACCACTTCTTTAAAGAACAGGAATAATCTTTCATGTTGGTATGACTGAATGACCCTAGCGCCTACCTTGATGCCATATAACCTGCAGCTTTGTACCAAATAGCTATGTAGCATACATTCACAAACCACCATCAGCAAGTCACAAACTCACAAGCACTGCAAACCCAAGCACTTTAAAAGCACACAGTATGTACACAACCAACCAGCAACGAGAGGGAATCAAATTGTAGCATTTTCTAATTTTCCATTATGTTTTTTCCCCCACTATTTTCATTTCATGTCTGTTCTGTACACACATGTATTGTATGTCTGTCTCTCCTGGAAGAGGTCTCCCTCCTCTATTGCTCTTCATGAGGTTTCTTCCAATTTTCAAAAGGATTTTTGCTGAAATGTAAATTGTAAATGTGATGTGAAAATGCAGTTTTCATTTCACAGGGATTTCTAATTTTCTTAATGTGTCATCACACCACATACATGAAATTTCCTTGACACTGTCCTTTCCTTGACATTTTCTTCTTTGTATTTACTGTGTCTTTAAGTTTGTGGTTGACTACTGCGAAGAAGTGGACTGTGTTCTCACCCCACCACCCACAATAAATTGATGCACATAAACACTCATACAGCTTGAATAAGATGGAAACTGAAAAAGAGATATGAACAAAGGAAGAGGCCACAACAGAAGCTTCACACCCTTAGCTCTAACGTTACACAGACACACACACTATGATAACTCTCAAGACTTGAGACTGGTTCATTTATGGGCTCCAGTAATGCCTCTTGAAAAAAGCATGAAAAGCATCAACTGGTTTTAGACCCGCTAGTTTCAGATTTGGTGAATAATCACAATGAGGAAAATGCTTCTTCTCAGCATCTGGCTGTTCTCTGGTGAGTACTGAACATGTTTCAGCAGCAAGGTTAAAATGTCCTTCCGCATTGTTGCTGTTGCTTTATCATACCATACCACTTTGAATATAATTAACTAAATTAAAAAATGATCTCCTGTGTATATTTTTCTTTGCAAGCAGTCAGATGCAAACATCCAAAAATTCATTTATCAGCCCAGGAGGGAGGACTGGTCAAGATCTCCTGCCATTATGACTCTGGGTATGAAACATACCCAAAATATTTCTGTAAAGGTGTTTATGGTAAAAGGAGTACTGTAATTCACACCACAGGCAAAAAAAACGAGAGCGTGCAAAAAGGGAAATATTATCTCTTTGATGATACCAAACAAAGAATCCAGCACGTGACCATCTATAACCTGAACCTGAATGATGGTGGGACATATTGGTGTGAAATAGATACAAGAGGGTTTGATCCTAAAACAGAAATCGAGCTCAGAGTCTACAAAGGTATGTCAAATTTAGATATTCTCTCTCTCTGCTATTTTTCTTTCTTATTGCTACACTTTCTTTCATTTCTCCTGCCTCAACACCTTTTGTCGTTCTCTGACAGCTCCTCCACCTCCCGAACCTCCGCAGGTCGACTCAAACCTTCCTCTTTCAACCACAGTTCAAGCCATCAACAGGAACCAGCAACAATCAGCAAGAATTACAGGTTCTTTTAAATCATATGTGACACACTATATGTCCATCTTTTAGAGATATGCATGTAAACACATTTTGATTTGCAGTCTGTTTTCTGGTGGCTTCTCTTCCTCAGTGTCAGAGAGTGCCAGTCGTACAACACTGTGGTCCACACCACCTCAGGGTACAGGTAACACATCACACTATTTGATGCATGGTTATTGAAAAAAAAAGCCAAATTTTATTCTCTTTGTTGGGGATCAAAAAAGTTATACTACTACTACTACTACTATTAATAATAATAATAATAATAAGCTTACATTTTATACTGAAAAGAAGTATGAAGTAGCACTCATAATAAATGAAAGAGTGCTTTGGATTCATGGTTTCAGGAAACCTCCCTCCGGTGGTACCACTGCTGGCAGGGAAGGAGCTGTACTCGGCTGTGGCTGCTGCTGCCGTCCTGCTGCTCAGTCTGTTGCTGGTTTTCTACTGTAGGCTGAGGAAACACAGACACGATAGAGCAAGAGGTAAGAGGCATCAATTCAACTTCTGCAGCATGACCCAGTGATCCTCTGACTTTAAATCAGGGGACATATTATTCTACTATCAGCCTCAACCATTTTTCCTGGTCTGTGTGTTTATCCCAGCAACATTTGGATGTGAGGCAGAAACCTGGATCAACACATGCAATACGGTGAGTCTTTCTGTGTCTTGTGAGCTTGATTATGTTTGAGTTTATGAGGCCTTTATTCAAAACTTTGTGTATGTGTCCTCCAGCAGCCTGTGCACACGGAGCATCACAACCGGGGTCAGCAGAGAGAACTGGACCCATCAGTCAACGTCAGTTCATCCGACTGCACATACGCAGCAGTAACCAGTCGCAGAGCTCCAGGAGCCCACGCACCCATTTGTCATCCAGTCCGAAGCCAGACTCAGATGGCTAATCCCGTGTTCAGCAGCTCAATCAGTTCCTGTCTGCAGGATGAAGCTTCTGCACGGACGATCGATCAGCACAGGGAGAACGTCTGCCGTGTCAGCAGCCTCTCCACTGAGGCCGGGGACCAGCACAAGAGTGAGGACGTCCATTTGGTCTACTCAGCAGTCTGCTTCAACACAGAGAGAGGCAGCCAGGCCAGGGGACAGATCAGATCAGCTGATGTGTACGCCACCATCAGGCACCCAGAGACGTAGCACCTGCTGATCTTATTGCTGCTTTATATACTCATTTATTGGTTTATTAGTTTGTCAATCATTTGTGTAGTTCTATGGTGGGTTTGATACAAGTGATCAGTGTGCTCTTATTCAATGCATTATTTTATCACTCTACATACACTTGCTTTTATGTGTGAAATTAAAAATTAAAGTGTTTTGAAATTTAAATTCTTCCACTGCGTTACATGTAATTGTGCTGCACCCTCTCTCTCTCTTACCAAGCTTTATTCCATGTTTACAAAAATCTTACAGCAGGTCTAATTTATCCACCAGCCCTTTTGTAGACACTGTGTCAGGAGGAACAGGTGTGTCAAAATTTGCAATGCTGAGATTTTAAACTCCATGAAAGAATATAACGTTGGGCTCCCATAGATATCCCATGAAGGCTACATTGCTGCAGCAAATCAAACCTGCAAAACCCATTTGACAACCACAAATGATCATTTTCACAGGCTGGAATCTCCACTGTAGTCGGCTACTTGCAACTGGCTTCCACATTAAGCCAGGATATTATTAACAAAATTATATTGTAAAGATTTTGTTCTCTTTTTTAAGCCTTTTTGTGACTGCCTTTCCTTTTCCACAGTTAGTACGTATGCAATGCATACAATTAGGCATGCAGCTCGCTACTTCCTCATATACAAGAACTCTGAAAATGAACATTTAACATGATGAATGCAATATACACTGATGCCATGCCATCTTCAAGAAATTTAGATTTTGAACATAAGTTATTAGAAGTGAAAAGATTTCTTTCCTTACCTCCAGTTTGGTCTGTCTGTCTTGTTGATCTTGCGCCATGTCTCACTCAATTTTCATGTAGTAACTTTTATTGGTTAGTTACTAGTTAACTTAGTTACTAGGATCAATAATCAAATCATAAAACAATGCATTTCAATTGGCTAAGAATTTTTGATGCCCATCAATGGAGCCTGAGTTTCATTGGATTAAATCTAAATTTATTTCATGTGAATTTTTTACAATAGTTGATACAGTGTACTTTTATTTGTTTTACAGTAAATTGAGTGAGGCACGCACGGGTGGCGTACTATAAAAGCAATTTTTGGAAATAGGATCAAGAAAACAAATTTGTTTTGCTGATCACATGTGGATACAGGTTTTTGATTGTCTATTAAAACAAGCTTTGAATATTTCCACCGTGCAGCACTCGCTCTCTCTGGATAGGGTCTCCTCATATAACAGGTAGATCACTAGAATGCCTGCAGTCAGGATATAAATAGCTGATATTATAATTATTTTGATCCAAAGATAAGAGTGACATTGTGGACATTGTTCTGTGAGGTACAACTATCTTTGGTTTCTGTGTAAGCAGATGAAGAGATCATGAGATGCAGCAGCTGGATAATTACTCTGTACATGAGTCAACACTCTCTTCATTTCTCTGTATCACTCTACCTACACCCTCATTCGAAGATGCAAATATTTCAAGTTGCTTGCTGTAAAGGAGAAGCTGACACTGTCTTGTTTGTGCAGAAGGACAGAAGGTGTGACCGAGGAAGTGAAACAGACAGATCAGAACGTGCATCAATGTCATAACAAATGACAATAGAGAAATTAATATTAATATCTGATAAAGTAGGGTTTGAACTATAGGCTGCAAAAAGCTGGACTGAGACAATGGGAATATCACTAAAAGTCATCATCTACTTTTTGACAGGTAATTATTATTCTTCTCTGTGTGTTTTTCTTCCACAAGTGTGAAACATCACTTGGCAAAAACCTGCTGACTGAAAAAACTTTTTCTTCTTCTGCACTTTTTTTTTATTTTTATGACAGCCAGTATGAGTTTATTGCCCGTGACAGGAAACCAAAGAGCACCTGCCAGCATCACCTGTAAGTAGAATGACAATATAAAGCATCATCCAAGGTATTCTTACACACATTAGATTCTAGCTTGTTTGATGCCAAAGCAAAATACCAGCACAAAGATCAGTCATGGGGTGGCTGTGACCCTGGAGGTAGCCTCAGTGTATGAATGTGTGTGTGAGTGTGTGTGTCACCACTTACTTTGAGCATTCAGTAAGACTAGAAAAGCACTATATAAATGCAGTCAATTTACTCAAGTACTGCACTTGAGTACAATTCTGAGGTACTTCACAGAGAATAAAATACTTTTTTACTCCACAGCAGTTTAATAATTTACAGACAAAACATGAAATCTGTAGCCTGTATAATGTATAGTGGTTAAAATTTGCTTCATTGTAAGAAAAAAAAGAACCTGAGACACTTGAGCGACAGATGTTGATATATCAGTGGGCTGAAGGGAAATATTGTGTGGGTGGTGCAGATGGCTGGCTCGCCTATATCATAAGGACTACACCCAAAATACACCTAAAAATAACCAGAGGTATTTCGCTTTTTTTTTTTTTTCAATGAAACTATATCCCCATCACTCACAGTAGCCATCTTTCTCAGCTCAGCTGCCTGTTCCACTAGTAGGGACTGTACATCACCTCTATACAGCATCTCTGTATCAGTTTGATAACAGGAAGGGTGTCTGTTTTCACTTTCTTCTTTCTTCACAAATATTAACTGAAGATGTTTTCTAAAGTTTGATTGTTACTTTTTTAATCATTAATATTCATGGTTATAGAGAAGTTCTGTTTGCTTTAATATAATTCATTAACTGAACAGTTACTCATATAACCTTTATACTCACCTTTATACTACGCCATTTTTTGCACATTGAGCACATTCTGCACTTTTCCACTTCCTGCTATATTTCTTTTGATACTTCATGTATGAAATATTTTACACGACAGTCCAGAAAGCAAGCGTTTGTGGTGTGGACAGCTTTGGGTTGACATGAACGTTCAGGCATTGGAGTGTGAGAAAATTAGATTTATATAAACATATGCCCACTTTGAAAGTTCAGCCTTCAGTTTCATGCTCAGATATGTGTTAACTCTCTGGCAGGTCTTAACAAACCAGAGACCCTCAAAGCAATTCATGGAGGCTCTGTTACCATCAACTGCAATTATCAAGGAGAGAAAGACATCATGGTCCGACAATTCTGCAGGGAAGATAAAAACTCTCAATGCACAAATCTAATATCAACACACAAAGCACTTAACACAAAACGAGACAGGTATTCTCTTAAAGACAACAAAGAGCAAAGAGTCTACACGGTGACCATATCCACACTGACCAATGCTGATGCTGGAAGCTACCGGTGTGCGGCAGAAACACAGAACCACAAGCCTACTACATGCCTAACTCTGATCAACCTGCGTATTTTGAGTGAGTCCTGATTCAAAACTAATCAAATGTATCTCAAGCTTATATGCACAAAAACACATTTCAACAAAAAAGTGGTACCATTGATCTCAATTTTTTTCAGAATGGGATGACATTCCATCAAGGGCAAAAACCTTTGGCATCGGGGATCTTGTAAGGATCCACTGTTGCTATCCAAAGAGCCACAAGAACAATGAGAAGTTCCTGTGCAAAGGGGAGAATCCTTTCAGCTGCAAGAAACTGATACATACAACACATGAGGACAGAGGTGTGGATCAAGGCAGGTTTGGCATAAGGGATGACAAAGAAATGAATTGCTTCGATGTGTCAATCAAGAATGTGAACACAGCTGACTCTGGAACGTACTGGTGTGGCTCTGACAAGACGTGGCAATATGTTGAAGACATGAAAACACGTCTGAGTGCAGGTGCGTACATTGAGCACTTTATATACTAAGACATGTATAACTTATTCACTCTGTACCTGCATGCAGCAAATGCAGTACAGCAATTTAATCAGTGTGTGTACAGTAATTTTGCAGGTTTTTAATATTCACTTAGCTAAAAGGTCTGTTTACAATTTTTGTTTGTCACACAGCTGCAAAACTGTGTTCGAAAAATAATGGAAAGAGATAGTGAGAAAGAGATTCAATAACATGGCTGAAATTAGAAAGACAATGTAACTATTTCCATTTCCATGAAGTACATTTACTCATTTAGTACAATTTGAGAAATACTTATACTTCATGTGAATAGTTCTACCACTTTATGGTTCTACTCCATTACAGCTACAGGTTGGAGTTACTTTTCAACATACTAAATATATGATCAGGTTATATAATTTATCACATGGTTATAGAAACAATTTCCCAGCAGCAACATTAAAATTGTGGTTCAGATTTCAGTCCTGGTGATTTTGGCGACACCAGTGGTTATTACATGAAGTGCGGTTTAATACTACAGCAAACAGCACTGTTTGAGCTGCTGCTTTGTCAGAAATATGAGAGAAGAGCTGCTGGTGTACGGGTTTACCGTGCAGCCAAACCAACCCATGTTAAAGGTGTGTGTTGGAATGTGCCTATTGCAAAAACAATACGGATGGTAAATGGTATCAAAAAATACTAAAAATGCTGCTTACATGTAAATATATAAATAATAAAAATAAATAAGTGTAATGTACTCATATAACATTGACAGGAGCCATCCTATTACATAGTAAGCACTTTTACTTCTGATTCTTAAAGTAAATGTTGCGTTTAAGTTAACGATACTTCTTCTACTGAGTATTTCTGAATGAAATTGATGAGAGAAAGTAGTATAATGACAGTGATGGATACAGGACCTGGAGTGGGAACAGAAGTCAGGGCAGAGATGGGAGATGGAGTGAGATGAGCTTCTTGCAATAAAAACATCTGACTGCTTGTGTTATTTTTTACTTATGCCTTTCGCCACATCTGTAACCTTCTGACTTTGTACCCTCCCACAGATGGAGGACACACGAGCACCACAACAACATCCCAAAAGCGAACCACCCCTTCACTGCCCGGGCCAAACCCAGGTGACCTCATCACTTTTACTAAAAAAACAGCTGTTTTTTTAATGCTTCCCTAAATATACACAAACTTCCTCCTGCTCAAACACACACTGGCACAGCCTCAAATTCATGCATGAATGCTGGGAACCTCAGCTGACAGCATGTTAGTAGTTTCTACTGTTGTGTTACTTTTGTTTGCAGCTGTGATCGGCGGTGTGGTCGGGTGTCTGGTACTGCTACTGATACTTGGGGTTGTACTTCTACTGGTCAGACACAAACTTCCCAGAGTACATGGTGAGGAATGGAAATTTGGCAAAAGCATGCCATGAATACACAAACACATACATTTTATATGTATTTGATCGTCGTTGGTAGTCTATCAAAGTAAACTTCTGAAATATAGGATTAATAATAATAAATTCACTTACAAAACAGATTGTGTGAATTTAATGATGGATGACTGGATTATTATTACAATTACATTTTTCAGATTGAAATGAACAGCTTTACTTCCACATGATGTTTGACTGTTACTTTGAATGCAGACAAATAAAAATATCTTGTTTCCATCTATTCAAATATTGTGTTTCTCAGTGTGTTGTGCTGCAGATGGATCATCAGATCACAGGACAAATGCTGGAAATAACACAGAGGTGTGTTTGTGTGTGCATTTGTGTTTATGAATTTGCATATGAGAACAACGGCTGCATCTGTCACACTACTCCCCCTTTTTCCTCTGCAGGGAAATAATGGAGATCACAACTATGAGGAGATACAGATCAGGAACCAGCAGGCAAGCTCAGGAGGTGCAGTGTCATCCGTTTATGCCACCGTCAACCCTTCCACAGATCAGCTCCACTATGCCAGTGTCAATTTCCAGAATGATTCTCTCAGTGTTCCTGACACAAATAAAAATGGCTCCTCAGTCTGTGACCGTCCCCCAGCTGCAGAGCAGACTCTCTATTCTACAGTCACAAGGCCTGGGGAAGCCTGAGGCAGACAGTCTCTCAGCTGTTGATGACAACTGTATAGTTTGAAGAATTTCCATTTGTCCTATGTACTCTACATACTGTCCACTCACTTAGAATGTAGAAAAGCAAATAACCTAATTAGCATATATTATGGCTGTGATGATGATGCTGTACTTGACTTGTCATTTGGATTACCACAAAGTAGTAAATATGGATAAGGCCGTCATTGCAGAAATTATTCCCAAATAAAAAAACACTTAGCCTAAAGGTAAAATGATGCAGAACCATTGCAAGAGGGATGCACATGATCAGGGTAGGAATGTGGAGAGCAAGTTGAAAGAATCTAATTCATGAAGGTACAATATTCAAACAAGAGCGCTCTGATTCTTTAGTTTTTCAATATTGTTGTATCCAGAGAACTAAAATCATACAGTTAGATTAAATAATAAAAGGTAGTGAACCAGGTAATAATTTGATACCTCATCCTAACTTCAGGATCAATCTGCTACGTGCTACATTAAAGCAAAGGAGAATGAACTGAGTAGATCTTATATTTTACAGGCAAGCAAACTCATTTATTTATTTATCAAATTCTGTTAATTTAAAACTCTTGTGGTTGCAACTATTTTTGTGTTTTCCTGTGAATAAACAGATTTGAGTGTCCTTATCTTTTACTGATAGAAAATATTCACTTTCACTGATTTCACCACTTTCAGTTAATCATGATGAGCAGCCTGTATACAGTATTAAAATCACTACATCTCTTCAATTCAATCTTATACAGCTTGTATGTAAGAGACGACATTTTCTTCCAGAACTTGTTTGCAATGCAGCGCCCTCTTCTGGTCTAACTGGTAATCAGCAGGTGTTGGCTTAGTGTGACTACTTTTCAGCCAAAGCTTTCACATGTTGTATGTATGTGTTATATGTTCAACACAAACTATGATCTCTACCTGATACAGAGAAATGCAACTAATCTGCATAGATTTTTGTTTCTTTTGTTGTTGTTTTGTTGTTTTTTTCCAGAAGTATTTATTGTCCCCAAGGGGCAATTTGGTTTTCAAACACTAGTCAACACAGCCAATAAACGTCCGAAGAAGAAACAAAAATCCTAAAGTACATATAATAAACATACTCTGGATGTCCTTAAAAAAAATGCTGAAATGAACTACGAATGTACTAAGAGTCCATCAGTCCTTTGTGAAAATGTGTAGTAATAGTAACAGCAACTATAACAATGGCTTGTTTAAAAACCCAACAACTGAGGGAACAAATGATCTCGGACTTTCCCTCCCAAGGAAAAATGTACCTTCTCCCTGATGTCAGATGAAACTCTGCATGAAGTGGGTGTTGAGAATGACCTTTGGCATTTGAGCGTCTCTAACTTGACAGACATTCTCAATTTTTCTATCTTCCTCTGTCTATTTTTTGAGTTTGCTAAACCAACAAATTGTCGTCTCAATAAAAAAAATCTGTTAATGTTACACAGCTATGCCACTGATAAAAGTGTGTGCTGTGACAGGAGGGTTTCAGGGGTGGTCAATAATAAGCATCTCTCTTTACCTTAGTGACATTGAGTTGTGGTCCAAAGGCTGGAGCATGGCACATCTCAGGGTCCTGCAGGAAGCTGACAGTCAGGAAACATCAGCAAACTTGATTTTGAACCTTAACCCTTTATAGGGCAAGTGACTATTTTTGGTAATTTCTGCACCATTTACAAAAGTGAAAAATTGCAAAAAAAATAAAATAAAATAAAAAAAATTACAACAGAAATAAAGTTTTCTTATGTCCTCCAATAACACTCTCCAATACTTTCAAAGTATTTCAATGAGTGCCCTACAAAGGGTTAAACATACTCTGGCAGCCATTGGTGTGGAGCACAAATAACAAGGGTGACAAAACACACCTCTGAGATGATCCTGTCAATGGAAAACATAAATGACACAAAGAATGTTCCTACCGGAGTTAAAACCAGATTTTCGCCCCGAGGCTAAATGTAACTAATATTTTCTTGATTAACAGATTAATTGTTTTTTGTGTTTGTTTTTTTATGAAATGTCAAAACACATAATCAATTTTTCCAGAGCTAGCCAAGGTGAACTTGTGACAACAGCAAGTTAATTGCAATGTAACATTTAATATATATGAATTAAAAGCAAGAGCTAATATCTAATAAAAGCCTGTTTTAAATAAAGGCCTGCTTTACTCTTCAGTGAGGTAGATGCTCTTCGTCATTGTTGAGGAATTTGTTAAAGCAGTGACACTTTTTGTTTTTGTGATTTCATTTTATTATTTTATTATGTACACAAGCAGACTTTTCATAGCTCCTGTTTCAAAGTTCACTGTATTGAAAAAAAAAAAGATGACGTCTGAGTGCATTGACAGACGGGCCAACTGACCAATGACAGAGGGTGTCGAAGCTGGGGGCGGGGCCACAGTCTCCGGCGGAGGCTGGGTGTCGCCTGACCGGATGATGACAGAAGTTTTTCGGTCTAATGTGGCTACTTTTCTATCATGCAGTCATCCAGCTGAGGACCTCGCCTGTGCTCTGACCGCAACCGGGACTCTGGACTCCAGCCTGCCGTGTGTTTTGGTTTTCATGAGCTAACCCGCAGACTGACACACAGCTGCGGTGCCATCTGGGAACTTAGTGGTTGGCTGGAGCTGCGACCCCCTCGGCTCTTCTTCTTTGACCGGGCAGGAGGGCAGCAGCACACCGAGGTTCCGCCATGGGAAACCGAGGAATGGAAGATCTCATCCCCCTCATCAACAAGCTCCAGGACGCCTTCAGCTCCATCGGACAGACGTGCAACCTGGACCTGCCGCAGATAGCGGTGGTCGGCGGGCAGAGCGCCGGGAAGAGCTCGGTGCTGGAGAACTTCGTCGGGAGGTTGGAGCCTTTATATGATTTACTGGATTCATGTGACTGCGTGAATGTGTTTTTTCCCCACTTTGTTCTTTGTACTTTGCGACGTTTTTTTTTTCAGACAAACTGCGCTCAGCTTTTGCGTAAAAGTCGCCAACTAAGCAGTTGGTTGCGCGCGCACAGTGGATTCTTTCCATGTCGGAGCTATTCGCCATCCGTGTTAACGCATAGAAACAGCTGTTGACAAAAAAACTGAGGGGAAACTGCTCTAAAAGTAACTTTGGTCTTGAGCTCCACATCCTTTATCTGTACCCTTAAGAATATGACGTCCTCAGCCGGAACATGGACGCTTATCCCCGCTGTCTCTGCTCCACATTAGGCCCGTTCTGTCAAACATTTACTGAGGCTGTTTTTCCATAAGACTACTGCTGCTTGTAAATGCATCTTTATAGGCCTCACATTGCTTGGGTCAGGTCAATGTTTCACTCACAAGGGTGAGGCACTGACAGATTGCTGCATGAGGTGAACACTGATGAAAAAGTCCCTGTTGAAAGTGAGGCTGATGATGAGTTTGAAGGAATTTGAATGAGCAATTTTTGCATGAGAAATAGCCTCAAAGCAACACCCACATTGATGCCACATGTTAGGATCACAGCTCAGTTTACAATAATGTGGAAATTGGCCACTTTGTTTTGCAGTTATAGAAACACAGGCATTGGAGAGAATCTGTTCCTGAGGAAAGAGAACAGGGGAAGAAAACATGGCTGATGTCCACAGAGGTCTAATCTGCTCAAGTTATCTGAAGCAGCTTTGTGAAAAGGGAACACTTTCCTCTCCTCTATGTCAGAATGATTTCACTTGTTGTCCAAGAGATAGGGAATGTTGATTAGGCAGCCACGTCTCCCTTTTTTTTCCCCTGCTGCCTTTTGTCTCCGAGTCCCAAGCAGTGGCTGGGGGAGACAGTAGGGGCATTGATGTGTTTGTGCCGGGGTCATCAGTGATGTCACCAGCTGCACTATCATGTGTATATGACACACTGGGTACCAGATACCCACAGAAGGCTGCTTAGCTGTTTTCATGTTTGTTAATTAGCCCAGTGGTACGCGTGTTGGCTTGTGAGATTAATTAATTTATTTTGTAGTTATTTTGGACCGTTTTTACAGTGCAACTAACATCTATGATCTGATCAATCAATTTGTCGTTTACCATTTAATCATGATAGACCTGTGGTTTCCAACATGGGGGTGGGGACCCCTCCGATTAACACAAGATTAACCTGACAGGTTATGAGATGAATAATGGGAAAGAAATGAATTTAAACACTGTTCATCACCACAAATTTCAGTTTGTGGGGGGGGGTTCGTTAAACTTTTATTTTGTTTGTGAAATGTTGAGTGTTTTTTTGTCTTCAGGCTTTTAAAAGATTTCTGGGCATAATAATCTCTGTTTTGGTCAGAAGACAGAGAGGTTGGGAATAGGGTTGTAATTAACAATTATCTTCAGCATTTATTGATCTGCTAATTTTTTCTAATTTTTAAAATTGTTTAGTGTCTAACAAGTTAAAACAAAATGAGCAACAGTTGTTCTGAGAGCCCAAGATGACGCCCTCAAATGTCATGTATGACTGATCGACAAGTCCAAAAAGACCAAATACAGTATAGTGTATCAGTATAAAATGATAGAAATCAGAAAACTACTACTCACATTCAAGAAGCTGAAACCAGAAAATGAAATTTTTGCTTGATTTTAAATGACAAACAATTAATCAATACTCAAAATTGTTGTAGATTAAATTTTCATCAATATAATCAACCAGGTGTTTCTAGTTGGGAACCACTGATTTAGAGCCCATTGTCACCAAACTAATGTCTGACCAACAGACAAAAGCTCAACAGTCTATGATAATGTAAAACACAGAAAAAGAGCAAATCCAAGAGCAAATGTTTACGGGTGAAATGTCTCCATAATTAAATTCATTAACTGCCTCCTTGGTCATTGTATTACTCATGGTACACTTTCATAAGTGACAGGAAGAGATGAGGAAAGAGGATGGGAATCATTGTTGTGTAACATCCTGACTGCTCTGTCAGCAGTGGACAACAGGCACAGGGTTTATGTGTATGTATGTCTTCAAATGTGTATGTGTGTGTGAGTGTGGCCTGCTAACACTGAAACTCAACTCAGTCTTTGCTGCTGACCTGGCAAACACACAGAAAGACAGAGAGACGGACGCACACAGACATATCCTCATAGCCTGGAGAGACGTGTAATCAGTGACCTGGACATGATCACAATTCTATTGAACAGTAGTTTCCACTCAGATGAATGTGTATGTAAAGTGAAGGGAAACAGAGATGTGTTTCTTTCTCTTTGCACTATTTATAATGAATAAGGTTGTAAGTCAATCTTTACTTTGCATCAATAATGCATATGTCTACATGCACAGGCACTCGGGGATCAACTTTAGAGCTTGTACTCTTATTTTAGTAGCAGCTGACACATATTCAGTATTTTGAGATCAGAATGTTTGAAGAAAAAACGCTGATGTGTTTTTTCCCCCCTCATTTCCCATTTGTTTCCTGAGAGACAGTGTCACATTGCTCAATAATTAATTAGTTATTAATGATAGTGCTTTCAATTTCTCCTGTTCTTATTTTAGCAGTTAATTTGACATGTTGTTGTTATCGATGTCCCTGGGTTGTGTGTGTGTTAAACATCTGTCTGTCTCTCTCAGGGACTTTTTGCCCAGAGGATCCGGCATCGTCACCCGTCGTCCTCTCATCCTCCAGCTGGTTAACAGTAAAGCAGGCAAGTCATCCAACCTTGATTCCAAAAAATTTAGGACGCTGTCTACAATGTAAATAAAAGCAGGATGCTAATCGGACTGTGGAAAGTGTTCCTGAGCCCACGTAGTAATCTCCTTTACACAGTCATGTGTTTGACGAAGTGGAAAATCTCCTCCCATCCTTGCTTGTGAACGTCTTTCCAGGATGAACCTTTCATACCCAACCATGATACTATAACCTGTTACCTGTGGAATGATCCAAACAGGTGTGTCTGGATCAGTCCACAACTTTTACAGTCTATCGTTGCTCCTGTCCCAACTTGTTGGAAACATGTTGCTGCCATCAGGTTCAGAATAAGATATTTGCATTAGTGCAGCCACTAATCAATTTATTTGATGTTCAAAAGGTAGAATAATGTGATAAAATGAAAGTGAATATTCTGGTCATCAGAGCAAGTTCCAGACATGCAAATGTACACATGAACGTTTGCACAACTGACAGGTGGAGACACACACATTCACAAACATGGACTTTGAAATCCATATTATTAATAGCTTATTACAACCTATTACAGACATACAAGTCAAAGTTCCTGCCATGCCCCTCTTCGTGCCATGTCTAACTCTCTAATTGTCTCCATGTAGAGTATGCCGAGTTCCTGCACTGTAAGGGCCGTAAGTTTGTGGACTTTGAAGAGGTCCGTCTGGAGATCGAAGCAGAGACTGACCGGCTCACCGGATCCAACAAGGGCATCTCCCCCATCCCCATCAACCTCCGTGTCTACTCCCCTAATGGTAACACACACACAGACACATACAAACTCAGTTTTCTTGGTGCATGTTTTCAGCCTCTCTCTGACTGATTTCTTCTTCCTGTTTACCTCTCTCAGTCCTGAACCTGACCCTGATCGACCTCCCCGGGATGACCAAAGTGGCCGTGGGAGACCAGCCCCATGACATCGAGCACCAGATCAGGGACATGCTGATGCAGTTCATCACCAAGGAGAGCTGTCTGATCCTGGCTGTCACCCCGGCCAACACTGACCTGGCCAACTCCGATGCCCTCAAGATTTCCAAGGAGGTGGACCCTCAGGGTAAGAGGACATTGTGAGATCTGTCTTTTGCTACATTTTCTCAGGATATTTCTCTAAATGTAACCAGTTTTTGCTCTATTTTTGAACAAGGCTAATTACTCTTTGCTGTATCTTGCGGCCATTATCACTCTTCTTCTTTCTATTAATATTTGCCTCAGTGCAGGAGCCAGCACCTCAGTATAATTAACAATTACATTATTAAAAGACTTCCTGGCAGCAGGGATGTACTGAATAAGATTAGGTGTAAGATATGATTACATTTAATTATCTCTACCTTTGCCCTGCTTTCATTCAAGCCAGAATATATTATGAACTATTTAACATTTTGTGTAGACAACTCAGCAGTCTCACAGAGCTGCTAGTAAGTCTCTTTCAAGCAGTCTGTGCTGTATGTACAGAAAGTTTGTAACAGGTACTGCATGATTTTTAAACTACAAAAACACTGCTAACACACACTGTCACTGTGGGTGATTAGAATTTGACTGATTAAATAGTGTAATGAAATCATCTCTACAAATGCTAAAAAAATGCTCCATGTTTGAATTTTACAACAAAATCATGACACCTTTGTCTTCAGGGCTAAGGACCATTGGTGTGATCACAAAGCTGGACCTGATGGACGAGGGGACAGATGCACGAGACATCCTGGAAAACAAACTGCTGCCACTTCGCAGAGGTAAGACCACACACACATTTGCAGTTTGCTGTCTTAGTACATTCTGAGGGAATACTCTACTTTTTCCCTTCAGTCTGGTCTTCAAGTGAAACATATTTGAATTTAGCATGCTCGTGTTTGG
Source organism: Centropyge bicolor (assembly GCA_037975185.1). Lineage (NCBI taxonomy): Eukaryota > Metazoa > Chordata > Actinopteri > Pomacanthidae > Centropyge > Centropyge bicolor. The sequence goes on from JBBMOC010000018.1 coordinate 8,671,720, forward strand.
ACACTGAAATTTCTTTGGTTGCCTTGCCTGTATTTTTCTTTAGGATACATCGGAGTGGTGAACCGCAGTCAAAAGGACATTGATGGTAAGAAAGACATTCGCGCTGCTTTGGCTGCTGAGAGGAAGTTCTTCCTGTCTCACCCTGCATACAGACACATTGCAGAACGCATGGGCACACCACACCTGCAGAAGACGCTCAATCAGGTGAGACACATAATTAGATTAGTTAAGAGAATAAGTGAATGTGTATGTTTCTACTTAAAATCCAGCACCGAAACAGATTTTTCTTTCTTTTTTTTTTAACTATCTCATCTTTCTCCAGCAACTTACCAACCACATCCGTGACACACTGCCAGGGTTACGCAATAAGCTGCAGAGCCAGCTGTTATCACTGGAGAAGGAAGTGGAAGAGTACAAGAACTTCCGCCCTGACGACCCCACACGCAAGACCAAGGCCTTACTACAGTCAGTGCATACACACACACACATAGATGCAGCCACACACAAATACATGAGTTCAAGAAGTTCAAACCTTTCTGGTATACTGTATAGGATGGTGCAGCAGTTTGGTGTGGACTTTGAGAAGTGCATTGAAGGGTCTGGAGATCAGGTGGACACCTCCAACTTGTCTGGCGGAGCGAAGATCAACCGCATATTTCATGAGCGCTTCCCCTTCGAGCTGGTGAAGGTGACCAGTGTTTTAATGTCTATTTTCATTATGATTATCACGTTTTTTTCTCTGAATGCTCTCTGTTGTTTTCCTGTTATCTGACAAACCAACTGTGCCAAATAATTGTATTATAAGCAGTTCTGTGAGTGTTTTGTATTTACGCATTTTGTAACCTTTATAAGTACTATGTCATGCTGTGGCTATGTTGCATAAGCTCTCATAAATCCAAGAGTAAGAAAGGGCACACAAACCCCCAGACTCTCTTCTTGTCCAGCCTCATGTTTGTTCGTGTGTCAGCATATGCTTTGCAATAGGAAGTAGCATTCATTTTCCATAGATTAAAATCTGTAATCTTATTTTTTTTTTTTGCACTGTCTTAGATGGAGTTTGATGAGAAGGAGTTGAGGAAAGAGATCAGTTACGCTATCAAGAACATCCACGGTGTCAGGCAAGTTGAGACAGCGTGCAAACAGGACATGACACGTAGCAGCTTCTCTGTCTGCCAGCTTTTTCCCTATTCCTTTGTGTCTGTTCAGCTTTATGAAGAGCTACAGTCTTTTCTGTATTCAGGTGTCATTGTCCTTTTTTTCATGTCTCTGTTAAGAGCGCTGGCTCTTCTGTCCGTCTTTCTTTTCTTTCATCTGTCACATCTATGTGTTCATTTAGTCTCTCTGGCTGCTTCTAATGTTTGTCTTCCACTCCACTTCTTCTAGTTTTTCATCCACTACTCCTCATTTGGTCTTCTCATGTCTTCCTTCATCCGTGTACCTGTCTCACACTCTACCTGTGTCTATCTACCCCTCCCCCCTCCTGCTCCATGTCTGTATTGTCTGTATGTCCTTCAGGACAGGCCTGTTCACCCCAGACCTGGCGTTTGAGGCCATAGTGAAAAAGCAGATCATTAAGCTGAAAGAGCCCTGTCTGAAATGCATCGACCTGGTCATCCAGGAGCTCATCAACACAGTCAGACAGTGCACTAATAAGGTATCACTGCATGGTCTCCTGCCCGGCTGCCACACCTGTACATACACACCACAGAGACCAGCCAACTTTAGAGCTGCCAGGGGCAGATTGGTGCCAAACAGTAAAGCAGCTGCTTTAGTTTTTTTAGCTCTGTCAGCATCATTTCGGCATTTTGGATTGAAAGTTAAGTGGATGAATTAAAAGGAATGCTTCAGTTTTTCCCTGCCGTGCTTTGAAGTTCAATTGTATAAACACAAGTGGATATACTTGAATGTCCCGGCTGTAGTGTGGTGCCCTGGAGTGGTGTCTCTGAGAGGCTGTGTGGTCACAAACAGACGGGCTGTTACATGTTCCTTTACAGGTTCATCACAGAACAAGCTGCAGGCTTGGTTCAATGCAATTAACAAGTTATAAACAAAAAAAGAGTCTAAAGCCATGCTATCTGCTCGGTGAGGCTTTGTTAAGACACAGCATAGCTTTGAACTGAATGCTAATGTCAGCATGCTAACATGCTCTCAGTGACAATGCTAAGATCCTGATGTTTAGCAGGTATGATGTTCACTACGTTCACCATCTTACTTTCGTGTGTCAGGATGCCAAAGCTGGATTTTGGCTTCTGTGCTAAGGGGCTGCCACATACATATAATGGCTACACGTGAAGGCTCTGATGGCGATGATGATGTGAATTATGTCAGTAGTATTGGATAGGTTAAAATTTTGACCTGATGATGGCACAAGAGAAAATTTAAGGCATCACCAGTATGTGTTTAGCATCTGGGAACCATGAATGTCCCAGTGTACAAGATTTCATAGCAATGCCTCCACTAGTTCTTGAGATAATTTGATCTGGACCAAAGGGGTGGACAGACTACATTGCATGCTGCTAGCATGGCTGGAAAGCTGTAGGCTGACTCTAAACATAATTAGGAAGCCAAAATTGCAATGAACTCTTTTGAGAACCTGCAACTTGTTTCTGTTATGTACATTAAGTAGAACTAACTAAATACCTGTTTTTTTCTTTGTCATATTCCTCAATCTTCATCACTCTTTTTTTCCCTCTTTGAAACTTTATTTCCCAAACTATTCCATCCAACTGGGCTTTTGTTTTTCTACCAACATTCCCTCTTTCCTCATCATGACCCACGCTACACCGCCTCCTCCTTCACCTGACATTAAACCTCCATCTCCCATGATGCCTCACCACAGGACAGGCTTGTTCACCCCAGACCTGGCGTTTGAGGCCATAGTGAAAAAGCAGATCATTAAGCTGAAAGACCCGTGTCTGAAATGTGTCGACCTCGTCGTCACGGAGCTTGTCACCCTGATCAGGAAGTGCACTGAAAAGGTAAACAGGACCAGAGGAGAGACAGATTAAAGAGTGATGAATACAGAGAGAGGAGTGAAAGGGGAGAGAGCGAAGGGGAAAAACAAATGCAATCAAGAGTGTTAGATAGCAGGCAAAATAATGACCTTTCAAAATCACATAAATCAAGAAAAATGAATGGACTAACTCGTCATTGTCTAGTGTTGTTGATTGTTGCCCCTCACCGCTGCTTAAAGGCTTCACTCAGCACACGTCCCAGCCACCTTACCCTGCAGTTCCCTCTTTAAATGACAAAACTAAGGAACTCATTCTGATCCTGGACCCCTACCAGCTCCCTTACCCCATCAGCACTGCGACCCCTCACCCTGCCTCACCTGTCAAATCAGATCCCCACTGACACTGAGAAATTTACCTGCTTAGAAATGGCTGTCGCTCACCCTGTTTTGTCGAGGGAGATTTGTGTGTACTTTTCCTGGTATAAATCCTTTTTCTGCACCATTGACAACAATAATACACCCCCCCACACACACACACAAGACTCCACCAGACCTCACCTAATCATCTTCTCTTTCTGCACTTTAACCTTTTATCCTCACTCCTAACTGATTTGCTGAGACTCCCTATCAACTTGAGATGATATTAAGCTAATGATCATTTTTAATTCAAGCTTTTGTTACAACTCAGCTGCCGTAGCTGAGAAGAAATCTCAAGCTGATATGGAAGTCATTTTTGCATGCCTCCTCGATCTTTATGTGTCAAATGCCACGACTCATGTTTGTGTTTATACTGTGTGTTTGTGTGCTGCTGATGAGGGTTCACAGTGTGTACAGTGATGTGTAAGTGTACATGGGTGTGTATGCTGTAATCACGGTGCCTGCAGCAGTATGCCTTCCGTGTGTGTGTCTACAGCTGGGATCGTACCCTCGACTGAGAGAAGAGACCGAAAGAATCGTCACCACCTATGTCAGAGAGAGAGACAGCAAGACCAAAGACCAGGTTGGTGTGTCTGTTTGTCTGTTTGTGTGTCTGTGTACATTTGCCCGTTAATTCACTTCTTTGTGTATGTGACATGTGTATTGCTTTGCCTCTCAGGTGCTGCTGTTGATTGACATTGAACTCTCCTACATCAACACTAATCACGAAGACTTCATTGGATTTGCCAAGTAAGACATAACTTCAGTTGCTTATTAAGATGCAATATATCATAAATAATATAATGTTTTGTTTGGATTTCTTCATCCTTGTGTTGGATTGATTAGTTTTCATCCTCTGTGAATCTCTGCCCTGCAGTGCCCAGCAAAGGACCGCTGCTAACGCCACCAAGAAGAGAGTCATGCCCAATCAGGTAACCCACCTGTTTAAACAGACGCACTGTACCCCCCCATAGGAAGACCTCAAACCACTGTAGCATCACAGCAGTGGCTTTCTCCTGCTGTTTTTTTTTTTTTTTAATTTGTCTGTCTCAGCCCGTCTCTCCTGTCATTGTTGCCCTTTGTTCCTTCACATTTACATACTCTTGTCTGTGCCCCTCTTGTCTTTTCTCTTTATTTCCCTTTCCTCCTTCTCCTCTTCTCTTCCTCCTTTTTACGGCCCAGGGAGAGATTCTTGTAAGTACCATACCCCCCTGCACCTCCACTTGTCACTTCCTCTTTGGGTGGGTGGGGGAGCCAATGGTCATTCAGACCATGTCCAGAAACAGAACTAGTGCTCCCTGGTGAAGAAGTGGGAAGTGAAAGAGTCACACCCATGGATGAATCATGTGAACTGGATACCGTCTACAGAGATGGTGGCCATGGGATTTCAACAAACTCTCTTCAACCTCAGCATGAATAAAATATTGACGCTTACCACCACCAGCAGCAGTTTCAAGATGTGGTTCATCTGCTTGTGAAAGTCAAAGCACCTCGCTGTCACTCGCTGTGGTATCACTCATTTAAACTACTGGCTGCAGCTTGTTAAATTTGTGGCTCAGTGGCTGAGTCGCTCACGATGGCATGCTCAGTCCTTAAATGCAGCACAATTGTGTGTTTTTGACAGCTGTCAATCCAGAGGCAAACATCTGGCGTTATAGATGATACAATTTATTATTTCTTAATTTATCAATCAAAAATACCTTGACCGACTCATATTTGTAGAAATAATTTGTTTTATTCTAATTTCAGATCATTACAACTTTTATCATTATTTTTCTTTTCTTTTTTTTTTGACCCATGAAGTAGTTGATCACTCGAGTTGAGGATGCACCTGCACACACAGTCTCCCAGTTCTGAGTTTGATCCCAGTTTTGATCATATGTGAGTTATCATGGAACATAAGAAGCCAGTCCGGTTGTCTGTCTGTTATCTGTCTGATTCATACACAGCGGCATGAACCATTAAACAAAATAGGTCACACTGACTTTTAAAGATTGAGTATCTTCCCCCTCTTTGGCGCCCCCTAGGCAACCACCTAGCTTGTTTATGCCTAAAAACAGCCCTGATTTTCATGGTGGTCTTTGGAGGAAATGCCATTTAGACACAGTTTGCTACTTGGACAAACTGGCTGCGTGGCTCCACCTCTATAGTACATTGATAGCGACCCCACCCAGTCGAGGGTAATGCAAATATCTGCTTGTTATCCTCATGTATATGTCCCCTTTGTCTTCTTGTCCATCAGTCTGGCAGAGAATGGGATGCTGAGAAGGTGACTTTTCACTGGAGCCTGTCATTATTTATTTCTAGTCTCTACGTTTGTTGGGTATTTTCAGTTCATATCTTATGGGTTGATCTGATTGCACTGTGGCCTTAGTGCATGCATGAGTGTTGTGCTGCATTTGCCAGTTTTCTAATATATGTCTATGTATTTGTCTTTCATTTGGTTTTAGTAATGTGTTTGCTTGCTGTAGATGCATATCAGCCCTCTTGTCGGGTGTGTAGTTCAGTCAACTGTTGGACTCTCGTGTGCAGGTGATCCGCAGAGGCTGGCTCACTATAAACATCAGTATCATGAAGGGAGGATCCAAGGACTACTGGTTTGTCCTGACTGCTGAGTCTCTCTCCTGGTACAAAGATGAGGAGGTAAGGCTGCTTATTTGGCAATAAATGCACAAAAAGATATAGTTGACTCTTCTTTTTTTCTGTGGGATAGAGAGGAAGTCGCGATGTGTCACAGGAAAGCAAAATCTTACTTGTTGCATCATGAAGTTTCTCTGTTTGTTGTAGTCTACCTTTTTTATATTAAGCATTACATCACTGGATGTTTTATCAGGAGAAAGAGAAGAAGTACATGCTGCCTCTGGACAACCTGAAGCTCAGAGATGTGGAGAAAGGCTTCATGTCTAGCAAACATGTCTTTGCCATCTTTAATACTGAGCAGAGGTGAGGACGCTATCATCTTCTAAAACAGTCACATCTATGGTGTTCATCTGTTTGTTAGTCTTTGGTTCATGTGTGTGTACATACGTGTGTGTCTTACAGGAATGTGTATAAAGACCTGCGTCAGATTGAGCTGGCATGTGACAATCAGGAGGATGTCGACAGCTGGAAGGCTTCGTTCCTCAGAGCCGGTGTTTACCCAGAGAAAGACCAGGTATACAAGAGTGTATTCACATGTTAAATACTGTACAAATTGCATTTCCACAAGACTCCAGCATGTCTTTAATTCTGGCTGAGGGATATTTAAAAATACACAGCACACTGTGACATAGTGTGTACCGGAGAATTGGGTGCCCTGTTTGCATGTATTAGGTAAGATTTGTGTGGAAAGTTTCTGGAAACGTTTTAAACTTGGTTTTGCATTTTTACCCTGTTCCATAACCACATTGTCTGCAACTGCTCGTTCAATTCACTGCCATGCTGGTTTAGGAAGCTAAGTAGGGATCCAGTATCCAGGCCAAAGCTATCCACTGTTTACCTTCCGCTCATACATTCAGGTCATGTACTAAAACATTTACATCCAGCCTGTACTATTCACAGTGGAGAGTGTATCCAGAAAGATCTAATATTTGTGGTCAGAAATACTTTAGTAGTGTGGATGGAAGTCTAAAAGTAAGAAAAACAGATGTGTCTTAAATCGTGTTGGCATCATTGTTCAGGGCTGTGTCAAAGTTAAAAGTGTATTTAAAGCCTTTTACACTGATTTAATTGTTACATATATCTATAGCAATGTCTGTACTTTGTCTGTACTGACATGTTTACAACTGGTCAAATGTATCAAAAAATAGTCTATTTTTGTAGGAACCCTCATCTCAGAGTAACAATCAGAGGGTTAAAATGCATTTCCAGGGCCTTTAATAGATCAACATCTCTGTCTGTCTCTGTCTGTCTTCATCTCCTCCAGCCTGAGAGCGAAGATGCCATCAATTCTAGCGACACAGTGTCCATGGACCCGCAGCTGGAACGGCAGGTGGAGACCATCCGCAATCTCGTGGACTCATACATTGGCATCGTCAACAAGTCCATCAGAGACCTCATGCCCAAGACCATCATGCACCTCATGATCAACAGTGTACGTCTCATTTTTCCATTAGTCATACACAACTTTAAACGTTCTGAGATCTAGAGAAGGATGCTAAAGAAAAAATGAGAAAGTCATTTAACAGTAACAAGAGCCACTCACTCCTGTATATTCTCAGCTGTATGAACTGCCCTGTTTCCTCTCCCATGTCCAGGCGAAGGACTTCATCCACTCTGAGCTGCTGGCCTACCTGTACTCGGCTGGGGACCAGGGCAGTTTGATGGAGGAGTCTGCAGAACAGGCTCAGAGGAGAGATGAGATGCTGAGGATGTATCATGCTTTGAAAGAGGCCCTGGTCCTCATAGGAGACATCAGCACCACTACCATTTCTGTCCCAGTGCCTCCACCAGTAGACGACAGCTGGCTTGCCAAGGAGCCAAGGTAGCAAGCATGAATAAGCACATATATGTCAACGCGTATCCGCTTGTTTGTGCTTATGTTGGCAAATCAGACAAGTCAAACTAGGTTTGAGGTAATTTAGAAACACTGCCATCATTACATAGTTTGTCCACCAGAGGGCGCTAAAGTGTTGTACAATGGTATAAGAGGTACTGCCACCTGATGCAGATACATTAAATATGCACTCATATTTAAAGATGTAATCCTAATTATTATCAAAATGTTTGTATAATCCGCTTAACAGAAATATACATAAAACCTCTAAAAATTGGGATTAATAAAAAATGGCTTTAAACTAATTATGATAATATTATTATTACATCTAAACATATGTCATTTACATAAATTGTTAAACAAATATATAAATGTGTTTAATTGGCTCTTATTTGACGAATATAATTACTAATAATCTTTCTTTTTTATGTCTTTTTGTAAGTGAACTGATTGCAGATGATTTTGAAGTGTAACTCTTTACTCAGCACCTGTCTCTCTGTCTCAGTCCTCCACCGGCATCTCGCCCTGCCTCAGCAACAGCGCCCCCTCCCAGCCGACCCCCGGCAGTGAGGGGACCCACCCCAGGTCCTCCACCTCCCACCAACATCTCACCAGCTTTTGGAGCACCACCTGTGCCGTCTCGACCCGGCCCCGGCCAAACGGCCTATGCAGGAGATCCCAACTCTGGATCTGTGCCTCTCATCCCCTCCAGGCCGGCCCGCGTGCCTCCTGCACTGCCGCCTGGGATTCCCAGGTAAAATCGTACATACACACACAGATTCTGGTGCTTTTACTTGTGGCTTTGGTATTGGTGGAAGTTGCTGGGCCATCGAGACTGCTGGTGATGGGTGTTACTGTTTGTTGTGGCTTTTGGTGGAATCATTGGTGCATGACTATCTGATCATATTTTGCCTTGCATGTTTCTTCTCTCCCTCCCCCTCCCCCAATACCTCCCCTCCTCCTCTCTGTTCCTGCAGCAGAAGACCCCCGGCTGCTCCCAACCGACCCACTGTCATACGTCCTTCAGAGCCCTCCCTGCTTGACTAGAAACACACACACACACACACACACACATAAAGAAACCTTTCCTTTTGTTTACACTTTTATATTTCTCTTGAGCAGAGATAGTCATTCTTTTTTTCATGTATATTCCTATAACTACAAACTTTGTCCTACTGTAATTGGTAATCTGATGCTGTTTCAGTCTGTGCATTTCAGAAATATTATGTATGTAATTTTGACTTTTTGTGTAGGTAGCTTTTTTTTTTAACAAAGTTTATAATGAAATATTCTGCGTTCAGTATTATGAAAAGGGACAAATTTGATGATTTTATTGACTTAAAGGTTATGAACCAGCAAGTCTTCTTGAACTTCATTTGAAATGAAATGTGTTTCCAAACAATATATGAGTCATAACTTCGATATAATGGTAAAAAAAACACTTTAAGAAGTAATTGTTTCGTGAGTTGTATACCTGCTAACGTTTGTTTAGTAATCTTACACACTAAGCACCTCATTAAGTAAGCAGCACTTTTTGATCGCCTTTTTTTCCCTCTCTTTATTGTTGGTATTTTTAAAGTCAGCCTTCAAATGAGCTTATTGAAATTCGACTGACCAATGGAATTTGTATGCTTCAATATTTTGTCTAATTACTTTATTACAAATATAGTGTAGTTGAGGTGAGAGTGACCTCCCACCTCTGCTCATCCTTGGTGAAAATCCTGTCCAAGTGCCTAGAGCAAATATTATTTTGTAATAAACTTATCGCCTTAAAAAGCCATAATGAAAAACCATGATGGTGTAAGAAAGAGGGCCTCCTTTTGAGAAGGTGTATGAAGCGACAGACTGAATAAAAGAGTAGAGAAAGAAGGCGTGGCGGCTGCTGCCTGTTCTTGCTGTTCAACATTCTCTGCTCCACTTCTCTCACATTCTCATGCACCACCGACCCCTCCTTTGTTTTTGATTTGTCGTATTTTTTTTTTTACCTCATCTCCTGTCACATCTGCCATTTCCACGCACAGACAGTAAACATGTAGTACATGTACTTCCTGTCACTGTGTGACACTGTGAGTGTACAGTTGAGTGACTCCAGGTCAAGACCCTTTGACTTGCATGCTAGTCAAATGCGAGACAGCCATGCAGAACAAGAACATTTCGCTTTTCTGTGTGCAGCCTGGCATGTCCTTCCTACCCTCTTTCCTTTCTACCTTCTTTCCTAGCTCTCTACTTTACTGTAGAATGGAGCTGTTGCTACATTTTGCTTGTGGGCTGTTAGTAGTGCCGGGCAGGAGTGAATAAAGGTATGCAATCCTACTCTTCTATTTTCTACAGATCTGTTCCTTCCTTGTGTCTGTCAGAGAGTTACTGCTTCACTTATGATCACAAATTGACTGGAAATCTTTTCATGGTCTTCTCTCGCAGGCGACCTCCACAAGTCCCCTCTCGTCCCAACCAATGGTGAAGGAAACGCCCACTCAGCTCGTTTAGAGTCTGCTCTGCCTGGTGTGTTTGGCATAAGAAGTTCAGGTGTAGCTGTTTCCAATGTACATTTCTAAACCTGTTGATTTTTTGGTTTTGTTTTTTTCAAATCGAGTTTTAAGAAAAGGAAAGACCCATCAATAATTGGTATGTGTCGGGCTTGCCTCAGTCCACAATGTGAAAATAATCTTACTGCAAATAATACAGAAGCACTGATAACCCCTGTAGATTAGCCTCACACGGTGTTTGTTGTAGCATTGAACATATAGTGTAGATTAATGATCATCTCTTTGCCTGAAAGTACTATTGAAATAGTCTCATAATTCCTCCCTTGAAAACCTGAGAACTGATATGTCAACTAGTAAATGGGAGAAAAATCTCTGTGCCAAACAAAAACATCAAGAAACTGTATCATGAAGCAAACTTAGAAATACAATACAGCATATTGTAATGTCCTGCTTCAAGAGTGAAGAATAAACCATTTCACACTCCTGCTACATCTTTTTTCTTATATTGCTGTGTAACATGCATAACAAATTCAGTGTTTTTCAGATATTACTACTCAAAAAGTGCAGTTTATTCATGCTGATTCTTTAAGTATCTGATCAAATATTACTTGCTACTTAACCTTTCTACCAACTTCACCTTAATGTCTGATAATGTCAAAGTTGTTTTTGTAAATGTCTGTAAGGTAAGACATTAGGGGGAGCTAAAGCAGCAGAAATAAAGTGTCTGCACAAGTTTGATCTGAGACTCCTGATTGGTTCCTCTTAGTGGCTCTGGGGGAAATACTGCACATTAACAAACAGAGTTATGTATAATCATCTGAAAAATGCATATAAAAAAATATAGTTTAGAAAGATAATTTCTCAGCTGCATGTTACCAGTTTTCATTCCACAAAGAACTGACATCAAACCAAACTTCCTGTGTAAAAAAATGCATTTATTAATTCATATCAATGACTCCAATGAAAGTCTGTTTTTTTATTTTCTATAGAATATGTAATGCAAGTCTGTTCTTTGTAATAAAAAAAAAAAAACACACTCAGCGGCTGTCTGAGTCAAACAGAATCAAAATGTCACACAAACACACATTTAGAGAAAGAATGCAAACGTGATCATCTAGAAGACAGAACAGGAACCAGAAACATACAGACACACATTTAACAATCAGTATGTTCACATTGAATGATCGTACTTACTACATATTTGTCTGCGTAATGACACATGCACATTATTGGCGCTCTGGAAATCATCTCTCTTTCTTATTCTACATTCTTATTTGTCAACACGTCAGCATGGACGTCAACTGGCACATGAAAAGAAAGAAATCAGTAACATCTCAAAAGAAAAAAAAGGAAAAGAAACATCAACAAGATAGTGACCAAAGCCTGGTTGGATGGACGAATCACTACACAAGCTGAGAACAGCTATGTCTGCAATTTTTTTAAAATCTTGAAATTACAAGTTCATTATTTCGTTTTCTCAAGAGAACAAAGCTCTGTTTCACGTGATGACAGATTATTACATTATCTCCAGTAAACAAAAGGCAGATTTCTTGAGAAAGTGAGGTTATTTATCACGAGGAAAGACTGGTTCATTTGATCACACCTGATTTCAGCCTTCAAGATCATAATAAAATGACTGTCGGGGAGGATTCAGAACTGAACCCTGATTGAAGTACGGTCAGTGATGTGTTGATCAGTAATCTGTACTTCTTAATGTGACATTTTCATCTTAAATTAGTTGCTACAGTTTTAAGGACGCCATCTGAGCATGCTGGCATGGCACTCCTGATCTTTGATAAAGATAAGTAATAAGAGGAAACAACCTATGGTTTTCCAGTGATAATGGGCTGATTATCTTGTTATCTCGTGATAACAAAGCTCATTTTCTTTTTTTCCAAGATAACAGTTTTAAATAAAATAACTGCAAGCACGGCCGTCGGCTGCCTTAAATCACCAATATTATGGAAAGATTTTAAACTGTCAGGAAGTACAAATACCCCACCAACACTATTGCACATTGTTATCCCTTGTTAACCGGTAAACTGGGAGTTCAGCCTTTGAGTTGCGTCATATAATCAACCTTCAACCTTTTGTAAGGTTAATTTCACTTTTAACAAAAAAATTCCAAAGACCACTCACCAGTTTCACAAACGTACGACAGCAGTTCTATTAAACATTTATTGTTCTGTCTTTGCAAGCAGTGCCTTTCACCATGTATTTCCTCATTGGTTTGTGGTAAGAGCTGACATTAAAGGCACTAAATGAAATAAAATGATTTCAACTTCCTCAATCTCTTCCTCATCTGGTTACCCTTCATGATTTACCAATAATTATTGCTCACATACTGATCTACAACAAGATTTTAGGAGTAAAAAAGAGCCATTAAAATTGACGCTGGATGCTGGTGCTGATGCAGACAAAATGAAAAACAATGGAGCATAAACCTGAATGGGTAACCAGCTGAACATGTTGTGTTGGATTGTTTTCCTTCCCAGACTGCAAAATAATGCCTCTATGTGCAGACCCTCCGCTTATCGTCAAACAGTTTACGGACAGTGTAGACCTGGGGGAGAAATAAACACAGATATTAAACTGTGTGATTGATTAAACTATGAACTCATTCCTCTGTCCTTCTTGAGTTTGAACTGTGATTACCCCAAACCTCTAGCAGCTGAATTCCCATATTGTGCTATGTGGTGTGTCAGTGCTCCATTTACCTGGGTCAGGGCCACACACAGCATCACCAGCACGCTGGCGCAGGACCAGAAGGAGACCCTCCACAGGTTGTCTTCCAGAAGGTTTCGGTCCCGCGCCTCGAAAGCCCGCAACACCGTCTGCATCTGCCGGCTACGCTCCAAGCGTCTGTGCAGAGAGTCCATGGACTCCTGAGAACAGTGTGAGGAAAATTGTTAGGGATTTTAAAATAAGCGATGGCTGTTATGAGAGAAGAAGAGAGAGTAAGACACAAAATTGCTTGAGGGACATGAAAGTCTCCTAAGTACACAGAGTCTTAAATGGTTGTTAATACGTCCTCTGTTGAGCACTGTGGTAACAGTGGCTCTTAATGGCTGACTGCTACATGCCTGTCTTAATAGAATATAACAGACATGTTGTCTGTGCTGGTTTTAATGCCATGTCAAACCATAATATTGGGCAATTATTCAACTATTACTGTGGTGGTTAGCAGTTAAGAGCAGGCACGTACTGGTCTGAGGTTACTGTTTTATATTTTCCATAGTGTCAGCCGATCCACAGAAAAGACCAAAACCAAAAAACCCTGAGGGTGCATTGGTCTGTCCTTCAAAACTTTCCCACTTCCCCAGCTTGCCTGTGTTCTCAAGCTCAAATCGTCACTGCTGACGACAAAAGAGAATGGGTCAGCATAATTTCATAAAAGAGCTGGACCTTGTACGGTTTAAGCGGACATTACTAAAACAGGATTAAAAAGTGTTTTTGTTGGGGACCTTTTTTCAGCCGTGAATTAATGCTCTCTAGTGGATATTGGCCGCAGCTGGACGGTTTATGTGGGATTGACTCAAAATAAACTACAGAACATTATCTTAACAAACACGTTAGCCAGTGCAACAATGTGGCTCACTGATCCCTGTTTTCAATAGTTTCTGGACAACAATGAAGCTCTTCGGCACAGAGGAGTAAAATACATCAGGCTTTGGCTCCACAGACAATACTGTATGTGTTCGTAGAATCAGCTAATTGTTGATTTTGATCTTTTAATGAGATTCGTTGACAATTAGAAAAATAGAGAATAAAGCTGCCTTATCCTTTGAACAGCCAAATTATCAAGAAAGTTTAGTCGTTCAAGAACAAAGGAAAAACAATCATCCAGCAAACTGTTTTTAAGCTATATTTGATATTATTTGGTCCAGTGGCAAGGACAGATCCTATCCAGAAAAATGTTAAATCTATTCATGATTAAAACATTTGGGTTGCACCTACACAACACACATGTTACATTTATCCTCCTCTTCCATAAATGTTGTGTAGACATTGGTTCTGTGTAGCTCTGCCAACAGCAGACGTTTAATATGAGGTCAGGCGCATAGTGAATTAGATTTCCTTTTTTGAATTCCTTTCTAAACCCCAAAACTCACCCGGATGTCCTCCAGCTTGTACTCCAGAAGGCTTCCATCAGGCTCTTCTAATCCTGCCCACTCTTCATCTAAACCCACCTCTCCTCCTTGACCCTCAATGATGATCTCAAAGAACACCATCTTCTCTGAGAAACGACTGAAGCTGTTGTCAAAGCAGATTTCATAGTCTCCCTCCTGCGTAGGCTCCACCCTGGAATAATAGGAAGCCAAAGATAAACAAACAGCTCCAACACTGCGAGGTCAGTAGTATGAAAAACATGGCGTAGCACTAACACATGGACTCCGTCCGAGCGCCGAGACTCGATGATGAGCCGGATGCCTTCTGGAGAGATGATGGTGAAGTCTACATCCATGCCAGCACCCGCAATCACCTGGATGAGCACATACAAATACATAGACACACTGAGCAACAAGTGCACAAATGGTATTCTAAAGTCTACTATTTTCTTTCTATTGTTTTGAAGATTAGGTTTGGTGTCAGTAGAAATGGAACAGGAAATACTGTATGTGGAGAGACACAGAAGCTGGAATGGTATCAAGTATCGGGTGTGGATCTTAACCACTAGGCCACGGGACACTCCAAGCCAAACATTTTCAAGAGAGCATTCATGTGCCTTCCAAAAGAGAGCCTGCTGTCGACTCTTGGACTATCCCACTAAACAAACACAATGCTGAGTAGTAAAACTTTACATGGATCTAGACATTAAAGTTTTATGGTCTTGTACAGTTTGGACAGTAGAAGAGCTGAAATGATTTGTCAAATAATTCATTAGCAACAATTTCGATATTTTGAAATTCAAGTAATTTTTTAAAGCAATAATATCTCAATTTCACTAGTTCCAATGTCTCTAGTGTGAATATTTGCTGATTTTCTTAGACCTCTCTGATAGTAAATTGAATCTTTGGGTTTTGGTCAAAACAAGAAATCTGAAGATGTTGCCTTGAGCTCTGGGTCGTTGTTGGGATGTCACTATTTTCGGACATTTTCTGTTCCAAATACTCTGCAGATTAAATGATAATGGAAATAATCTGTAGTTATGGCCACAGACTGGAGATTTCACTGTGCAGTCAGAGCTCGTATGGCTCTAAGGGAAGCTGTTCGAGCCCCTCAAAGTATTCATGAACTCTAATGAGTGGGCATCCTCTAAATCCACACTGTGACTTATTGTAAGATTGTGCTCATGAGCTTTAAAAGCTAAAACTTGTGCCTGAATTCATATCAGACAGCAGATGTGTTATAGGGTTTTGTCCTTCATTCACTCCTGTGTTCACCAGGACCAGGACCTCAGTTCAGGAACAACCTGCTGGCGAACAGAGGCTACCAGGATGTAAAACTTTCAGACATAAGTTACAGCCTATCATTAACACAGTGACTCATTCAGACTGAGCTATGCATGGTATCTTATCTCATTTCCTGCTTCCTTTTTGTTATCACTGATAGCCTATAGCTTTCCGTCTCTTTTGGGAAGTCCTTCCTTCAGTGCACAGAAGGTACAAGAAAAAAAAAAAAAGTTTGACTTGACATTATGGATTTTTTTTGTTGGGAAATTAACTTAGATGCGTTCTTATTAGATTGATCATGTTAACACGAATACACTAAAGTAGAAATATGAGCTGATGTTATCTTACAGCTGCACTATAAGGCTGATTCATAAAACTATGCAAATCGCAGTGTATGTAAATACACGACCAGCATGTCAGCTAGCTAAAGGAATAATGTTAGCTACTGTTAGCCAACAGCATCGTATTCCTGTGTCGTTGCTATAAGTCATGAACAGACAGCATGTGAAGGTGGACACACTGAGTGCTTATGTCTGCTGTCCACACACACAGTTACCTGATATTCGACCTCCATCGTCCCATTTTTTACTGCCGTTTGAAAGAAACACTCGGATCTTCCGGCTGGCAGCAGAAAGGTGAACTCGCTGTCTAGGCTCTGTCCGAAACAGCTCACGGACTCTAAACACCACCCAAACACGAGTGCGAGGACAAGCAGTCCTCCCCTGCTGCCCTCTGTCCTCCGGAGAAGGTCCATGATGAGGATAATGTCAAACACAGCGCTATCTAAGTTCAGCCATCTCCTCCGCATCCCGCTTCCGCAGCACAACTTTGCGATGCCGTGATTGGATAGAGACCCCCGGACGAGCCAACGCTGCGGACCAATCAGAGGAGGAAGAGTAGCAATCTTCATCCAATCAGTGCTGGTTCTCACTCAGACCTAGTCTCTGCACCTGACTGAGGATGTGAAGTTGTGATCAGCTTATGTAAATATTAACAAAGTAACATGATTTCAAGATTAATTCATTATTTACTAATATGTGGAGCAGCTGTTCAAAAACAATTAAAGTGTTGAATAAAATTTAATAAGCATGGGCATCCTGTAGTGCTTGTTAGAAAGTACAGTCTTTGTCATTTGCTGTTTCCAAGGTCAACCACATAAAATAAAACACAGAAAAATAACAGTACCAATAATAATATTGTATTATATTCATATCATCATATTTCATCATATTACTTTTTAATGTTACAATAACTGGGTCAAACCATGTGTTCTGGGGGCATAACTTCTGATAACAATGAGGTCATAACCATGACCTCAATAATTTTCTGTGAATTTATTATATTTAGAAAGAGGAAGTGACATTTTACATTTTACAGCAAGTTGCACATAGTTGTCTTTTACCAAAAATTGTATTTCAGCATATGAATGAATCAAAATCCAGCAGTTTGGGGTGTGTATCAAAGGTTAAAATATTTCACTTACTTGTTAAGCTTAGCAGGTGGAAACAGCAGTTGACAAAGGATGTAAACAGTCATTAGAGTTAATTTAGCACTTAATTGTTGTGTTCTGTGTCAGACACATGTTGTAGATACAGCATTACTATCACACACTATGTAGTACAGATCCATTAGATTTCACATGTGACAGCAGCGCAGACAGCAGCAAGTAATAAACTTCATGATGGGTAGGTCGTATTTGGACGTCAGCTGGCAGGCGTTGACCGCAACAGTAAATACTGTCAGTGTCTCCAAACCTAAAACAGTCCCAGCCATCATTCATTTTTATAGCTGCAGCTGTGAAAGGGGTCCTGTCAGAATATAAAAGTACTGAGTTTTGTGCACTATGGGGGAAAAATTTGTTTAGCATTTTTAACCCTCTAGTGCATGAATTATAAAAGCTTGAGTCAATTTTTTTTTTCTTATGTGTATTTACTCTTCTCAGGGCATGAAAAACACAAATATTCGCTTTTTCTTTCAAAAATGTGAGACTGGTATTACCATGTCATTATATATATTATATTTATATTTCACTTGTAGTTACAACAAGTAACCACTGAATAAACGTCAATGGAGGGGAGAGGCAGAGAGCATTCTGAGAGCACCCCTGATATGCAATTCCACCATTTAAACCATTGCATTTAGGAGATAGTGGCTTTTAAACAGCTGTCCACTGTAGTGACCGCTTTGCATTGGAGGGTTAAATTTTACGTTTTCCACTCTGGAGATGTTTTTCTTTTTTCAATCATGTGCCATGATTAACACATGTCTGTCATTGACTCATACTTATGGAATCAGTAACCACATGATGAAATTTGTGGTAAACTACTTACTGAAATAGTGTGACAGTAACCGTGCAGCTCTGATGTGTCATTTGTTCGGTTAACCAGCTAGTGTCTTGTGTGCAATTAGTCAGTTTTCTGTTTTACTTTGACTTGATCTTTCAATCTTAATCCTTTCAGTTTCCTGCCCTTATGTGTGTTTCCTGCCTCTTATACACTCATGTGTTCATTACTTTGCAGCATTCTAGTGTTTGTTCCTAAGATTTTTGACATAGGTTTACTCCCTGTCTGGATTTGTTGCCTTCTTCGGATCGACCTCCTGTGTTTGACCGCCTGGTCCTTCAGTAAAGACTTTGCCTTTTTGAACTTGCATCCTGTGTGTTTCTCTGCACTTCAGTCTCTGTGTTGCCCAAAATCATTACAATACCAGGACCCTGAAGCTGAAGCAGCTAAATGAATTCTCCCATAATTAATTTTTATTGTTTACAGCACTTTTCCTACTGGGTCAAACTGTCTCCGAACAGAGAGGTCTGCAGTATACTCTTCAATGAGAGGTAAATTATAATAATGATTTTGGATGTCACTGTTAACATCACTGTCTGGTAAAGTGTCATACAACTGTAATTTTTAGCATCTATTTGTTGGAATTTCTGAGGGCACTATATGGTGCATATTTTTCACAAATTTTAAAATAGTGTAGGGTAAAGAAGATAGCGCACTAGGTAGCAAACTGAATGACTTCAGACACAGTAAATTATAGAAACAAAAGGCTACTGGACAAAATGTGTAACTTTAGTTAATAGCTTCATTTCATTTAGGTGATCCAGTGCCAGCCAGGACCCTGATAATGTGCATGCTGCTTCACTCTAATGGCTTACTGGGAAGGTGAAATGAAATGGATTCATCATTAATGTTATTAGTTACACCTGTGCTGTTCCTGAGGTGCAAGTCCTCCTCCCAAACAGCCTCATCACTGCAGATTCAGACCAGGCAAAAGCAATAACAATAACCACAAGAAAATGGCTGTTCACCTACTGAAGTAAAATTTGTTGTTTCTCTCATCTGTGTTCCTTCTGTACTGATGTGAGACACCCACAGCCCAAACAAATATTTACCCCACACATACAGATACATCAGTCTCAGTATCTTACAAATGAACAACAAAGAAAATGGAAAATGTGAAGAAAATAAGAATCGCCGGGATCAGACCAGGGGAATGTGTGTATAATTTAGAGCAACGTGGGAAATGTTGTTTGTCAAAAAATAGGAAATAGATCATTATTTAGCCTATGCTAGGAAAGTGAGGAGATGAAAACATAAAAAGTGCAAGTAGAACAAGTAACCATGTGATTTATTTCATGTATTATTTATGTAATCAGCAACACAGTAATGGTCATTTCTGGAGTTCCACACACACACATGTCCAGGTTAATCTATTTCTCTCTCAGTAAGTGCATTTAACAAGCAACAGCTACACCAGCCCAACATGACTGTAGACTTCCGTCTGTCCTTATCTTCACTACACACTCTCACCCACTACATTGTGTGTGCGTGTGTGTGTGGGGGGGGGGGTGGGTAGCAAGTAAGTGTGTTTAATGTAGTTTCAACATATGGAGACTATCATGACAAACTGCCCCCTCCTACAACAAAGAAAATCCCCAGATTGAGTTAAAATTAGTTTTGAGTTTGAGTTTCGCTCTGAACAAAGTTTGAATCATCTCTTTTTGTATCTCATGTTCTTCACTTGTTCTTTTTTTGACACAGCATTCAACCGGATGAGTGATAGGTTTGAGGAGAGGAAAATGAAAGTTGTTTTTTTTTCAGAATACTTGATTCAGATACACGTGAAGATAAAAAATCTATGACTAACACACATTGTCTACATTTTTGTACATCTGAAATGAAATAAGTATCGATGAATCACTTTTTATACACAGTATGATGAGGGAAAGAGGAGGAAAACAGTACCTAAAGTGACATGTCTCTTGAATGAAGAAGTGCACACAAACATGAGAGGGAACAAAAGGGAAAAAAAACCAACAGGCGTCGCCACATTACAGTAGGCCTTGCACTTGCACTTCGCTTCAGTGTCTCCAATCCTCTGCAACACATTAGCAATCTTCAATCACTGCAGGTTGTTCAGCTGAAAGTAGACACTGAGTTCCTAAAGTTCAAATAAAAGAATCAGCTGAGATTTTTGCGATGGCAAATATGTGAAAACACAATAGCCTCGGGGCAGGGTGAGAGCAATACACTGTTGCATTAAAGTGAGGATGAAATTGTGGGTGATACTAGCAGCAGTGGGTTATGGTCAAAAGTATGGGTGTGAATTTAACAGCTTGCGCCCCCCCCCAACTCAACTCCTCCACTGTCGCCTCTGCATTGTTCAATAGGATCAGCTAGATGAAGCGATTGTGCAAGTTTCCGAGGAACTGCCCGATAAAAAAAATAGTCTTTGACTCAGAAAACGAACCAAAAGTGCTCAACACAACATGAGACACGGAGAGTGAGAAATAGAAGAGACAGAGAAAAGGAAGTGTCAGCTGAAGGATGATAACTATATTCAGTAGGCGTAGGGAGTGTCCCACGCGCGCACACACACACACACACACACACAAACACACACTCACATGCACACTACTCACTCTCTCTCTTTATTTCTCTCTCGTTGCCTCTTCCCCATGTCATCTTCATTTCCTCCTTACATGAGCCTGCTTTAGAGGCAATATTGGTGACAGCTGACAGCAGGCGAGTAGACGCGAGAGGTGAGTGAGGACAGAAATCTGTACTCTGTTTGGATAGAGGATTGTCTTTTTCTTAGGAGGTGAGACATCCTGAGAGGTCATAATAAGTGGTGTCTCAGAGAATGCTGTTAATGTCTTTATCTTTTTCTTTTTTTTGATTACTGTTTAAGAACATTCAATGTCCCAAAGGAGCTTCAGAGGTGTGAAAACTGGATGGTTGACTGAGCTGTGAGGGAACATCTGGTGCACATTTAAATCCAAGGTAAGATTTTTTCTCAATTATACTCTGAACAAAATGTTAGAATAACGCATTTCTTTGTGATTCATTTGGACATGTTGATGCTGTTTGTCCTCGTGTGCTCGCAGCTGTCAGGGTATGTTGAAATGACTTTGTTTCCCAGAAGTTGTTGCATCGCGTGTGCCTACTGTAAGCAGAGTAGATAGAATTCTAACCTCATGTCTGTATGTCTTATGTCAGTGTGTCTTATGTCAGTGTGTCTTCTCTCTCTCTCTCTCTCTCTCTCTCTCACTCTCTCTCTCTCTGTCTCTCTCTCTGTCTTTGTCTTTCTTCCCGTCTTTGATTTCTTTGCTTTGCCTGCCATTTGTCCCTCTGCCTTTCTGTTCCCTCTTGGCTTTATCTAATCCAACCTCGTCTCTTTCAGTACCCCTTCCTCGACACAACAGCCCCTTTGACCTTCAGTTCTAACGTCCCAGGTGGTGTGCAATCTGGTGGGATGGCAGAGGGCGGTGTGGGTACATGCCCCCAGGTGTTTGTGGTGGACAGCCAGGCCAACTATGTCTCTGTGCCCGGCGGTAAGAAACCAGGGTGGGCGAGAACGAGGCAGAAGTTCCTCATTGTGCTGCTGGTACTCACCATGTTGGGACTTGTCATCGAGGGATATTTAATCTACAATCTGTATAAAAGAACAGAGGTGAGGCTGATGTCTGCATGTCATGTGTGTGTGTTGTTGTTGTAAGGGGCTCGGCCGCAGAACGCATGGAAATTCCTTTTCGCTAGAATTTCCCCATTTTGCTATACGTCATAACCAGACATGCACACAAGCAGACAGCAAAACACATTTGTCCACTGGTCATCATTTGCTCTTTAAGTCACAGGTTTATAATGACAGACGTGTTAGATGGACTCTTTCTCTAGTTCTACTTCCCTTTCTCTTCGCAAGTGCAAACCCACAATATAACTTCACTTTTGTAAGATAGTTTCATAATGCTGTTTATTACACACTTGCACTATGTATTGCAGTGAAAACCTAACTTTGAGAGGGTTTACAATGTCATGTTTTACAAAGAAAAGAAGCTAGTAAATTTTTATCAATGAAACTGATGCAAACAAATACATTCATTATACAGAAAAAGAAGAAACAGTCATCAAGTGAAACTAATAATAATAACTCAGATTAGAAATTTTAATTTAATTTTAATATTCGTGACCCAAAGTTGTTGTTTTTTTTAATTTAAATCACAATATGCCTGTGTGTGTGTGTGTGTGTGTGTGTGTGTGTGTGTGTGTGTGTGTGTGTGTGTGTGTGTGTGTATGTTCTTATAGTTAAAAGTTATAATAATGTGTCTATACTGGATGCTTGGATTTGGATTTTCACATTTCACACTATTCTACATGTAGATTTCCAATGGTTTCTATCGCCTGCTGTTACACACACACACTTGAACTTTTGACCTTTTGCTTGCAAAGACACACATACACACACACACAAATACACACACATCTTGTTACTCACTTGTGTGTTCCCTCTTCATTCCCACTCTCCCTCTCCCTGCAGGCATTTTCTCTGTGCAAGTCTCATGCTCTCTGCCAGAACCTGTCTGATCCGAAAACCTCTGTCCAGAATGTAAGTGTGGGTGTACAGTATTAATGTCTGTGTGTACTGAGTCACTGGTTACGCCTGATGTGTTTTTGAGTTTTTAACTCTTTGTTTCTATTTAAGGATGGCACTATACTGAGTCAAGTGGGAACTAAAGGTAGGAGTTGCTCTCTCTTTTAAGAAAAGCAACATGTGGCATGTGAATGAAGTGTTAACAACTGAATAGATTTTAATACAGAAGATAAAATGTCATGAAACTTCACAGCTCAAAACACAGGCAAAACCTCATGTGTGAATTTAAATGTGAGGTTTTTTTATGTTGCTTGACTGGCTGGTTGACTGACTGATTCCCTGCTCTCTTTAAGAGTCCAATGAGATTCCCACAGAGCGATCACATGTGGAGCAGGTTCAGCAGAGGCCCTTTGCTCACCTGATAGGTTAGAGACTTCTCAGTGCTCAGATCTAAATATTGCATATGATCTTAATGTTTCATTTGAACTGATCTCCTCCATTTGCTCACAACTCTTTTCCCTCTACTTTCACATCTGTATCCCAGGCTCTGGGAGTCCTGTAGGGGAGAACAATGTGGTACAGTGGTTACACGAACGTGGCGAAACCGTTGTCTACAACATGGGCTACAACAACGGCCGGTTGTTGGTTCACATGGATGGTCACTACTACCTCTACTCGAAGGTGACATTAAATGCTGCAGAGGAGTGTTCGCTCATCCAGCACAAGGTCATGAAAGTCACCAAGGCCTACGATCAATCAATAGAACTTATGAAATCCAAAAGGTTAGTCAGCGTGCCACTCCTTATTTCCTTCCTCTGTTGTGGCACATGTGCTCACAAGTGCCTGCTTGGGTGCAACCTGTTTGCAGCTTCACTTCTGTGTATGTAAATGCAAGTTGAAATCTGCGCTGTCTTCACTATGTTGCCGGAAGTTTGCTTTGTAACATCTGGGGCGTGTTTCCTCTAGCTTCCGCTGCCGGACCCCAAAACCTTCAAGTGCAAAGTCTTCAGCAGGTGGAGAGGATCTGTGGAACAGTTTCCTGGCTGGGATCTTCCACCTGCACAAAGGAGATGAAATTTTTGTCGCACTGGACGATATTCACAAGATGCGTCCAGGAACTACTGAGAATTTGATGGGGGCCTTCATGATATCTCCTTAGAGGCATACAGAAATACCTCTTTTCCACATTGTGATTAGATTCTGTGTCTCTGTGTGTTAATTTACACCATGTGTTGTGGTGAATTTTCAATCTAATATATGCAATAGATATAATCTAAATTATATGTTATTATGTTATATTATATTTGTTGAATGTATTTTAATGACTTATGAAAAAGCAACAGATGATTGTGATATCATAAAAAGTATCTGATATTCAGGTTATATAATCTTACTTGATGACTTGTTATATATTTTGTTGTGTGAATAAATATATACAAACAATGACTTGACATGGCTTCAGTTCCTCATGTTTCAGACAGATAAAGATCAATGAAATAATGTGTTTCATAGATAATCAGTGGCAGAATAGGGAATTCAAACAGATTTCTTTTCTGCTTGCGAAATAAACTGTGCAAACATGCTGTCCGCAACCAGCTTGACTACCGTATGCACAGTGAGACAAACCACAGATGTGCAACCCACATGACACAGTTGCAGATGTATAGATTCACAACTTATGTGTGTGTGTCTTAATGTGTGAAAAGCAGGATGTGGGAGAAGATGAAGAGGAAGATTACCGAGGTGCTAAGGCTGGTGTGGCTGATTCAGCTATTCTCACAGTGTACAGGGGAAAGTTTTGCAAACATTGCAACAGTGTCAAATGGAAAAAAAAAGAAACACATGGAGGTGCAGACATGTCGAGTGATGGTGAGTTCACCAACCAACAAGTTGCTTCTGCCCATAGACTTACGGTGGAAAAAGAACCGAAACAAAAAGCAAAGCATACCAAAGACATGAGAACGGCGTGAGGACTCAGGAAACCATGCAGACAGGTAGCCAGACAGGTACCCAAACACCATTGAGACGGAGTAGGTGAGTGGAAAGACTGACCTCAGATGCAGCTGAAATATTTGGGTCATTTCCTGCTCTGAGACACAGATAAACATCTTTGCATCTGGGTGAAACAAACATGATGAGACAATACACTTGCAGCTTGAGCATGAAGGCTTTGTACATAATAACAACTCATATCGATGCTTGTTCTCTGTGCTACTGGATTGTATTTTGAGTATTTGCTCAAGTGCTGGACTTAAGTACAATTTTGATGTACTTGATGCTTCACATGATTATTTCTTCTTCTGTCTTTTGCCACTTTATGCTTTTAATCCACTATACATTTCATATTCAGTACTGTGTATTATTCTTTTAAATATGCTGCTAAATATTATGTTCTAGATGAAACAAACATAGTAGGAAGTTTTATTTATTCATTTATTTTGGCATCATCAGGCAAGACTAACATATTAATCTACTGTAATTTAAGTGGTCTGAGAAAAAACTAGAATTGACAGGAGACTCTGTTTGTGTGTGTGTGTGTGTGTGTGTGTGTGTGTGTGTGTGTGAGTCAGTATTTTCTTGGTTGCTCATAGAGTCATCAATAATGGCAATAACAATACTCAAGTAAGCCATAAATGTTTTTCCTCACTGCTCATATGACATGCATCATTGTGTTAATTTATCAGGTGAAAGGAGCAGCCTGACAGTCTAGTAGCAGGTAGTAGCTAGACGCAGGTGGAGAGACAGCGTCACAAGTGAGGTTGAATAATGACTTGCTGATATGTTAGCTGTGAGATTTGGTATAATGGCAAATGTTAGGCTGATGATGTGCTGTATAATAACGGTCATGGCACTCATATCGACAAATGGCAAAGAGGCAACAGTGGTCCCATCCTCTCATCCAGCTGTTAGGCATCATGCAGCTGCTGCCTGAGGCGCTCTGCCCCGGGGCCAAGAAGTGCTGGAGGGTTGTCTTTGAGAAAACGAGTTGTGGTGAGAGAGACTGGGGTCTTGTTGAGGCTCAAGTTCGGAAGAAATATGATGGTAGGATATATGAGGTTTTGCTGTTCATACTTGTGGGTTTGGTGGGAAGGAGTTAGCAGAGTGGTATGAGGCAGCTGAGAGGTGGAAGGATTTGCAGTTTTGCACATGTGCAAACTACAGCTTTAATGCATTAGTACTAATAAACAAGAGATAGTTTACAGGGGCCATGAAACCAGTGGTTTCACAGCTTTGCTGTAATGTGCCAAGAAATGCAGTAACATGCCAAGAAAGACATTGAAGAAGAAGAGTCCTAGCAAGTAAACATGGATGTAAACAATGTAGAATTTAAAATACTGAGGCTTATTGGCCTTGCAAATGTGGGTTTTTAAGGCTGAAAACAACTGTGTTTGAAAACTAGGCTACGAGAGCTGTGAGAGTAAAGCTCTATAAAGCCAAGGGGAGCTGCAGATATGAGTGATAATTCTCTGTAGGTTGGGCACTATAAGTGACCCCTTTCATATTTGGTAAGTAGCTTAACAATAAATTCTGGGCGAATCCACATTTTTGTCAGAGTGGCCATAAATTCAACAAATGGAGAAAAGCAACCAAAGCCAATTTCTTTTTTTTTCTTCTGTTTTTTCGGTTATGATTTCATTTCATTTACGAGCCTTTCAAAAAATGCTGGATTGTCGTGGGCCATAGATAATTATAAGATTTATTTGATTTATTTGATTAGATGGGGCTTGGGTGTTTTTTGAGATTTTAAAGGGTATTGATTTGTGAATAAGGACAAACACACCCCTTGCATAACTTGTTGTTTTTATGTTTTTTTTTTTTTTACTTCTAGTGCCCAACGTCTCTAGTACCCACACCTTCCTGCTGCAGAAGATAACCTATCACTTCCACCCTATGAAGACCAGGCCAACCTCTGCTCCACCTGCTCCAACACACAGCCCTCCAACAGCAAGGGAAGCTCTACCTCCCAAACACTTAGGCTGAAAACATTTCATACTTTTGTGTCTATGTGATTAACTGCTTGACTGTTGCAAAAAAAATGTTCCTGCATAATTCCCTCCCTGTCTCTATGGCCTTGAGGTCACAGGTGTAGGAGTACCTGCTCGCTGAAGAAGAAAAGTACTGTCTGTAAGTGGCATTGTTTGCTCACTCTGGTACAGATCTCTCAGTTGTACAGTTTGCAAGAGCTGATGCAATTAACTCAGAAAACTTCACTGCTCTCTGGGCCTCATTTACAGAATTTATAAATATTAATTGATTTGAAAAGTTGAAAGGAAGATGAAGTTTTTTTCGCATGTATAAAATGTGGTCTTCAAAAGTAACGATCCAGCTTAACTAACTACAACATTTCAAATCGCATTCAGCATTTCCTGTCAGATTGTTTGTCTCCTCTGCTTCGTGTGTGCGGCAACAAACTGAAAGACGCAACTTCTGTATCATAAAAGGAGGTAATATTTGTTTTCACTTGTCGTCCGCACCTTGGGATTATATAACACAGGACGTGTGATTGTGTTTGTTTTCTAACCATGTATGGTAAATAAGCAGGAAGTGATGTACATTCAGTTCTCGGCATTGGCTGCATAACCGCGGGTAACTTTCCTTTACTTACAAACCTTTCACATATTCCACTTGAAACTTTGTCGCAATCACTCTCGCACGCATCATTTTCTACTTTTCACACCAAAATCATGTCAGTGTTCAACGTATCCATGTTTAATATGGATTCAAATAAAATACATTCAGCAATGTGTAGTTTGTCCACAGGACATATGTTTCAAAAACAAAACATTTTTTCAATTCATGAGTCCACATATTAAAGATATCTTAGCAATTCTGGTCATGTTTTGATTACACAAGGATAGCTGTACTGGGACATTTTTTTTGTAGAAGTTATTTTAAGTTCAGAGTGTCATCAGTGTTACTCATCATTCCCCAGGAGAGATTAAATGACTCCACTTAACTACAGCAGATCTAAATGATTTCCCTGTGGAACTCATCAGGGTTTTGGAGCAGAATTGTAATCACAAATTTTCATAAGCCCAGCCATTTATAAAATGAAAACAGAGCTATACAGGCATATTAACCCAATGTAGGCTGATTAAACTTGCAGTGTATTGCACATCAACACTAATGTAGTGATCTCTACATCAAAATAAATGTCTCCATAAAAATAATTATAAATATAGGTACATACATAAATACTTCCATATTACAAAATAAATAAATCATGTACAAAATTATATATATTCATACAGAATGAGGTGAGTGTCCAGTCTTTTCCGTTGGCTGTTTGCATTATAATAAATGCAACTTCTCTTCAGATTCCACCTTAAAATTCTGCTGAGTTTCATCGTCTCGCGTCTTCACTTTGCAAGAGACCTTGTCAGAGCATAAAAGGGGACCAGCATCATCCATCGTCACCTACTTGAACTTCAAGATGAGCACAAGCTGGTGTTATTCTTCAGTGACGACCAACCGGTCACGGGCAGATCTGCATCTCGAAGGCAGCAGCAACACTGCAGTGTCCACATTAGTCCACAAGGAACATCCCGAATCCTGAGCCGCTCAGCTCCAGTTTCCAGTTCTGCAGCCCTGCCTTTGGCACAGTCATCTGAGTGATCAGTTTCTGCCCTTGTAACTGCCTCACTGTCCAGCACTTCTTGCTCACAGGCCTTTTATCTGCCTTGGCCGGAAGCTCCACCTCACAGGTGAGCTGATCGTCCACCTGCACTATGAGGAGGCCAGCCTTGCACTCGTGGGTGCAGCTGAGGTTCAGCTCGACGTACATGAAGTAGGTCCCCGCCTGCTTGGGCATCACAGAGTGCTGAGTTTTGTCAAACAAGAAGTTGCTTCCTACAGACTCCCCAGGACCATAGTGGACTTTTTCCCAATTCATGGTGGAGTTCTGCAACTCACCTGCAGGAGGAGACAAACACACGTCATTTAGATGATGTTTACACAGTTTAACAACAAGCTTGTCTGTCACATTCCTTTCTGGTGTCTTCAGTCTCAAGTGATTTGGTAAAACTAAAAAACATATGAAAATTTTTTTAAAATGCCATAGAACTTTGTAACTTTAAAGTGAAAAATATCTTTAAAAGTCAATTACACGAATAAAAGACTTTACGATCCTACAGGAACATTTCATAACTACTAATACTATTAATTTAATCAATTTTGAGCAACTTACTTGAACTGGCTTCCAGATAGACAAAGTTCTGCATCTGTTGACAAGACAGAAAAGATGAGGTGGATTAAAATGTGCAGAGGATCAGACACGAGTGGGTCAAACTTGGAAATAGAACAGAAGAAAGTCTTGCAGGTGTCACCACTCAGACTCATGTGTTTACCTTGTATGCCGGAGCGGGGCTGTCTCCTGTCTGCATCGATGAGTGAAACTCGAGGGGGGGACGCGCAGTCTCCAGCCTGGACCTCAGCTCCATCACTACCATCACGCCGCCCACAGCCACGGCCGTCACGGCCACGAACAGAAAGATGACGGACAGCACGAGGAAGGCGTCCAGGCAGCCTCCGCGCCGTCGGCCACTCTTCTGCGCAGACTCCACGTCCATGTCTGGATTCTGTTGTCCCATCGGTCCACAGTGGGGTCACAGTCAGAGCCTCAGGGAGGGTGTCCAGTAATTGAGGAGAGGCGAAGGTGCAAAAAGTGCAAAGCTCCAAATTTGTTGTTGGTTTTTTTTTTTGTATCTCCACGCGATGGTCCTCTCGCGCGTCCTCGGGTGAATGTCTCGGCTGTGAAGACCATGATGGCTTTTTATACCCACCTCACAGTGCAGTCAGTTTCAGACAGGGAGGAAAAACGCGGAAGTCATGGATTTCCCTCCTCTCTCTCACACACACACCCCTCCCTCTCTGCGTGTACGCAAGGTGAGAAATCGAGACGCGAGACTTTCCTCTTCTGCTCTTGCGCAAAGCGAGAAGCGGCGCGCGCGGTGGAAAACGAAAGGGTCCCTCCATCCTCAGTACGTTCCGACATACTGTCTCACTCTCTCTCACTCACACACACACACACATATACCGACCTCACACCCAGGGTGGCACAGTGGAGATTCATGATGGTAATTATCCAAGAAGGCCTGAATGTGTGTGTGTGTGTGTGTGTGTGTGTGTGTGTACAGTTAATCTGGGATCGGGTGGGGCATTCATCCAGAGTATCTATGTCATCATCAAACTACGTCTCCGCCTCCATCAGGTTTATCATCTAGCAGGAGCAGTTCTGGCACAACCACGTGCCACTGGGAAATCTATCCGATCACCGAGACTTTGCTGTTGTGCAAAGACATGCGGGAATCCCCCGTTTGTGTCTATGTGAGAGAGAGTGTGTGAGAGTTTCAGTATGTTGAAAATGTTTATCTTGCCAGACAATCAGAATGCAAACTTTTCAGTGGGACATGATAAGTGAGAAGCAGAGAGACAAGAGTTGCCCACATCATGTGTGTGAGAGAGAGGGTGAACGAAAGAGAGAGAGAGATTTTTACTCTTACTGTCAATTAACTTAGACTTTAATGTGATAGAAAATAGCAATAAACACTTGGGGCATTTAGAATAAATTATATGGCCACAAGTATTTGGACCTGCTCATGTACTTTCATACTGGTGCTGTTTTTCATGGTTTGGTCCTTAGTACCAGTCAAGACAATTGTTAATACGACAGCATTGATATTACAACATACATTTATATCCTGTGCAGGAAATAGTATGTCTCCAGATTTGGGGCAAAAGTCAAGGCAAGGCTCATGTGCACAAAGTGAGGGCCACGATGAAATGCTTATTGTGTAAACCTTCACAGTGGAGCAGAGACTGTTTTAGCAGCAGGTCAATGCCCTCAAGTGTCACACCTTAAATGTTTGCAAGAGGGGAATACCAGAAAAGAACAATCAATGACAAAATCCTTCCATCTGATAATGAGCCTAAAGGTTGTCCAACTCGGGTCAAGGTGATCAAGAAAGACAATGTGCCCCTCCAAGAACATAAAACTCTGAAGTTTAATAATAATATTAATAATAATTAGAAGAAGAAGAAACTATTTCTATGCCACATTTATTTACAATGTTACGAGGAGCTTTACATGGGCATGACCACAGAGAAAGTAATGACAATATAACTAATGAGATCAAATAAATAGGAATTTAAAAAGCATAGATAAAAATATATCAAATATTTCCCAAAGCATTCATGAAAGAAAAGCTGTAAGAAGAGATTTAAAAGAAGCTAGAGACTAATGGTGTCTGAGGTCAGTAGGCAGAGAGGTCCACAGTGTAACAGCAAAAGCCTGATCACCTTTTGCCGCATCAACATCTCATGAGGTGCTTTCTAAGTCATAGTGATGATAAACATAAACATTCATAGTGAAAATGATTCTCATCACAGTCTTGTCTACAAGGATTTATGATGTGATGAAAATGCAGGTCTCAATTCTAATGACTCTGATGATTCTCTGACTTTTGCTGTAGACAACCAGCAAATCTGAGTTTTCACGTATCGAATAAAATATCTCATCATCTATCAGATAGATTGGCACAACATTTCGTACAGACATTTATCGCTCCCAGTCAATGAAACTTAAAGACTTTGGTGATTCTCTGGGTTTTTTCTCTAGTGCCACCATGAGGTTGATTTATCGTTTTGAGCGAAATGTCTTTAAATCTGTTTGATAGAATGCCATGAAATTTTAGTACAGACATTCATGCCCCCCTCACATAAAATGAGTTGAGCACACTCTTTGTCTTGTTAATCAATGTCCTGGTCAGTGCAGGCAGCGTGCAAAGATGAATACATGCAAATTGAATCTATAAGTTTGTTCCAGGTGAGCAGAGCTGATGCACCTACTGCACTTTTGGCCTTTGGTGATTTTCACTGTGAGATACAGGAAGTCATTAATTGATTAGCCAGTGTTACAGTTGTGTTATTACTGATGAGGGCTTTCCCTCCTGCATCACCAGTTGATGCATACAGCCCTGACCTCCCACATGCCTACTTTTTACTGGGATTTATGGTAATCACACTCAAATACTTCTTGCTGGTCAAAACAATCAGCTGATCAGATCCACCGAGTTTGCAAAAATACAAATGTCAAGGGAATGTTTGTGGTCTTTACTGAAAGGGAAGTGGATGGCTAAATAAAGACAGGCAAAAGACAGGAAGTGAGTGTTACTGGCAAAGATTCAGAGATATGTTTAACGTTAACTGTGCTACTGAGAAAGCTAAACTTGTCAAAGCTGACACTAACATCATCAGCATATATACATATATACAAAACAGCTTGCAATTGTGGCGGAGTAAAGTTGACCCACCACACACATCGAATAAGTGGTATTATGAAGGAACTTTAAGGGTTCTACACTGTCCTCAGATTATGAAAACAAAGAGCCTTCTTACTGAAATAAATATTATGAATTAATAATATTTGGGGGGGAGGTTGTTAGAAACATCCGGTGGGCCAAATCGAAGTTTATGCATAAAGTGTGCACTTGCTCTGTTTTACAACTTCACAAAACAATACAATAGGTGTTTGCTTTTAAGTTTCAGTTATAGCCCTCCAAAGGAAAGAGTTTGGTCACCCTGACCTATATGCGCTGCCTTCGAGAACTAATGCTGCTGCAAAGCAGGAAACCACTGAGCAACTTGCAGTAATTACAACATTCTTGTCTGTGGTTTAATCAAGGGCTCTTGTACTTTCAAAAGTCTTCTCCGTGTAAATAACATATTTTGTTGTCTTTTTTTCTTATGGCGCTGAAAGCCAGTGGGAAAATAATGTTCCTTGTAATCAATTGTAACTATCAAACACAGAATAAATGTAGCTAGTTTAGTAATTGTTAGTTAAAAAGTAACAAAGAATCTGTTTCATTTAATGTGCTGAACAAACATTTTACAACAGAATCCACAGTAAAGGATCAATCCTGGAAAAATAAATGTGTGTAATGGATAAGCTTTAGCAGTACATGAACATGTGACACTTTTCTCAATATTAGTAATAGTAATGATAATGATAGTGATAGTTTCTATATACAGTATGTGTCCCTTCTGTCCTCGCTAACGCTTTTGTGGCAGTAAGTAAACTGCAATGAGAAATGATTATGATACTATTTTTATTTATTCTGTCAAGCAATTTCAAGAGATGGAAAGTACATTTATTCATGTACTGTACTTTACTAAAGGACCTGAACATACTTGTACTGATCAGGCAGGTTTGCATGATCTGAGGCAGGTTTGCCTGATCTGACTCCCTTAGGCTCCCTGC
Organism: Centropyge bicolor; assembly: GCA_037975185.1. NCBI lineage: Eukaryota > Metazoa > Chordata > Actinopteri > Pomacanthidae > Centropyge > Centropyge bicolor. The sequence continues at coordinate 8,704,574 of JBBMOC010000018.1, forward strand.
CCTGACAATGCCCATCAAACTACTGCAAATCCTCCACAACTATTATGTATTCCACAATTGTTCTGTCTCGGTTGCACTTCACCACCTACAGTATAGGTGCTGTTGGGAGGGGGTATCTCTCCTTAAACTTCCTCTTCTGAGGGTTCTCCCATGTTTTCCCCTCATGTGCTGAGGTTTTTTGGGGAATTTTTTTTCATCTTCTTAGAGAGCTTGGCCTGGGTCAGGAACCTTTACTTTTGCAGCTCAGTAAAGTCCACTTAGACAGTGTGTGAGACACAGTGTGTGAGACTTTGCAATGTACTGGTAAATTTGACTTCTTCCACATTTAGTGTGCTCATGTAAGGGGGTGGGGGGGTGGGGTGGGGGGGGGTTAATAATTTAAATATCATGAGGAATGACAACTGAGAATAGGCAATGAGTATTATGGGAAAACGTGGGGACTGTTTCTGTGTGGGAGGTGGGGAAGTCAGTATGAAACAGAGAAAATGAAAAATTTAACATTACAAGTATGACATACTGTTGGAGAAGGTCATATGCTCCTGCTGGCCAAAAACCCAGGTCTTCTGTTCCCTAATGAAACTTTAACACACTTGTGCAAACATAAGCACAGCCTCAGACACAACTACACACACACACACACACATTCCTCAAAAGTTTCCATGTTTGTTTAACTAAATTTAATGTTACTCAATAAACGGTGGCACACCTGACTGTCCGGACGTGCTTTCACTTTATATTGTTAAATTCTGGAATGTTCTGTGTGTGTGTGTGTGTGTGTGTGTGTGTGTGTGTGTGTGTGTGTGTGTGTGTGCGTGTGTGCGTGCCTGTGTGCGTGTGTGTCTAATAACTGTTTAAGTTTATATGGATAAATCACACACGTATGTATTAGACTGCTGATGTGGTTTATCAGCCTGTCGGTAAAAGAAATCATGAGTTCTCCCAGGCTTCTGCTTTCCATCTTTCATCACAGGAAGTGACATACAGTATTACTCAGCAACTGCTGTAATGTGTCATGTGGAGAAAAATTGTTACATAAATGCTATTTGATTTTCCTTTCTGACAGTGATGAAATACCTGGGAGGAGTTGTCAAGTGATGTCATTTTTGAGCGGCTATCAATTACTGCAATTATAAATCTGTACATCTGCACACACACAGTTTTCATATCCACCGTTGGATTTTCTGTGGTCAGGATTCCGTGTGGGTCTTTTCGACAAAAACAAAACGTCATGTTGTCCTGGGTTTTCTCACAGGGAAGTCACTGTCTCTGTTTTCACTTCACATTTGTAAAAAGGTACAAGTACTGTGTGTGTGTGTGTGTGTGTGTGTGTGTGTGTGTGTGTGTGTGTGTGTGTGTGTCTCACATACTCTCTTTCTATTTTCCTCTACGTGAGGAAGCAAAACAAAAATGAAACAATGAGACAAATGAAATCTCAACTCAACAGGCAGAGCTTTTGCTGCCCTCTACAGTTGACCCAACCCATCTGTCCTCAAATATTCAGCTGCAACTGTATTTTCACTGTCAAAACAAGTGCAAACACAGCCTTCCTCGCTCTCACACCAGAGTTTCATTCTTGCCATACAACCATTATTTCTTACTACACTACTCGGGTAAACAAAGGACACTATGACATGGCTTTTTTTACTGTGAGGAAACTATTGTGTCTCTCATTTCCCACGTTGTTCATGGAAACATAAAAACACTCTAATGTTGAGCTGTTTCTTCCAATCAACCACTTCTCGAGATAAGAAATGGAAAAAGAAAAGAAGTGAAAAGAAAAGAAAAGAAAAAAGAAAAAGAAAAGGAGCAGTGTTATCTGATGGGTTCATATTACAAAGTTTTTGTATATAGGTTGAGCTTGAAAAGCGTTCATACCAAAACCTACCAGTCAACAAGCAAGCACAACAAGGTGATGGAATTTAGTTACTTAATTTTCTTTAGCCCCTTCTAGCTTTGTGAGCAAGCGGCAATACAGTATACAATAAAACTGAACATGACTACGAATTTGAACATATACATTTTAATGAACATATTAGTTTGTGACCCAAAAGTAATGTAGTGGAATAATATGATATGTGCTTTAAATGTGAATATTAGTGTAAGCATGGTCTAAAAATTAGAATATAAAACCTTTGACCAGCCACGTGTCACTTGTTTTATTAATGAACTAATGCTTCATTCCCAATATAATTTCAATCTTTGACACTTTGATACGCTATTTTATTTAAGGGGAGACTGACAGCATGATCATGAAGTAATGATACAACAAAAACAGCAACTGTATCTGCATCTGTAATGTCCAAATTTTGGTTGCCTTCAGGGTACTTTTATTATAAAAGATTTATAACTTGTAATTAATGTATTATTTATTTGCCAAGCAAGTAGAAACTCCAGCCAAGAAATAATCCAGCACACAGTTTAACCCTAAAGTGAACTTTAGAGGTGCTGGGAGGCAGGTTTTGTTGAGGCACAGCCAGGCTAACTGTTTCCCCCTGTTTCCAGTCTTTGTGCGAAGCTAACTGGCTGCTGGCTGTAGCTTCATGTTTACAGTACAGACATCATCCGATCATAATCTGATTCTTGTCTAAAGGTTGGTATGAGAGAGGAGAAGACTGCAAATAGAATTGATAAACACGGGCTAAACATTGTGTTATGGTTATAACTGATAAAGTACATGTATTTATCAGACTTTAATATCTGTTATAGTGTAAATCTTTTAGTGCCTAATTAAAAAGAAGTTCCCACTAAACCTACCAGTTTAAGGAAGCAACAGTTAATTGTTGGTTATTTGCGTGATGCTGATTCCACCATAATGAGGAAGTAAATGAACGTTTGCAGATTTACAGATATTAGGAAACACATTTTGGTTAATCAAAACAAAATATAAGTGTCTTATCTGTCCAATCCTACTCAACCAATACAAACAGTTTAGTTCAGGTTACTTTAGTTACTCCTCAGTAAACTTGGGATATGGTAAATGTATATAACTTGTTAAAAAATTCAGCTGAAGGGTGAATCATAGTGATGAAGAAATTATGATACAACACAATATATAGCCATCAAATACCATTCCCATGATACACATCTGATGCATTTGTAGGTATTCACCCAAATTACAATGTATGAATTTAATGAGCAGAGAGAGGGAGAGGGAGAGAGGGAGGGAGAGAGATAGAGAGAGAGAGGGAGAGAGAGAGAGAGAGAGAGAGACAGAGAGAGAGAGACAGAGAGAGAGAGAGAGTGGGGGAGAGTTACTGTGTATGTTTCGCAACCAGTCTGGAGTTTTCCGCTCCACTTGCATATCTTGAAGGTGACGGTCGACCTGTAACGAGTCGGGACGAGTCCTGAAGACAACGTGATGAAATAAAAAAATTATGCGTAAAAAAAGACCACTTACACTTTGAGAGCACATGAAATGGCCCATAAATAGCGGCAACCTGTGGATTCACCCACAGTCATTCGGCAGCTCGGCTCATGAGGAGTTCAAGGGCGCTCCCAACTTTCTGATGCCAACACCTCTTTTCACTTTCACTCGCAGCCAGTCGTCGTCATGTTGGATAAATTTGGGCCGCAGGGCTCCGGTATGCCGGTCTCCAGCCCGGAGCTGCGTCTCAAAGTGACCGACAACAAGAGCAGCCTGGCGGCTGCGGGGATGGAGAGCGGCCCCGGGAAGAAGCTCATGGAGATGAGTGACCCGGCTTTATCCAAGAGAAAACTCCTGGTCGGCCTGGACCTCCTCTGCCTCTTCCTAGGTAAATATATCAACATGTAACATGTAAACATTATTATTATTATTATTATTATTATTATTATTATTATTATTATTATTTCAGTGTGTAGATTTGTTGGTGTTATGTCACAAAAGCACGTGTACAATAATATTAATTCCAACAAAAGTAGTCGTGACATTAAAACGTAAATTTAAGTTTATAATTGTTTATTGTGTGTCAGATACAACTCTGAGGCCATGTGCTGTTGTTTTCACTTATATTGCAAAGTGTTTCTGTTATTTTATCCATCCATTCATAAGTTACTGTATGTGAGTGTGCACATGCAGAGAAGTACTTAGGCTACATCAGTAAATGAAAAGGGTTTTTTAAAAATATTGATTTAACTCCACAAAGTAGGTCCCTTTCACTCATCTTTACCTGTCCATTTTTGAGAGATGGAACCAGTGTTTGAATAGTCAACTAGTGGATTGGCAGAAATCCCTGAACCTAATTTTTAAAGCAAACTTGCCAAATATTCTCTAGTTCTAACTTCTCCCTAGTGAGGATCTTTATTATCCTGTAATAATGCATTTGAATATCTTTAGTCTTGAAGTATTGGTTGGACAAAATAACAAACACTATCATCAATGTGATTTTTTCATTACCTGCTTATATTTTATGTACAAAATAATTAATAGACTAAATGAGAAAATGGCTGATTGATTGAAAAAGTAGTCACTTAGTGCATATCTTTTCATACAATTTATTTCTGGCTCTGACAGCTGCAGGTGAATTCCTTTACACATTATTACTATTCCTTCCTATTCAGGGTTAAATTCAACCATGTTCCTCTTTTGTGTTCATCCTTTTTTTACTTATAACAAAGAGTCATTCAGGCATGTGGGCCTGCAGAATATGTGCAGCAATTAACACCAGCTTTATACATCCTCATTTGCTGAGGGATATTTTTTCATACTGGTAGTAGGTCTCTTTCACTCATGTGTATCTTTACCCGTGCGTTTTTTAAAGCTGAAACCACTAGTTAAAGCATCAATTAGTGGATTGGCAGAAACGAGCAATCTGACACCGTCATTGTCACAAAAACAGAAAAGACAGACAGAAAGAAAGTTTTCCACCTTCTCTCTCCATATTCATCCATATATCACTGCCTCTATTTCCCCCCTCGTGCGCGCTCTCGAGCTCCGTGCCAGCTGGCTCGTGCATTGCCCAGGGAATTCTTCAGTTTCCATGACAACCTCCAGTTCTCAGGGTAGAACTGGACCCAGAGGGGTGGGGTGGCTGTGGATGGGGAGGGAGTGGGTGGGTTGTATTTTGTATAAATAAATAAATGCACGATTCACCGCATGTGTGTCTGTGTGCACATGACTGTAATTGTTGACCTTCCCTCCCTCTCACGGTCCCTATATGTGACAGTAGGGCGCTTATGTAATGTTGGCTAATTGGAAAAAGCTGGAAGGAGGAGAGGTAGGATTCTGTATTAACAACAGATTGGACATGTGTGAAAGGGAGGGAGCCATGCTAGAAGTCTCTCCTTTTCTACTGTGTGAGTGCAGGCATGCAAGACAGACAGAGAGAGAGAGAGAGAGAGAGGGAGAGAGAGAGATGGAGAAAGACAGGGAAGGACACTCAGAGACAAACAGAGGCAGTGTGAGGCTGGTTCTGGTGCTGGTCTGCTGCAGCATTTGCTCTTTGTTTTGTAGGGTAGAGTTGAACCGAAGTCACAAACAAGCCTCCTTTCTCTCCTCATCAACAGAAACACACACACACACACACACACACACACACATACACATGCGCAGTTCAAACTGGGTCTCTGTCGAGCCCTGCCTGCTTTACTCTTCTATTTCCAGACCCTCACATTCCTAATGGCTGTCAAACTCGTTGGGTTCTCCAGAGAAAAACTCAGGGTTCCCACCCTTCTGTTCCTGTGAAACTATTCCTCATTTGACCTTCTCTCCTCTCCTCAGCCACGTTCCCCTCGTGTCATTTCTATTACCTCCATCTTTCTTTTTCCATTTTAGACCTTATTGCTTTCATTTTGTGACTGAGGAGATACTTAATGTGTCTCTCTTGATGTGTGACAGGGATGAAGAGTCAAGGGCATCTTGTCTGTGTTGGTGGCGAGTTTGAATATCAGTGATTTACTGACAAGAATGTGTCCACGGTATTAAGGCTTTAAGTTCTGGCATGCCTCCTCATATTTAGACGTTATTAAAAAATTATTTGTTGTTGAAAGAGTCTGCTGCCATGTTAGCAGCTCTGTGAGTGGCAAAATGCTAGCATTGCTCACAGTGTTAACATGCTGATGTTTGCAGGTAAATTCCCTTTGTTGCCATGTCAGTTTAGCATTTCAGCATGCTAATGTTTGCTAATTACAAGTAAGTAAGTAAGTACAAATAAGTAGCTAAGACTGATGGAAATGGCCTTAGTTTTGCACGTATATGGGTTAGGGTTAGTTTCAGGGTTAGAGTTAGGGTTGGGGGTTAGCCTAACCCTAACCCAAAGTTTTGGACAAATGAAAAGTCAGGGGATCACCAAAGTCAGTAGGATTCATCCTCTGGGGATCATGAATGTCTGTAGCATATGTCACAGCAATCCAGCTAATAGGAGATTTTTCAGTCTGGACCAAAGTGGTGGACCGCCTGACAATTGCAACGTGTTTAATTTCCTTGAAGTATTCAAAAAAAATGTAGTTTTGGTAAAGGGCCACGTTTGTTATATTGGCACTTGAATCAAAAAAATGAATGTCACATCACTTAGAGCTGTAAAAACATGCATGTTTCAGGTTACAGATTCCTCCCCAGCTCCTCTTCTCATTCTCTATTTTTACTCCTCTTTTCTCCTCCCGCGCATTATCTCCAGTTTCCCATCACAAAGAGGAATATCTATACTCCCACCAGGGATTGTTATGATATCAGTTCATCTCCCTTCTCCCCCTCCTCTGCAGCTTCCATCCCTTTCTTTGCCTGCGAGCTGAAGACAGTGAGTCCATACAGAAGGGGCTTCATGTGCGGGGACCCCAGCATCACCTATCCTTATCTGCACCAGGAGGCCATATCAGATGAATTACTCATCGCTGGTGGCATCATCATCACCGGCCTCACTGTGAGTGCTCATCACCCTGATCATTCCTGTCGTAACAGTCAGCTTATTATTCATTGTGCACCGTGTCCCAACCCGTGAGGAGAATGAAGGGAATGTAATATGACGGTTCTGACGGTGTCCACCTCCAGATCGCCCTTGGGGAGTGTTACCGGGTTCGTTTCAGAGGCGTCAGCTCCAAGGCCTTCGTCAGGAACCTGTATGTGTCCTGTCTGTACAAGGAGCTGGGCTGCTTCCTGTTCGGCTGCTGCGTCGGCCAGTCGCTGACCAACATGGCCAAGCTGAGTGTTGGGCGGCTGCGACCGCACTTCCTGTCCGTGTGCGGGGTCACCTACGCATCACTTAACTGCACACCTGGAACCTATGTTGAAACAGTCAACTGTCGCGGGATTGACCACCGATTGGAGGAGGAGGCCAGGTGTGTGTGTGTGTTTTTATGCATTGCGCATTATGTAAAGTTATTGTTCTCTGTTATTCTAAATACTTGTCTAATTTTTTTAGGAAGTCCTTCTTCTCTGGCCACGCCTCCTTTGCGATGTACACAATGCTCTATTTAGCAGTGAGTATTTCTTTCTATCTATCTATCTATCTATCTATCGATCTATCTATCTATCTATCTATCTCGTGTATTTTCTCACACACACTCACAGACACTGGCAAACACAATTTACTGTCTCTCCAATTTCCAATTACCATATCTGTACAAAATGCAGAGAGCGAATGAATGAAACGGCGACCCATCGTCAGTCCAGTTAGCAGCAGAAAGCGAGAGAATGAAAGAGGAGAGGGAGCAGGAGAAGGACTGAAAGGAGAAATGGAACAAACAGAGACAGCTTTGTTCTGCTGTGGGAGGAGTGTGACCTCGCCTCACCGCCTCACTGCTCTCCTCCATTGTGTGTGAGTGTGGGTGTGTGTGTGTGTGTGTGCGAGCTCCCGCATTTATATGTGTTTATGGTAGCTTATGTGTGTCCATGCCAGTGCTTGCATATGTGCTTGCAGCATATTAATGTGAGCGCTATTTTCTCTGTGTGCCGTCTTGGCTTGCTTGTTTATGATTATTTTCTCCAACCGTTGTCCTTCTTTAGGTTATTATAATGCTGTGTTACATTTAGTGGGTGGGAAAAAACATCTACAAGATTGTTTATCGTTGTTTTCACCATATCTTAAGATCTTGGAAGCTCAATCAAGTGCACTGAATACTCTAATATATTTGATGCATCTCATGAATCTGGGGGGAAATTGCGTCTGTTTTCACATTTTAATGCAGCGAATAAGTGTTAGTATTTTTTTTAAGAGATCCTCGAAGTAAACCAGGTAAAACAGGCAACTACTAAAGGGTCTCATGCGGATTCACCAGATTCACCATGTGGCAAATAAGTTTTAAAAAGTTTAATATGATAAAATATACAGATTATATGTAAGATTAAATGTACTTACAACAGGGGAAACTAGGATTAAAGGCTTTCAAATAAAGACTTTTTTTCTGTTGTTTACAACCACAATTTCACAAAGTTATCATGCTGTGTAAAGCCTACAGATAACAGAGTGTGATCATTTGCTAATCCCTTTGACACTAGATTAAAAACAGCAAACAGACATTATATTTAATGTTGACCTCATCGGCTGCGTTGATTCTTGTAAAAATCTGCTGATATCTGATGGTAGCATGTTTCAACGTTTCAAACAAGTTGGGACAGGAGCAACAAAAGACTGTGAAAGTTGTGGTCTGATCCAAAAACACCTGTTTGGATCATTCCACAGGTAAACAGTTTCATTAGTAACAGGTGATAGTATCATGATTGGGTATGAAAGGTTCATCCTGGAAAGACTCAGTTGTTCACAAGCGAGGATGGAGAGAGGTTCACCACTTTGTGAACACATGATTGTATAAAGGAGATTACTACATGGACTCGGGCACTTTTTAAGACTGCTGTCATAAACACAGTTTGTTTGTAAGTGGTTGTATTCTTCTGTTATTTGTGTTTTACACAGCATCCCACCTTTCTTGGAATCAGGCTTGTAGCTACTATTTGAGAACTTATAGTAATATAGTTCAGTGAAATCTAATTTTAGAATTCTTTGAAATTCTTTGATGGGGTCTATATTCAAAATGACCCATTAATGTCTGGCGTCACCTGCAGACATCTTGGTCATTATTTCCAGTAACAGAATGAACCATATTGTTCTGTACACTTAATAACATTGTGTTCATTTCTGCCATGTAGTTTTACTTGCAGGCGCGGTTGACGTGGCGTGGAGCTCGGCTGCTGAGGCCGGTGCTGCAGTTCTTCCTGGTCCTGCTTGCGGTCTACACAGGTCTGACACGCATCTCAGACTACAGGCACCACCCGTCCGATGTGCTAACAGGCTACATACAGGGAGCCCTCACTGCTTACTGGGTGGTCAGTATACCTTGCCTGCTTGTGTTCGTGCATCAGTGCGTGTCCCCTTGTCAGCAGCTGTTAAAATCTTACGGTTGGGCGTGTGTTTGTGTGCTCCCCCAGGCCTTCCACATCTCGTCCATGTTTAAAAACCCGACTTCGGATCTCTCTCCAACTGAGACCCTGGACAGCCCCTTGTCACCCCACCACACTGTCTGCTAAACCTCACCTCTGCCAACGCCTGCACGCACCAACACCCACCTGCTGCCTGTAGTCTGGTTTGGCTAGACGAGAGAATGTGAGACCATTTCCTGTGAAGTCAAACCGCATACCTCAGTATTCGGACGGAGTGGTGGCATGAGCGAGAGAGATACTGTATGTGGTTCAAAAGAGAAAACATATGAGCTGAGAGAAGGAGGAGGAGGGTGCTGAAAACGACACCTCTGCTGGAGCACTCGAGCTGTTGACCTTGTGACTGACCTTAGCTTCACTTACCTGTGAGATGAGACGACCGAATCCTGAACACACAGCAACCACTACCACTCACCTGCCACCTGTAAATATATACAGATTTTTGTACAACTCGAATGATACTGTAAAAGCACTTTGTGATTTCCATGCTAGTATTATTAATTACCACTTTGTACTGATTCGGTACGTAGGGTGTAATATATTTTATACAAACATGTAATATATCTTGTAGTTGTTGTTTTTTTTTTTACATAAACCCAGTGAATGTAAAGGTGTTGAAGGAAAGCACAAATTGCGAGGAAGCAACTCATTTTCCTGATGTGTTGTACCATTTAGATGTGGTAGGTTGTGTCCGTCCTTCTGTGTACAGTCTGTTGTATACGCAGTTTTATCAATGAGGGAGCGACTATGAGAATGTTTACACAATAGATATAATCCATGTTTGAAAAGCACAGATGCTACTAGTTTTCTGACTTGTTTTTATAATGCTAGTGTATGTTGCTAGACTACTACTACCAGTCCAAGAGCACAGAGTATTAAAGAAAAATGTGATTTTTAAAAAAAAATAAAATCTTTGTCTTTTTAATTTTTTTTCTAAAATACCAAATGCATACACACAGAATTCATTAGTTCCATTAGAATTCATCAGTTTAGATGTTATTGAATAATCTTTTTAAAAATTATTACTGTACATCCTGAAGTTCAAAATCTTAATTAATTTGTTGTTTGGCCAGAAGCTTTTAACACAAAATTCACATATTATCACCTTATAAAGTGAATGTGTCAAACATGTCAGCAATTACTAGTTGCCTGTCTGCAAATGAGCAACCACAGAGAAACATTCACGTTTATTTGGAGTCGTGTTTTTGGCGTTCATTTTTTTGGTCTCCACCAATCACCTGAGAAAAATATGTGTTTCTTAAGTTACTATATGGTTCATGTTCAAGCTAGCCTAACCTAACGCTAACCCTAACCCTAACCCAGAGCATGAAAACAGCTGTGTGTAAAACCAAAACAATTAACTGAAGGATGCTAAAATGGTGATCCAGAGCTGAGGGAACAACAGCACCAGGTGATAATCCTCTGTCGGTTTGTCTCTATGAGCAACACCTTTCGTACCAAACACTTAACTGTAGACAAATATAGTGAAGTAAAAATAACTATATTTCTCTCTGAAACGTAGTAGAGTGGAAGTGTAATGTTGCATAAAATTGAAGTACTCAGGTAAAGTGCCAGTACCTTACTTACCTTACTCAAGTGCAGTACTTGTGTAAATGTATTTAGTGACATTAAACCACTACCTGTAACATTAATTTATAGTATTGTTTTTCTAGTTTTCTCTTCATTATATGGCTCATCAGTCTCTCCTCCCCCTCATTTCCCACTGCAGATATCTTTCTCCTTTTTCTGAAACCCTCCCTTTCTCTCTGCACATCCACACAACAAAGAGAAAGACGTGAACATTTATTTCACATGTTTACTTGAACTTCAATAGCAATACAAGACAATCAGAACACTTGAGGTCGATATGTACAAGGGTCTCAGGGGGTTGCAGAAAAGTTCTGAGGTTTTATATGATGTGAAAATGGGAGATTGGTCAAGAGTTCAAAATCAGTCGGAGGGGATGTGTGTAAGAGGCCCCCCTGTTGATATTGATAAAATGCTTCACTGTGATACATTAATTATACAAGAATGATGTATATACAGGCACGCACTCACACCCATACACACATCCGTACACACACGCATGCTCATCAAGCTACACACACACCTGCATGTCCGCTCACACACACACACACGCATACACACACACACACACACTTCAGCACTTTCCTCCTACAGTATGTAGCCTTGTAAAGCCACTATAAAGTCATGCACATGTTCTTTGAAAGGATTTTTTGGCAACACACAAGTGCTTCTTTGACACACTGTTTGCTTGCTACAGGGAGGGAAAACACCCAGCCGATGAACCAATAGAAACTCAGACGATGGGCAAATAAGGATAAGCACCGATGAGATGGGAAGACACATCAGGGTTTCGAGAAAGAGAGAAGAGGAGGAGGAAGAGGAGGAGGAAGAAGAGTTATAAATGGATCACAGTCATAGAAAAGTAACAAAACATGAAAAGGGGGAAGTCTCGTGGTGATCGGGAGATAGAAGCAGGAAGGAGCCATCACTGTCATCATCATTACCTTCATCATCCGTCATCAATATCCTCAACAGTGTCATCATCATCATCATTTCCATCGGTTTAATCATCCTTATTTGTTGTTATCACCATCTTCCTCCTCCTGCCTGGTTTCTATGCCCCGATCACCACCGCCCTAGTCACAGACTCGTCACCCGCTGCATCTGTCCATCGTCTCCCTCAGAGGCGGGCTCTGCTGTGTACACTGCCTCTCCATTGGATGCCAGCGGCGGCGGCTGGTAGAAGGTCTGCAAGTGATTGGGCCGAGGGCCCAGCGGGGGCCGCCCCAGGCTGTAGGGGAGTTCCAGGGCAGGCCGCTGGGGCTGGCCGGTGGGGCTGATCTCTTCTGGACCTTCAGGGCTGCTGTCGGGATACGAGAGGGTCGGAGGGGAAGTGCGGGTGTAGAAGCGAGGAGGGGAGCTGCTTCGGCTGTACACCTGGGGGGAGTGGCGAGAGTAGAGATTGTTCGGAGGCGAGTTAGTGTCTCGAGGAGCGAAGATATTCGTCGGGGGAGAGCTTCGGGGGAAGATGCTGAGTGGTGGTGAGCGTCGGTCTCCGGGGTAGAGCGGGGAGGGGTTTGAATCTCGGGCGTAGATTGGCGAGGAGTCAGGATCAAGGTCGAGGTCGGGGGTCAAAGGCAGAGCAAAGCTGTCAGAATCCTCTCGTTCGTTGTGGTAGCGGAGAGATCCTCTTTTCCTAGCGTCGAGACCCCCGTCTTTGTTCTCAAACAGGAAAGGTTCCTCCCGGTCTAGATCCATCCCTCCCCTCCACACATCCAGAGCTCTATCCTTCTGTTTCTCATTCTCTCGTTCAACCCCTGCTCTCCATCCATCTCTGTCCTTTAAAAACAAGGATTCGTCTTTCTCTCTCTCCATCCCGCCTCTCCATCCATCTATCCCAAAATCTTTCTTCTGCGTTATAAAAGTCTCTTCCTGCTCTGTCTCTGCTCCTCCCCGCCACGCCTCCATCCTTCCACCCCTCTTCTCCAGCAGGTGAGATTCCTCCCTCCCTCTGTCCATTCCACCTCTCCATTCGTCCATCTCCCCATCTCTCTTCTGTGAGGTGAAAGACTCGTCCCTCCCTCTCTCGGTTCCTCCCCTCCATTCGTCCATCATTCCATCTCTTTTTAAGAGAAATGTCTCGTCCTTCTCTCTGTCCTGGCCACCTCGCCATGTATCTACACCACCCTCCCTCTGTTTCAGCAGCAGCGGCTCTTCCAGAGCCTTGTACAGGGGCTCAGACTCCTGTGGGGGAGGGGGAGGAGGTGGCGGGAGGGGCCTGTCCCGGTACCGATCCCTTTCTCTCTCCCTGTCTCTCTCCCTGTCTCGGTCCGTCCCTCCGCTCGACTCAGCCGTGCTGCGGTGGCGGGACAGAGTACCAGGGGTGCGGCTGAGGGTGGAGTAGGGCCGAGCCTGAACATCGGGGGGACGTGCTTGCTGCCTGTCCTGGAGCCCGCGGCGACCCAGAGTGCCTTGCAACGACTTGTCCCCATCTTTAAGAAGCTCGCGGGACTCAGAATCTCCAGAAACACGTGCGTGTGACCAGCCATCTTGTAAGCGTGGCGTGGTGGCGTGATCCTGTCCACGTGTTGTGGAATGTGTCTCAGCGTCTTGTGTGTGGTGCCTCGTATGTGGCCAACCCTCTTGTGCGTTGTGGCGTGTGTTTGGCTGCATGGTGGCAGCCCAGCCCTCTTGGGGTGGCTGTGCGTGTCGAGTTAAAGTGGCAGTGTGGGTGAGAGCCGGCCTGTCGTGGTGGTGAGGCCTCGCCAGGCTTCCGTAGCGCTCAGGAGGCACGGGCATGGGAACTGAGGGCCTCAGGTTGCTCTGCACCAGCTCTGAGATGATCATCTTTTCCAGCGCTGCTGCATCAGACAGGTTTCGACGCATCCCAGCACCGCTGCCTAGATCTGTGGCCCCATGTGGGGTGAGGAGGGCCGGAGAGATGTCATCCCCTCCCATCCCCACTCCTCCCTCCCTCAGAAGGTCGGTGCTACCCACGACTCCAGCTCTGGACCCAGGTGTGGTTCCCAGACCGTGCAGAGTGAAGGTGTTGGGGGTGTAGCCTCCATTGAGACAAACACTGTCCAGCCCACAGGACTCCTGGCTCTGGGACACACCACCCTCTGTTGGAAGAAACAGTAAGACGCCAATTACCAAACCACTTTGCATAAAGAGCTTTACATGAGTGAACATGTGAATGAATGAGCAGAGTTTAGGGATCATGTCTGTGATCAGAGTTTAGGGATCATGTCTGTATGTGATCTACTCAGGGTGTCGATTTACCAAGAAGATTTGGATAATAAAAATATTCTTTCATGAAATGTTCAGTTATGTTGCCACATGGAAGCGATGTATGTTATGTCTTCATGGTCTATAAATAATTACTGTGTGCAAACATTGCACAGATAGTGTATGAATTGAAGCACAGAGGAGGAGGAAGTGGCGCTCATGAATTGGGTGAGCACAACAAAGGAGAGCTCATACTCTGCTTGTTTCTGAAGGTTCCTACTGGTCCACGTTAAGACAGAGAGACAGAGAGGGAGAGTGTCAAAAAACATTTGAAAGACAAACATTTCAGGCCCAAAAACTGAAAACAAAACTCCAGACTAATATAAAAAAAAACATTTCAGGAGCTTTTGAACAGAAACAGAAAAATGACTAACTGTACCAGGCAAAAGTCATAGGCAACTCAGGGAAAATTCAGAATGTTGTGATAAATTGGCCACCTATTATCCTATTATCTTATTTCATTCATACAGGTATGTGAGGCATATAAGTTGTAGCAAGTAAAAAGAAATTCTGTGTCACCATCAAACAGTTTGTTTATGAGAGAGAACTTGTTCTCTGCCTTCCTGGTCTGAAATTTTAAATAACCATTTTTAAGAGATATTTGGGTTTTTTTGGTCATGTGCTATCTAACAAAAATATGTGTGATATGATATTTTGTTGGAATTTTAAAAACTCTCCAGTATCAATATTGGTATAGCTCTCAAAAATCCATAGGTCATTCAGTAAGTCAATCTTTCTGTGACCTTGTTGCTGCAAGTTGAATAAACTAACAAACCCATTTTAAGATGCCAACACTTTTTCCTTCATACAAAGTTTCTACAGGTACACACACTTACATAGGCATTTCCAATATGGCCTAGGAGTTTTGCAAAGTACTGTGGGTACACATAAGTAAAAGGACAGTAAAACAAACAAGCATAAAGAAGGAGATTATGTCGTCTGTGTAGAAAAGGAATCACAGAAGGTTGTAAAGACATGTACCTGTGGAGGTGAAGGGCTGATTGTATCCCTGGGCCAGCATGGTGTCATAAGGAGACGCTCCAGCATGAGTCTGCAACACTGGATTAGTAAGGAAATGGTTCCCCAAAGCAGCTGAGGATGGAGACGGAGGGAGGGAGGGAAATAAATAGAACGTTCTTGAACAACAGAGCTGAGCTGTAAAAGAAAAAAAAAAGCTTTACCTCGGTTAAGAGTCGGGGTGTTGTTAACATCCGCAGCTATGAAAGACGATTCAGTTTGTCTGCGAACAGTGTCGTTCCACATCCTCCTGATACGACTCTGGAACAGAAATGTTCCACGCAAGGTCAACACTGACTCAGAAACAGAGAGACGGAGACATAGAGGCACAGTGTATTGTAACGTACCTGTCTGTTAGCTGTAGCTCTCCGACTCTGGCTGCTGGCATAGCGGCTGTTGGAGCGCAGGGCGGCGCCCTTCACCGAGTCCGGAGAGCTGGAAGAGGAAGTGACGCAGCACTGCGACAGACGCAGGCACCTGCCGTAGTCCTTCTGACCCTGAACACAATGTTTCAACACATCTGGTTAGTCACACATGATGATGCAGATTCTTGCAGTTACAGAATGGCAAGACAGAGACAGACCTTCCTGGCGAGGGTGCAGTGCAGGATGGTGATGAGGAGGGCCTGGGCCGTGTTGAGGGAGGAGAAGAGGTAAGCCAGGAGGAGAGATGGAGCAGACAGGAACATCAGGCCCGAGGACCAGGTGACGCTCTGCAGGAAGAGCAGCGTCAGGGAGCCCACCGCCCACGCCCTGGACGCACGAGAGGGAGCAGGACACGAGAGAAAACACATTTCATTTCCATTCTGACAAGCAATTTCAATAAGAGTTTGCTCACCTTAATCTATGACACCGCATTTCTAATTCAATTTTCCAGGTCTCGGTACTTCAAACGGCGCAGAGTGTGCTTCTCCTTTACAGCTCAAACGTGGACGAAAAGAGAGCTGGGGTGCGTGTAACTGACATCAATGTCTGGTGAGTTCAAAAAGGACTTGAACACATCCACATCCGTTCGAGTGCCACCATCCTCAAGCTCCCCTGAGCTTTAAATAGAAACTGAAAAAAACTACAAGAAGGAGCACACGGATTTTGATTTGCCTGACTTTACTAACACACACCCGAGCTCTCCTTTTTCCTCTGCTGAGTGCCGCTTGTCCCCTCTATTTTTCATTTATACAGCATCGGTCAGGTTTGACCTTTACCTACTCAAAAGCAGGCAAAGACTATCGAGACTGCTGCAGTGCATTTTATACCACTCTTCCAAAATGCTTGACTTTAAACCATTCAGAATGCTGCTTATTAACAAATTGCTAAGACAAAAGGAAAACCACGTCACATCCGTTTATGTAATGTACACTGTCCCTGTCTGAGCAAGGATGAATCTTAAATATCTTAATTAACTACAAATCTCTAAATGATGATTAGCTTCTTCATAAATAACAGACTGCCTCCAGCTCATTTTCAAACTTTCATTTTTCACATCTGCTTTAATCACGTTTTGGGATAATGTTCGGCATTGAACAAAAAATAAGAAAGCTATTAGAATACACATCACCCGCAACGGATCAGCTTGATACTTACCTCAGGTTATCGTGGCGACTGGAGTCTGGCTTCAAAGCAGCAGTGCTATGCATCTTATGTAAAGTCATCACCAAAACAACCAGGTTCAACTGAGGTCAAAAAGGACAAACAGCAAGTACCATTTAATAACTGTTCATGCATGACGTCACATGATGTTATTACATAATGATCAAGAAAAGTACGTGAAAATATATGAAAAGGTTTTATGAGAGTGTGAACTCTCACCGTGATGACGACAGCAACAGGTCCGAGGAAACTCCAGATGAAGTAATTGTCTGTTCGCAGCCAGCATCTAAACACACACACGCACACACACACACACATAGAAACAAATCAGTAGAATAAGAACCTCCAAAATTACAAAGTCAGTCTGAGCTGAAACAAGAATATATTGATGTAGGAAAAGTGACGGTCCCCATTCCAAACACACACACACATACACACAGGTTTGTATTCTTGTGAGGACGTTCCATTGACATAATGCATTCCCTAGCCCCTTACTATAGGGGCTAGGCATTCAATCACGACTGAATGTCTAACCCTAGCCTTTACCCAAACCATAAACGTTTGTTTTTTGTAACCCTAAAACCAAGGTGTCCCAGCATAACCCTTGTGAGGACCAGGCAAAATGTCCTCACAAGACAAAATGTCCTCACAAGAAAGGTTGTTTGTCAAGAGGGTCCTCACAACTATATCAGCACACACACACACACACACACACACACACACACACACACACACACACACACACACACACACACACACTAGTCAACTTACGCAGCTTTTGAGCCGTAGCCTCTGAAGTCTATGGCTGCAGACACGGCTACCACCAGCCCAGGAATGGAGTAACCACACAGGTAGAAATATTTCCTCCTGGAGTTACGGCCCTCAAATACCTCCCGCTGCAGCAAGTACAGCTCCACCCCCTCCAGACACAGCCAGCAAAACACTGAGAGCAGCGAGAAGTGCAGCAGGCCGGCAATGATGGAACACACAACCTGGACATTTGGAGACAGAGGAGTATTTCACAAAATGCTTTAAGACGCGAGAGTAATATCTACCACATCATATTTACAAAAACATCCATCTACTCAACTCCTCCTCCTGTATTTACACTCACTGTGTACTGAGTCTTGTTGGCACCAACTAAGAAAAGCAGTTCAGTGATCAGCAGGTTGGCCCACAGGTTGCAGTGGATGGTGCTGTGGTCTGTGTGCCAGGGCGCCCCCTGGCAGCACAGAGTGGTAAGGCAGGTTGCCAAACACACCAGTGCGACAGAGATGCCGACCCAGGAGACAACGTAGACAAGAAGCTCCTCCACACCTACCCCAAACTGATAAGGAAAAGCAGGCAGGAAAGAGAGCGCACAGAGATTAGAGAGCACTTTTATCAGATCGTCAAGAACACGTGGATGCAGGAACGTGTGCCGGGTTGTGAGCACATTTGGATGTATTTTGTGGCGCTGGGTACTCATGTGTATTTGCCTCTGGTTGTGTAAGCCTATGTGTTACATAACATCCATTCAAATGAATAAAACCACACCTAACAAAGAGAACATCTTGCAGAGAAACACTTAATTCAATTTCATGGCAGGGCAAAATACCCCGCAGCATTCATCACTCCGTCTCTCTCTCTCTCTCTCTCTCTCGCTCTCTCTTACAGCTACAACCCACAATTATCACCCCCTCAGCGCCTGATTTTTAAACAACATTTTGGAGAGCGCGGCGGGGGTGATGTCCAACCGTGCAAATAGATGCATAAGGGTGGAGTCAGGAAGCCTTTGGTGGTCGAAGAGGAAGCTTGATTTCTAAAGTTCAAGTTTGGCACCTGGCCATCTAAAAAGAGAAATATATAGCAGCAATATTGTGCAACACGGGCCTTTCAAACTACTGATTTTATCATATGTACGACCGTAAAATGCACAGGAAGAAAAACTTGCATGGCCGTTTTCAGAACACTGTAAAATTAAAAATACTGAAAACATAAAAGGGTATCTGGTGACTAAAAAGCTAAATTTTGCTATACTGTCATTGTCTTTCTTTACTGTATGAGAGACATATATCAAGCAAAAAAACATAGACTGTGGCTTTAAATTTGCCTTCTGTCTCATGTAAATGTGAATGAAACACAGTGTTGTTTGTTGCTTGTTACTTACAGCAGGTTGCTGATACGTCATGAGGACGGCGTAGCTGGACAGGTGGTTGCAGGCGCAGGTAGTGTGTGTGTTGTTGGTGTGTAACAGGCGGCAGCCCTGCGTAGACCACCTGCCACTCCCAGAAACCCCTGATGCATTCCAGAAAGAGCAGTTGGGCCCAAAGTGATTCTCCAGCTGCGAAGACACACACACATATTACTGCCTGTAAAAGATGCTCAGGGACCAGGTTCTGCAAAGTCTTGCTCATTCTAAACATTCATTTTGAGGCACGGACCTGCAGGTGCCTGAGAGTGAAGATCACTGGCTCGGACAGGTACACTCTGTTGGATCCTCTGTGCACAGAGGCAGAGATGACATGGGAGTTGACCACCAGGCTCCTACGCCTGGCCTCGGACCCCTGACCCATCCCCAGACCGAGCCGCAGGGTGGAGTTCTGGGTGGTCAAGAAGGAGCCCAGGTTCTTATAGAGAGTGAGGACCAGCTTCACCTGGCCTGCACAGGAAAGAGGAAGACATACTGAGACATAAAGTTTCTACCATTTTTTTCTGCACTTTCGTTTATGACATTCAAGATGAGACAGTTGAATTTTCATCTTTTATTTTACAATGTTTAGATTTTTGATATATGGAGAAAAAGAAATACTTCTCCCACAGCCCATTACTTGTTACCTGTTGTGTAATAACCCAGGGAATATGTTTTACAGTACTGAGTTTTCACTGTACAAAATATCAGTCAGTTTTGTTGTGTGCCACAGACCATTGTTGCTGTATTGTTGCAGAGCCAGTGCTGATATCTGCAAGATGCTGTCGCTGTCGTAGGAGTGAGGGAACGTCAGGTCCTGTATGTCTGCCTCTGTATTTAGCACATACACCTCCAGATCTGTGCACACACAGTGACAAACATACACAAAAAGCTTAAGTGACCTGGCAATTCCACAATGTGTAGAGCAAAAAACGGCTGAGAAAGAGATAGACCACGCACCAACATTTGGCGCCCTGTCACTGAAACGGCCTTCGTAGAGATTGTTAGCCAATAGAAACGCTCCTTTTTCCACTGCGTCTAACAGTAGCGATGCTGAGCGGGACTGGTCAACACTGCTCATATCCGCCCAGGACACCAGAGCCTCAGGACCCAACAGGTTATCAACTGTCTGAACGACGGCCTGACAGAGAGAAAGACAGTGTTTCGTTTCTCCTCATCATCATTATCTATTTATCTGTCTGCCTGTCTATCTGTCTTACCTGAACATAAGCTCTGCATGTGCGCTCCCTCTTCTGCAGCTAAGGAGAAGGCAAAACATCTATTGTTAGAGTCATCATCACTGACATTTCCACTTTCATTTCCAAGAAAGGTCAAGCACACATCTGCTCTGACAACAGGAACAATTTACCTTGTTGTAATTGCGTGCTGCTGACTCCTTATTGGCTGGTCTCAAGGCCTGGAGCTGCGAGTCCAGGATGTCCAATAGCTGTTCGATTAGCCTGACGGACATGCTGACATCACCAGCGTAGATCCGCCCTCGTGTCAGGTTGACCAATTCGCCGGCAATGTTGGCCGCGTTCTCTCCGCTCTTAATCTGGAGTGAGGCGGGGGTGTTTATAATGTCAAATATTTTGACATTTAAGAGAGAACTGCTTGCTGAATGGCTTTAGGGCATTTGCGCAGTATGTTTCTGAGTGTGTGTGTGTGTGTGTGTGTGGGCGTGTGTGTGTGTGGATGTGTGACTAACCTTCTGTGCAATTTGGCTGACCCAGGGAGAGGTGCAGTTGGAAAGGTCAGGCCCTCTGGAGCTCCAACCTACCGGAGACTGCATGCACTGATAGGAGGCGATACCTGCAGAGACAAACGGGGTGACACTGTCAGTCAGAAGGAGGAAGGACTTACAGGACTAACGACTTGTTGTTTGGAATATTTCTAGTACCATTTAGTGTAATTTAAACAATCCCATGTGTTAACTACTGCTTCATTAAATATTGATTATCACGAGTCTGTCAATACAATCTGACTGAAATGAACCTGAATATATTCAGCATAAACAGGACAAACAATTGCTAAAAACATGGGCAAAATTTGGGTCTGACTCCAGTAATGGCTACTAATGCTGGAGTTTGATTTTAATTTTTAATAAAAAGCTTAAGCTGCATGAGAGGGGAAAAAAAAAACCTTGAAGATGTCATTTATAAATCTAAGGCTGAAGTAAAACAATTTCTAAAAAGTTGCACACTATGAAGTCTAAATGACAGGATCAAATCTTGACTTGGGAAGAAAAGAAAAGACAGTGTCCTTTGCTTTCTTTCCAAGTCTCTTAGAAACTGAAAAAACCTGACTAATTACACATCCATCAAGCATGAAACAACATTAGCATTCATTTGAAGTCTTGTCGAGTCCACCTGATAAATGAACAATATTCACTCTCCTTTTAGCTGCGTTTTGGTTGAATGCTGGCTTTTTTTTTTTAAGCTTGTTCGACTGTCTTCATTAACAAGTCACTGTCTGTCTGCCATTTGGTGCTGTACAGTGGTTTTCATCAGAGCTTTGCTGACAACAGCTGCCTGCTGCTGCTGCTGGAAATGATGATGATGAGAATGCTGAGATTGAGCCATACAATAAATGTCCCCTAAAAACAAAACTATGAGCTAAAAGAGCGTGGAAAAGCTCCATAAATCAGCAGCCTAGTGATCATTCTCTGTCAATCCCCTGTAGAGAGTTTTAGGTGATATATTTAATTTTTACATATATTAAAAAAAATTTTGGTTACAAGACACCTCATTAAAAAAACAGGACTAGAGTGTCTGTCTACATATTAGGTTTTCGACATTCGTTTTAAGTTCTAAACATGATTTAACATGAGATTTTTCCCCAGTGCAATCCTCACCTCTGTGCTAATACCATATCCAAGCCATTCAACATGATTAGGACGAGGCAAAATGTACCACAGGCTTATCTACATAATCAGCATAACAGCTTCTCCTCAGAGGCAGCGCTGGGCTGAAGACAGCTGCACAGCGAGGGAGTTGACGAACCCAGCTTGTCTCAACACTACTTTCTTCTTCTCTTTCATATGAGGGCAAGTTCAAAGAGAGGACATCCAACTACATTTCAAAGGGAAACGAGATATAGACACACACACATGCAAATACTACACACACACACAAACACAATGCAACACACATGCACACATATGCCACACCCACCCAGAGAGCCTTTAGGGCAGGGCCTCTCCACTGTCTCTCCCTTCAGGGTGGGCGGCCACTGCACCCCGCGTGCCACCCGGCCCTCACATCCGCCCACCTGCCCGGGGCCCCCGGGTGCCAAGGGGACACGAAGGGGTGGACGCGGGGTCAGAGGGACCATGGCTGTGATCGGGCGCTGATCAAAGGGTCCTCGGTTGATGACGCCAATCGGGTGGGAGGCTGATGGGCGCACCGGGGTCAGGGCAACAGTGGCTGTGTAGGAGCGGACTGTCGTCATCAGAGAGGAGAGGGGACCTGGAGGAACGGAGACACTGTTGATCCTCTAGTTTTATCACATATGTTTAAATACACATCTGCTCTTGTTGCACAAACCTTTAGTGGGCGGTGGTGGTGTGAACTGTAGCGGGTATCTCAGCACGTAGTAGTTGTTCCACACATACAGCTGGTTGTCTCTGGGGTTGTAGTCTATGGAGGAGATGTACTGATAAGGGTTGGGGAATGGGATTTGTACGGGCAGCTCCTGTCCACGGCTGGTGTCGTAGGCATAAACCACCATGTCACTGCCGGCTCTGCCCTCCGCCTGCCCCTCATCATCCTGGAAGATTGAGCGCACGGCGTAGAGAACGCCACAGGCCATGAAGGCGTTGCTCGCCCCACGCTTGTCAAAGCCAGTGGCCCATGTACCCTCGAAGCGCAGGGTGTACGGATTCACCTGCAAGACAAGAAAGACAGGGGAAGGTGAGAGGACTCGGAAATTAAACCCTTCCTTCTTTCCTCTTTTCAATCATCGATCTGTTTCCATTGCTCCTACTGCACCTGGCTGACAACGATGCGTCCATTGTTGGCTTCAGTGGAGTAGATCACCCATAGGCCGTTCTCGTCCACAGCCAGATCAATGTCTGACTTCCCTCCCCAGCGGTAAGGCGAGGTGTCGTGGTAGTTGGCATTGACCACCACCGCCTCGCCGCTCTTGATGCGTGTCCGCAGGTCATACTTGACCAGGTTGCGCGTTCGCTCTTTGTTGTAAAACACGGCTCCGTCATACACCACAAAGCCTGTACCATCCACACGGCTGGGCAACCTGGGAACATGATGAAAAATATATAGTGTCCATGTAAACTTACACTAATATTAGAATGTGATTTATATTATGAAATTGGGAAACGAGAGTTTCCTATTTTTTCAGTGCGTTTCTTACCATCCTATATGAACACACATCTATAACTAAACAGACATTTATGTTATGTTACAACAATTTTGGTTATTTCACATGAAAGATTTCTTTATCTGTATTTTTGTCTGTGCTCTTCTCACTGGTTTAAAGTGGGCGTGGCTCTGATTTTAAAAGGTCATGTAATGTACTTCTGTTCACCAATCAGGATTTAGCAGCGTTTGAATGATAATCTAATGACTTTTGTAGGATTGTTTTGATAAATATTATATAAGGCTCTTTTTAGAACTTTAAAGTTGTAATCCGTAAGATTTCAGTCCTGCTTGATTTGACAACACTTTTAATGTTTTAATGGTCCCACGGTTTAATTAGAAATGGCCTTAGGTTAATGAATCTCATTCTGAAAGTGCGCTGCACAGCTACATGCAATATTTCCTGTGATAAATAGCAGCCATGAATATATTAAAAGTTGTGTTTGATATGATGAAAATCTTCAGGATTATAACTTAGCATTAGCATTATATTAACATTTCAAACTAAGTTTTCAGGGGCTTTAATCTCTCAATTATTTTCATTATAAATTAATTCATTTATATAAGCTTCAACAGCCCCAAGGTCACATCTTCAAATTGCTTGTTTTGTCTGCCCAAAAACCAAAAACCAGTCTTAATAAGCTAATGAACTATTAGTCCTATGCACATTACTCACTTATAGGTGGTGGTGACTCTGTTCTGGCGGTAGTCATCCCAGGAGGCGTACTCATACAGCACCTCTGTCCTATATGGCGTCCACGGCATGACGTACAGCCTGTCACCAGCCTGCAGCGGGTCCTTACACCACGCCCCCGACTGATGCTCCGCCTCCAGGAGAGAGGAGGCCGGCTGGATGCTGAGCAGTGAGCCGGGACACACGAAAACTGGAAGATGGGAGTTAGGAGGGGTCGACAGCAGAATGTGAGGAAGAAGAGAAAAAGGGAGTGAGAAGAAGAGCAGGTAGGGAAGCGAGGGAGAGGAAAGAGTGGAAAGAAAGCGGAGGCAGGTGCAGAGAGAGAATGGATCGATGCATGAAAAATGGATTGAATTAGATGCATTTGATGCAGCAAGAAGAAAAAGGAATGAAGAGAAAGAGAGAGAGAGGGATTTAAAACACCTGTGCTGATCTCGAGAGGCAAGCTACAGAAGAGACGTAAAAGTGTTGAAAATCACACACTGTTAGTGTGTGTGTGGTAAGTAATACAACAGGGACACTGCAATGAAAGGTGTGTGAGTGCATTTATGTACTGTGTGTGTGTGTGTGTGTGTGTGTGTGTGTGTGTGTGTGTGTGTGTGGGTTAGTGCAAAAAGAGTGAAAAAGAATGTGAGGTAGAGTCAGGGACGCAGAAGGCGGGGCTAAATTTTGCCTTGAAGTGAATGAGAGGGCAGGTTAGTTTACACCGGGCACAACAATTGGTCCACCCACATGTCAATAACTGTATGGACACATATGTATACTGTACAGTCTCACACTGGCATGCAAATAGGCATGCACACACACTCACACACATAAGCAGTGCTTGGTAAGCACAATCCAGACGGATATATAATCACACACATTTGGTCTTATTTTTCCTATGAAGATAAATAAGGGGCTCTTCCTATAGGGGAAGAAAAGGGAAAATAAGCATGAAGAGGATGATTGGACGAGAAGGAATGATTGGAAGGAAGGACTGAAAAAAGAAAGAGAGAAAGAAAAGAAGAAAGAAAGAGAGAGTGCTTGTGTATAAAAAGGAAACAGAGCAGAGAGCAAAGATGATTATGTTTATATCTGTGTGAGCAGTTGTGTTTATGTGTCTGTGTGCACAGAAAGAACAGGAAGAGGAGAGAAAACAGAAACAGAGAGATCGACCAGGAGCAAGAGAAGAAGAAGGGGGGGGGGGGAGAAGAAGAAGAAGAAGAAAAAGAAAGAGAAGAAGGAGAAGAAAAGGAAAAAGAAGAAGAAGAAGAAGAAGAAGAAGAGAGACTAGGTGCAGAACCTGGATAAAATTGGATAAAAGGATGGATTTCCGTACAACAAGAGATGGATAAAATGGGGGGAAAAAATAATAACCGAGTAGGAATGAAAAAAGGGGGGCAACATCCAGCATGACTACGAAACAACGTCCTAGGGTAGGAGGAAGAGAGAAATGGTAGAAGAGAGGAATAGAAGGAGAGAAAAGAGGGGGGTTGGGGGTAAGGAGAGATCAAGATGCTACAATGTATTGTCTTTACCTTTTTGGTCCACTTCTACTCAAGCATAGGAAAAAAAAGAGGGAGAGAAAGAAAGAGAAGTCAGAGGGTGAAAGAAGGGAAGTAAAGAGAAGCAAGAAAGCAAGCCAGAGAGAAGGATGGAAAGAAAGAAAGAAAGAAAGAAAGAAAGAAAGAAAGAAAGAAAGAAAGAGAAAGAAAGAAAAAGAGCAAAGAAAGAATTGCACAGATAAAGACTTTGGAACTCATTCTCACCACAAACATTATAGTTCACATAAAAGAAAGAAGAAGCAGAAAAGAGACCCAGCATACTCCCTCCTCTCCTCTGCCCTCCCCTCCCACCCCATCCTCCCCCATTTCCCTCCCTCCGCCTCCCTCCCTGATCTCTCCTTCCCTCAATCAGGCTCCTGTGGAGAAAAGAGAGCAACTCCTGTGGCGTGAATCTGAAAAAGAAAACACACACGCATGCACGCGCAAGTGCATCCGTGCACTCTGGCATACTTGCACACACACAGATGACACACAGTATGCAAATGTACTACAGTTCTCCTCTCTGTACTTTCTCCATCCAACTTTCTTTTTGTATTTCACACACACACACGCAAACACACACACACACACACACACACACAATCCCTGAGAAAAAAAAAAAACTTTTCTATTCAATCTCTCAGGGATACAGTCGACATCAGAGGTTATAAGAACAAAAAAAAACACCTTAAACCTAAAATGTAGCTCGACAAAAATAGGTTAAATCTCTGTGGTTTTGCATGCACATGCACATATTTGTGTGTAATCATGTTTGTGTGTGTATGTATGTGTCTTTTATATACGTATACTCACTGTAAGGGACGCACTCATACTGGATCTCCAGGTACTTGTATGTTCCAGGACAGGGGTCTGGGAAGACGTCCACCCCTGCAACCACCACACACTGAGTCCTGTTGTTACACCTGGAGGACAGCAGAAGGATGGATGGACAGACGGATGGATGGAGGGATGGAGGGATTGATGGATCGGTGAAAGGGATGATAAAATGAGAAAACAAAGAAGGGAGGGAGAGTGATTAACAGACAGGAAAGGGGAAGCAAAGGACACTCCATTTGTCTGCTCTCCCTCTCCCTCTCGCTGAATATTGATCAGTTCTTCTAGGAAAACACTGCTGAGTACACAGCTAATGGTGCAGCCAGGCACTCAGACTCAGCTCGAGAGATTACTGCACTCGTACCTACACACGACTTACAACACAAGCATTGGCTTTGTCTAATGTTTCCTCTGACATGAGTCCACATGTATGTTGTGCAGCAGTGAACACACACTGTAAGTACGAAACAGTAGATGCTCTTATTGATTGATTCAACAGTCACCAAAATGATTGTGTCTTTGCTGTATAATTCAAGCACATACACACCTCTGGGCCATAATCTTTAGTGCGTCAGGGAGGTAACACTGCGTGTTCTCCATTTGGAAGGGGTCTGCGTCACAGATCTTGTCATCAGTACGTCCATAGTTGGCGGTCTCCACCATAACCACGTCACTTCCTGGGCAGCGTAGCTCTATGGGGTAACCCTCGCACGCCAGCTCCCTGCGCAGCAGCCCAAACGGCATGGCAGCCCGGGACATAGCTGCTCATCAGGGGTGGGGAACAGAGGATGAGGGGTGGAGGTAGAAAAAAAAGAGCAATTTAACAGTTGGCATTTACTCTGTCTTCAGACTTCAGACACAAGAGTATACAGACATGCAGGCATGAATGGTACACTGAGAGCTAAATGCTAACAACAGCACACTAACATGCTCACAATGGCAGTGCTAACGTGCTAATGCTAAGGCCAAAATGTACCAAATGTCATAACAATTCATCCAATAATTGTTGTGATATTTCACTGAAAAGCATAAATGTCAACATCACATTTGTGCCAAAGGTAAAGTCAGAGGACCAGCAAAGCTATTAGGATTTGTCCTCTGGGGACCATGAAGGTCTCCACATAAATTCCTGGCAATCCATCTGTTAGTTGTTGAGTTATTTCAGCCTGGAGAAAAGTGGTGGTGATGGTGATGCTTGAATATCCTGACCTTTAGTCCCTTGTATGGCTTTGTCATAAATGTGTCGTCTAAAAGCCTCAGCTGAAGTAACCCGGACGACAGTCATTGTATTTCCAATAGTAATTACACCAACTCAAATTATTGACCCTTTAAATACCTATTCTTTGGATTTAATCAGCCATGCAATATCATAGACAGTCATGTTGATAATTACAACATGTTAGGTACACACCATACTCTAATTACTGCAATCTTATCACACCTATACCTGAAGCTGATGTAAGCATAACATAGTTAACACACTTTTTTTTGCAATGTTAACACCTCGTGTGTGATTGAATTGTAATTTAATTTGAATGCATGCAGTGTAGAGGCTGACGCTGGAAGGATTCCTGGATGCAAACAGAGTGTGATTTTTGACATAAATCACACAGCACATCCACTGTGACACCTACATGTGATGTGACGCGTGGGTGCATCACAATGTCTTACGTTTTGTGTCAGTGTGTGCGGGGGTAAAGCTCATACCGGGGGCTGTGTGATGTTTGGCAAACACAATCTGACAAGTATACAATTTCGTTCTCTCTCCTTGGAAGGCTGGATTTCACCAGACTCACCTGGCTGCCATATGAATCTGTGTAAACCAGGGTTATTGGAGAAAGTCACTTTACCATTACCTTAATCCGCTTGTTCACATCAGCTTGAGTAACATGTGATAAGGTGTTTTATTGTGTAAGGATTAAATCCACATTTAAACCTAACATGTGTGTGTGTGATCAGTGTGATGCAGATGCTGTAACTGTCCGTGGTGCTGAATGACTGATTGTTGTGTGAACTAGGCAGCTTCTGAAACACCTCCTCTGGCAAACGCTTTGGGAAGCTTCTGTTGATGTAGGTCACAGACTTTCTTGGCCAAGATGACTTTGCATTTCTTTAGAAGCAGCGGGGCTGACTTCCACTTTTCATGACACCTTTTGCTCACAATGCAAAACAATGACTTCTGCTTGAGTCACACAAATCTACACAGCACTGGTGCACTTCAGCGTTCCTTTTAAATTTGTGATTCACCCTCCTGATTGTCAGGATCAACACCTCAATACGACGACGCCTTACCTTGGCTGGAGGGGGCGACGTGAGCCAGAGTGAGCACGCACACCCCCAGGAACCACAGTGACACAGCCATGCTGGGCGGGAAGAGTTAGGACGTCACACCACCAGCCGCGTTAGGAGAGCCTGGGGAGGAAGCAGTGCAAGTGTGAGATTGAGAGAGAAGAACCGCACCCTCTCCCCGTGTGCAGATCAGTGAATGTGTGTGTATGTGTGTGTTTGTGTGTGTGTGTTGGTCTACAGCGCACACACACACACTGACAATGAATGAGTGCATGAGAGAAAACACAGCAGGGTGGGAGGAGGACAGAATAATAGAGAGACGGACCGAGAGGAAAGTGAGAGAGAAAAAGAGATAACAATGGAGCAATGGTTGCAGCGAAAAGTCCCTCAATCTGCTGTTACCATGGTGATAGCACAGTGCAGTGTGGGAGAGAGAGAGAGAGAGAGAGCAGAGGAGATACACCGGGTGTGTGTATCTGTGTGTGTTTGTGGGTGAAAGCGCACGCGTGTGAGTACGTGTTTTAAGTCCGTAATTAGCCAGGAGCAACAGTGGCCACTGACCCATAAAAGAGTCTTAATCTTGCTCTCCTCACACACACACACACACACACACACACACACACATACACACAGAGTCAGGCAGAGAGCTTAGGCCACTTTTCAGTAATCCTAAATAAATGATGTCGTGGAGAGGATCTCTTCTGCAGCAGGGGTAACGAGGCAAACAGCTGACTGGAGGCGCAGGTGATCAGAGGGCCACGCTGCACTGTGGAGTTTTTTACGAGGGAACAGACGGGACGCAGGCGGACGAGCTACAAGAGAACAACAGTAATACGACTCCTTAATATAGACTGAACTCTTGGCCCCGGACAGAAGGGAGGATGGAGGCTGAACCGCATCATGCACGGCATCACATTTATTATTTTTTTTCCCCCAGCTTAGCACACCAATCTGCTGCTGCATTGTGTGCACATGGATCTAGCATGATGGTCTCCAGAGAGCACGTGTGTGTGTGTGTGTGCGTGTGCGTGTGTACATATGTGTACATATGTGTTCCTGCGTGTGTTTATACACGTCTTGCTTTTCTCTCCGTCTTCTTGTTAGGTAATGACGGCAGACAGATTTAGGTCACTCCTCATCAAAGGTTCAACATGCATTCAAAGACTTGTGCTTGGACAGGGCACACACACACACACACACACACACACACACACACACACACACACACACACATAAGAAAGAGAAGAGAGATCTCTGCCTTCTTTAAGTCCACTGAACCAACAAGACGGTAACAAAGGCCCCAGGACCGCTGTGACACACACGTACACACAAGAAACATAGTACATAAAAGAGTCAACGGAATGACTATTTTACATCACATACACACACACACACTCACTTGCACACACACACTGACACACACACAATACGTCTCATCTCATCCAAAACCCTTATGGCAGCATGTTCTTTTGCTTGCAACCCCCATTGCTCTCTCTCTCTCTCGCACACACACACACACACACACACACACACACACACACCCCTAAGTGTTGATGCAGAGTAAGTAGAGCAAGGACACTGATGGGCCTTGACAAAGCCACACACCCAGTCCCCCTGTTCGTAGCACCATGCTCCCTTCCTGCAACCAAAATCCAGCCCCAGGCCACCGGCCGGCCTACTTGGAGGAGCAGCAGTCTTTAAGTGAGTGTGTGAGTAGTGGGCCTGGAGTGAAATAAATTACACACACACACAAATGTACATACATTCACACAACCATGCGTACATACAGTATAAACAGAGAAACTGCATTTATCTGTGTGTATCTAACAGTGTTAATAGTGACTCTATCATCACTGTTTCAATTATTAAATTAACCCTGTAATGTGACTTTCAGGTTGTTAAAACAATTATTGCAATTTCTCTCTATCGAAGCTATGTGATGTTTACAATAAGACCGCATGTTTCTTTATAACTGCAGCATTTAATCATATTCTCGATGTTTTGAGGATCATCATACACAAATTTCACCATGACATATTTGAAATCTTTGGAAACTCTGCGCTAGAGAGTGAAAGTTATATATAAAGTCGTGTGAGTTCGAGCCGTGTTTGGCTTCACAACATGAGCTAGTAATGACAGACATCAGACGGCTTTAGGGGGTTAAGTAATTTATGGAGCAAAATTGGCAAATATTTGCTGGATCCGGCTTCTCCAGTGCGGGAATTTGTTGCTTTTGATGTGAATTCATTATCTTCTGGGTTTGAACTGCTGGTCAAACAAAACAAGAAATTTCACCTTAGGCTCTGGGAAATTGTAATAGACATTTCCATTACTCTCTGACGTAGAATAAACATTTAGTCTGCCAAACAGCTCCTGTGTGGTTTTGGCTCCTCAAAAACTTTAAGCAATAAATAAAAAAGAAAATTGACTGACTCACTGCTGCGGGAAGCAAATGATACCTGAAAGCCATTAAAGTCAGCCTGCTGGAAATCATTCAAACTGATGTGAAATCAAGCCAGGTACAAAGATTCACACTGTTGGAGGCGGAGGCCATAAAATCAACAGAGAGAGAGGGAGAGAGAGAGAGAGAGAGAGAGTAACCTCCCCCTCTTTTGGTCAGAGAGCTATCAGTGCCTGAGGGTAGATTGCTATAAAGCACAAAGTGACAAAACAGCCTTGTAGTGTTATGTTCCTAATGGAAGAGTGAATGTGTGTGTGTGTGTGTGTGTGAGAGAGAGAGAGAGAGAGAGAGAGAGCAATGAAGAGATGAGGGAGAACGAGACATTAGACTTCTGACAGCACAACGAGAGCAAAAGCTTTATTGGCTGGAAATGCTTTTTTAATAACAACAGCTTCAGGAATTTTCTAGTCACTGTTGATATTTAAATACATATTTAAGGCTTAAGAAAGCGTTTTACAACATACGACTGTGCCCTCTGTGACTGTGAGCCCGTCTCATACCATTGACCTCTACGGCTCCCAGAGGGCCGAGGCCTACATGCTGCAGTCAAAGCCACTTACAGGGTTTTAGAGCCTGTATGTTTGTCTGGTCGATGCGAGGCTCTGGGGAATGGAGGTGTCGCCCTCTGTCAATCATTCGCTTGTCGCGGGCAGGAAACGCAGGGGACGTTCAGGACCGAGTTCAAAGCATTAGGACCAGCACCGCGTGTCTGACGCTCCTGAGAGCATTGGGGCTCGTAATGTAGGAAGGAAATTGCGTGCAGATAACCACATCATGTTTTAAGAGTCACTTTCAAAGTCATCCACTGCTTTTTATTGTGTTAGTCATTAATTTCCACATGTACTCATCTGCTATGAGAGCAAACTGGATAAATATCTGTAACACTAACAGATATGAAGACAGATAATGGCCCTTGTGTACCACAAGCCTTCCCTCACTTCCTCCACTATTCTACATGCGTGTGGCTGACAGAGGATGGTTTATGAGAAGATTTTGCATCAGACGTCATCTGATTTCCTTCTACCTAAAGAGCTGAGCCTCTTCGAAAGACTGCAGGAAGGTTGATTAAACATTGATAAGTTTCCTCATATATTTATCAAGAGCGTAATTCTGCCCTCACCACACACTCTCTAGGTTAAAAGCACACCATCTCTTACTGCCCTAAAAGCACTTTTTCCACTATATGACAATCTCAAGAATTTCAGGATTGTATTTAGTCTCTTTTGGTTTCAGTTGATCACTGTACAGGATGAAGCAGAGTAGCAGAAATCTGCCGCTGTCTAAGTCTAAACAACCCACAGTGAAGCGACGTGTTCGTTGAAAGAGCTATTTGTCGCTGTAATTGTGCCTCCTCTGCCACACCGGCCCGTCTTAGTGTGACTCCACTGAAAGTGATGGGGAAGAAAATCGACACTCCTTCAATCTTGCAAATGTGAACTTTAAAGCTGATCTGAAGCTGATATGAAGCTTCAGCAGCAGAAAATCCTCCCTCCTGCCTGGGCGGGTCCCAACTTTAACCTAACAAGCCACATCTGAGCGGATAAAACACAGACTGGGTGGTGAGGATGGGAAAGAACTGAGATGAATTGATAATGAAAATAATTGTTAGTTGCAGCCTGTAATTCCAGAGTGCACGGGTAAACAACGTATTTGGTTGTTTGATTTGGAGACTTTCTGGGTCCAGTAATGCTGATTGAAAATGAACTTGGCAGCAGCTCAGTCCTTTCCTTGTGTTTGCTGAAGCACGGTGCAGATCTGTTATCAGTGTTTGACAGGGTTGCTGGAGGGATCACCAAGGTTAATATAAGACGTTTGGAGACCTTTTTTAACACCACAATGCAATTTACTACCACGATTGTACCAGTTTGAAGTATGAAAGTATGATGCAAAATCAGAGGAGACGATAGGGCCTAAATGCAATTTTAGTTCATTAAGATGCGGATAATAATTTAAGTTCATGGTAATTTGAGTTTATTTGGATAAAATTATTATTTACAGTATTTACAGATTTAAAATGTTTACAGTTCATAAATAAGTTAATATTTCATGCCTTCTATTGATGTCTGTGGATAATTTAAAGCAGGTGTTTTTCCCATGGTTTTGCATGTTTTATTGCTTTTGGATGAGCTAGTTACGGTGTGGGTGTGGTTACCTGGTCTCTCAGGTTAGCGAGCATGGAGTGGAGCCACACAGTTTTTTGACCTCACTTTCACCCTTTTTGTGGTTAGATATATTTCACCTTTTCACATTATTAGCTTTATCTGTTTTGTACCAACCTTGCATTTTTTGAAGTAAACAGTTGAATGAAGCTGGATCTCATGATGTTATTTTTATTTTTTACCGATGTGGATTATAAGGACAGAGGGGACGATGAGAGCGTCAAGCTGAGGCTACATTAATCAGGAACTTGACATTTATTATAACATACTGTTATAATTTCGATGACTTCCTTCACCATCTGTGATGTGAAAGCATCAGATTTCCACACAGTCAGAGAAAGTTAAAGAGTGCGTCCTGCTCATGGTTCAGTTATGAAACCCCGGCTCTCCTGCCAGGCTGCTGACAGCGCTGTCAGTCGACAGTCAGTCACAGTGGACGGCAGTGGAGGAGGATGAACCGGCGTCTGCTTCACAAGCGGTTCATCCGACTTCCCTGACAGTCCTCACCGGAGCAGACAGGCTCAGAGCGGCCAGCAGACTGGAGCCATGCTACCTTTTTCCTTTTTTTGTATCACCCATCTCAGTTTCCATCACAGTTAGTTTTGTGCGTTTTAGTCATTTTAAGACTTGGTTTGTAAAGTTGACAGCCTGCCATGATGTAGCTCCTGCGTTGCTCTGTTTACATCAACACAGCTGAGAAACAAAACTGATTGATTTGATTGCATTGATTTGACTGACTTGAGTCCGCTCAGGGTCTTCTTGACTGAATAATCGACTTTTAGAGGGCAGGCCTCAGTACATATATACGTACACTGTATGTACATACTCATATATTATAGATAGATGTATATGTCTTCTTTCAGTACTTCACAACAGTATATACCATCGATTCTAACAAGTCTTAAATAATATATAAATGGAATACAATTATAATTAATTAAAGTGAATATATATATAATTAGGATAGATGGCTTAACCAATGAAAAAATCGACTAGTTCATTGAAGTTGTAGCATAGACACACTAACCCTGACTTCTATCATGAGTGGATGAGCTTCCTACCTTCTGCAGTCTGCAGCAGTGACAGTGTTTGCTACAGGTCTGATGTGCAGAATAAACAGGCTCTCGCAGCACAATCCACTGTTGAAACAGTCCCACATTTTGTTTAGACTGTGTGGAGGTGTTTAAAGTTTCCCAACAGCCCGCGGATACCAAAATATTTCATAACTAACAATACTGTCTATGGCAAACAAGAGAAAATATTAAATGTAAGACCTCTCACTACCTTCTAAGGCCTTTATATGGAAACTAAATTGAATGCTTTTCAAGGCCAGCAGATACCCTGGTTGGATGAACTCATTATTTACATACGTTAACATAACATATATAACATTGCTTGTGAGCATTATCGTTGCTATTTAGCCATATAGTTACATGGTATTTCTAGTTATTTCAGATTCATTGAACACCTTCAGTTTCTTTTTTGCTTTGCAGCTTCAAATTCATCTGCAACAGCCACCAGTTACAAAGACGAGTGCAAATCCTTGAGAGAGAAAATGAATAGCTGAATGTCTCTCTAGTCCTTGTCCTTTGGCTGGTGCTGCAGAGGCAGTGTAACTAGAACCAGACACCAGAAACCTCACCTCCTTTCAGTCTGAATTAGACCATTCAAGTGACTGTCATCCAAAAGTTTGTCTTTTTTCATACAAAATGACCCTTTTATGTTGAGTGCTGAAGCCTCATATTGGCTCCAGCTGAACTTTACAATATTTTTTTTGCACAGGATGAAGACTGTCGATTTTGTTCTCATCTCATTAAAACAGGATGCTGTCATGGCAAGTATGGAGAGATATATGGTTAGTGAGATATTCTGCCATACATGTATATATCTCTAAGTGTATTAGGCAAGACTGCAAATCCAAGAGCTCAACTTCTTTATGGAAATATTAGATTATAGATTATATATTTATTGCATATGATTTTTTTGTCTTTTAATTCCATATTAAATGTAATCATATATCTATGTGTTCTTATTTCATACAAATACAGTTTATCAAAAAAGATGTCATAAGCACCACTGTATCACATTATATAGTAATATTGCAATATAAAATTACAAACACTTTGATAGAAGATTTTATTCGTATTGCCCACCTCTACACTGGAGGAACAATTACAGCTACAATAATTTTTTTAAATATTCATTTGGGCATCTAAGTATTGTAATACTGTGAGACAGACTTTTAAAAAATGTGATTCATCCTTTTAAAATAGCACCTTGTGTTACTGTGTTTAACCCTCAGCTCGAGGTTTTCACAATAAAACAGCGGAGAACATGCTGCAGTAAAGGTCAAAAAGACGTTGGCGTTCCTGGAAAATGTAAATTCCAATATGTGAAGCGATCGGGAAGCAAATGTCTTGAGGTTGCTTAATTATTCATAATGAATTGCTAATGTTAAACACATGACACACTTACAGCTGTAGTAATGTATGAACAGCGTGATACGGCCTCGATGTGTGTTGTCATGCAGAGTTTGAGAAATTAGTACAAAAAGGATGTGCGTGTGCACTTTAAAGCAATTTAAGTGTCCTTTTTTTTAATGGCTATATTACATTTATTTGTAACATGAGAAACCTTAATGATCAGAAAAGTTGATCATATTCATATATTTAGACCAGTTACAACTTTGTGCATCAGAGCACTGGCACACTGAGATGACATGTGGTCTGCTGTGTGTTGCACTTCATGTCCCATCCTGCCTGTTTGTACTGAACATTACATTACAATGTTACTATAATGTGAGTTGTTTCAACACGTCAGTAGAACCAAACTCCTGGACGCAGAACAGGACTTTGATCCTGAGGTGTGACAAAACGTCCCGGCCATGACAACTGCTTGTGTTTCCTCTGAAATCATTGACAGAGGAGCGACGGAGCAGAGCCGAGGACATCAGCAGCTTTTGTTTGCAGGCAGGCAGAACAGGCTGGAGCTGGACAAAAGGTTCCGACAGGATGACGACACAGAACGTGAGATGACAGAAACGTGCCTCCTGTCAGAGATTTGTGTATAAGATGGAAGCTATTTCATGAATGTGTCTGGTAGTTTTTAAACCCAAATTGCTTAATGTTAACACAGGACTTTAATATTTGTCTGGATTTACCGAATCAGGCGTTACTGTCTGGTGATTTTATTGTGCACATGGGATACCTTCATAGATGCTGAAGAGCTCCATCTGAGCTTGGTAATTTTTATTCTTGTAATGTAGGAAAAAAAACATGAATGGCAGACTTGCAGTGCTATGAGTTGTTGCACACTAATCGTTGGGTAGTTCATCAAACAGTTTCTCAAATAGGTTTTCAGAAAATGTACTGTACCCCAACGTGCATCAGTATCATAATAAAAGAATTTCATCCTGTGATAGAAAATGTTACACATTGGAGCTCATTTTATCTACATTTACTAATATAATGCCAAAAGTATAGATTTTTAACATTTACACACAAGACGATTCTGAGAAAGAAAAACACACCATCTGTCCTTCACAGTCTAATAAGCTCAGATAATTCTATCACTGAACTGTCATCCATCCCAGGAAACACAACTATAAGCTTCACAGCAATATTACAGTAATTAGTCAATTGGCAGAACATTAATATGATATAATCTTTTTGATAATTGATTACTAATGTCAAAAATGTCCTGCCTGCAGCATTTCAAACATGAGGATTTGCTGCTTTTCTAAGACTTTTTTTTCATCATATGAAGGGTGCATTTGCAAAATCACATATCTTTATTTTTATTGTTGTGCAGGGAACATCAATCGAACTGACTTCTTCATATATGATCAAGGTTTTTGATTCAGCTAAACAAGCACTTTGGTGTCACCTTGAGCTCTTGGAGACATTTTTCCAATATATATTTTGTCCCTTCATAGAAAAAAAAAATTCATGGTCGATAAGCCAATATTTGGTGGGGATTCATTGAGAATGAAAATAAGCATAAGCCGCAGCCCTACAGTATTGTAATAAGTGAAATCCCTGCTGATGTCTAATCTCATATCACGATATTGATATTACGCTGATATGTCCGCCCCCAGCTCGGAGCAGACCGTGCATAAAGGCTCACAGCACAAGCAGGGAGACCGCCTCAGTGTGTGTGACTGATGCAAAGAGACATGATAGGAACCTGTGTGAGGTGGTCCGAACACAAAAGAGACAAATATGGTGCAATTTACAAGTCAAATGACAGAAAATCCATCCAAACTGTGCGTGCGTGTTTGTGTGTGTGTCAGAGTGGTTTAAGCAAATCAATTTGCTTTTTTTCTCCTCAGTGGTTGATGTAAATGATCCCTACGTGGAAACAAACCTCGCTACCTTTGCTTTCTCTGTTCCATCTAACATGCACGGCGTAGCCGCACACACACACACACACAGACCTCTAGGTGAGTCACCTTATTAAAATGTCAAAAATCAGTCATCCTTTTCATCTCTCCCACACAAAATCTACAGGGCGCTATTAATGATGATATGACAGACACATGAAATAATACAACACAGACAATACCTTCAAACACACACTCAAGGTTAAAAATGTAGCCTGACAAAAGAGCAGGAGTCCTGTCAGCCACTGAGCTGTCTCCTCTGCATCTCTGTGTTTCTCCTCCTCGCGGTCACTCCTGCCTCCCTGCCTGGCCTCCTCCACTGACCCAGTCCTCTCATCCCCTCTCTGAAATATTCATAATGGACCTTCACTCTCTTCCTCGCTGTCTCTTTTCTGCTCAGGTTCCCATCTGTGGTGAATCAGCAAACCAAACCAGCAAACGCTCAAACCAAAACCTGAATCTATACCCCTATATGTGTGTGTGTGTGTGTGTGTGTGTGTGTGTGTGTGTGTGTGTGTGTGTNGATTTTATATGCATTAAAATGTACTTGAATTGTTGCATAAGGATGCACATATACATAAATACATACAAACACATGCAATCTAGTCAAAAAGTAAACGGCAAAGACACAAACTTTATATTCTACACAAGTGCATGCGCTCACACACGCATTTCAAAACCGATACCACATACACACACCAAGAAGAGAGAGAGAGGGAGAGAGAGAGGGAGGGAGAGGGGGGGAGAGAGGGTGGGAGGGAGGGGGAGAGAGAGGGAGGGAGAGAGGGGGGAGAAAGGGGGAGGTAGAGGGGGGACAGGCAGACAGACAGAGAGAGAGATGGAGAGAGGGGGAGAGAGAGAGGGGCAGAGAGAGAACCGGGGGAGAGAGAGGCAGAAAGAGAGAGAGAGAGAAAGCCAGAGAGAGAGAGAGAGAGAGAGATGGAGATGGAGGGGCGGGGTGCATCCTCACAGCCTACATCCATATCTTACCGTCAATCCTCCGGGTTCCCTCCTCCTCGTCCTCCGCGCTCACTGCGTCTCCCGCATCCCGTCTCCCCCGCGCGCCCTCACGCACACCCGCTGCTGCTGCTGCTCTCTCCTCCCTGTCTCGCGCTCCGCTCCGCCCGATGCATGAAACAAATCAAATATTCAGAGGGGGGAAATCGTGGCGGGGCGATACCTGCTGGTCTATTAGTGTCCAACAACGACTGTCCTCCCCCCCCTCCCCCTGCGATGGGCGCACTGTGCGGGGCTCTGCCGGACCTCACACCCTCCCTCCGTCCTGTCGAGGCTCGATGTCTTTCCCCCGCTGTGCGTCACGTTGGTACCATAATTCCCACGGGTTTCATGGCCAGGGATGCTGCGGGATGCGGGGCCTTACAGCTCTACAGCTCCGGTGGATGAATGGAGGAAAAATTCACGCGATCACAACAATAATTAGGCGCAAATTGACGCACGGACTCCGGACAGCTCCGTCCCCTTCTGTCGGTGTCTGCTGCGGATCATCGAGGCCCCGCACTGGCTTGTCACTGTTGCTCAAACGCATCCGATGTTACATCCTTGCATTTGACGGAAAATAACGTCGACGCGATCGCGGGCGTTTTTTTGCATATCCTTGAAGAATCGTGATGAGGCGCAGCAGCACATCAGGACGGACGATCAGTGATGGAGCTGTTTTTTTGGAG
Source organism: Centropyge bicolor (assembly GCA_037975185.1). NCBI lineage: Eukaryota > Metazoa > Chordata > Actinopteri > Pomacanthidae > Centropyge > Centropyge bicolor. The sequence goes on from JBBMOC010000018.1 coordinate 8,743,913, forward strand.
AGGCTACAAAAAAAGAGGCGGGGATCATGTTATAAAATGATGCTGTGGTGGTAAAAAAGAAAAAGAGAGCAGCTGCACAGGAGAGAAGGTTTTTCTGCTCCTGGCCTCGCCTTGAATCCGTCCTTCTCTCCTCTTCTTCTCTCTCTCTCTCTCTCTCTCTCTCTCTCTCTCCATCCGCTGCTCCGCTTGTTGCGCGTTCTGCACTCGGGAGCGCGCAATGCGTGTGCGTGCCTCGCGCGTGTGCGTGCGTGTGTTTATGTGTGCGCGCGTGCACGTGTGCAGAGAGAGAGAGAGAGAGGGTGGGGGGGGTTTGACTGTGTTATCAAGGTTTGTCTGAGTGAGCAACAATAAGCTGCTGTGTAGGCAAAAGGAATATGGAAACATCAGGGGCTCGTGTTTGTTTAGGCCTGTGTGTGTCTCTTTGCAGGTCTGACCAGCTCGGATTTAGGTTTAGCACGAAGAAGGAGGAGGGGGTACTGTGTTTGCCTGTGCACATCCAGTAAGCACCGGCGGTATTTCCATTAACCTTTGCAGGAGCTTTGTTTGGAGCAGCTCTGAGAGGAAATGTTTGTCAATCCAAACACTGGATGCTTTCAAATACATAATCATGTCACACAAACCCACCAATCAAGCAGTCACACCTTGATGACACCTGATGCCATTCTGGTTTCATCACCTGCCTCTGCAGATGCACTTTTAGCCCCATCAGCCCCTGCCATTACCGCCATTACTCCTATAATGCAAAAAGAGGCACTCCACTGCTTTTCACTATTTGCATTTTAAGGAGTAATGGCAGGAGATACTGTAGTTAAGGCTCGGGTCACTCAGAGGATAGAAGGAGGAAGGAAAACCTCCTCGTCTGCAGCTGAGAGATCAGGAACTGGTGGGATGAAAGCAGCATCTATGTAGTTTGCATGTGCGAGGAAGTGTGCACACAGCCATCAGCGTGAAAAGAAGATGAGTCTGAGGAAATCAGTGATTATGGAGAAAAGCCAGTTTCTCCATAATTTTCCTCGACTCCCTTTGAATGGCTCTGATTGCTTCTTGTGCAGTCTACAAAGTGGAGCTAGACTTCATAAACACTCAAAGCACAACAGTCACTAACATTATTATTTTAATGGCGCTGAATAATTCATTGATTTCATATTATACATAGTGTGTTTTGATTGGATGCTACAAATGATCATGTAAGAAAAGGAAGAAAAAAAAGTGCATCACATTACAGAGCTGCGCCGTTAAAATAGGAGAAATGGTTAGAATAATCTCCTGGGTGTCATAAAACAAGCCATAATGGCAAGAGTTGGCTCAGGCCTAACCTTGGCTTCACTGTGTACTTGGCAGCATTCGAAGACGTTAAAAGACAGCCAATTCTGAGCTGAGGTCAGCATCGGTGAGCAGCATTCAGAGTTCCTTTAGATAGTGTTTTACATAACTTTTTATTGGTTGTTGGCATATCCACACCCACTTAAACTGGAGCCATGTTTGCAGGAGGGCTGCAGCCTATTCAGTGCCGATATAGGAAAGCAAAGATATTCTGTTTCTTGAACAGGATGAGAAATGTCACTCAGCTGTGAAGAGGTTTATTTGGCTAAACAACACTGTGTTACATTAGCAGCATCAGTAGAAAACTTTGTGTCAAAGCTTTAATGACTAATCATGGCAGCTTTTGAGGGAATCCAGAGTCTTGACCTCTTGTTCTTGGTCTCTGCTATAATGTTGATCTTCCTCCATCTTTGTCCACCTCTGCACCCTCATCTCCACCTCCACCCCAGACTCTGTGCTTTTTCTTCTTCTTCCTCTTCCTTTCATCTTCCACCTTGTACTTCAGCCTCCTCACGGGGTCACTCAAGCTGCGCATGGACTTTTGCTCAAAGTCCTCGTTGATCATGAAGTTCCTGTCGATGAGCTCGGCTGCTTCCTGCCAGTTGCGGTAGCAGTCGGGCCCGAGGCCGAGGATCTCCTCCACTGCATTAGCTGTAAGGATGGAGCAGTCGGGACGCAGCACCACCACTGTGGGCAGCTCCTCCACATCAAACATGGCCTCCAGCTCCCTGTGGAGACACGCGCACACACACTGGCACACACATTGGCATGGCGCTAATGTATTTACACAGCTAGGTGTATTTACATTACAATCATCCACCAGCAGGTTGTGCACACATCTAACTGGCCAGTCCCACGCACCTCCTGTAGGGGTCCTCGTAGGCCAGGAACAGGCACTTCTTGGGCAGCTCTTTGAGGAAGCTTTCCTGCTGTTCCTCTGACGGGTCCAAACTGAAGGGTGAATGAAAAGAGAAGACCACATTGCCGGGAGATATGTGATGGACAGGTAAACTCCAAGACCAGAAAACCCATCCGGTGTTTGTTTGTTTGTGTATTCCTGTTCTTATGAGGACATTTAGGTCTCAGGAAAATAGGAATACACGACGAACCTCGTCCTTCTCATTTCGAACATATGCAGTAACTTTAATATGTGTACAAGGTTACACATGAAGATGCAGGAGCACATACTCACATAGAACCTGCAAACACACAGAGTGAAATCTAATCTTAAACACTTAATTTAGGTTTTAGGGTGTGAGAACAAATGTGATCTATTGCAAGTTCAATGCAACTTCTGACAAGACCTTCATGTGTGTCTGTGTGTGTGTTGTACCTAATGTACAGGAGAACCAGCTGAGCAGAGCGATCCACATAAGATTCATCTGTCAGCCTTTTGAAGAAGTCCGTCAGCATGGGAGCAAACTGCTGGCAGCTCTCACAGGCAGCAGACGCGAAGAAGAGCATCAGGATGCGGTTCTGCAGGCGCGTGATGATCTCGCGCTCTGTGTCCAGCTCGTCCTGGTCCCTGTTGTTCTTCACTAGGACCCGGTTGATGAACAGGTCCACCATGATGGAGTAGGACAGGAAGGAGGGCTGAAGCTTATAGGGAGGTGCAGGAAGAAATGAAAACAAATCATTGATCTGCATTGGTTTAACAGGGAGATCATGAGAACACAGTATATAGAGAATGGACATAAACAACAAGCGTGCATACATATCGGTGTCAAACATGAAGAAAGCACACACAAACATGAGAATATCTGACAAACTTTTGCACAGGTTTGTCTGGCATACTCTCCAATTTGCTGACTCTGCCACATAAATTAGACTGTACTCCCCTCAGTCAGACTTACAAACCTCCCATTAATCATATGAGTACATCTTGCTTGCTGTTAAATCGGATAATCCTCACAGTTGCTTACCTCCTATAAATATTATCTCCTCTCGAGGCCGCAAATCCAAAAAGAAAGCAGCCTTCAAAATATGTGGATTACTTTTTCTTTTCAGCTCTTCCTGGGTCGTGCTTGGAGCAGCCTGTCATTTCATACCACGCTCGCCCATTGACTGCGTCTCCTTTACCTTGATGGAAGTCGCTGCTCACTCCCTCTTTCTTTGTGTCTCCACCTCCCCTCCTCTGTCTGAGAGGGAGGGATTGAAAGACAAGGTGACAGAGGGACAAGGGACATGAAGTGCTCACAGTGGTTGTGTATGTGGGTGTGGGTGTGTATGTGCAGTGACTGTGCGAGAAAGCATAGAAATTACAGAATGAGAGACGTGCTTAAAAAAATAAAAAGACCTTAATGAAGTGAGCCACAGTGAGACCTTTATTATTCAGTAACTAATGGAGGAGCAGAACCACAGGGAATATCTGGTTAGTGATAGTCTGATTCACTCTACTGGGAACAGCACAATATGGCCCATGAGCCACAGCAGCGACACACACACACAGTTTGTGTTAGCAGAATGGAGAATTTATTGGTTTTGGAGATCAACACAACCACTTTTTCACTATTTAATAACAAAATAAAAATGATCCCAAGAGACACAAAAGAGACTTGCAAAATTATGCTAAAATAAATAACATATACACAGTGCTTGACAAAGTAGTAATTTCAATTTTAAAACACCAGCAGGCGCCAGCGCCTAAATGTAGTGAACACCCAGCCATTACATATTATCACCATGTGTTAGAAAACATTTGGTTAACCCTTTGGTTTTTACACATCCGACAGACAGGGAGCAACACTATTATTTATTTGAAGCTGTAGTTCCAAAAGTCCAGTATTTTTTTTTTAGTTCTGCTTTGGTCTCCACCAACCCTCGAGAAAAACATGTGGATATTAAGCTACAAGATACAAAAAATTTCTTGTAATTTGTTGCTGAAATTCGACTTGTTGGCCTGCTGAAAAGAGGCGCCTGGTGCTTCTGGAAATAGCGCTGATGTCAATTAAATGACCTGAATTGAATGTGAAAACATTAGGCTGAAAGGTGGAGGTGAAACGAGAGCTGCACAGCTGGGTTTGTTGCTAATAGCAACCCTTTTCTCACCACATGTAGCGATTCTGTTTAACAATTTCTTTATTAGGTTTTCAGGAGACATGAACAATATGTAGCTATATGAAAATACAAAGATGCACAAGACAAATATAAAATAAAAATTATAATAAATACAAATTAAATAAATAGAAAAAATAAAAATGTTTCTCCTACAGATCGTAATCAAACTCCTTAATACTCTTTAAATTGCTCTTGAACCCAACAGAGTAGGTCAGTATTTTTAAGGATATATAATCAGACTGTTCTATGTAATATACTTGGTCTGCTTACATTTTTCCATGATCATTCCCAAACAAAATGGAAATAAGTTCCCTTTTATTGTTCACATTTAATGAAGAATACAGACTCCATTAACATATACAGTACGTAAAATTAGTAACAGTAACAGCTGCATCTTTCTTCAGATACAGCAGCTTATTTCATTCCCTTCAAAGCTCTGTGTGTCTGTGCAGGAAGACACAGTGATGTTATGTCTCGCCATGCCAAAACACACTTCACCTGTGGCAACACAACAATGTGGGTTTTATAAACGTCTACTGTACATGTCATTGCAGGCAGACAAAATGAGTGTGTCTTAAGTGCCTGTAAAGACACTGCAGTATCAGTAACCAGGAATTAAGTATTTATGAAGCTGGACTTGAAGACGTGCTGGAAGACAATCAACACAAACAGCTTATATATATATTTATATATTTGTTTTTTCTCTTCATCTTCTCCTCCATGTTCCTTTATCTCCCTCCTTTTTCTTTGTGTCCCACGTTCCGTCTTTCTCTTCCTCCTCCTCGTTTCCATCTTTGCCCTTCCCCCATATCTTCCACCACCTCCTCTTCCTCTTGTCGTCCTCCGTCCTGTACTTGAGTCTCCTCACAGGCTCGGTGGCGCTACGCAGATTAAGGTTGTCGAACTCCTCGTTGAGCATGAAGCTCCTCTCGATGACCTCTGCTGACTCCTGCCAGTCTCGGAAACAGTCGCAGCCGAAACGACAGATGTCCTGCACGGCGTTTGGAGAGAGGACGGAGCCATCAGGACGAAGGACCACGACTGTTGGCACAAACTTCACCTTGAACATGGCCTGCAGTTCACTGACAAACAGAAAAACACACTTGGGTATGACAATGCTGATCATACATAATTAGTTGTAATGAAATGTGAATTTGAAACACACAGTTAAACATACAAATTTTTTTTTTTTTCATCCACCTACTTCCTGTATGGGTCCTCAAATGCCAAAAACAGAACCTTTTTGTGCAGCTCTTTGAGGACGCTTTCCTGCTGCTCCTCTGATTGGTCCAAGCTGGAGACAGGAGGTGGAAATGGAAATCGTATGAATGATAAAGCAGCTGAAATGCGAGTTCATGCAATCGTGTGTGTGCATCAGAGAGATAAAAGAGAAGGGAAGATAGAGACCTGACGTAGATGAGTGCGAGCAGTTTGGGGTATTCGATGTACGCTGGATCTTTCAGCCTCTTAAAAAAGTCGTTCAGAACGGGCAGGAACTCCTGGCACTTGTCACATTTTGCAGATGCGAAGAACAGCAGCACGATGCGGTTTTCCAGGAGCCCGACAATCTCGCGCTCAGTGTTGTGTTCATCCTGGTCCCAGTTGTTCTCCACCAGAGCTCGGTTTAGGAACAGGTCCACCATGGTGACGGAAACTATAAAAGCCCTCTGTGGAGAGAAGGTGGTGAAACACATATTTGTATACATATGTGCCACAATATACACATGTATGATCTTTCTGTCATAGTTCTGCCAGTCAGGCCTCTGTTTTGTGTTAGTTTTATGGTCAGCCTTAGTTTTGTCCGTCCTGTTCCGCCTGACATGTTTTTTGTTCTGCTCTGGTTGTGTCCTGGTTGTCTTCCTTAGTTTCTGTCTCTGTTTTTGTTCAGTCAGTTTGGTATTAGCTCATGTTGTTATTCTTTCAGTCCTGTCAGTCTTGTCATGTCGTAGTCTTGTCCTGTTAGTCTTGTCTTGTTTATGTTCTGTCACTTTCACCTGCCATAGTTTTCTCCTCTGGTCTCTGTATTTGTCCACTCACCCCGCCTCTGCCTCACCTCTCCTACCAGACCCTCCCATCTCATCTCATCACCTGTGTTCCCAGCTGCAGTCTATCAACCATCAGGACTCTATAAAAGCCACTTAATTTCAGTATGCCCTTGCTGGATTGTTGTTTGTTCTTTGTTGTACTTGGTGTTGTTGTTCCTGTTGCCTGTTCTTGTTCCTGCTTACCCATCTGTGCTTTTGTATTCAGTTGTGTTGTGGATTTTTTGACCTCCCTGGACCTGACCCTGCTGTGAGTTTTTGTTTGATGCATTTGAGTCCATCACCTCAGTCTTTATAACACTTTCACCACAGGAAAAGGTGCTAATGGATATCATTAAGAGATCAGCAGAGATTTTCAGTGCAGCCTAAGGAGTTTAACTTTACAGCAACTTTTCAACTCCCTCAGAGAATAATTTTGGAGTCGCTGCAAACAGCTGTTAACACTCATTGTGTCTGCATTACATTATGGTTCATTAGGCCCAAAAAACTTGTTTTTAAATTCTGGGTATTTCTCTCGAGAATTAAATATTCATGACTAAATGAGCCAGAATCCAAAGTAAAGGAAAACATCTTTTGCTATTACTTTTTTAAAATACATTTTACCATACAAGAAATCATCAGGACTGTTTGGGTGTGGTTGGATCAGACTTGATTTACAGTGGCAGCACAAGTAAACTCCACAGCTGTCACGATTTGTATTCAAGCGCTGCTGAACAAAAACGGCTCCAACTTTGACAGACGCTCATGTAGGAGTCTATCACTCGGAATAAAAGTCTGCTTATAGTTCTCCCATATTTATCTCGAACAAAGCACTTTTGTTGAAACGCATCGACTCTGTGCAGCAGAGAAAGCCCATCATAGGTTTTCAGAACAAAAGCAGCAAGTGATTTATATACATGGACGCGAAAATACAGGAATGAGGAGCCTTCATTCCATACATGAATAAGCCTGTCTGCGCCACCTCTATCTTAGACTATAATACATCGAGCCGTCGTCTTGAATGGAGGTGAAACATCTATTCAATTCCACTGTAGATGCAGCTCTGCACATTATAGAAAATATGAAACATATCATCTACAATGGATCTGTCTGAAAGTCTGCAAAGGGACAAAGTAACCTAGAGATTTACAGGTTTTATAAACTGAGATCTAGTACAACAGACTGTTATTACTGTTAGATATGTTTTAACTGTATTACTATATATTTATATACACAGAACTACCATCCTCATACTGCTCATACCAACAGGATTATCTTAGTGAAATAAAGTAAACTGTTTAACACTGAACCAAGTGAGAAAATAGGCCCAGAAATATAACCACCTCAATATTTTAGAAGGTTAAAAAGATCTTAAGCGGATGTTCCCTTTAAGTGATGCTGCTCATTGACTGTCTGATCTTCAGGACATTCAGGTTTTTAAGCAACAATAGTTTATGTAGACAAAAGTCAACATAATCTAAACAGAACTCAACAGCCCAGCCAGGATCAGCTGGCTTGGATGAATCAGCCATTTATGGGATGGTGTTTTCCAAGAGCAGACATATGGCTCAGAACAAAAACCACATAAGAAATAAATTTCAGATATAGAAATAAAGTTCAGGCCTAACAGCTCAGAAATGTGCTTTATCTGTCTCGGCCAGCCTGTATTTCACTGTCGCAGCAGTCGCTGCAGGCTGTGAATTGACAGCGATAACCTCACAAATTAGATTTGGCTCTGTGGCTCTGAGCTGTGCCAGATCCATTTGAAACTACAACTCTGGACTGAAACTTCCAAGGCTGATGTAGAAGAAATATGTTTGAAATTGAGCAGCATTGCACCTTACCTGGAAAAAAAGAGGATTTACTGGAAGACACACAAAGGTCACAGCTTAAATCCTACATTTGGAAAAAGGTATTTCACAATCATCCAGTTCCCTTTTTTTTTAAAGCTGATCGATCGCGCCTCATATACATTATACTAGCGACGCTGCCGTGTTTTGTTAGTAGCAAATTTAATAGGCCATCAATCTTCGTACATACTGTGACAGCTGCATATACCATAAGTAATTTACCTCACCTTGAAACTCCTCGACTCCTACCAGGAGAGAAATGTGTCCAGTCTCGCCTCTCTTTCAAGCCATTGTATTCTTTCTTTGATTTGCTTTTTTTTCTGCCTTTGACGTCTGTTATTTTAGTGACACCTTCCAGTGCCTCTTCACCCCTCTCTCTGTAATTTCTTCACCTGGCGCTCTGTGGTCCACTGAGGGAGATTACAGATAGCTGGAGGTGTGACAGTGCTGTAATTCAGAGGCAAAGGTTGCTCCTGTGTGTGTGTGTGTGTGTGTGTACTGTGGGCCCTAACACTCCAGCTCAACAGCGGCAATCTTATTACTTAAAGAGAAGAAGGGAGGGAGGGAGGGAGGGAGGGAGGGAAGGAAGGATGAAGAAATGAGACAAATTGGATTGCGAAGAGAGGACTGACATGTAGGTTAAATGGTGGAAAGAAAGACGGACAGGAAACAAAGAGGAAAAGACAGACATGTGTTAAATAAAGCCTCCTAACCTGCTTCATACCTTTCCCTCACAGGCAAACAGTGCTAGTCCTGCTCTTACTAATTACGGGTGTCACTCATTTAGCCCTCAGAGCTTTATAATGATTCTTTTGCATCCTGTTATCAAGGCGATTCGACAGCCGGGATGCGGAGCGTCAAGGAAATGAAGTGAGACAGTCGATAGTTTGAGTCCAGCAGGGTTCTAGTAAAACCCCAGCAGGTCCTACTGTAGAAAAGTGGCTATTGATCTGCAGAGGCACTTGCAGAAAATACCTGGCTTAATCTCAGAGAGGGGTGAGGTAAATATAGAGATGGGGAGAGAGAGAGATCTAATAGGATTAGTCTGAGTCACTCAGACATGTGCCAAGACACATGGATGCACGTGCACACACACACACACACACACACATACAGGGGTTCCTCTCAAGACATAATAAACATGAACTGTGGACATGTGAGCAAACACACGGAACACATGCTAAAGCTTTTTAGCCATGCAGTTCGCAGGCCTTTACTGTACAGCATTCTCCTCAGGATGAAAACTTTTTTATCTAATGCTACCATTAGGTCAAAATTTCAATTTGGTTTGTAATCCGATACCTGCAAAACTAATGACATTCCCCTCATCCTCAGCTGCACTTTGTGTTTGGTGCTAATTAGCAAATGGATTATTAAAAGAATAAACACACCAGTCATGTTTTTAATAAAAAACATTTTCAGTCTAAAGTAAAATTTTTAATGATTTTTTTTTTTCTATTTCAATGGCAAAATCTCTGTGTCAGCTTCAGATATCACAAAACTGTGTACCAGTCAGTGTAGCAGGTTCATGCCTCACAGGTTAACAGTAAATGAGGGATCATCTCTGTAAACACAGTGAGGGAGGAGGAGTAATGGCAGCCTGCTGCAGCCCAAACTGACCATTATGTACTGGCAGGGCAGGCAAACACCAGCAGGCACTAATTAAAAGACACGTTTCAACTGGGTTGCGGGACATTTGTCTGTACTGAAAAAAAACTGCTGTGTGCCAAAAAAAAACGCAGTGCAGAGTGCATTTTTATGTTTCAGCCACTGTAGTTCTGACCTGCAATTTGTCAGTGCCACCATGTACTTTTAACCGAGTTCATAGGGACTGATACTCAAGTATATCTCCTTACAGTCCGGGCTAAATACAGCAAGCAGACAAGCCTTTCATTATAAAAGGTTTTATTCATTCTTTGGTTAAAAAAAGACACACTTTGTAAACATAGAGCAAAGACAGAACATGAAAAGTTATGAAAAATCTATATTCATTTGTTTTTCTGATCTTCAACAAACAAAATCTGCAACTGATACATTCATGAATGAAAAAAAGGTTATTAAGAGACAATTGTACTTAAATAACAACAAGAAGAAAAAGACAAGAAGTGGTTCCCAACTTGGTAATTGGGGCCCCTACAAGATGTGGCTAGATAAATGTGAGGGGTCACAAGATGATTTCTTCGACACAAACCTGTGATTAAGGGTTGCTTCTCTTTAAGGGGTTAAAAGGCAAACAGGTTGGGAACCACTCTGAATATAGCACCATATAGATAACATAATCTTTGTATATTTTAGAGGCTCCCATTTTAAACTCAAAACATACTGCAGCTTTACCATGTAATTTGGCAAAGTTTTGGTGATTTGAAGTCAGTTGAAATGTTACTAGAGACATTTTAGAGTTGGGCTAAATACTGCATCATCTTTCGTTTTTTCTGCTAAAATATACACAAAGGGGAATTAAGTATAATGTGGTACTAAGCCTGGGTGAATACTATTTCAAACATGGATCTCTTACAGGACCAGGCTGTGGTCAAGGGATGTGCGTCGGATGCAATAAATAAAACAAAAGCTGCTAGCTGACTCTTCAAGAGTTAAATCTACATCCAACCTCCTCTCTTAAGAGAAAGATCAAATAGTGGATAGATCGATTGCATTTCACTGTGATTGTACATTATATGATTGAGGATGTGATAAACTTGATTGAATGATTGATTGATTGGAGAGGGAAGTGTACAAGGAAAAGCACGTGTTCCTCATCTACTCTGCCTTTCCTCAATCTTCTCCTGTACTCTCTTATATTCCCACCATCTTATCCATTTCGCCCACTATCACAGCTTTGTTTTATCGCCCTCATCCTTATCTCCGTATGCCAGAGTTCTCTCCTGCCTCTCCTCCTCACGTCCTCTCCTCTTCATCACAGCTCGTCCCGAGTGCTCCAGTTCTCCAGTTCAGACTGCAGTACGTCAGAGTTCTGGGCCTCAAAGCTCAGCTCCCCCTGCTCCTGAGTTTTCCTCGACTTGGCTCGGTCCCAGTCGGTTTTGACCGTCTCGTTGTCCCACACCACCGACGTCTCCGTGTCACTGATGTAGCCTGGGTCTCCTGTGTAATGGGTTGGATAGACCAGAAGCGGCTCGGCAGAAAACGCATGCAGGTCCCGTCTTTCAAAGGGGTCCATGTATTCTGAACTGATGAACGAGAGCAGTGGAGTGTGATTAGATCAACGAGAGCTCATAAGGAAGAGCCAGATAAGAAACAAAAACAGGATGAAGGGACGGACAGGGTTTACTCACACTGGATGTTTGTTGTACATGACAGGGAGAAACTCATCGACAGGAAGCATCCTTTTCAGAGGTTCAGCCCTGAGGAGCTTCTGGGCCCCTCGTAATGACAGCATGTATCCCAGTGTCCAGTAGGAGTAGTCTGCCTCCACCAGATTGTGGATGTTTGGTACGGACGTCTCTGGGTGGTCCACCTGCATTCGCTTCCGCCCAATGTAACTGTGTTTCAGAAAAGAGACACATTCTGAACTTGATGCAGGCAAGGAGAGATGGGTTTTCAGTAGATTTTACAAATACATTTTCATAAGTGAATTAGTTAACCTATTGTCCAGTTAGCATCCAACAGCCCGAGTCACTACATCACCAAGCTCCTAGCAACATTTATTCCTCCACAATTGAATTTCATTGTGCTCTGACTCGGCACAAAGGCAACAATAAAAATGTAATTCCCCATATATGATGGATTTGTCGTCCCTTCCTCCATTCGATTACAGTTGCAAAGTGAGAGATTATTCAGCACAGAAACACCGGAGTCCCCTGGATAATCTAACAATACTGTAAGTTATGGTTATCTACATCAGTTTGCATTATTTCAACTCTGATTCTGAGAAATGTTTTTATTCAATTTGGTAGGGTGGATGGTGGATGAAAATGATATCCAACACTGTTACTATGTAAAAGATGTCAGTCAAAGAGGAAAAGAAAAAGTTGTAGTAAAGTCAAAACGCTTCATTTGGAAACAAAACACTGCACAGTAGTTGATAAATTCATCCAAAATATTCTTCAAAACACAAAGTGAGTTGATTGAAACCACTGAACATATTATAGTGGTGCATGGGTCAGAATATTAATATAAGCTCTGCAGTCGGATGTTTCTTAATAAAATGCTCCTTGGGAGTTGTAGTTCTCCACTCACATTTTTATGTAACTTGGACTTTATATGAAAAAAAGGGTTTTTACTGCATTTGCTCATTTTCATATAAATGATGGGAGACTTTAATTCCCATACAAGATTTGGAAGTGATGTCACAGAAAATGAAAGATAATACTATAACTCTCAGAAATAAGTCCTCCCAGTTTGTTATTCTCTCTTAATCAGTAGTGTCGTGCTAAGATGCATTATTTCCGCAAAATGTGTCCGCGTTTAATCGGTGGTGTCTCAGATATCATGTGTAACAGATGGGTGGATTTCACTGTAGGGGGACGCTTATCCTCTCTGTTTACTACATCATGCTTTCCTTCTGTTCACTGAAGCATCACTCACATCAGATCCCAGTCCAGCTTCTGTGTCGTCACCTCCTGCAGCAGCGTCTGCAGGCGTCGTCTGAAGAACACCTCGAAGCGAAGGTCGTCCTCAATGACCAGGGATGTCTTCAGACCACGATCTGCTATCTACTCAAAATACATATAATATAAAGTGAGAGATTCTTACTTTACTTATTTTCACTTTTTACAAAGATCATTCAACACAGTCAGTAAACTTCATTTTCTGATATAATGTTAAACTAACAGTGGACATAATGACATACACAAATAACCTTCGACAGGTTTTGACAAGCTGCTCAAAAAATTGTTTCACAAAAGGCAGGACATTTATTGAAACATAAACCAAACCAACTCATTACTCCCACCAAAGCTGCTTTTCCTCAGACAAAATGAGTTTTTCTGTAGTTATGTTATCTACCACATACAGACAGACTCAGGCCCGAGGCCTGTCCGTGTGTCTCACCTCTTTCCAGATGTTGTAATGAGAGAGGAAACAACCCAGTTCTCCCTTGGTGAGAGGTCGACCGTGATAAGGATCTTTGTATCCCGGCAGCATCTTAATCCCCATAGACTCTATATCAGTCTTGTTCAGAGCTCTGAGTGAAAGAGCAGGGATAAACAAAGAGATTAGACATGGAAACAATAAATCACATGGATGTGTCATGTGTCCTCAATAAAAATGTACAATAAAATACAGATATAATAAAAGCTGTGCAGGTGTTACGACAGTCTTTTAGAATCAACAAATATGTGAAAACATGGCACAACCTCCTGACTACATAAACATTAGAGCTTCATTTTCCTCACAGGTGAGTTAAAACTATGTGTTCAGGGAATCTTTAAACGACAGCATGCAGCCGCTTCTCTTTACCTGGTTGTTTGTCTCAGCTCAGCCTCCCTACATCAATCTACACTGCATGTTGCAGTGGCACAAATCAGGAAGACACAAGCAGTGGGGGAGGAAGAAGATGAGAAACGTACTTGCCATCCACAGCAGCGACAATCTTACAGCTGAGCTCCTGCTCGTACAGAGCTCTTAGCATTCGCTCACGACGGTCAGATCTTCTCACCAGATTGATCATAAACACCTGTGTGCACGCAAATGCAAAACCTCACACACATGCATAGGTTATTCTGTGTGTGTTTTTATGTGTGTGTGTGTGGTTGAGTGTGTGTACCTCATCGAAGCCCATCTTGTTAGGCTGCTTAGGAGGAAGAGTCAGGAAACTGGAGGGCTCCAATGGAGGATTTTTTACTTTCAAAACAAAAAAAAAAAAGGGGGGGGGGGGGGGTTTACAATGGGGAAGTTGAAACAACGATTTCCATACTGGGGTCCTCAAGAGATTTCCAAGCAGCTCCAAAAATGAACCATAGTGTAAGTAGAATTAGTGTTTCCTGACCTATTGTCAAAAGACAGTTTCACTAGGGCCCTGCCTTAATTATGTAAAACATGGACTCTATTTCATCTGTCCCTTAATCATAGGGATATAATCTATCACTGCATTTCCTTTGCATTTTAATGGCAGTGTTTTTGCACACACTGTTTCCTCTCCTGCTGTACTGTATGTATCATCTAAACAGCTTCCCACGCTTAACTGCCAACACCTTAAAAAGGGAAAAAAAATTGGCTGCAGATACATTCTTAGTAGGAGAAAAAAAATTCATGTGGGAAAAGCAGACAAAGTCTAATTAAGTATGTGGTTTTTAAGCAGAGGCAGTATATTGCTTTGCTATGGTAACTCTATGACTCAATATAACTTCAGTTTACTTCCAGAAAACCTTCTCATAATAGCTACAACAAAAAAAATAATAATTCAGCTTAGCTAAACATAGGTTGGAGAAATCCATTAAGTGCAAAACCTGCAGACAAGCACAACATTGCAAGTGAAAGATAAAGTTGGAGTAACACCAGATCAGTCCATCTGAAACCAACAATTGTACAAAGATAAGATAATAGAGTGTAATCACAGCCCAGTGTCTGTTGAAGCGCTTCATCACAAGAAAACCTGCTCCCTTTTGCCCAAACTGTACAACACAAAGAAATCATTTTGACCTCTTGACTCACCCATGACCTCAAGCTGAGTATGCAAGAAGCTGTCCGCCTCATCCTGCAAGGTAGCGTGGGAGGGCATTGGAACTGGGAAATACCCGTACGTTTCTTTGTTGCACACGTACATCTGCACTTCTGAGCAGGTAAAAGAGAGCAAAAATGTGCTTACGAATACATACAAAACATGCCTGGAAATATTTTAACCAACAATCCAATAACATGTCTACCTATGTTGCACTGGTCTCACCTGCCATGCGAGCCGAGTAGGCAAAGACAATGACATCGTCCAGGGCCCAGCTATATTCTGGGTGTGGTGGATAAAAGGCCAGTTGACGGGAGGCCTCTTTCTGTAGGTCTATTAGGTAAGTAGAGTGGACCATCGGTACAGCAAAACAGCCGCGACGCTCCCTCTTACGGATCGGCATGTAGGCTGGTGTACGCTTGTAGTAACCCTGCAGGGAGTGCATGCAAACACTGTACCGTGACACACTACTACACACACTACTTTATGTGTCCAATTTGTTTCTTCATGAAGTAATAAAATGATGAAGACTCAAAATGTCCAAGGGAACTTGTTCTGAGATATTTGACGGAGACTTGATTGAGAAAATTGACTGCCTAACGTCTGTGTGTCAGGTTCTTTTTTAAAAAAAGACACTTTAAAGGAAGTATGTTTGTTCTTTACAACTGAAAAACAAAAAATGTGAAAACTTCATTAAGAAAAATGGAACAAATTAACTGAGACTGAGTAATACTGAATTATAGCAAAATACATTGACAGACATTTGTGCCCTTTGGCTACAGGCCCATTAAGTCGAGGAAGAAAATGTTCTTTGCAGAAATCAGAGGCTGACTCTTGGTTTGAGTCGGTTGATTTTGTGCTGGAGGATAGACAATGTCCATATGTCTCCTCTGATTTGAAAAGAAGTAAAGATGAGAGCTTAAAGGCATCGTGTCTAGACAGAAATAGATCACAGACAGAACTGTATCCAAGACATGCAAATGCATAATGCACATGATATATCAGATGTGCAAGCTTGTCAAAATCACATTGACAGAACTGTAATGACAGCAGAGTGTCTGTTTATTATTCAAAAAACATTTTTCACTTCCACACTGTCGGATTATTAAAAAAAACAGCTTTTAATGAAGTAACAGACACAGTGAGCATCAACTAAAAGACACTGATGCCTATAGTTCTGAGTAAGTCTTATCAGCAGCAGAAGAAACAGACTGAGAAAGTGAAGTAAATTAAACACAATGAGCTGTGCACGTCGTCTGTGTACCAGCCACGCACTCACACATCACAAACTTTTAACAGAGCTAAATATTACATCAGATGAATAAAATTTAAGTTCACCTGTGAGACAAATCATTTACACATTTGCACAGTAATCTGAGGGGGAAACACTCCGCTGAGTACAATAAAAATGAGAAAACGTCTCTCCTACGCTTTCAAATTCAAATTCATTTACAATGTTTATAAAGAGAGTTATTGGCACAAATTTGAATTCCTCATGCAAAAGAAAAAAAATATCAAGTGTAAATTCCTCCTAGATTACATTTCTGTGGCTGAAGGTGGTGGGAGATGTGCTCTATTATTCAGCAGGACAATGTGAAAAGTGACATTTTACTCACTATCAGTAACCCACAGAGTTTATAGCAGATGTTTAAGTGGATTGTACTATTAAGCTTTATGGAGACATTATGAAGAGGCCCAGATCATAAATAATCTTCGCAGTCTGTTACTTTAGTTTGTGTGTTAAAACAGGATGCCGGTGCAACCTTCATTATGTGCTGTAATGTAACAATATAAAGCCAAAAGAAAAACTTTTTTTTCTAGAGTTGTACTAACATGCAGCTCATCATTTCAAGCCAACGTATTATATTTGTATTATAGTCTTACAGGGGCTTCTTATGGGTGTGGTAACTTTAAAATTACCTTTTATGTGTTTAATCTGATTTATAAAGTCACTATAGTGTTTTGAAATATTCTTATTCTTCTAGGTGTATTTATACCTTTCTCTGCCAGGTGTCCAAGATTTTACATACAACACAAAAAACTGCCAGCAGAAGATTTGCACCATACTGATAACAGGTACGTCACAAACAATGCAATATATAATTCTGTATAAAGATCATTATTAAGACGATTATAAAGATAAAGGTTTATATTATAAATCTGGTACAGAGGATATGAAGAAACTGTGAGAAACACCTGAGACTGTTACGTATGTATGAGTGGTTAACAGCATAAATAACATGTGCCGTACCTGTGAAGTCATGCCGCACCAGAAGTTAGAGTACGCGGCTCTGGATTCCAGCATGGGTGCTACAATAGTCTTCTTCTCACTCATCAGCTTCCACAACACATCCGGATTGGTGAGTAGGTTGTCACAGTCAGCCACCTGCAGACAGAAGAGAAGGGCACGATATTGACAACAGGCACACACACGAACGTGCACATGCAAGCACACGCAAAATGCCACCCGCTGTCACTGAATGATTGATGGTGCCACGGCAACATGGTTCGATCACAGAGGGCTGTGAGCATAAGCAGCTCGTTCCTAACCCCTTCCAGAATTTTAAACAAGCCCATCAAATGGACTGCAGCAGGCTGCTCTGTACTCTGGTGGGTTTACAACAAATGCTGTTGCACGTCTCTACAACAAGGTTTTTTCAAAGTCAAAACATTTAACCCTTATGTCTCTCAAAAGAGCAGTAAATGAAGATGGCTGCTAGTTAACCTGCATTTTCATCAGCCAGAATATTTTTTCCCACATGTATTCATACTAACCATTTAAAGCTGAGGTTCTTACACTGATATTTCAAACCTGTATTTCTCTGGTGTGACTAAACTGCCGGCCTGATATGTCAGCTGATATTAGCTTACGTCAGGACTGGCCTATATGTCGGCAAAGAGGTAAAAAAAAAAATGCACAACAGAACTGCCTTTAGGCTTTAATCTAAATTACCAGTTAACTTAAAATAAATGAAATGAAATGGGTGAAATGACTACAAACAAATATTTGATCTCTATCTCCTCTCCTACATACTGTGGCTTTCATAGCCTCCACCTTCTCCATGACTTTATTATATCAGAACAGAGCTTTCTGCATTATTTTGTATTAAATTAAATCTTCTTTACATTAGAACTTAAGGCAAAAGTGAAACTAAAACATTAAAAAAATCTGCATTAATGTGCAGTATCTGAAAATGTCTATTACTTGAAAACATTTCTTTATCACATGGCTCTCTCAAACTAGTGCCTATTTATATGACTGTCTATAGTGTACATCTGTCCTATAGTGTACACACTGTTTTCATATCCAGCTGTTTATTCCATCTGTAATGTCCACTAGTATTACTCACTCCTACACCCACAGCATGTATTTACACTTAGACCTGCAACTGCCTGCTGTAACAGCTGCACATGCTTCATTTCACTGTTCCTATTCTTAATACTGTTTATACTATGTTTATCCTCACTGTTATTTATATATCTCTATATATTGCTATGCACTTTACTGCACTTCTGGTTAGATGCTGAACTGAACAAAGACAATAAAGTTGAATTTAATCTATTTATTAGTTGTTGGTTGAACTTGAATGCAATCCCTTTCCCTCCATGTACCCAACTGAGCGTTGCTTTCTTATTCACATTTCTAATTTCCACCCTGAACAGGTATAAGCAGGTGCAGACGCTGGATGAATCAGCCTCACTGAGACACATCTCCTCACACATGTGACCCAGGCATCACTGAGACAGGCTCCTGGAGATGTTGAGTGGTTGAGAACATACCAGGAGGTAGTCTGCCCAGATCTCGCGGGCGGTCTCCAGCGCTGCCTGACGAAGCTTCATTACGTGTTCATAACGGAGATTATTCCAGTGCTTCGGCCCCCCCTCGTCTTCAAACGCCCTGAGACATGCACAGACAGACCCATTAAGTAATCTACTTATGCCATACACACAGACACAGACACAGACACACACACACACACACACACAGTACCTGGGTTGATCGTCAGGTCTCCACTCCACATAGTGATAGTCATTCTGCACCTTGATGAGCCACTCTCTCAGGATGGCTGTAGTGTTATCTATGTTGTGATCTGTCGCCACCCTGTGGGACGATGAGAGACAGCAGAGAGAGAGACAGACAGATAGAGAGAGCTGTTCACATTGATCAGCAGTGCCACCGGCTGTGTAACATAATCCCTCAATGATCCAGTTTTTCTTTGTCTAATATATGGATATGATCCTCTATCACTGTGTGTCTTATTTTTTATTACGGCAGTGATACGTTAACGTCAACTTTATTCAGTTGCATTTGGCCACATACTGACTTCTGAGCACCACAGCAATCCTTCTGCATGATAATGACTTATTTAATATTGGCCAGCAGTTATTATTCTGTCACTCACATTCTCACCACAGGAGCTCCATTATTTTCTGAATGTCTCTACATAAATAATGCTTCCATGTAGAAGAAGTGATGTGCGGTTAGATACTCATGTTTCTGCAAATCCAGCAGCTTTAGGTTTTAGAGAACTGGTCACACAAAACAAGCAGTTTAGGCGCTTAAATAATGTAATGTTTCACTACCTGCGGATATTTTGGAGACCAAACAATGAATTGCTTAATGAAACACACAATTTAGAAATGAATCAATAATAGAAGTAACTTTTTGTTGCAGCCTTATTTCAACTATTGGAGCTTTAGCAAACACTCAAACAATTTGCAATGTGAACATGATGGCCAAACCTCTAGAATGAGTCATTGTTCATTTATCTTTAACGCTCAATATCACTTAATGCTTAATCCCTTACAGCTGCAATTAATAGTTTGTTTTGGCTGCTTGGGGGCAGCAGAACAAGCTAAGATCAAACCACTAACAAATTACCATGAGACCATGTTAGTATATGCACAGTGTATGTGTGTACGTGCTATGAAAATACTGATTTAATGCAGCTTTAAGGAAAGAATTCAAGACATATCTCGATATAACTAAATCCCAGAAGATATTACCTTTTACATCCAATATAAATACAATATTGTAATGACATATTTATGATCTAACTATACTTTTGGCTTCTCACCCTCTGAGGGTCTTGTCATTAGAGCAGAGTTGCACATCACTAATGTCCCCGTGGACAAAGAAGGACAAAGACAGACAATAGGGGCGAAGAAGGGGAGGAGCAGCATTCGTCTGCTGTCTGTGTTATCATAACAAATCTCAGTGTGTGTCAGTGAGGAGCACAGACACAGACAAAGTGAGAGAGAGAGAGAGAGAGAGAGAGAGAGAGAGAGAGAGAGAGAGAGAGAGAGAGAGTGTAAATATGAGAGAAATGGATTTCCTCCCAGCTCTGTCGTGCAGTGAGTGACAGTCGGCGTGCTGCAGGTGTTAGTTTCCCATCTGTCTGTGGCATTTTAACACAGCAGTGCTGTCCCAGCACCTACATGTTACCGACTCACCCATCCATCTTCTTCCTCCTCTCTCTGTCTGCTGTGAGGTTTCAATGAGCAGATGTAGCAAATAAAAAAGGGTTTATGGGGAGTAAATATTTGGGATTGCTTGCATGCCAGCAATAGAACTATGCCTAAAGGATATGAGAGCTAAAGAAGAGACAGACCAATGAAAATTGAAGATTTATAGAATGATTGTATTCATCCTGCATGTCCTCGCAGAACATACACACACACAAGGCAGTCTGCATGCATGTGTGTCTACGTTGCCGCTTGCCAAGTACTCTATCTCAACCTGTCAGGCTGATAACTACAGGTACCAACAGGTGGCTGTCTAGCAGCTCAGCTTATGTCTTTCACTCTGCATTTCAAAACTTTTCATATCTGTTCTTCCACTCAGGGAAGAGGAAGAGATGTTGTAGATCAAAGCAACCATGCAGAAAACTGAGCTCTGGCTGCCACATGGGCAGAGTCAGAGTCCGGCACAGAGGCTGAAAGGGAGAAAAACACAACATCCAGACTGGTTTGTTTAAAGAGACACAAGGACACTTGAGTTCCTCATTCAAGCTGAAAAAGTTCCCTCTCAGAAGAGGCACGAGAACCTCTTGGATCAAACTCGTAGGGGAGAAGGATGTTTAATTTTAATCCAAACTCACACAGTCACTTTAAACACTGCTTCAGGCTTTTGTCTTTATTTATCACTGGGTTTTGCCAAGAAGTGTAATCTCACCTGTCAGGTCTGAATGCTGATGAACAGATTAACCTCTAATCTTTAAAAACAGATCTACTGGCAAGGGATCAAAATGGGAAGAAGAAGTGAGCACTGCTGGAGACTACAATAATGTTAAAGGCAGGGGGGGTTGACAGGCTGGAGGTAAGGAAGGTAAACCCTGCACAGGCTTCAAAGACATAGTTTGTTGTCTGTGGATTTAGAACGATTTATACATCAATACTGGGTTTGTTTCCAGTCGAGACTGCGAGAGGAAGATGTGGAAGGGGAAGAGGGAGGGAGGGGAAAAACTTGACGGAAGAGGGAGGGGGGGAATGGAGGGGGAAACCCGGAGGGGCGATGAGAGAGAAGATCTATGACTGAATGGAACTTTTCACGGGCACCGAGTAGTGGTGAAACCCGCCCTACATGCACCGCCGTCGGGGTCGAGCCCGTGCAAGACCCCGGTGAATGTGGAGGCTCACTGCTTTAACTTTCACTCATTTCACCACAGATTTCATTTATTAACAGTGGAAATGAAGCGTTTACGTGCAAACACAGCTTGTTAAGTTTTCCCATATGATGTGGTGGCTTGACGTGTCTCTCTGCTCCAATAAGCTAACACTGACCCAACAAGCACTTTCTCACGCTTTGCTGCCAATTTCATGCCCCTAAAAGTTTTGACATGCCACAGTCTGGAGTTCAGGGACACTCACCACAGGGCAATGCGGTCCTTCGGGTAGTCGAGCCGCTCGATGGTGCCCAGGAACAGCGGCAGGGAGTGCGCCGAGTTGCGGCAAACCAGCGCGATGACGACCCGGGGAGCGAGGAGCGGAGACTCGGGGCTCCAGCGCTCCTCGGGGAAATAGCCCCGGCTCGGGCCCGGCAGGAGAACGAACAGCAGGGCGGGCAGCAGCGAGGTGACCCGGGGCATGGCAGGGGGAGAAAAACTCGGTGGTGACGCGGCGGACAGAGAAGGACACAGAGGATGAGGAGAGCCGAGGGTCCCGCTGTTGTGTTATGCCGACGGTGGCTACATGGCGGAGGAGCTGGAGGAATTAAAGGGCACGTCCGGGCCGGTTTAAAGGAACCTCGGTGTTCTCAAAAAGAGACATTTTATTGTGTCTCCTGGTGAATATTGTGGAAATAAATCATATAATGTCCCATTATGTGTGGGTTTCTGATGAATTATATTTAATAAAAATACGTTTCGTATTATATGTAAGGCCAAACAGACTCATAGGAAACAGCCGTCCTCCCCTTTAAGAGCAGATCCAGCTGCAGGAAGCACAAATATGGGCGTGTGCTCAACGTCCTGTCATTGTGGAGGCTCACTGAAACTAATACAGTGAGTTTATAACTGCTTATGAAACCGTCTCTACTTAATACTGACGTGCCTTAAATCTGCCAGAAGATTAGCTATTTCTATATTACTAATGCTTGTTTGTCAACTCAGATGTAGCCACACCCTTTTCTGCATGATCCCATTCACTTCAGCTAATGCTAACTAGCTAATTCTTGTCATAAAAAGTTATTTGAACAAGTACAGTGCTCCATATTTTCCAAGACACACTTAATACAGCCTCTATGCTTGACTTTAGTTCATTCATAGTCTTTACGAATTGATCAGAATACCGGAAATCCACTAAAGATTAAGTTAGGAAACAGCACACAAGCTAACCGCAGAGAAAGTTTGGGTGGCGTGCGAAAGGTAATGAGTATACACTATGGTCAATGAAATGTATTGGAGTAAAGAGTACATTTTTATAAAAATGTAGATGACTAGAGAGTAAAAGTTACATGTACAGTAATGAGGTACATTAACTCGAATACTTACACCACTGCTCCTTAGGTGGTCTCCAGGTTGGGAACCAGGTTGTTTAGTCTAAACGTCAGAAAATGGCGGTGAATGCCAAACAAACATTCTCAGGGCTCAAAGCCTTCAAATTGCTTGCTTTTTTGACCAGCAGTCAAAAATGCAAAGATCGTCCTTTCTCAGTGATGTAAAGCAGAGAAAAGTAGCTAATCTCACGCTTGAAGCTGGAATTAGCTCATATTTGGCATTTTTTCTTGATAAACAAACTATTGACTGATGATGAAAATAGCTGCTGATTTCCTGTCTGTCCAGACTAATTGTGGTAGAAATTTATTAGACATTAATCTTTAATTTCTGCACTGACATGGTTAATCTGAGAGACCTTCATACTTGGCATGCTTTATGTTGAGAGACCTTGGAGATGTTCCAGAATCCCCTGATAATACTGAATAAGAAACAACATTGAACAAGGGTTACCCACATTGCTTTGGTGTGGTGTGATTAAACAGTTTTGGTATTTGACTTTATCTGTGTACATGCAGTACTAAGCTCTTCTGTAACATCAGAATTGGGTTGTAAAACACTTACATAGTCATATAAGTAAGGCAACTGAGACACAATGAGTTATCCTTTTATTCATTGAAGTGAGGACAGACCAAAAGTACAATCTTGCATCATTAATTGATTAATCATTTCATCAATATATTATAATATGAAGTGGACATACAGCAGTAGAAGTGCAGTGAGGTTATCAGGTTTATGTTTTAGTATGTTCTCATTTTCCCCTTAAAATTTGTAGTTTTTAAATTAGGATTTAATTGCCTATCAATTTCACTATATACAATATCTGAGCCGATTTTAGTGGTTATGACTTGTACTGGACTAAACTTTACTACACTCTGTGGTGTTGTTCTGCACTTCCTTCATGGTTCAGTGAGACGGACGTATTCTCCCGCATCAAGCAATGAGGGCGTGTGGTTTTCAGAGCTGGCCGAAGAGTCGTCCCGGTCAGACATTGTGCTTGGTGTAAGTGTTTCAAATAGTGAAGTAGAGCCTTCAGAGGTTTGGCAGAAGTTCTGCTGGTATCTGCAGTCACCAGGAGTTAGCAGATTGTGGTACACTGGCTCAGAGAAACTAGAGCTGGAGCTGCAGGGGTTTCTGGGACTGACAGGGAGAGGCATGAACTGCTGTGGCAGCGAGTACCTCATCACTGCAGGGACAAAAACATACACAGCTCTCAGCTGAATTATATAAGCTTTCTGACATGTAATTCTTGAAAATATAGCAAAGAAATGGTATTTAAAAGGACCCATAGTTACAGTAATAATTAGTTTCTTCTCGACTGTTTTGACCCAGTTAGTGGGTCTAAAAAAGTCCCTCAATGCACACTATACCTGACTGGATATAAGAGGTCAGGCTGCCTCTCAGGATGGAGTGGAAGATGATGTCAGGGTGGATGAAGAGGGCTTGTTCTGTGTTCACCATGGCGTAATAACAAGACAGATCCTTAAATCAAGAGGAGTTACCTCCATTAGAATGGAGAACTAAATAAATAAAAGAATAAAATAATATATAAAAAACATAAACTTGTATACATAAGGACACATACCTGCTCACCCACACTGTGTGTAAATGCTGGCAGTGTTATCTGCAGGATCGTCTCCAGAATTAATTGAGATCGAAGAGCCAGCAGTTCTGTATCCAGGTGCTGTGTTTGTTTGCAGTATATATTTGTGAGACAGACAGAGAAATGTGTATTTGGTTTGCACTTCAACAGAACTGTGTTTTTCTCAAGCCCACGCTGTTACACACCTTGACTACTTTTTCTTTGACCCTGCACAGCACCGCCATGAGCTCGGAAGAGTCAAAAGAGAAACATCGAGAGACCATCCTCCAGAACATCACAGCACACATATCAACCACCTGGAAGAGAAAGAAGAATGGGGAGACCTAAGAGAATCTATGGTACATTTTTGAAAATGCTATTCTTTACCTTAATTTACACGAATAGGTTTATTAAATTACTTTGTAGAGAGCGTTCTGAGCTTTGAGCACCAACGGTCTCCAGGTTCCACTGTGGACTCCCCATGTCTTCTGGAGCCACATGCGCCCCTCAGAGCTCATCTCTAGTCTGTCCAGGCACTGCCTCATCCTGGCACCATCTGGCCCGAGACCACTCAGAGGTGACAGCACCTAAGATTGAAACATCTTATGTGCAGTGCTATGTATTGTGAATGAGCTGCCAGTTGTATCAGCTAACATTAGAGTCTAGCTGTATGTACAAGCGTTGGTTGTTACATAAAATTTCTGAATGGAGAATAAATTCCATACCGGATGATGCTTAGTAAGATAAACATGACATGAGCTTGCATTAAAATATTTCATGCCTAAGGCTTTGGAAAAACATTCCATCACCTAATTCAACAATTGGATGGATGCCAGTCAAATAAGGTGGTCCGATGAACCTATGAAAACAAATCTCCTGTCACCTGATCAAAAATCATCCTTCTGCTCATACGTTGTCAAGACTAACAAAATCTTCTGCACCATGTAAAGTCTAGAACAGTGATTTACACATTTTTGGCTTGCGACCATTTAAAATGAAGCATTTCAGATTCCTAATCGCAGATTATGGCCTCAGTGTAAACATGAGTTGTCAGCAATTCAGCCAAAGAATGTTTTTATCTTTTCATGTTATTTTATTATTGAACATTTATTTAGTGTATAAGAGGCCTTGGAAGCTGGAAGTGTCGGGTATTTCAAAGAAAAAAAGCAAAAATTGGACATCTTTTTTTTGGTCATTTTTTTCTTCCATATCTCTTCAATCAATGTTGAGACCCCTCAGATTTTAAATTGAGCTCACTGATGGTGCCATTCAGGAACAACTGGTTAAGAACATCTCATTACTGAAATGTTGAAATTAGCATCTTAAAAAAATTAAGGAAAGGGGCAACAATTTTGACTTTAAATTATATAACTGCCCAATGCACCAGTTTTTTGATGTCTTTCACCGATGTGCCTTTTGATCCCAGGTCTATGATGCCATCACATGTCTCCAGGAAGTATTGCCAGGTAGCAGCAAATCCATCACAGGTGGGAGTGGCCACTTCCTGCAGAGTACGGTCGAGCTTCGGGATGATCGTGTGTAGGAGAGACTGAAACATCGGCTCACACATGTCCTCTAAGGTGAGAAGAAACAGATCAAGATTAAGACCATGGTCTCATTTTACATCTTCTCACTTCTCAAACACAAACCTGTGATGGTGTGAGCGATGTGGTCTTGCAGCTGAGTGGCCTGTTGCAGTCCTGCAGAGATCATTTTCTCCACATCAGAACGATACAGTGAAAACTCCTCCTTCAGCTCAGCCATGGCAGCTTTTACCTGACGTTTTGCTGTCCTATAGACCTCAGACAGCAACTGACAGGGAAGCACACCAACACATATACAAGAGGTCAAGACAAAGACATGTACTTGTTTTTAGGTATATTATTTGTCCTTTTCACTCACTCGGATCCAGGATTTCCTCCTTCTCCTGTCATGTACAATAATCCTGGGAAATACTTGCTCCTTTAGGTAGGACATCACTTCCTCCATCACCATGCTTACCAACACCTGAAGGGCAAAGAGAGACAGAAACAGTAGAAAGATGAAAGATGGGAGATACATGAGCAAACTTGGCTCAGATGATTGTAAAAGAACAAACACTACAAACCATTTGTCTGATGACTGGCAGTCAAGTGTAACATGGTTAAACATTCCAGTAAGAAGTAGCGTGGTTTGAAGTTGTTAGAGTGAGAAGGAGGATTTATGGGAGGGAGGAAGAGTTTTAGAGGATGATGATTACTCACCTCTTCCTCATTGCCCATTGGATGTACCTCTGTTTGACAGCTTCCCCTGAGCTTCTTCAAGGAAGACACAGCATCTAAGAAGGCCCTGGATTCTGGTGAATCTTCACACCAGAGTGCTAACAGACAATACACAATCAAGGGAATGAAAGGGAATAACTTGAAAGGAGGAATTGAAGCGAAATGTTGTTTGGCTTGTGATTGGGAACAGTGACAAGAGTACCAGAGCTCTGATGTTGCGTTGCAGCTCGGAGTATATTGGCCAACCGTGTCTGCTCCTGATATGATCCGGTGGCCAGACACACCGGAGCACTGTAAGGGTGTTGTATGAAGACAGGAAATCCTGTGGGGCAATCCCAACACGCCAGCTTACCACCAGATTTACCTGAAGTGTACACGCAGACAGAAGCACAGACATGCACATTAAAGAGTGTTTATAATAATGTGTACTTTTAGGCTGACAATAAATAGCAGCTGCAGTGGAAAAGCATACCTTTGATGTGTCGGCACATGTCATCCACTACCTTGCGATGCTCTTGTACAGAGGTGCAGATACGGCAGCCAGAAAGCACCAGCTCGGCCTTACACCCCCAACCACCTTCAAATACCTGCAGAATTTAACGTCACACCAACCACACACACACACACACACACACACACAAACACAATCACAATGTTCAGATCAGGTTGTAGTGGGAGAAGGGAGCAGATGCCTCCTGGATTTTCTGTTTGTACCTGTTTGGACTCACGACTCTCAACCGTAAAACTGCTGGTGACCTGTAGGTGGCGATGTGACCAGATCCCATCCAAGTATTGAGGCAAAGTAACTTCCAACACAATGCCAGCAAGTGCAATAACATCCTGGAGCAAGAAATGTGTTTTAGAAATCAACTGTTCACTTATGGCACTGTGAATACACATATAATGCAAGTTTGACCTCTAAAGATGTGCAGAGATAAATGTGAAAATATTTGAGATGTTCTCACAGGATGCTGAATCAGAGGGCGGGGTTCGGTGGGCTCTATGTGCTTGTTCCTCATGTGGGTCAGTAGATTTGAGCTGAGATGACGTTGATAGAGAGGAGCCAACATCCCTATGATGTCAGCGATGTGCTCTGTTCGTTTACCGGAGAAAAACTGCCATAGTTTAGTATTGGTGTATGTAAAGTTTAGATGAAGCATTAAAGGAAACATGGGAATAAATGAGTGGAAAAATGATGCTTCTACATGGTGAACAAAGAGGTCATCGAGTAGTTAGTTTTATGAGTATGAATTCCATGTTATGGCCTCCACAGTCACCACTATTATTAGATATTTTTATGTAACAAATTATGCATTGATATAATATTCAAGTTCCAAAACATGTTCTTGACATCTCCACATTTAGTAACTGGGAGGCTTATGTAAGATGTGAGATGAGCATTCAGATATTCAGCAATAAATGCAGCTCCCTGCTTCAACCAACAGCTCAAATCTTTTTTCAACATTTCTACAGGCTTACCTGAGATGTACCTGTGTTCTTTGGAGGTGAGGTGACAGGTGATCTTCCCTCCCATTCTCGGTTGTTTCCTCTCGTTCCTCTCTCTCCCCTTCTGTTCTCTCACTGTCGTCCTTATCAGGTGCAGTTGCTTATCGTCACCCTTTATATCACTCTTTCACCACCTCTTCCTTTACTCATACGTCATTTCACTCACTCATAAAACTGATATATGTTGACAGTCAATACTTGGGACAAGCGTGGCAAAACAACAACTAAACCTTCTGATGCCCTCATATGCCCTCATATGCCAGTTTATTACTATAACATTTGCAATGTTAAACAGATGGGGGGCGTTATTCCAGAGAGAGTCTTGAGTTTTCTCAGTATTGAATTTTGACATTTGATTGAATTGACGCTGACTCGACTTGTTTCTGAATGTGTTGCCGGCATCAAATTCAGTCAATGAGGTTGATAAGGTCAAACGTTAAATATATTACATAAATATTACACAGCATCCCAACTTTTTGGATTCAGGGTTGTAGTACTTCACCCTTTAGCTCACTCTAGACTCAGGCTACAAAATCCATTTTCCAGCGACTCTTTGACTTTAATGTTAAATGGCACAACCCAGAATCAGCTGTTGTAATTGAGCAAAGTGATGACAGAACAGTTCAGAGGGAAAATTGTGCGCTGCGGCTAATGAACCACTTTTAAGAGCCACACAGCAAAGCCTTTAACTTCACCAAACACCATCATTGTCATCACCTTCACAGTCCTTAAAACCCTTCATACCAGAGGAGAGAGAATCAACGCTCAGCTGTCAGGATTAGTGGAGCAGAGAACGAGAGGAGAGAGCAGACAAAGAGGAACGTGGAACACACAGCTCTGCACAAACATTAAAGAAAATACATGCAAACACACACGTCGAGGCAGCTGCTGTGCCACCGTGATGTGTTTCATCTTGTCTCAGCTGGTGTGTGAGAACCTGCTGCTCAGGTGTTCAGTCACAAAAATCATGTTGGATAATAGAAGTTTGTACATGCATACATTCTTGCATGTATAGTAGCCCTGTATAAACGGTGTGCATATACCTAGATACATTTATATATGATAATCTGCATGAGAGGGTGAAAGAAAGCTTTGAAGTCACATATCATATCATATCGTATCATTATCATTATACGTCTGGTTATATCTTTGATTAATGGTCACATACTGAAGATCCTGTCTCTAGATGTGAAATGAATGAAAGAATATTTGCCGACATTGTTAATGACACAGCACCACATTAATATCCCTGTTTATGTCTGCTAATCTGTGAACACATTTCCTGCATAGCTACATGCACCACCTGACCTGTTGCAGATTATATGTCATTCATTTCACTTGGGAGCATGTGATTCAATGAAATATGAGATACCTGTCAAAGCTGATCCATCCTGCATGTGCTCTGGATCTGAGCAGCTCGAAATGTTAAAGGCCAATGAAACTGGATCCATTTAACATAACTCTGGTCTGACACCGGGTCATTAAGTACGACTGTATGCCTCCAAACTTACAGACATTAAATTCTTGCCATTTTGTGGAACCCTTAATCAGACAGGCTCAAACCAATAAGCATGGCATCATTTAAAACTTGATACTACAAGTGAAATTGGAAACTCCCACTTGACAAAATGTCATCAGACGCCAATTACATGTCACTTTTGCTTAAAAATTATACTGTTGAATGAAATAATTGCTGCACCTCAATGGAGGGGGGGGATAGGTGAAGTAGTAAAAATAACAAGTAAAGGCATGAATGTGGCTTTGGGATGTGAGGATATACCATGAATCACAGGGTCATGAAAGTTGACCTGACACAGAGTGATGTATGGCTTCATCTGGTGGAGGCACGTTGGGTAAGCTTCCAGTTTGAGGAGCGTGTAAGCAGATCTGTACACAGATAAACCATGAATCCACGTCCTCACGTCCAGACTGATGTACGGCAACTGCACATACGCTGAAGCCAACACACATTAACACGCTGCTCCTCCCCTTTTTATTCCATCTTCCCATGTTCCCACTTTTCATCCGTGTCATCTTCATTCTGACAGAAAGCAAAGTGGCTTCAAATCTGGAGGCTCCGACGACCAGCCCCATGAGCTGCCAATCCTTTCTCCTTGTCTCCCTCACTGGAGCGGAGGCAGAAGGCCTTGACTCACCTCCCTGGTCAGTCGACTCTCCAGAGCGTTGTGAGGAACACGGAGAGTGTCTGTCTGTGTTCTGTTTGGATGACCTGGAGCCTTTATGTAAACAGTGTGCAGCTGTGAGCCATGCAGGACACAGAGTTTACCTCCTGACTGAGGCTGCAACTGACTGCAAGGTAGGACTCTGCAACTCTGACAAAAATATTTGAGTTGCATTGACAAGATAAATTCTAAACTAATGTAGCTATATGAGGTCGTTAGAAATATTATTGTAATAATACTGAATCAATGAGAATATTTTCCAGTTTCACATCACTGCTACACTTCTATTACATCTGTTTTGTTAAAAATATTCTTTTTGTAATATGTTGCTGTAATTGTACAGAATTCATAATAATAATAATACAATTTAGAATGCAGGAATTAAATTTTTTACTATTTCATTTTCATTTTTTCTGACTCCTAACTTATTTGGCTTGTGTCCCCTTAAAGCATATGACCCCCTGTCAAGTGTTTATTTGTCAATGTGTCGTGAGTAGCTCAACTAAAATGATTTTCCCTTCTCAAATTCTTCCATTTAAACACCTTTAAAATTCTCAACTCTACTATATTTTACGAGAAAATGGATGATCGAGGAAAGTCAGGGTAAATGAACATTTTTTGTGTGTAGACTGTTTTGTTCCCTATCACATTAATCGTCTCGTGAGATTTATCTTGTGCCCGCTTTGAAGGATCCACTTAAGTAAAAGACCCAAAATAGGCCTATTTATCCCTGCACTGAAAGCAGCACAGCATCAAGCTGAAAGATTGGATACAGAGCAGCTGGCAGGAATTCACTGTTTTCCTCAAGGACACTTCAGGCGGGCAGATGATTGCCAACAGGAGTGCTTGAATGCTGGTTTTCCATTTAGAGCCGCCCCACTGCCACGAAGCCAAACTAAACAGGAGAACAAAGACATTAAATAATAGCAGGGCTCTTAATAACACAAGGTCTTCCAAGATTTGAACCCTATTTTTACTTGAGACTAGGGGGACCGTCTCAAGACCGTCTGGTACTTTTTCATTAACATACTTCCTGCGACCACAGCAAGCGGATATTTAAACAAGGAGGCAGCCAGGCATTTTTTTTTCATCTCCTGTAAATATTCATTTTCCTGCCCAAACAGATGCCACACTGTGTTAATCCAAGCTTAGTTTATACAGACAGAATTTAGAGTGACTTTTAAAGAGGCACCGAACTGAAAACTAAGCTGGTAATTACTGTTGCTATCATCATGTCACAAATGCAGGTTTAGATCTCATAGGACGTGGAATTTTGACCTGCGCGCGCACACACTCACATGCACACGCTCAGAAAAATGCCAAGAATAATGTGAAGAGCTGGTCGATTATGTGAAGTTCCTGTGAACGTTGTCAGTACACAGTGCTGGCTCATGAATGTGACTCATATAATGATTTCAGTCTAATATCTGTGTGGGCTGGAGGTCAACAGTTTGTTGATTTAGTCATTGGTGAGAAGTATTCAGATGGAAAAGGCTCAATGTGAAAATACAAGTAAAAGTCCTACATTCAAAATACCCCAACACCAAAAAAGCTGGGATGTTATATAAGATAGGGATGGTTTGCAAATCATTTAAATCCTATATTTAATTGAAAATAGTGCCAAGAATACATATCAAATGTTGAAACTGAAAAGAAATCATTGTGCAATGAAAAACATATGCTCATTTTAAATGTGATGCCAGCAACACATTTGAAAAGTAGTACAAGAGTAAATGTACTTAGTTACATTCCACCACTGCTGCATTAAAAATCATTCTTAAGTGATAGTATAAGTAGTACCATGCTTATAGTTTTAGTAGCAAGAAAATGTATATATTTAAATTAACAGAAGTAAAAGTACCCATCATGTCTGTGTTCTATTATCAAATATCATATTACTTGATTCTAAGTATTGATGGATTAACACATAAGCAGCATTTTAATGTTGTAGTTTGTAAAGAATTGTATCTATTACAGTATATATACTGGTGGGTAGTTTAGTCTTTAATAATGTATCTTCTTTTATAAACTTGTCATAGGTTTTGGGAATAGAAACCCTAATCTACATAGTAACATAATAACTTTGACTCGTGATAGTTCCAACAGATACTAATGGAGTGCTGTTTCAAAGTAAGTCTCCTTTTGGCCACTAGGAGGAGCTCAGAACTTCACTAAATGGACTGAAGAAGAAGAAGATTGACTTTGAGAATGTCACACAAACCTGTGAACACGCATCCAGGCATAACCAGGTAAAACAGAGACTGTAAAACTCAGAATCAGTCAGACAATTTCAGATCTATTTCTAAATTTTCAATTATTTCACTTCTTCTTCTCCTCCTCCTCCTTCTTCTTCTTCTTCCCCCACACTTTGCTTTTCATCCTCTCCCCAGGCTGAGGCCAAACTCACAGAGGATCACATGAAAAAGGAATTTGAGAGTCTTCACCAGTTTTTGAGAGAGGAGGAAAAAGCCAGGCTACTTGAACTCAGGGAAAAACGGGAGGAGAAGATGAGAGAGGCAGAAGAACGGATAGACCGAATGAATGAGGTCATAAAGGCTCTGGGGGAGAAGCTCCAGCTGATTGAAGAGGAGCTGAGTGCAGGAGGAGATGGGGTCAGATTCTTAGAGGTACCATCCATCAAATGTTTTATGACTAGTCAATGAATGGAACTATGAATTTGTATTTAAAATAGTAACCTTAAATATTATTTTTTGAACAGCGCTATGAGGGCACAATGAATAGGTATGTGATATTTCTGGTTATTTTTCACACACAAGCACATAAACATGCATATGCAACTGTATAACTGTCTGCATGTTCATATTTATCTCTGGCAGAGAGCCACAGAAAGTTTGCAGACCTCTCATAAATGTGTCCAAACACCTGGGTAACCTCCAGTACACCGTGTGGGAGAAGATGAAACACATCGCCCCCTACAGTCAGTCTCTGTCACTTCCTGTTCCCTTCCTCCCTGCTCTCTCTCTCTTTCAGTCCCTCTGACCCACTTAGTATCTTCCAGCTCCAGTGACCCTTGACCCCAGAACAGCTGGCCAGTCTCTGAGGGTGTCTTCTGGATTAAACACTGTTCATTTCACCCCTGGACCCTCACAGGATGTCGCCGTCTCTGTTCCAGCAAACCCTGAACGTTTCCACACTTGTTCCTGCGTCCTGGCGAGAGAGGGCTTTGACTCAGGGGTGCACAGTTGGGATATTGAGGTATTTACATGCTGTTTATAAAAGAGCATAAGCACAATGAGCTATAATTATAGGTTAATACTGGCTTGGAAAAGAAATGTAGGAAACATGATTTACAGGCTGTTTTTTAAGGTATTGGTCATTTTCTTGAGTTTAAGTTTAATACATCCCTGTTTAGTTTCAGTTTAGACTAGTACTAGTAGTGGTTTAGTTAGACTAATACTGATACCGATATTAGGGTTTGGAGAAATCTGAGAACTATACATAGGCTCATATTCATTTTTAAAAACATAGTTACATAAGATAAAGAAACAATCTTGATACAAATCCCTCAGATTGTTTTTTATAAAGACCAAAAAATATACTTAGTTGGACATTATACACTGTCAGAGTCATCTTGTCAGTACTCTCTGGTGACACCGATGACAATGACTGAATAGTTTCTCATCACTGTACTGCTTTTTCTTATTACTTATTGGCCAACATACACGTCAATGTCAACATGTCTGCAAGATGATATTGACTGATACACTGGTCAACCCCACACCTTTCCCATGTCGCACCATTTCTGGATCTCTCTGAAATGAATGATCTGACATTCATACCCATTTCATGCCTTGATTAGCCAGCAGTTTATCGAGCCTGAGCCTTCCTGTCATGACACATCGACACTGGAAAATGTTTTTAAATAAAAACAACGTCTGTCACGGTTAATTGAAAAACACATTTGGTGGAACTTTGCCAAAATTATGTGTTTGTGTAGAAGTAAATATCAGCCCATATCTCAGTATTGGTGTCAGTCTGAAGAATCCAGTATTGGTTCAAGTATAGTATTCTCTATTGATCTCTACAGGTTGGCGACACCAATAATTGGACAGTTGGCGTGGCTGCTCAGTCAGTGTCCAGAAGGACAGACTTTGAGGCTTGTCCAGTGGCAGGACTCTGGTGTATCAGCCTGCGAAATGGCGAGTACAGAGCTCTGACCACTCCCCCACAAGGCCTGAATATCGACAGCTCACTCCACCTCAGCAGGGTCCGTGTGAGGCTCGACTGGGATGAGGGGACACTTGCATTCATGAATGCTGATGCTGAAACACATCTTTTCACATTTAGACATCATTTTAGTGAAAAGGTGTACCCATACTTTGAGAGTATGTCGTCGCATGGGGGCCTCACTGTGTTGGCACAGAGAGTGAACGTCAGCGTGGGCTCAGATTACGTCTCTGTGGAAGACACTGCTATTAATGAGGAGGATCGGGTGATGAAGGGCGAGTCTTGCACTGAGGGAAACATTAATGCATCGACTAACAATATGTCACAGCGTGAACATCTGACTGAAGACAGAAACTCAACATTTTGTTCTATGACAGGGAAGAAAACCAAACCTCAGAGACACGCCGCAAAGGATCAGCTCATTAAAACAAAACCCACTGGAAAGGAAAAGACACAAGGCAACAGGCCTGCTGTCAAATACCGGAGCAGCAAGCCCAAGTTCAATGTGACCTACCATGTTTCACTGAACAGAGCCCGAAACATCAGCCATAGGAATGAATCTGGCAATCACAAACAAATCCAGACGAGTCATATTGAACATCTGGTTTATCATCCTTGTGATAAATAACAAGAGCCTGCAGCCATAATGAATTCTAATGCCAACTTGTATGTTCATGCAAGCGTTGTTCTTCGCTTTAAGTCATGTTAGCAGCACAGATACTGGGGATGGAAATATCAGTCTGTCGATTGGTTGGTTTACTTTAGCAACTACTGGATGGACAATAGCCATGAATTTTTTCACAGACATTCATTTCATTTTCCCCTTCAGGATGAATCTTACTTTGGTGACCATCTAATTTTTCCTATAGTGCCACAAAGTGGTTGAAATTTTGTGTTTAGGGTTTTGAATGAAATGTCACAACTTTTGGATGATTGTCAATGTCAGTGTCATTACATACATTCATATTCTTGTCAGGATTAGTTATTTAGGGATAATCTAGGGTCTTAGTACAGTAGCTGGCATTGACGTACTCTTAGTCTTTGTCATGGTTTTGGTCCTCTTGTGTTTTGTTGGTTAATTTTCAGTCTATTACTCCAGTGTTTTTGGTTTTGTCTTTTTGTTCAGGCGTTGCCTCAGTGGCTGGAGGTGTGGCCTGCAGGTGCTGGGTCCCTTCTCCCTTCTCTTAGCTGTCCCTCATTCCCCCTAACGACCAGCAGCTTTAAAGGCTCTCTGGTTCTACCTGGAAGCTGCCTGATCGTCCCCTCACTACCTTCCCTCATTCTTATTGCATTTTCCAAGTGATTTCTTGTGCTTGGTGTTATATGTTATTCTCCCATGTATTCCAGTGTCCCCTTTGTTCCCCAGTGCTCGGTCCTTACCTTCACCTTCATGTCTCCTCCATCCAGTCTCAGCACTCACCTACCAACCTCCAGCCACTAAAGAGCTCCTCACCTTTTGGACTTCACTTAGTTGGTCACCTTTTGGGTTTTCTTTGTAAGTCCTGGAGTTCTTTTGTGTTGAATAAATTCTTTTTTTCTCAGTCCCCCTCATCTGTGTGTTGCTCTGTCCAGCAAAAACTGAACATGTGACAAGTCTTGTTTGTAATACATTTGAGAATTAATAAGATTGAATTCTGTGTCTAAGGAGTGTGATGAAAATATAAAGTTCAGTTTTTAAAAGTCACTGATAGAAACTGAGTTTTGAGTTTCCTGTTTTAATTTTGTTTTTAGAAGATTAGATAAGATTATTTGATCTGTTCAAATGCTACAGGTTAATATCTTTTATTAAAAGTATTTTACTAGATATGGAATGACACTGACAAAATGAAAGTTATTGTGCAATGTGAGAAAAAAAACTTTAAATTTGATTAAAGAAAATAAATGAATTTATTTAATTGCAAAAACAGTGGCACAATCATATTTCCAATTCAATATTCTTAGTGATGTAGCTGTTACTAAATATTGAAGTATCCATCTCTGTGTTTTCTCTTTTAATATACACACTATCCTCCTCTAACAGTCTGTATCTTCTCAGCCTCCTCCTGTATCATAGACACACTCTCTCCTCCATGATGGCACTATATAGGTCATCAGTAACAGCCTCGTAACACCGAGCACGACTGTTCAGAAAATAAATCTTTTCACTCGAGTCCTGCGGCTTGTATCCTTCCTTCCGCAGCCGTGTCTTCTGGATCTTGAAGGTACCTGAGGACGAAAGCGGAAAATCAACTTCATGCGTCACTTTTTGAAAGTGTGTCTGTATCCACGTCCTTGCATCACGGTCTCACCTGTAGTGTCAACAGATGGCATTAGTCGAAGGAAGACGGGGCGTGCGTAGGAAGGCAGTGCTCTCTGTACAGCCATCAAGAACGCGTCGAGGTCAAACTGGCCTCCTGTGTGAGCTACTGCTGCCATACCGGCCTTTCCCTCCACACCTGCACGCAGACAGACAGGTGAGCTAATGAATACAACTCTATGATGTAACACCCACATTAAGCTCTTCATCTTTTTCTCGCTCTGACTGTCTCGTCTCATGTCTACCTGGTACGGACACACCATAGACGGCGACATCAGTGTGTCCCAGCAGGCCGCTCAGGACCCCCTCCACCTCTGCGGTGGAAACATTCTCCCCTCGCCAACGAAACGTGTCGCCGCTACGGTCCTTGAAATACATGTAGCCGTATTCATCCATCACCAGCATGTCACCTGAGAGATGGAGACCGGAAGACAGAC
Source organism: Centropyge bicolor (assembly GCA_037975185.1). Taxonomy (NCBI): domain Eukaryota; kingdom Metazoa; phylum Chordata; class Actinopteri; family Pomacanthidae; genus Centropyge; species Centropyge bicolor. Next base: position 8,781,227 of record JBBMOC010000018.1, read on the forward strand.
AGACAGACAGACAGACAGACAGAAGAATAACAATGGCAATCATCATCCCTTGAGGGTATCATCGATGAGAAGGTACAGTCTGTAATGATGATGACTCAGCAGTACAGTTCTGACTTTAATATGATTGTGAGTCACTTTGTCATCTATTACACAAAACAGTATATGAAGCCTTTTGTAAAGTCAGAATTATGGACAAAGAATTTTCACAATGAGTCCTTGTAGTGGTCTTTAAACCACACTTTAAAGTGTGTAATGTCCTCAGTGTGTCTGTGGGTATTTGTATCTATTGTTTCTTCCTTCTGTTGTGTCGCTGTGGAGCAGCAAGTTTACTTCAAGGCTTTCAACTGTACTGTTTCAACTAATCGTCATTAATTGTTTTTTCACTCTTAGCTGGAGCTGTGAGCTGGAACTAGTCCCAGCATCTACTGGTTGGAAGGTGTGAAACACCATGGACAGCTTCCCAGTCTGTCATCATAGATGCTGAATCACTAACATTCACACCTAAGGGCAATTTAAAGACTCCAATCCAACTGTCTCACACTGTGTCTTTAGACTGTGGGAGGAAACATGTATGCCCCCCACACGGTCTATCATCATTACTGTGATTTCATTCTAAAGAGACAGAATGAAACAAACCTGAGACATAAGCAGAGTCTCCCATCTTGAAGACGTTGTGAGCTATTTTCTTATTGGTGGAATCTGGATCAACGTAGCCGTCAAATCTCCTGAGTGGATCGGTGTGGTTGATGCGTCCCACTAACATACCTGGCTCACCTATAGAGACAGAGAGAGATGAGAGCAGGGAATAGAGATCATTTTGATACAGTTCCAACATTTTTGTCTTTGTCAGTGTGTGTGTGTATTATGTGTGTCAGTGTGTGTGTGTTCTCACCGGGCAGACAGGGTATGCAGAGTCCCTGTGAATCCCTGAGCAGCTCTCCGCTCTCCTCCTGCACCCTGACCAGTCTGATGGGGTAAAAACTGGGCAGGATGCGACTGTTGAAGCCACATGCCCCCACCTGAACATATAAGACATATGCATGAGACAGGATGCTGTTTGAAAAAGTCTACGATGACGTCATTTAAAATAACACACCTTTCCGTCGATGTTGATCAGGCTGCAGTTGCACTCGGTGGCGCCATAAAATTCCCCAACTTGTCGTATCCTGAATCTCCGGACAAACTCTTCCCACACAGAAGGACGGAGGCCATTACCCATGGCGACACGCACCTGGTGATGTTCTTCAGATGAACAGACCGGCTGGGCCAACAGGTAACGGCAAATCTCACCTATGTATAGAATCATCTGAACACACACACAGACCAAGTACTGAACAGTGTGACAGTTTTCAGTCAGTATTGGTTGAAGAGAATCAGTAGAACAGCTGTCTGCAGCTGGAAAAAGTCGTTGTTAACTGAATTGGATGGCAGTGTGTACTCACAGTGCAGTTGTGTTTGACACAGTCCTTCCAGAAGCTGCTGGCTGAGAACTTGCTCCTGATTACAACAGTCAAACCGAAGAGCAAACACTGACCTACACCCATGATGGTACCTGTCAACATCCACAGATTTTAAGTTGCTAATTGGACTGTAAATAATGACTGGCATGTGGAAGAGGAAGTCCTGACCCGGATATTCCGTTGTCCAGATATCAACTGGTGACACCGGAAGCCCCAAAACATTAGCAGTTGCCCCCAGAGGCTAAGTTGTCAACAGACAATAGATTGCCTCACAATAAGATATGGTTTATAAAGCAAGGACATTATACACCAGGAGCATAAGGATACAGCTACGGGTATGATTCATCCAGAAAGGAATAGGTAGAATTTATTAGAGAATCCCGGCACATAGCTACTATACAGTAATGACTGCAGTAGTATAACGTGCTTTGATGAAAACTGTTGTTGTAATGTATTAGTGTTATTATGACCATTATATTTTTGCATCATGGTATACAAGAAAACGTGTGTATTTCTTTTTGTGTGGTCTTGACCTTTTACAACAAAATCTTAAAATTGCAGCATTTTAAAAAAGACCTAATGATAGAATACAGGGAGTGAGGTAAATCTGTCACTGCATGTATTGTGCAGCAATATGTCATGTTAAAGAAAGGAAAAGAAGATTATGGCTGTGAGAGAGCTAACGGAGTGAGGCCTACCTGCTGAGTGATACAGGGGAAGGCAGTTGTAGATGACGTCATCGTGACGCAAGCCAAAAGAGTGGAAACCAAAGGAGGCGATGCGATAATACCTGACAAGAAAGATCCATCATCACCAGACCTCAGCTCATCATAAGACACCAATCAGAAATCCTCAGTGATCTGAGTTTCATTAAAACACTTTCTGCAATTTGGTGAAGTTTTTAATGATCCCTTATACACTGCTAGATTTTTCTGCACGTAGCAGTTACTAGCTAGACAGATTCTGGAGCACTTCCAGCAATCCTTTGACAGTGATAAATGGGATACAGGACTGTAAAAATAGTCAGATGTGTGTGGGCAAATCATCAGAGTTGATGGAATTGGGTGCAGTTGTCCTGCAGCGCTTCCCTAAAAGTTGCTCCTGTGAGCGTCATTAAAAAAAATTCTGTCAGGATTTTTTTTTTCATTCGTCAAAGTTTCCTCCATAAACTTAACAAGACATCATCAGTTCAGATGAGATCCCGCACAAACTCACCGACTGTGCACCACAATAGCTGCCTTCGGCATTCCTGTCGTACCAGAGGTGTAGATGTAGAAAAGTTTGTCTGCATGGAGAGAGAGAGGGGAGGCAGGAAAAGAAAAATGAGATGTTAGAAGGTGACTTTTTTCAGGCGATATTCAATGCTTGTTCGGTGCAGTGTTTCACATGTGTGGTATGCACCCTGACATCCCCATCATTCCTTAACATGTTTCTGTCTCTCCCCGCGTATCGTCTGTATGTGCAAGCAAAGACTTGAAGAGTATTAACTTAGGAATGTCATGTGATAAGGTAAAAACAATACAGGTAAGCAAATCAATAAGAGAAAAGTAACTGCACAAATATGTAGCTATATCACCTAAAGTGAAGCTCAGAGTGAAATCTAAACCTATTATATCAAATAAAACAAAAACAGCTTTCACAGTGTAATTCAATTATCTATGACATATAATTTATACTTTGAAGTGAGTTGATGATTTTTTTTGCCAGTGGTGTGTGCACTTATGTGCACGCACTCTGAGCATTGAGCGGATCAAATCTCCTAAGAAGAGAGAGTGAAATCTGGCAGTGAGCAGTTTACTCTGGCAGGCGAAGACTTGCTGATGAAACAAAGGTGTTGCAATCAAAACTTGATATGTAACATAAGGGCAGGATATTCCAGCAAAGTCATGCCCGTACCCCAAAGCAGAAATACTCTGTAGAGCCTCACCGTTGAAGTCCTTCCTGGGGATGTAGTGTGGTGGGTGCTTGGACGACTGGTCAAGCAGGGCATCCAGGCTCTGAACTCGGAGTCCGCAGAGCTTCTTCTCATCGTCCAACTTACCACTGCTGAACAAAAGCATGCCAGGCTGCAGAGAGGCGCTCACCTCTGACACAGCTGGGAGCCAATCAAAAGTGTCAGAAATGCAGAAGAAGAATACACATTTTTGCATTAGCTTAACATCAAACTTGTAGCCTGATTTGATCGTCTATCATTCAATACTAATTTAACCCATGATATCTTCCTACCATCCGTCATCTCTGCCCCGAACACCATCGCCCGAGCGCCAGACACACTGACACAGTGCAGCAACGATTGCTGTCGAAGGTTGTAGTTGATGAGCGCGGCCTCCACGCCGATCATAGCCAGACCCAACCACAGAGCCACCACTGAAGGCTGGCTCTCCATGTACAAGGCCACCACATCTCCCTCAGCCCACCCCTGTGCCAGCGCCCAGTGAGCCACAGCATGGCAGTGCTCCTGCAGCTCCCTGAAACTCCAAACCTGCAGTTCAATGAATGGAAATGAAAGGTAAATTTTGACAACAATATGACTGATGTATTTGTAATCACCGATGAGTCCTCACCTCTCCTGTAGCCTCGTAGATCAAAGCAGGTTTGTCTGGGTGCTTCGTCACCATCTGGGCAAACACGGCAGGGATGGTACGTCTATTTCGCAGATTATGATACATGGAAATCCTCACTCGCAGGATGACAACCAGACACCTTTAAGATATGAGAGAAGGGAGGAATTACATCCCTGATTCCAAAAAGTGGAGACGCTGTATAGATCATATAATAAACAGAATGTGATTATTCACTAATCCTTTCTGACATATACTCAATTGAAACCTGTACAAAACAATACATTTAATGTTTGACCTCATCAGCTTAATTGATTTTTGTAAATATCTGCTTATTGTGAATTTAATGGCAGCAACATGTTTCAAACAAGTTGTGACAGGAGCAACAAAAGACTGTGAAAGTTGTGGAATGAGCCAAAAACACCTGTTTGGATCATTCCGCAGGTAACAGTTCATTGGTTCATTCACAGGCATGGACGGGGCGAGGTTCACCACTTTGTCAAACACATAATTGTATAAAGGAGATTACTACATGGGTTCGGAAACACTTACTACAAATTATCTGTGTAGGTTCTGTCATCTGGGTCATGGTATTCAAGTAAGGACTGAATGAATACTAAGTGGCTTCAATGACTTGGTTAACAACCCCATAGAGGTAAATACTTGAGTTTCTACAACCAAGTCCAGTTGCCTCTGATTCACATCTTACTTGAAATGAAATGACTACATCCTGTTTTTATTTATATTTTACACAGTGGCCTAATAAGTGTCAAATGTGACAATAGCAGAAACAAGCATATTCACACAAACTACTTACATTAGGTCTCTTTTGATGGTGCACAGAGCAACATGTATGAACTTCCAGGAGCCCCTCCAGACCACGATGAGCCCCAGCCCTACGATCAAGCTGCAGAGCCAGGGGAGGGAGAGCAACCTTCCAGCCCCAAACACACCGACACACACTATGATAACACTCGCCAGATTCATAGTACTATTGTATCTGGGGACACAAACAGGAACTTCATGCAATCAACAATCACAGTTACACAGGACTCTGATCTGGTGAGAGGAGGCTTACCCGTCCAGGAATTTCAATCCTTATCCACCAAGAAATTTTTTTAAAAAGCAGTAGTTTGCTCTGAAGCGTACTATCCCTCCACAAGTCCAAATAAGTGTGAGTGAAGTTTGCAGTGGAGCCTCAGTGTAATCAGCAGCCTGGAGGAGCTGTCAGAGGTAAAAATGCACAATGACCGACAAAGGGGCTGAGAGCAGGTTACAACTCATCAACTCCTGCGTCACTGCCTCACTATGATTCATCAGCCAGAGAGGAAAACATGTCATGTCTCAAGTATACATTTATGAATGTCTGATTTAATGGGAAAAACAAATGTTACATGATAAACTTCACAAATGCCATTTTATTGCAAGTGGCTGTGGTGAATTAGTTTACTTCAGTAAAACTACTGAAAGTACAGTTGAGAAATAAGAAAAAGAGCCACATTCAAAAACAAGGAAGAAAGAAGCAAGAAGCAGTTCATCTAATTTTTTAAGATTCAAGTTTTCTATGTAAAATGTTAATCTTTAGAATAAACTGATAGTAAAGACATATGTCAAATACATGTAGTGAAGTTAAGAAGTTCAAGTTACCTTTAAACTGTAGTCGCTAAATACAAACAGTATAAGTAGTCTACCTCAAATTTCCTACATTTATTGTACAGTAGCCTGTCTGTCTGTCTGTCTGTATGTATGTATGTCTAATAAACCACACACTTTTTTTCTGAAGAAGTAAAAGCTTTAATAAAATTTGTGATGCATATTCTTTAAAGAAAACAGTACCGAAAAACATACAACAAAACGAAGTAGAAAAATAAGTTCATATACCTTCAAACCAGAGCACCTATAGTATACTCTAACAATATGATTCTTACATTCACAAAATGCTGCATAAAGCATGTAGCTTTTTCACATAATAATACGTTTTGCAATGCAGGAATAAAAGGTATCGATGGTCACAAAAACGTGCAGCCACATATAAGAACCGAGGAACAGTTTAGGTGTTCGGGTCAAACCCAACACATACATGACCTTGATCAGGCAATTTAAATAAAAACAAGCAGTATAAGATTAATCAAATCACACAAAAGATTCGTTTGAAATCCAAAAGATCTCTCTCTCTTTTTTTTTCTCTGAAAATCAATGTCTTTGACACGACCTAAACAATTCCTATTAAATAGAAAAATATATTATCAATAGCTTTATTAGAACAAGTAAACTGTTCAGGTTCTGTAAGTGAGGCTGGTTCTCAAGTTTTCTCGATTCTCCCATGCACCATTTGAGTGAAGATGTGCTGGATTATAATCTTTTTTTTTTTTTTTTCCAAAGGAAAAGTGCAGTAAAACTAATTCAGGTCGAGACAGCTCCCATTGGACCTCATTATCAATCTTTTCAGTTCTCATTTCAGGGAAGTGATACCTTACAGTCACTAACAATGTTGGGAGGTATCATCTAACAGCTGTATTAGAAAGAAAACATGGTAGCAAAATAGAATTTTATTCCATAAACACAGTTTGATTGCAGGAAGCTGCAGGCTTATCAGAAGGGTGGGTCTGTTTATGTCAATTGCCCAAGCAACCATTTTGGGCTAGTTTTGTTTTCTTGGTTGATAGTTTCAAGAAACATATATCATACAGCAGTGACAAAAGCTCAGTTGCAAACCAAGATATATTCTTTAAAGACAGCCACAAGTGATTACAAACATCACTTATTTTGTTTAAAATCCAGAAACAACAGATATAAAATCCTTGCTGGAGCCCACATGGGACTCGCAGGAACATGATAGGAGTCACTTCATGGGCCATTTGAATCATCAGTCAGTTGTTTCTTTGCCAATGTGACATGGAAACAAATATTTTCTGTGCAAATCCCATGAGCGAAAAACACACCCACCCTTATTTTTACAGAACACATTTATATAAAATACAGCGCAAACTGTTTGCTCCAACAGTAAGAGCGTCACTCATATTTTCTCGTAGCCTGCACAATGTAGACTTTATAGTCTGCACTTGCAAATAAATAGTCTACATCATATCACTTTTAACTACTCCAAAGGGAATACAGCTTATACTAAGATTGTGATATGTTTTGAATGAACTAGTAAGCGACTGAAATATCTTCACTTTTGCTTAAAGAGTTTCTGAATGAACACTTTTAGAAGTTGGCTACTTCTTGGTGTGAAAAAAAATAAAAAATAAAAAATCTGAATTTTGAGGTAAATGGTCGACTTTCTGACACATTAGGCAAATGACTGGTAGATGGTGCCACACATATTAGTGGATTTATGTTTATGGTTTTTGAATTGTAAAAACTTTGGTCCCATTGACTTCATTAGGATCTGCAAGGCCTATGATTGAACTACTGGGGCTAATTAGATGGATGGTTAAGGCAGAGGCTCCCAATCTATTTGGCATGTGACCCTTTATGGCCAGGTAATACATATTTGCAACCCTTGCTTTAGGTTGTATATGTCTCTCTTGAAGTTCCCCCAAAGAATTATGTTTCTTTATATTATTTTAAAATACGATTTTGATTTATTTATTTTTTGTGCATTGGAAATATGTTTTTTTTTTCTTTTTCTTTCTTTGTTCTTAAACACCTCTTAGATTCAGACCCTTTTTGCATTTTCATTTGATGTGATCCAGACCTTTAAAGTCATACCTAACTTAGCCCAGATAGGTGCCATAGTCTGTCTTTGGGGTTAAATAAAAGGTGGAGTGCTTCATATTTGGGATTCTCCAGTGTGCTGTCCACTTCGAGAGCCCTAAATGAACACAAACAGCACAAGTTCAGAAACAATGTAAGACAACGTAATGTATCTGATGCCTTTGCAGCAGTGGACGAAGTACACATTTAATAAAGTAAAAAATATCAGTATCATTGTGTAAAAATACTTCCTATCTAGTAAAAGTAAGGCTCTATGGAAAAGTATTACAGGTATCAAAAGTAAAAGAAAGCATAATGCAAAATAAGTAAACAGCAACAAAAGACAAATGTTGTAGTTGTTCAAGGTGGGGTTGATTTTCATTTACTGTTTAGTAGCTAAATCTTTAATGGTGCATTTTTTTATGAGCAATGATTGTGCAAAGTAACATGTTACTGTAAATGTCAGAGGAGTGTAGTACAATATTTAATACAAATGCTGTGGAGTTTAAGCATTAAGTAGTATAGGAAATACTCAAGCACAACACCTAAAAAGTACCATATAAGTGGAGTAGTTGAGTACATGTGTTTGTGAACTAGAGAGAATGAGAGAGGTCACTTTATGCTTACTTGTGACTGACTACTGGACGGATTCGTACTGCTGAAGTCCGAGTATCTCTTCTTCTGTGGTGTGCAGATACAGGACAGGAAATGGGTGTACTCCTCTCTCACCTGCAGAGGGCAGCAGAACATCAGGGAGAAAAATCCTTATTTCAATGCAATCTAATATCATTTGTGTCATATTTTGTCTTGTAATTAATTCTGGTGTGTTAATCTCTCTCTTATCCTCATGTATACAGCTACACACACACACACAAACAAACACACACACACGCACAGCTATACTGTATCCTACCTGTTTTGACAGTAGGCAGTGCATGATGAAGACCAGCGCCCCCTGCAGGCTGTTGAGGATAGTGAAGATATATGCTGCGGCCTCAGAGCCCTCTTGAAACAGGAAGGCCCCAAATACCCACATCAGACCCAGTATACACATCTGGGCGATAGCTGTCACTGTGAAAGCTCTGGAGAGGAAAAAGGAGGACGAGGGGGTGGAGGATTAGAGAAAAGGGCAACAGATAGAGAATGAAAGGAGAGATTAACAGGAGCCCAAACACACAGATGACTCAGTTACCACTGCAGTATCTGGAAAACCCCTGACGAGTGGAAAGAAAGAGAAAATGGGGATGGGTCTTCAGCAAAGCAGCTACAGAGCAGAGACATGTTCTCATCACTTTAGAGTCTTTTAAAAGAAGAAAATCATGAGGGAGCTGTTAAATATGAAAGGAAGAAATCCATGCAGAGAAGCACTATTTTAAAAGTACTTTCTGTCAGTGTACTCTGTAGGGACCCACTGTTGTATTTGATGATGTATCCCTCTTATTCCCATCAATAACTAGCAGAATAATCCACACTGAGATAAAGAGAGAGATTAATGGGACGTAAATGTTAAACCATGTAAAACACAAGCGGAGACCGGGTTTTGATTTCAGTCCCTCGGAATTAAAGACTCCCTGACTTTACCGACCATTCATCAATCAGACAAGCAGAAATCCATCTGAAACGTGGATGGGATGCAAATTTTCCCAGTGACAGAAACCACTGAAAACTTTTTTGATTCTAATGCAATGAGTTCCACTGAAAAACTGCTGCCTTGATTTTAGCACAATAACTTTCCCAATTCCCTGGACTCAATTGAACGTGGCTGATTGATGAACCAACGTATCCAGGGATGGATTTTTTTTTTTTTTCATTAAAGCTGAGATGTGTTTTGCAGCTGCACTTATTTATACAATGTTGTCTACAAATGCACTGGGTAAAAAATGAGCATGCATTGATGGAGTTGGGGGGGGCAGTCCCTCAGTAGCACCCCATTAGTGAGCAGAAAAACATTCCCTACATTTTTCCCCCAAAAACTCTCACATTCTTTCCATCCATTTTTTCAGTTCCCAGAGCTGCCCCGTTTCACCAACTTACGTATTAAGTCAGTGTTTGCTTGCTTTGCTTGCGCGGTGGGATTTGTTTGGATCACATCACTTCGCACATTACAACAGCACACAAAAAGCCACAAACACACACTAACTTAATTTTGTGTAGTTTGGAGAGGTCTGGGTTGAGGCTGGTGAACTTCTGGGCGAGCCTCCAGACAGTGACGATGAAAAAGAAGACGTTGAGGAGGATGATGAGGCACACGGGGCCGAAGAAGCTCCAGATGAGGCCGTCTGTCAGGGATAGCCAGCAGCTAAGTTGGAGGAAAGAAACACATGTGCATGACAGAGATTTCTTTACATCACCGGGATAGAAAACAGCCGGTGTGTGTAATCCAGTGATGTCATCACTATCACACATCAAATATGCAAACAAACTCACTGCTGGTCAGTGCCGTATCCCTTTGGTCTAATGATGGCAGATAAAATGACGACAGCAAGCGGTATCCCATAACCTGTGACGAACAAGTAGAGGGGCCGGATGGTGGCGTTGAACACCAGGACCACCATACGGTACAGCTGCACCCCCTCCAACAGCATCCAGGTAAACACTCCCAAGAAGAAGAAATGGAGCATCGCTGCAATAAACCTGCAGGCTCCCTGTCAAGTGATAGGACAAGATGAAGAAAGAAAAGATCAGAGAAAACAGAAACGTCACCGTCACTGCATTCACAGCAATAGTCTGACAAGATAATAATCTGAATAAGAAATGTCCATATAAATAGAAATTATAGATGATCAGAATTAGAGCAGTCGTAATAATTAGATATTATATCATAAGGCGAATGGTGGTAGCAGTTAGATCAACAAGTATTCCTGCTTTCAAAATATGAAAAGTAAAAAAAATCAGCAAAATCTATTTATGCAGATATTATTAAATGTAAATACACTAAATTTGAGACTTACATTTCATTATTAATAACAATTCATTAACCTTTGACCAACAATTTAATATGATAGCAGGTGGAGATGGAGCAAGATTTATATACTTTATATCTTTGTCAGATGGTTTAATCTATTAATAGGCAGCATATGTTCTGTATGTAAAATCAGATTATATATATATATATATATATTGATATATTGATATAAGTAATTACTATAGTAAGTCAAATAAATGTAATTGAGCAAAGAATGCAGTTTTGGATGTGAAATGAGTACGTGTACAAAGTTGCATAAAATGGAAATAGTTCCCCAAAACTGTACTTCTATTAGGTCACTTCTCAGCACTGATTAAGACACAGGAATTACAGTTGTTGTTTTCTGTTACTAGTAAATACTTCCTATGTGCTCATTTCTCAAGTCTTCTCAGTTGTAGTGTTCCTTTTTAAGGCTCAAAGAAGATGGGCTTAAGGTTTAATATGGCAGGGGCCTTAATTTGAAGAGTGCCTCTTCACTTTTTAACAGGGCTCTGCTTTGTTATAAGGTGAGTGGAATAGTCTGAGCCACTGTAAACATGTTTAATCAAATTACTTCCTTAATAAAGACAAGATCAATAGTCAGATTATTGCAGTCCATGTAACTGAAGATACTCTTTGCTTGTACAAACGTACCACAGGCTTAGTTTGTGAAATGCCAGTCAGAAAGATGAGGTCAGCCATGAAGAGACAGATGCACAGGTGGAGGTGGATGGTGGTGCGGGTCCCTTGTATGGAGCGGCAGAACTTGAATGTCAGGATGCACAGCACGAGGCACAGCAGAGAGATGGTCAGCCCGATTTTGGTCAACAGCACGAGTCCAAAAGTGTGCTGGAGGACAGGAGAGGACAGGACAATAAGATCAGTTACAGTTTACAGTTTAAGTAAAGCAAATTTGTCAAACATAGTCGCCCATTTACACCTCCAGCATATATACGGCAACATCAGCTTTCATTTGCAGTTTTGGCTCTTTAGTTTCTAAATGTATCACTATGTTGAGAGTCAATGGGAGCAATGAGACCGTAAAGCTGCAGGTCATGGAACCAAAACAATTAGCTGAACGGCTCTAAAATGCTCAGTTGCAGACTCAGGTGATAATTTTCTGAGGGTTCATCACTTTCACATTATACATTATAATTTGACTCATTGTTAACATAAAAAAATAATATGTGAATACGTATCACCAAAGTGTTCAATGTTATACAAATAATTAAATATCAAATAAATAATCCCATGAATAAATTACAAGGCCTATAAATGTAATATAAGCATATGAGCAGCTGTATTTAACTTAAGCTTGAACCCCACAGGAGTTCATGAATGATGTCGTGACCTTGCATTTTAATTAGAATTTCTATATATTTTACACAATTTATTCATATTATTTATTTCCTAATGTCTTTTTTAGTCATTTAATACTCTACATTTTGGGGTTCAATATGTGAGAATCTGTCACAAAGCCAGAAGGATTTTAATTGTTTCCAGTGAGAAATAGTTTGGTTCAGTGATTTATTTGGATGTCTAGACTTAAAAGCAATTTTCTTGGTCGGCTTTTTCACATTTTCCACTCAGAAAACACACCAATTATTTTCTGACACTAAATGGCTTAGTAAGATCGACATTGTGTTTTGGTTTATATGGTGTGTGTGTGTCTGTGTGTGTGTGTACGTCTTCCTACCTTCATAGGGTAGAGAGCCATGAGCACAGCAAAGCTGCTCAGATGTCCACACGTACACACAGTGTGTGTAGCAGTTGATTCTTTTTTTTGGCAGCCATCTGTGGACCAGGTCCCGCTCTCACTCCAGTATGCACAGATATAGCTCAGCTCAGGAGACTCATTTTTGTCCTGTACACAAAACAAAACCATTCTGCTGTTAAAAGCCGGCTGCACGCTTCCTTTATATCTTCATATTCCAAGACTCCTATGATACTGACACGATGGTGGGACTACCTGGAGATGTCTGAGGGTGATGTTGACGTGGCGGCTCAAGTTCTGAGTTGATGGGTTGGAGACCACAACAGACACAACTCTAGACGAGGTCTGAAAGGAGGGAGTCACACCATCTTTTTCAAATCCTGTGAGCCCCTCAAAGGACCGGTTGGAGATCTCAAGCTTCTTGTAGCTCAACAGTGCAGCCAGAGCGTAGCCTGTAAATAATAATGAGAAATATGATATGATGAACATGAACGCTGTGACTGGTTTGTCTTAAGAGAAGGGCAGAGGAGTGAGGTTTACCAGGGTATGATCCCGTCCCAGCCGCTGTCGTCCAGTCCATGTCGAGCGTAGCATTCTCATTGGTCAGATGAATTGGTCCAGTGGGTGGAGTCTTCCCCCTGTGCACAGCGATCTCTGCGTCTGTTTGAACAGATTAAATTAAAGGACACAGTCTTCATTTGCTTTCCCACATTTGTTTATCAATTTCTACATATGTCTTCCAAGAACTGGACACTATTACCTGTCTCAAGGGTTGCTAGCCTGGTGCGGTCATTTTTCAGCTGTGGACCAATGAGCATAATAGCGTTCTCCACCGTCCCGAGCAGTCTGCCGACATCTTTGCTGCCGTCCAGATGACCAGGGGACAGGACGGCATTGGCAGCTGTGAAAAGTTGCTGCGCAAGTTGCAGGACACAAGAGAGGTAATTGAGAATACTGCATATGCTTTTTTGTGTAAGAGTGGGTGTCTTTGTGTTTTGTGTCTGCTGCGCCGACCTCCAGTAGCGCTTCGCCATCAGCTTTGACTTCACCAGAGACACTTGGGTTAGACAGAGCCAAACAGCTGTTTCTCATTATGAGCAAAATGTCTGCCAGGCCTCCAAGCGACTGAGACACAGAGACAGAGAGAGGAAATAATGAGACTATTCAGTTTGCCCTATACTAAAGTTCAAGTATACTGAACCCTACAGGGCCATAGGTTGGTTTAATAGATCAAGGGAATGAGGTGAAATGTTCTTTAATAGGACACAGGACCCAGCACTCTAAGCTGCAAAAATAAATCATTATCAAAGCTTAATACACTGTATTTATTTAAGATTGTTGCAGTATTTAATATGATGTAGTATCTAAACATGTATCTTACCGGTGCAGGCCTGCTGTCAGCACCGAACGTGTCACAGTCAAGTTCTAGATGAGACAGAGCAAAGCAACATAATATTATCTCAACAGTTGAGTTTGATACTTCACTATGAATCGAAAGCAAAAATCTATGTAGCAAAGCAGCAGCACTGAAGAGAAACTCATCCCCAGTGTGTGACCTTCACCACAGATTATCTGGAATCAGATGAGTCAGCACAGAAAGTAAAAGGGGGGAAGAGAAAACTGTGGCCCAACAGATACAATAAGCTACACAACAAAGAAGATTCAGTGTGTGTGTGTGTGTGTGTGTGTGTGTGTGTGTGTGTGTGTGTGTGTGGGTTCACTTATGTCCAAACTGGGAACATACACTAGACTCAAGACCAGTAGATTCAGGAAAGCGGGTGCAATTGGGGACAAAAGTGGTGTCCTCAATTTTGAAAATTGTGATTTTGAGGTCAACAGTTAAGTTTATGGTTAGTTTAAGGTCAGGTGGTCTTTCAGGTTAGTCTCCAGGAAATGAATGTATGTCGATGTAAATTCCCCTAAAAGTGACACAAGTAAAGACTCTGTGTGTGTGTGTGTGTGTGTGTGTGTGTGTGTGTGTGTGTGTGTGTGTGTGTGTGTGTGTGCGCAAGTGAATGTGTAGATATCTGATATAGATATCTAGTAACTGCATCTACAACAAAGGGCATCTGTGTCAGAGAGCTTATTCAAGGAGGTTGGAGGAACAAAAAGAAGCTTAATATCAGGAAATATACATTCATTTTAAACAATTTCATCTATGTTTAATATGAAGTAAGTCATGAAGAGGACATGTGTATGCATACACTCACCTGAGCACGGGGTCCTTTCATTGCCGTAATTAGTGTACCCGTTTGGACACTTGCACAAGTAACTCCCATTAACATTTTTACAAGTTCCTTTTTCTCCACAGAGGTCCTCATGTTTCCTTTCAGCTTCGCCACATTCATTTATGTCTGTGCAAGAAGAGGGATCAGAGACATGAGAAATCACTGACTGTCCTCAACGACTTCAATGAGACCAGACCAACACAAATCTGAATGTGGCAGGTATTGCAAATAGAACAAACATCTCTGCAATGTAACAAAGGGGCAGGGCCACACAAGTCGTTCATTGTTGCTAAAAGGATCTTGGAAGAGACCGTTCTCAACTTTCCCAGCACCCGGTGTCGTGAGTTGTTGTCTTGCCACAGTCAGTTAAAAGCTGTAATTTAAGGTAGTGGGAGGCAGGACATGTTTTCGTAGTTTAGGTCATAGAACAGGGAGGTATAAAAGACGAATCATGATGAATCAAAGGTATTTATGACCTTTTCTAGATCAGCTCACGAAAGGAAATCTGAAGCTGTGAGCTCCACAGAGTTTTATTTCAATGTGAGAAATGTGCTGTATCCCTTTGAAAATACCAGGGATGTTGTGAGGGGAGTTGTTTCTATTCTTCAGTTCCAGCATTTCTCAAAAGATGACATGATCAGTACAATCTGTGAGCTGGTCAGATTAAAGGAAAAACAAAAAGAACACAGTCTCCCCCTCTTACAATGAAAAGATGAAATTAATAATTCACAATAAAATGCAGCAAAACCTCATTTCAGGGGTTCTGATACTACAACTATATCTACTCTGGTATGAAAAGTATCTTGAGATGGCTCATGTTAAGTAATGTTAGCAAACATTTTAGAAGAAATTATGACTCTTCTCTACATGTGTTCCTATTACACTACGTTTTTATCATTTGACATTAAGGCGGGTCAAACAAATGTGGTATCCTGGCTTGTTACAAGGGCAGGAAAAACTAACCTAAACTAACTTATCTGGTGTCGCTGTTGTGGCCTCACACAGACTTGAACTGTGTCTCCTTGAATGGACTTTTCACCTTTATGATTCTGTTGTGATCTCATCGACTTCGGCATGAAAAGTGTAAAAACAAAAATGCAGACCCCACTCACCTATGCAGTATTCATGATCACTGCCATCCTTGGTGTACCCAAAATGGCAGGTGCACTTGTAGCTTCCGATCAAGTTAGAGCAATTGCCACCATGGCCGCAGATGTTGTCGTAATTGATGCACTCGTTCTCATCTGACAGGAGAACAAGTGGAGATGGTTCAGATGGGTCAGACAAGAGAGAGGCAGTGGTCTCTCTCTCTGTCTCACACACACACACACACACACACACACACACACACACACACACACACACTCACCTTGGCATTGTCCATCTAGCCCTGTAAATTTAGCCTCCCCATTGTGGTTTTTGAACCCGGACAGGCACTGACAGTAATAGCTGCCATTTGTGTTGAAGCACTGTGTGTGAGCCCCACATCGATCTGGGTATTCTATGCACTCATCCACATCTGTAGATTTGGACAGAAATGAATAAAGCAAGAGAACAGTGACAGTGATTTACTGCGCACGCTGTGAGTAAAATAGCAAACTTGTCAGCAAGCGATCTTTCTTCTTAGCTCTTTTTCTTCTAGCTCCTCTGTCCGCCATGATCACCAGTCTGAGGCAACAGCACTGCCGTCAGGGCACTTGTAATTTTTTTTTTTAGCTGGTTGCTTGACATTGTAGTGATCTAAGAATTTAAACCTCTTCTGCTGTTGTTTTCATTGTAATCCACTCTGGATATGAGCAGTGCTTAAATGCCTAAAATGGAAAAACTAAGTGGAATCAGTAAAGGTTACTTCTCCAGGTCAATTCCAGTAAGTCGTATTGGATAATGGGAACAGCATTTGTTGCTGAGACTTCCTGTATTAAGCTGAAGCCACAATAAAGCATTGGTGGACAGAGGCGAGACAGTGGAGAGGAATGGTGAAAATTAGAGGTGATGGAAGATGATTACCGACACAATCTTGGCCTTGTGAGTTGAAGCCATTTTGACAGTCTTTGGAGAAACATTTCCCCAACATACACAACAACCCTGTGGAGAGAGAGAGAGGGAACACTGAGTTTCAAGTCACAGTTAAGCCAAAATCTTACAAAAAAATGACACAATAAAGCAGATCAACCACACTCTTTTTTTTTAGCTTTTATTCAGTCAGTCAGGTCCTTATGGGAAATTTCCAAGCACATTTTTTTGCCCAGAAAGGGCATCTGAGCAACCCATGTCACCCCTGAGTCGCCTCCAAGAGCCACTTCACTCATGATGACGCAGCACTGAGCAAAAACTAAACCTTCGGTGTAACCCTGCACACATTAGCGGTGCCTCATTTTCATTTTGACCCTGCCTCTGCTGCAGATAACGATTGAAAAGACAGACTGAAACACTGGGAATTACCTGCAGTTTTGCTTCTGAGGTACAGCATGATTTACTGTAATGATGCTTTAAATGTACAGGCTAAAGCGTTCCTCTTTTTGAAAGAAACCTCGCTAAAGAGGAAGCAGGTGCAGTCTGTTTAGATTCACTGCTATAGCAACCCAGAGACAAGGCAAAAGGAAATTATCACAATATCAATCGCAAACCCTCCTACCACATATTCACCTTCTGCTTCCTCAAGCATATTGTGGTTTGACTGCAACCACGCACGAATGGGTCTAAGGAAGGCACTGACTTATCATTGCAGCCACTGGATGATCGCCATGAAATTTTAACATAGACATTCATCATCCCCAGAGGATGAAGCCTAATGATGTTGATGATCCTATGACCTTTCATCTAGCACCACCACCAGGTCAAAGTTTTCATTTATCCTTAGTAATAACTCAGCCTCTACTGGATGGACTGGCACTTCATTTCCTACAGATTTTCATGGTTCCCAAAGGATGAATGACTGATGATCACCTTAGAGATTTGAGTAACTCTGGTTATCCCTTAACTTCTTCAGTCAGAACAGTGATGAGGTCTACAGTGGAGAGAGAGGAGTTGTTGTTGTTCAGGTTCACACATGACTCATAGTGTCTTCCTCTCTCTCTCGTGTCTTCTGAGAATGAGGACATGTTTTACAAAAAGAGCAGCTACTTGTCCACACACAGTACCTACACACCACAACATACACGTGTCAGTCACATTTTTCAACTCATGAGTCACTGGTAAGGCAGAAAACAGCGCCCCCTTCACATGGTGTAAGTCAGAAAATATCCCCCAGTCCCTCTGCGTCTGTGTTTCCCTCCCTCCATCACAATGAGCCCTCTGTTGTTGTCTGATGAAGCCAGAGCTCTCACAGTAACAGCACTTCAGGAGAAACCAGACGGAGTTTGTCGGGGACAGCGAGTGTGTGAAACACTAGTCCAACTTCATCACTAAATAACTGTGGAGCGAAACAAAGCCTGAAAATGTACAAAGGGCGGCTTTGTGCTCAGTTCGCAGCTGACTTTCATTCACCAGTAAGTACAGTGGTGAATGAGAATAGTTGTGTGTCACATTAACGTTCCTCTCTGTGTCTCTTCTGTGCTACATTTCTTTTTGTAACTGTATGTTATTTTTTTACATTTTTGTCTGTCTGGTTCTCAGTCGGCTGCATTAGATTTGAGCCTCAGAGAAAGTGGAAGTTATACTTGCAGCAAAAGCATTGTGCTCAGCGATTTGTTTCCGTTTTGTCACAGGCGCATTCACTATGTGAGGCAAACATGTGCATGCATACGAAAGCAACTGCAGTTTCCTATAAAGCAAAGGTTTCATATTACTCTGATTAAACTGAGATTAACCTAAATGCAGGTTATAATTTAAGATCCATTTCAAGGGAATGTTTACTTGTGCTGACTTTTCAAAAGAAAAATATACCTTTGCTTCAATGCCTTGCTCAGTAACATACAAAAGTAACATATAAAATTATAATGAAGATTTTATTGATTACCAATAAAACAAACTACGGAGGAGCTCCAGTTTGTGTTCGACATCCTAATAGCATATGAGCAAGGGCATAGATCATGAGCAGCTGCTTTGGCTCTTCTGTAGTAAGAAAATCATTGGAAACAGCTCTGTTTTCAAGGTCATAAATCATGGGATGGCCCCTCTGAAGAAATGAAATCAATAGTGTCTGACAGTGAGTTCCCTGGAAAACATGCTTCAATTTGATATTTTTCGAGTCAGTACTGAGCTATTTCTGACTTTTGATAATGTAATTTTCGTAATCGACACAATAGCCCCTCTTGTATTCTGAAACTGGGCTTCCTTTCATCCAAAGAAAGTATATATGATGCAATACCATAAACTTGCATTGATTCCTTTTTTTTTGACCATATAGTTCAATAAGCCATAAACGTAACACCGACATATTATGAAGTTGTTCTGGCTAACATGTTAGTGGTTGCCTGTTTTTACATTCATTCATTCATTTTTCAGAAAACTTGATAAAGTCCAGTATTCACTGTTCTTTTCTCTCTGTTTTTGGTCTCCAACAACTTTCGATCTCTGGCCCCTACATTCTATTAGTCAAAGTGTCCTTAGGCAAGATACTGAGCTCCAAAATGCCTCCATCAGCATGTGAATGTTCGTCGCTTTGGATGAATGCCAAAATGAAATTTTAGTAATTGTAGGAAATATTTTTTTGGGGGGAGTAGCTGCTAAATGTTGCACTACGCTTGGTCTTTCTGCAGTGTGGTGAGTGCTGTCACTGGAAACAGCTGCCGGCTGCTGCTGCTGCTGGAAACAAGTTTGATGAGAGTGGTGAGAATCAAAACCATAACATTGTGGGCCAGGAAATCAAAACAAGGAGCTGAAAGAAGCTAAACGGCTTCGCAAATCTGAGGGGAACAGGTAACAATGGATTTTCACATTAGCCTTGTGATCCACTGTTAATTTGAAAATATTGATTGGTTCAGTATGATAACTATTGCTGCTTTCAGTACTTCTGCATTGTGCTTTTGTACTTCAGTAAAATGTTACTTGTAGTGTAGTGTTTGTGGTAGTTCAGTACAACCTATTATGTTTTAGAAGTGAGTCTGTCCTACATAGTATGTACATGTGTCTTAACCATAACATTGTCAACATATAGTATTAATTTATCACATCTATAACAAGATGGAATAAAATATCACTTCATGTATACAAAGTTATACACTGTAGTCCACATTTTACCGGCGTAACCACTACAGTCTGTTATACTGTTATGGTTTGGGTATTTTTGTGTTTTTTGTAGTGTATTTGCTGTGCTTTCTTAGTTTTATCTCCAGTGTTTTCAGTTTGAGATTGTTTCTTTGTCTTTTTGATCAGGCTTGCTTCAGTGGCTGGGGGCGACGTCTTGGGTGCTGGGGCCTTCACTCTCACACCTGCATCCAATTCCACCTCGTTACCTCTGCTTAAATACTTCTCTCATTGTCCTCTCAGGCTGCCAGATCGTTCAATGTGTTTGTCCATGTCTGTGGTCCAGTTCTCCAGTCATTCCCTGTCCTTTAGTGCTTCAAGTTTTTCTGGTATCTCCAGTGTATTACTTGTGTTCCCAGTCGTTCCTTGGTTTTTCTTTTCTTTGTTCATCCTCATCTGCTCCAACGATACCTGCTCCACAAGAACATCTCCTGCCGTCCTGCCTCAGCACCCACAGCCTGGCCTCCAACCACTGAAGTTCCTCTGTTTCTCCTGTGCCTCATCTTTTGTTCTGTCCTGGAGTTTTTTGTTGATTAAATCCCTTTTTACCTTCCCCCACTTATGTTTGACACAGCGTCTCAACTTTTTTGGGGGGTTGTACATTTTTGCTATGGTTTTTGAGCTTCTGCAATCTGACTGACATAGTAGATGTATGAACCACAAATATCATCAAGGTTTGTGGATTACTCCAATGAGGTTTATAGATTCTTCCTGTGGTGAGTCATTGGTTAGGTCTGGTGTATTTTACCCTGACAGCCTGCAGAGCTGCTCTAGTGAGCTGGTCAGTCCTGCAGCATCAATCCTGTGACGGAGGCTCTTAATACAAAGCAGCCACTCTGACGTCTGCCCATACATCATAGCAGCAAACGTAGCTGGATGACCGCACTGTGCTCACTCTCTGCTCAAATTAACATTACTGAAAGCCTTTAAAATCACCCCTTCTATGATCGAATACACAGCTTGTGACCATGTTAATAGCGGCCACATTCATGGTTGGCTTAAAAGTGAGAAATTCAGAAATAGAGGCTAATATAATAATAAAGTATTTAGTTTACAGTTTTCTCTTCTATTTCTATAGCTGCACATATAAGAAAAAATTTCTGTGTCTGACTCAAACAAAAAGTAGAAGTCCATTAACTGAAATGTTGCAAAATGTCTAAACTTCCCCCCACACATACACACACTCATTGATAGACTTACCAAGAGTAAGTAGCTCTTTCCCAGACCCCATGTCAGAGGCAAATCAGTCTTCACACACAGCTGAGGACTTTATCAGAACTAAATGTAAACCTGGTTGATGTCCTGTAATAAAAGTTTAGATCCTGTCACAAAGTTAAAAAAGAATTTCAGTATTTCTCAAACTTCTTTGTCGTCCAAGGTCCATAAAATCCACAAAATGTTAGAGAAACAAAACAGAAAGTGAATTTTAAAAAAGATAAATCCTTTTAGTAGAGGTGTGTGGCAGGAAAAATAACAGTGAACCTTCACCAGATTTCTTCCTCTCTCTCCGATTCAGACTCTCAGTCTGAAGCACAGCCCGGCTTTCCCTCTGATTCCCCACCCCTCTCTCTCTCTCTCTCTCTCTCTCTCTCTCTCTCTCTCTCTCTCACTTATCTGTGCAGGCCTTGTCTCTCTCCCTCAGTCTTTCTTTCTCTTTTCTTCCACTATATCTTTGCATATGAACACACTTCTCACAACCACCGTATCACATTGCAATGCACAACCCACCCCCCCACCCCCTGTCCACGCCGTCTTTCACATTTCCCTTTACGCTCCAGTGGGCTCTATTTCAGGAGCTATTCACAACTCTCTCATGAGAGACTGAAAAAGAGAAGGGGAGGGGGGGTTACAGAGACAGACGAGAGGCCGATGACTAACACTCAAACAGCACTCAGCCTCACAACAACACTCCAAACAAACAGCTGCTGCTCTACTTGAGTTTTACCAGTAAGTAATCTTATATATCCGTTCCCATTCCCTCCATCTCCTCCTACTTTCCCCCCCGCCCCCCAACACCAAGTGCTCAGCCCTTCACCCAATTCCAGTGACAAAACTTCCCTGTTTTCTCAACCACCCAGGCAGACAGAAAACAGACCAGAGATGGATGCAGGATTACCTCTATTAAAGTGAAATCCTCTGCGAAACCAAAATGATGCGGTTAAGAGAAAACAGAGGATGACACTTAAGTTCTGAGTTGAAACAATCACACATATGGAAATGTTTTATCTCTACATCAAGATAAGGTTTCATGATGACTCAACCAGCACAAACCATTCAAGGAAGCTTAACAATACGAGAAAATATGTGAGGACTTTTTGGTTAGAGCGTTTGATCGTCGTGGTTTGGTGACAAAACTTTAACCATTTACCTCAGTCAAAGTTTGTCAGAATAACGGTGGCAAGTTGACCACATGAAATTCTTACCAGCAACTGTCAGTTTTGTTTGTTGGCTGAAGTGACAACTGGCAAATTTCATCAGGTGTTGCATCCAGTTTTTGATGTTTCCAGCTGACTCACTTTGAAACTCAAATCTTGTAAAAGTCTGATGACCGCAGACGTGATGTCATGCTAAAACACCAACACTAAAGCTACGTGCACAAAGTGAAGGTTAGCATCGCGACCTGTTGCTGGTGCACTTAGAAGACATGTCATGATGCAGAGCCAGTTAGTGCTATCAGGTCTAATATAACTCTGTTTGGCTGCTTAATTTATATATTCTGTATTTTCAAATTATGTTTCTGCTTTTCACATTACGAAAGAAATGGGTTTTGAGGACTAACGGATAATGCTACACATAAACCAATAAGCTCCTACTTCAATCCAGCTGTCTCTGCAGACAGTATAATGGCTGGCATTTTATGCACACTATAAACATGTAAACACTTCAAATCAATCAATCTGTCTTCCATTTTGCTCCGAAGCTTAACAGGCATAGTCCCGATCACTAAGCTATGATTGACCAATTCCTGTTCGACAGAGGGGTTTGGCAAAGCAGCTGAATTTTGCTCTACTTCTGATGCAAGAAGACACGAAAACAAAGATGCAGATGACAGCAGCTGTGCAGGGGAGGACTACTTTGCAAGCATGACTGAGAGTGAGAGGAGATCGGTGAGAGTGCAGTAAGAGCATAACACATTGAACGTACATGTAGGTTCAGGTTCATCCTTTTTCCAGATGAGACGAGCTCGGTCGCCATGGTTACGGTGTGGTGCACAAAAACAACCTCTACCACATATCTTTGACTTATTTCAGACTCTTCAGTGTGAGGCACAGATGATATGTGGAGATAATTATAGGTTGCGCATGTTGCAACTATCGGTGGTGGATAGAAAGCAACTGGTCAACAGCTCTCTGCTGTTCCCAGTGAGCAAAAACACACACAGTTGTTGTGCAACGCTGTGGCTGTATTCTCAGCCTCTCTCTGCTCATTCACAGCGAGAGAAAAGCCAGTCAATAGGGCCTCTTTTCTGCCCTTCGGTCTCTCATTGTCTCTGTCTGTCCTGGTTTTCTTAAGCATCATCTTGACCCCATCATTTTTCCTCATATCGCTGCAGACGGAGGACCAGACATATGGAGACAAATGAGCAGACACACGGAGACAGACACAGCATCCGCACATGTAGGCAGGAAGTTCATGTCCCCTCTGCATCGCTGGTAAACTAAGGGCTAAATAAAAGCAGACACATCTTGCTAACAATGCGCTAGTGTGTGTGCGTGTGTGTGTGCATGTGTATGTGTAGGTGTTGTGTATATATCAATCTGTCCTTGTTCATTTATGTCTGTGTCAAGCTGTGGAAAGCAACTGCAACTCAATCCATAACCATACAATTATACACTTCAGTGTTTCCATATGGAACCATCCAGTGTGTGTGTGTGTGAGTGTGTGTATGCGCGCATGTTGGCAGCCAGTGCACATCCAACATGCATTTAATGGACGCTTGCCCGTTGTGACCATCAGTCATCCAAATGGAGAAACTGAATGGGAAAAATGTCATCTTTCACATGGAGAACGTTATTCATATGAGACTAACAAGTAGCAGTGATCAGAAGACAGCTGTGAGAAAACTAAACGTGTGGTTAACCTCAGTTTACATTATTGCTGTGAATTTTATGCACGCATGAGTGTAAGACACACTTGATTGATTTGATGATTAAAATAGCTGAAGTGAATCGTTCACACTGACACAGGGCTGTGTGTTTATGCAAGTACACAAAATGGCCGATCAGTTGAATGGGTCCATCTGTAAGCAACTAACCTGCAACACCACACACACCTAACACATGTTGTGCAGATTTGTCTTTGGGAAACATGACGTAACCGAAGGCTTTTTGTGTCCTGACCTAAACATTAGAAACACCTGTCTGTTGTTTGTGAGTCCATGAGTCCTTATGTGCAAACTTTTGTTACGATTAAACTTTAGGAATTCATCATGGTTGCACTGTCATGCTCGCAAATGTTAGGTCACAAGATATGTGAGGTCACACTGAACGTACAGCTCAGAGTGTGGAAATGTTTGACTCACTGGCCTCCACTTCTCACTAATACTGTAAAAGAGGAACCTGCTACTAAAAGTGTTTTTTTAAGAGGATCGATTTTACGGTTGAATACATTGACAAGGAGTTACCCTGTGAAAACAAACAGTAAAATGTGTTATGTACAGCTCTTAAGAGAGCTACAAACTGGAGGTGTTGAATTTGAAAGAGGTGGACGTTAAGGGGAGGGAGTCTACCATTGAGTAGCAGATTAGGCCAACATTGAGCAATGCAACAATGTGTGATGGATAAATCCTATCAACTGCTGAGCTCTACATATCAGCAGATCCATCTTCATGACAACTGAACAAACTCCATTCGCTGATGAAGACAGTGTCATATAGTTGAAAGCACCGGAATAAGCTAATAAGTAGACCTTGAGTTTGGATTATGTTCATTCTATTTCCACTATATCCAAAGTTCAGAATCAAAGAACAGTAACTCCAGCTCTGAGAGAAATTAACAACAGGGACCTCATTGGCTCTTTATTTGAAGTGTATCTCCTCCTAGATGACTGACTGTCACTAACTATAGAAAGATGTAGCAACATGGGGATCTCCAGAACATCAGCTTTTGGGGTTAAATAGAGCAGCCATGCTTTTTATCTTGATAATGTCATGTTGCTTGTTATCTGGTTTTGAAGGTGGAACATCACTTGAGCATTGCCACACAGCACGACTCAAATGAAAACTGACTGAACTGAGAAGTGTTGAA
This sequence comes from Centropyge bicolor, assembly GCA_037975185.1. Lineage (NCBI taxonomy): Eukaryota > Metazoa > Chordata > Actinopteri > Pomacanthidae > Centropyge > Centropyge bicolor. The sequence continues at coordinate 8,806,266 of JBBMOC010000018.1, forward strand.
GTTATCACAGGGCAACAGAAATATTCATGACCCACAGCTACTCATCTAAAAACACATGACATACATTGTGCATGTTATATAGAGAATATAGGTCATCATCAGAAACCACACAGTGTGCATGTCAGAAGCTGGTGTGTGTGTGTGTGTGTGTGTGTGTGTGTGTGTGTGTGTGTGTGTGTGTGTGTGTGTGTGTGTGTGTGTGTGTGTGTGTGGTCATGTCCAGCAGAGGCGTTTATTTATTCTTCACACAAAAGCATTTGTGGTTTTTGACCAGACTCACATGAGACAGAGTAAACAAAGTCACCACCCGAGGAAGTCCTGCAGATTTCATTTAAAAACCTCATAAGCAGCTGCCTTCCCGAGCTTATTCTAATTTCATAGTTTCATTCATAATTAGTGTTTCAAGTTCAGTCTAGAAGCCGTGCTCTGGAACAGCCAGTCTTCCCTCAAGTGGGCCTGTCAGATTGGAAAGAGAAGTCTGAGAGATGTATGAGCATGCATTCTTGACCATCAGAAAAAAAGACTTTTAATAAATCCTTGTTTTTCAAAGTCACGACTCAGCCATGGGTCATGGGAGAGTTTGAACAGATCCTCATGGGGTTGCCAATAAATGAAATATTCTTCGACTGTTGACAATCTCTCAGTAGAATATATTCCTTGCAATGCCCCAGCTGCCCACAAATTTGGTGCTACTTTAAAAGATTCTTTATTCGTTCCCCAAGCTGTGGACTACAATGAAGTCGTTCATGTTTAAAAGTGCTTCATGTTGTATCACAGCAGTGTGGTGGAAAGTTTCTGTATAAAGTTATAAATGTGGAATAAAACTTAATATAATACTGACAGATGACTAAATGTTAGTGCCCAGAGCAGTTGGCACACAAACTCTCTCTCTGTCTCTCTCTCTCTCTCTCACACACACACACACACACAAACGCACACACACACACACACACACACACAGGCTCTTTCCATATGGAAACAGAGGAGAGTAAATGGATCATAATCACACAGTTGCAGTTGCTGTTTACATCCTGAGGCCCAGTCGGGCGCAGAAACAGACAAGCACAAGCTTTGGAAAAGAGTTTTTCACTGGTTTTTCACCAACTCTGGGATCAGATTATTTTATTTTCCACCAGTTCAGGAAGACAGCTGAACAGACTGGTGACTGAAAAGATGAACTTGGCTGCCTTTTCTGTTGGTTGTCACGTCTTCTTTCTTCCCCTCCAAACCTCATTTCTATTTATCACTTTTTTTTTTCTTGAGTGTGGCTCAACCCTATTTTACTTGTTTTTTGTTATTCACACTCAGCAACTCCGAACATACAGCTTGATGGAATTCAAGTACAGACAAGTGGAACCATATATAGTAGATTAGCAACGGGTAGTGCAGGTTATTGCTCATAGAGAAAATGTACAGAATTGACTCAGCATCATTCATTTCTGTTTTGCTAGTTTAATTACTGTAAATGGCCTGTTGTAAGGAACTAATTCAACTGTTTTCATATGTCATTATTATTAATGGTGGGTCTCTAAAAAAAAAAAACCCAATCCCCATAATAGCAAGGAGAATAATTGCAAAGAAAATTTTGTGAAGCACTTAGTAAGAATAAAAAAGATTATTTCATTCAAACCCTCAAAAACCTGTATGTAATTTGGTGTAGCGAAGTAGTAAAACATGTTATGTGCAGTAAACGTTGTACCAAACCTGCTGTGTCTATGTCTTTTGATCAGTCTGCACGCCTCCCTCATTCTTCTGCTTTTATACCCCATATTTTTAACTAGAGACGCTTCTCAAACCTTTCCGTACCTCAAGTGGTTTCCTTCTGACGCCACAAACACCAGTGGCATATTCTTATAGGGCAAGGTACACACGCACACACACACACATATGCACAATTGTGGTTTGAGATTCTGAAAGATTGCTTCTTGCAACGCAGGAAGAAGAGCGAGGTAGTGAAAGCGCGTGTGCACTATGTGTGATTAAGATGGCCTATTATGTGGTTTGAGTTTCAAGTGAAGGAAAGAAGGCCGCGATCACAGGACGTACCGCCGCCGGTTTGTATTTATGGTGCTCAGCAACCACCAGCAAACCAGCAGCATCTTTGCAGCCAGATGGAGTTGGCTGTGTTTTAATGTCAACCACTGCTGGGCTGTTATTATGCGTTATCCCCACCTACAACCACCCTACTATTAAGTCTGCCAGACAAATATAATCAGCAAAAAAAATGCTTTTAAGAGGATCAAAATTCATTTACAAAACACATCAAACTAAGACAAACATGTGTATTGTGTTATTATGCGGTATCTGCTGAAGTCAGTATGCGCTGTGGTTGTGGCATGAGGACCCCACTCTGCAGCCTGAACCTCACAGCGATTTTATTCTGAAAGGATCCTGAAAGATTCTTACTAGGATAGTAAAAGTGAACATTTAATTTCATAACTGGTGAATTAATGATAATGAACATTAAAATGTAGGGTTAAAACAGCCACGCAGTAGAGTGTAACTAGGATTATTTATAGATTTATGAATATGCTGGAACCACATCATGGTCCTGGGATTCCATAAAACCCCTGTTAAATGCTGTGACAGCCCCTTTTTTTGTAATTCACCTCACTGTTAAAACTATTAAAACACCGCTCAGGGGCCTGCAGCTCCTCTAGCCAGGTTGCAGCTGTGTGATGAAGAGGGTGTGAAAATGTTACGTCTTTACAGTCGAGAACGGAAACAACAGCACAGTGTGGATGCCTTCAGACTGCAGCTCTGATGCAAACCAAGGTTATGTAACACTCGCTTATATCAGACTTCATCAAGGTGTCAATAGAAGTCAAGCTTTACATTTAAGTAAAACTAAATTTAGACTAACCACTTTGGCTTGTGACCTCTTAATGTACAGTGTTTACTTGTCACAGGTGATGGCCTTACAGACATGACTCCTGATTGGCTAGTGGTCTTCCTTGTCATGCTTTGTTAAATTCTAAACTTGTATGATATTTTTTTTAACCATCTCACCAGGCATCAGCAAAACAAGCTATAAACACAACACTGACATATTATCACCTTCCAAAGCTTACTTTTTTACACACAGATACAGAGCACTTGGCATTCATTCAGAGTCATGTTTCTATCCACACAATATTCAAAATCTGGCTCTTTAGCTGCTAAATGCTCCACTACGTTCACCAGCTAGTCACTAACTTGTCTAACTGCCTGTTGTTTTGGTGCTGAGCAGCTTGTGTGAGCCTGGTTTATTAGAGCTCTTTTACTGAAACCAGCTGCCTGTCCCTGGATTCAAGGTTGACGTGAGGGTGAGCGTGAACCAAAAGAGTACAGCTGTGAACTGCAAAATCAAAAGAGCACAAACACTCTGTAGAGTTGATGGGAAATACAATCGGGTGATAATCATTTGTGGATCACTGCGATCGAACCGCTGGACGCTACATATAGTCAGTTTTTCCTGTTAATATAAAACAACTACCCACCACTATCATAGGTGAACATTAGAATTGCTGTGTCATATGTCTGGGCCTTTAAACACCATCACCATTCATCCAGATCTGAGAGAAGGCAAGAAAAACAATCTTTCAATGGAATAACATGCAGCCTATTTTTTCCTCCACAGAGACCCTCTGAGCCCGGGGCATAGCCCTTCCTGACAGCTTTAAACTCTGTTCTCACTGTCAGATTTCTGACTCTTTCTCTTTATGTGCATGACAGCATTTCAGTAGATTTGCGTATACATGAGATGATTTGTTAAGATCAGCGTCTAGGGAAAATTGTTGTGGCTTCCTGTTGCACCAGTTCGAAAGAGGAACATTTCACTGTCACAATGGGAGATCAGGTTTAAGGCAGCATGTGTGTTTATTATGCGCTCTGGCAGTCACCTTGGCTCTGCAGTCGACACAATACAGGAACTCGGCTTCCTATCTCGCCATCAGCTCGCCTTCGTATGTCCTGAAGAAACTGTTGTTTCTACAAAAGGCTGCCCCGCTGCAGCTTATCCGAGTTCACCAGATGGAAACCATAGAAACAGACTTGACAGGCGCCCTCCCTCCACCTATCACTTCCTGGGGAAGCTCTCACCTCATTGGTTCCTTCCTGAATGATCTGGTTTTCCCATGTTATTCTGCAGGGACATCACACTGGCCTTTATCCAAAAACAGTTAATTGTTAGTGCAAATATATGATGTAGAGAAAAAGAATATTTGGGAGTGTTTGTCTCTACTTGTGTCCTGATACAGCCACAAGACTGGCCGTTTTTCTTTCCTCACCTCTTAAGGCTAACATAAACAATGTGTGGTCCAAAGTAAATGTAAAAGTTGTGTACTCCTACTGTAATATAAACTAATGTAGTGTGTCTGAAAATGTGACAAACTATCCATGAGAGTATATGCGCACATCCTTATTCTGGGATGTCATCTGGATTCCTCCGAACCTCACTGTTTACATCAGACGCCATTAGAGACCATATGTCCATGTCTAACGTGTATACAAAGGCATACATGGAGAGTGAGGGGGATCAGATTTAATGAATTAGTTTCCTCTCTGTCACTGATACAGTTCTTCCCTATGTTCCTGCTCAATGGCTCTTTATCAGTCTAAATTAAAAATGCATGTACATTTCCCTCGTCTAATATCCTCTGTAGTGCATTTATTTAGTCTCCTTCACCCCCCCCACCCCTCTCGGTCTGTCTGTGAAGTGAGGGGGTGGAGTGAGGTGACAGAGGGCAGATATTTCCTCCCCAGCTTTGAAGATGATCGTAAAGATGGAGGGAGGATTAGTGGAAAGGGTAAAGCATGTTTGGAGGTTGGAGGTTGGGCGTTTTTTTTTACGAGGGAGGCCGCAAACACAAGCAGCAGATACAGGCTCTGTTCTGGCAGCGGCTTTGGAAATGGTAGCTCTCTTTCCAATCCTGTGCTGCGGCCATAAACCCCTAAATTTTCTGACACCTCATTTAGTAAAAGTTGCTTTAAGTTTTCCCTCACAGACAAAAACCATCGGCGTTCAATTTTGCAACACATTTGTCTGCTCAAACTGAACTTTGCCTGTCCGAGAGGAGTTTGCAGTCCATATTTACACAGACAGCTGCAGGGATCATCAAAAAGATTCAGCCGATTTTAAACTCAGGGATGACATGCAGTCACCGGGAAAACAATGGGCCGACTGTGCGCTGCATCTGTCCTTCCAGTTGTTGAAGGGTGTGAGAGCTCAGATTGCTCCTTTTAGGCCTGAAGGCAACCTGTGTGTGTCTTAAAGCTACATATTGCCACCATGTGGTTAAAGAAATTATTTTGTGAGGTAAGATTTTACACCAATTGCATTCAGATATGAAGTCATCCAAATGGCAAAATAACAACATATATTAACATTAAGGGACTGTAAGAAAGTGTGGAGGTGACACATTTTAAAGGTTAACATTTTCATTGAAAAATAGCCACCAATGCACAGTTTAAAATGGTTTGGAAAGACACATTCAAACAGTAATAATGAAAAAGATTCTGTGTATTTTGTGTTTTTCAGAACCGACAGAGAATGAAGTTTCATTTTAGCCTAAAGGTTAAAGAGAACTCACAAGGTTTGAGGAGTATTACTGCAAATGTGACAACAGCTGTATAAAGGCTTTTGTTCCTCCAGAGGGAACTGTGTGAAATCTGATAAATGTCCTCAAGTGATGTTACTCGAGTCAGCAGTGGTTGGGACTGAAGACTGAAAAATGTCTATGATCTGTAGCTCCTCATCTCTGCATGAGGCTACATTAGCAGCTACTAGCATGGCACAACTAAATGTTGGACCAGACTGTCAGGTTGAATTGTGGGTAGTGCAAGCTACAGGTTTTGATAAAGAATGTGTCAAATGAAAAAAGACTATTTCTCTGGTTCTGGTGCATCAGTTTTTAGTATTTTAAAAAACTGAATATGATGGGATGTATAAAGCCCTCATAGACTGCTGTCCCCAGCACTGAGTAAAGTGCACACATGACAGTTATGTTTTTCCTAAACCACCTTAGTTTCTAATCATTTTTGTACAGTCCCTAATTTGGATACACATCAGACAGCTATCTTGTAAAATATTTTCATGACAGCATAATTTTTCATTTTAATTAATGAAACTTTTTGTTTAAATTTTGATCTTTATTGTTTTGATATTTAAAGGCATAATAAAGGCTTTTCTATGAGATCAGCTTTTTTGTTTGCTTTATGGCCTCTATTTAACAATGTAGATGTAGCAGATGACATGAAGGGAGGAAGATAGGGCACAGAGACATTCCACCTGAAGAGACTCCCACACACATACTGGAGGGTGTTGTAGAGAAAAGCTTTTCAAAGGCAGATATTAGATAAGGGCAACACTAGCAACACTATCAGTTTTCTATAAAAGTACAAAATTAACCCCATATGCACAATAAAACCAAAAGTTTGAATAGCATTTATATCTTTCACCTTAATACGTCAAAATATATGAATCTACTTAATATAATTTTGTCTGATTTCTCAGTATTAACCCTTTGATGGCTATGAACCAGGCTTGAAGAAGTTATAAGCTCTGTATAGATGGTTTGTCAATCAGACTCAGTGGGACCAGCGTGATGGATTAAGCTGTAAAAACAAGCAAAGAACGGAAAGAAACAAGATTAGAAAGTAACAAAACAAAGAGCAGATTTCAAAGCTCTCAACCCAAACAAAGGCTCACCCCTTACGACGACTCTGGCCAGTGCCTCACTGGAGCCGATGTGGTTGGTGGCCACACATTTGTACGTCCCACTGTCACTCAGTTTAACCTGGGCTATGAGCAGCTTTCCATCCTTTGTGGTCTCTGCTCCTGCAGGCAGGCCTGCCCTGCCCGCCCGGCTCCATGCAAACTGAATGGGATGAGAACCATGAGCAAGACACTGCACATGCAGGGCGTCTCCGGCCTGGAGCCTCACCTGGTCAGGCAGGCAGGTGGCGTATGGAGGACCTGCATCAAGGAGAAGACAATCATTCTTATTAATGAGCAGTGGCAAAGAATATAGATGTTTGGTATCTGTGTTTATTATCTGTGTTGTGGACTCACTCTCCACCTCCATCTGCGTGTACGCCTCACTGTAGCCGTGGATGTTGGTTGCATTGCAGATGTATTGTCCTGAATCTTGGCGCCCCACGCTGGTCAGAGTCAGAACTCCACCAACCACCGTGTGCTTCCAAGGCAAGGGTGCTCGGAGCTTTGACCAGGCGATGACAGGAGTGGGGGAACCTGGAAGAGGAGAAAGAGACGATGAAGTAAAAAATGAGAAGTGAGAGCAGAACTGAGAGAGATTCACACACACAAGCATGCAAATACCTTACCACTGGCCTGGCACTCGATTGTGACTGTGCGTCCCTCCACCGCTGTCACTTCTGTAGTGCTCACTGAAGCCACTGGTGCTCCCAGCCCTCCCTCAACAATGACCTCAACTTTGACCTCTGTCACCCCCTCATTGTTCTCAGCCTGGCAAATATAAACTCCTGAGTCGTCTGGATGCACTGCAGGCCACTGAGAAAAGACAATCATTATGTTATTATGAGACAATTACTATTTTCTTATCTGTTGTTTTAAAATGTGGAAAATATATGAAAGTATTACTTGTGCACATGCTCATTTTCACCTGTATGGTGTTGACATCGTTTGTCTCCGTGGTGACCAGCTGCAAGGTGGAGCCTTGGCGTTTCCAGGTGATCTTGGGGCGCGGCCTACCTGTGGCACGACACTCCACTGACACAGGCTCACCCATCCTGACCCGCAGGGGCCCTGCTGGTGTCAGCCGCACTTTAGGAGCAACTGACAGGAGGACACACAGACGTGGCCGACAAATCAAATCTGCAGTGACGATTTTTTTTTTGGCCATTTACTATGTTCACCAGCTCGCTGCTAAATGTGTCTGTCTGCTGCTTGGTGCTGAGCAGGTCGTTTACAGTGGCTTTTCAGCACTTTTTCTCTGAAAACTGCAGCAACTGAAAATAATGCTGTAAGTGAGTTGAGAGCAAATCAAAAGAGTAAACTTGTGGTTGGCCAGATAAACAATGAGCAGAAAGTCACTATAAAGCTCTGTAAAGCCAACTGTTCAAAGTGATGCCTAATGCATTTACACACAGTGTGGCCACCAGTGGGTCAAAGGTGATCATGTGGTGTCTGCAGCTGGTGGTGGGGTTATTAGGAGCCAATACAAAAAATCATGATATGATTCTTTAATGAAAGGGAGCGTGGATAAAATGTTATGTCAGGGGGTTCACACTTTCTAACTGAATTGTGAACAAGCTCACATTTGACGTTGAGCACAGCGGTGGCAGAGCCGCGGCCTGCAGAGTTGCCCACCGTGCAGCGGTACTGGCCCTGGTTTCCAGGTCGGGCGTTAGAAACTGTCAGCACAGAGCCATCAGGACCAATCTTAGCATTGTCTGCAAGAAAAAAGTAAAACTCATTGAAACTACAGGTGATGATGTGTGAGTGCTTATCTTACATGTTAGTATTCCTGACCTGGCAACGCTTGGTTATTGGCTCTCTTCCACTCGACTGTCTGAGCGCCACCGCTCACTTGGCACCTGAAGCTGACAGACTCCCCTTGGCGCACAGTAGCAGCTCGAGGCTCCACTGAGACGACAGGAGCCTGACCAACCACTGCACAGACAGAAAGAACTGGTAACGCCACATACGCAACAACACACACACACACACACACACATGTCCAATGCAACTCTGTGAACTCTTAACCAGGACTGAGTAAATTACAGTGTAAACGAACACTAACCCCAAAGCAAACACCCTGAGCAAATACACAGACTGAACCAAAGTACTTCTGATGACAAAGCAAAAATAGAAAAAAAGCAGAAAATGAAATAAAACTCTTTTAAAGACATTGTGTCAGTGAGGAATATTAAAATAATTTCACTTTGATAAACACTTGTATTTTACTATATTATTTTTGGGTTGGGTTGGTTTTTTTTTTTAAAAGGTAGTCATACAGATGGTTTTGGTTTGATTTGCACTGATTTTGAGATTTCTACCTTGTTGAAACATTGGGAAAACACTGGAAAACTACATTAGAAAATAAATCAACAGCAATGTGTCTTTCCATAAATGTCCCAGGTTCTCTGGATGATCCACACTTTGAACAGCCATCAAATGCTGACAGCAAGGTCTGTGCTTTCTATCCAGAGTAATCGGGACACTGCTTCTAAAAGAATACACTTTTCCAACATATATATATTTTGTTGATGTGTCACCCGTTCACATGATGCTATAAAGTACAAAAATACACATATCTACAGACGTCTAGCAAACAGAGAAGCAGACAAAATGACAGACATATCTGGTAAATCACATGTTTCTCTCTTCAAAGTAAATCAGTTTGTTTTTTTTTACCTGAACATAATAAAGAGCACAGGATCAGAACCCCAAGTGAGACATCCATGATGAACACTGAGCGGTCCCACTTTCTTCTCTGTGTCTAATCTCTCTTTCACTGTGTCTGTCTCTCTCTTTCATACAATCGCTTTCAACCTTTAACCCCTAACTTACCATTCACCCCTTCTCCTATTCAAACATTATCCATTAGTGTTAGTCACATACAAACTGTTTGACTATTTGTTATTTAGCTTTATTTTTTGAACTAATAACTGCTTGGGTTCAAAATCCAAAATCATCTGGTGTATGTGATGCTGTTAACTGAGTAAATACTAACAAATAACTCATGTCACTGATATCACATGGACAGGAGGTGCAGGACAAAAAGTATACTGTACAGACTTTGTAATCACTTCAACAATATTACTAAAATGTGTCCATATATGAGGACAGTGATTTCATCACTTCAGTCTTCAGGGAATTATTCTGCTTTCCAAGAAAATGATCTCACTCCAGTCAGACGCTCCATGTGTTTGTGTATTGACCAGTGAGCAGACTGATTTGTAACTGATGAAATGAAACCAAAGGACTCTCAAAGTAAAGTCGTGCTTGTTTTTCTCCTCTAGTTGGAGACAATTCAGAAGCTAGAGACAATTCAGAAGCAATGCTTTAAAACATCCAAAAATATGTAGAGAACTTAAAATACCACACACCATCCAAAATCACTGAAGAGAGCGTGATCACTGTAATCTCTCATTTTAAATTAGTTTGGATCACTACTCTCATACATAACACTGGCTGTTAGACTGTCTATTGGTGCTACAAAATAGTCCTCAGTCCACACAGAATTATAACTATTTTCACTGCAGGAAGGACAAGGACATTTAGAAGGATATGTAGGAACTGACTTTAATATCTCAAATATGAAAAAGTCCATCTCAACAGGAGACAAAATCATTAATACATGTCTGGATAATGTAATATTACAGGTTCACATAAAGCAGTTTTCAGGAAGGTAGTGTAGTTGTAACTAATTAAATGATAGCCTTCTAAAACTCAGTTCATAATATAATTATTACATTAAAAAGTGTAAATTGCATCCTTTCCTATAGTTATAATCACAATTTACTGTAATAGTTACATTTGCAGTAATCTTTTTTATACATTACCTCTTTTTGATCAAAGGTATTTTATCATGCTAGCAAGCTGTTACACTATGTGGCACTCACTGCATTATCAGACAGTCCTGGACGGCGGTCCCACTCAACAGTTTCTCCACAAGATAAAGGACTACTAGAGTTAGATATAAAGCCTGTGCTCTGTTTATCAGGTCTCAGGATTTGTTGACATTCACTACTGAAGATTAACTAAAAACAGAAAGGAGTGAAAACAAGAGTTTGTGGAGGACACATTCCCCTGTAAGCCTGGTTTGGCAAAAAAAAAAAGTTATTTCAAAAATTTCCATTTAGATGCAGCAGCACTACTCAACACTAGAGGGCACCGAATAATAAAAACACACATGGTCCCATTCGATACTGCGTCATCTGAAACTGAACTAAGGACTCTTTGGTTTGATTGCTCCAAAAATGATCTGTTATGGCAATGTTGTTTTCACTGTCATATAAACAGAAATGAACTCAAATCCACTTCTTGTATGAAGCAAGACCACAGGACGCAAAGGCTTAGGAAAGGACAATGTATTTATTCATTTTTGGTCATTTCTGCCATTTAAATGTTGTTGAACTCTTTCGATGCATTTCCTCAGTGACAATTTTTTTAAAAATCAAAAACACTTAAAAGAAAAAAGAAATGATCAAATCTACATACTTTCAGAGGTGAAGCAGCACATTAAGAAAAAGGATTTTTTTCGCCTTGCTTTGGAGAAATAAAAATCAAATCAATTCAGGGAAACATACTTTTATGTAAATCCAGGAACGTGATTAAGCTGAAATGAATGAAATTGATAAATAAAGCACCAGCACCTATAAACAAGTACTACACCTCTTATTAATATACTGTTTCTTCCTCTCCCTTTCCTTCTCTTTTTCCCTGAATATTTGATGTTGAGGGCGGAGGTGGGGGGAGGGTGGGGATATAAATGTCATCATATGTATGACTGTGTGTTCTTTTGATACCAAAAACCAATAAATATAATTATTAAAAGGGGTTCTTTACGTTGTTTATTTTCTTTAAAAAAAAAACAGAAGCTAAATGTGGTGAGTAATTTAAAAAAGAAACAAAAAATAGAGGTGTCAACACATTTGTAAAGAGGAGAGGTTAAAAAACTTAAAGGAGAGACGTGGGACACGGATCAGCCTCGCAAAGCAAAACAAAAGAAAAAGAAAAAAGTTTTTTGAAATGCTCAAGAGTCTGTTTGTGGCTCGGCTGGAGGTCAGCCTGCAGTCTGGGTTATATTAGTCTGAGAAGCAGGATGGGGAGTAGGGAGGGTAGGTGGAGCATCAGCTGGAGTAGCGCTTGCTGCCTGGTCCTCTGGGTGGGGGGTGGGGATGGGGACGAGGGATCACCAGCCATCATCAACCTACAGAAAAAGAGACGTTCAGAATGGGACAGGATGTTAAATACATTGCCTCAGATCAGTTCAGTGCATCAAGTTATTTTGTTGTGATCATTTTCACAGCATTTATGTTATGATTATTATTACGATTGATTACAGGATTATTTCAGAATTCAGTATCCTGATTTCTGAATTGTCACGTACAAAAGAAAAATCCTTCCTATGTCTTGAATGGAAAAGGAAAATCTTTCTGCTATCTATTCATTTATTTATTGCTGGCATATTTGCAAGTTATTACTTACGGACACATTGAGTAAAAACAGAAAAACACAGACATCTTCTTTGGGCCTTTCATCTGGCTGGTGAGAGAACTGTCTTTGTGGTTTGGTCTGTTATTATCATTACGAACAGACATAACCTGGTGCTCAGGTTCAGTTGCAGATGTAGATCAGTAACATCTGAAATGAACTACAAAACCTGCCGCTCCATTCTAACACAGGAAAAGGCTGTTACCATGACAACTCTGCTGCAGAGTGTGTTACTATAGCAACAGTGTGTAACCATGGTTACTCACATGGAGACAGTGATGAGGGGAGAGACCGGTCCTCCTCACCTCCCATCAGGAGGGTAACACGGGGTGGAGTAACCTCCTGTTGGCAAACAGGGAGTTTTGATACAGACTACATGTGTTAGCTGTAAGGATGATGTTGATGACGTGAAGTCAGACCAGAAGTTGACTGAAGTTTAATAAATATATTAAATATATATAATTACATAAATATTTTTTTTTTAAATGTTAGAATTGACATACAACACTATTGGAAAAAGATCAGTGCCCTTGGGGCCTTTAAGGCACCAAACTGTTCAGAAACAGTTGCAGGATGGACAGAAGACAATGAAACTCTGAAAGTGATTTCATGCATGTGTATGTGTGTATGTGTACCTGAGTTTGGTGAGGCTGGGGAGTTGGCTTGTCTCGCCTGTGAAGACGCACTGGCAGCTGACATCCTAGTATACATGTTAGCTTCGTCCTGGAGCTTTGCAATGTTCTTCTTATACCGAATCCTCTTGTTTCCAAACCAGTTGGCCACCTGAGAGAGTTAGAGAGGTGAAGAGAAGGTCAGAAAGGACACCAAGAAATTTAGCTGGCTCCTTTACAATAAACCATGTCCAAGTATTGTGTTTTTATTCTAGGTCCATTTATCAGTTTCTTTGGTCAAAAGTCTTTGCCATCCTGACCTGAGACACAGTGATGGAACACTTCTTGGCCAGCTCCTCCTTGGCCTCCTCACTGGGGTAGGGGTTTGCCAGGTGGGCGTAAAAATATTCATTCAGAATCTCTGCCGCCTGCTTGCTGAAGTTTCTTCGTTTCCGCCTGACGGAGAAGGGCAATTGCAACAGCTAACCGTCAGTAAACAGCAAATCCTCTTCATCACAATGTCGTAGGTACACATCACATGGTGAAAGAGTGAAAGTTAAGAGGAGGCAAGAGAGCCCACCTGGCATCCAGGAACCTGGAGCGGAGGATCATGACAGCTTCACACGTGCTCTGCTTTAACTGCATCTGGATAGTGTTGAACTTGCGGTGGATGATTCCCACCATTCGCTCAATCTCTTTCGGCGAGACGGGCCGCGTACGGGACTGTTCCCTCAGCAGGTTCATCACGTGGTCAGTGAACTCATTGCATGCCTGAATGGGAGGAGGGGTGAGTGGGTCGGGTATGAAGGTGAGAGAGAGAGGGACAAAGAAAGAATTCAAACAAACTTAAACATTAGGAGCTGTTTCCTTTTTCAAAACAACAAAAAGAACTGTGTATGTTTTGTTATCGAGATGTAGCCTTGCTGACAATTGTCTTTTCATGCTGTAAAATCACCGGAAAACCTCCCACGTTTTTTTTTTTTTAAGTCAAATATCTCACCTGTTCATACTTCTCCAGCTCACTGTGGTACATGTGTCGTATTTGACCCAGCTTCTCTCTGTATTCGCTGTGTTGTAAGCTGCCATCATTAGCCGCTCCTCCGGCTGCCACGGCCGCCACGGCCGCAGAGGCCCCGCCCCCCTCCAGACCAGCGACCCCCTCCGCTAACAGCATGTTGTCCAGCCGCGAGATCTGAGGGTCGGGACCGTCTTCTTCTTGGATGCCTCGGATACTGAGGGCTGCGGAGAAAGAAACGAGTACTATCATGTTAGCAGGGCAGATGTTTAAAGCCAGATGTTAAAACAGACTTTTATTAACCATAACACCCTGCTGACTCATTAAAAAAATAACGCTGTATGTCCTTCTTACATAACACTGCAAAGTTCATTCTGAATTTCTGACTTGGCCATGTAAAACTAGAAAACTGGAAGCACACTGTACACGCATTACTCAGAACCACTACATAACATCAACCCACTGACATTCAGTCAAACTTCTAAGCTTCTTCCAAACATCCTGCAGATCAGTAGCATGTTTCATTTTGTCAAGTTAGCTCGCTGCTTTTGAATTATTTGAATAAACAAATGCATTTCCATCTGACGCACAAGCATGCTGTGAACAAGTCTGTGATAAAGAAATGAAAGACTCACAGAAAACAAGGATGCTACAAAACAAACATGCTGTTTGTTTCTTTGTTTGTTTGGTGTGCGTTCAACATTTTCTCTTTTCTTTGCACAAGGTTTGCACTTGTCACACAGTATAAAGCACTTACTGTACAACAAGCAGCACAAACTCAGGGACTCGAAGAGCACAACTAGGGTTACCTTCACTGCCAGCAGAGAGCACTATCTCACAATACATGAACCGCAACACTCATTTCAATTTGTTCCTCACTACCATTTGTTTCGCCATGTTCCTCAAACATAAGGCAGAACACGTTATTTGCATAAAATATCATTAATTATTATCTGCAGGGGACTCGAGAAACAAGCTCCAGTTTTTAAATCTCATACATCCTACACACTTGGCTCGGCCCAGTCTCTGTCTAGACAACATGCAGCAACAGCCGGCTGATGATCATAGGTGATAATGACAGTGAAACACCTACTAATGAATGAGGTTTTCCCCCACTCACCCAGTAATACTATTAAACCAATTAAAACAAAGTGTGTATAGACAGTATAGCAGAACATCAAACACTATAAATAATGATGACATAAGGAACCACAGTCAGAGCTGTTTGTTGGAGGCAGTGAGGAGATCAGGTCTTCAGTGTTGAGCTGCAATTAATAGTCAATTAATTGGTCGAAAGATGTCAAGCACTTGCTGGTTCCATTTTCTTAAATAGAAGTATTTGCTGCTTTTTTGTCATTTACGACACTGAATGAAGGTTTTGGACTGTTGGTTGGAAAAATAAAGCAATTTGAAGACGTCACTTTGGGCTCTGTTAAATTGTATTTTTTTCAAGTTTCTGACATTTTATAGGCTAGACAAGAAATCGATTGAATCATGAAAATAATCTGCAGATTAATCGATAATGAAAATAACCGTGTGACAGTGGTGTCAGTACACTGGGGCAACTGGACTGGCAGAGAGACGGGAAGAGGCAGACAGAGACAGAGAGAGTGATGCCAGCTCTCCCTGGCATCTCCAAGCCCAAAGAAATACAGACACACATAGACAAGCATCCTTGCGCACACACACAAACACACACACACACACCCACACAGCTGTTAATTAACGCCAGCTCTTAAGGAGCAACTAAAGACCCAGTGAAAAATGAAAGCTCATTTGAGAGGTCGTTAATTTGCACAGTTATGCAAATTAGCTGGCAATTACAGAGATCGTTTCACATTCATAATCCCACAACGAGGGCAGTGACAGCCTCCGCATCTGGCTGACAGCATCCAGAAAGACACACACACACACACACACACACACACAGACCTATAAGCACTCAGTGAACACCTCTAATTTTGGCAATCTATCAGACACATTAGTGATTCCCTAAACCATATTACAGCACAGTGCAGGTAATCCAATACAAAGCATTTACTGCACTGTAATATGGTTAATATGTGTAATATGGATGTAATATTACATCTGGGTATGAGTAGACAGCACCTAACACTGATGTGCCGCATTAACCAGATAACAACATAATCCAACAAGTCACAAAGTCATGTGTGCTTGTGTTGCCTCACTCACACACACACACGCCGCATACACTCAAAGCAAATGTGTATGGCAGGTGCACTCGCGTGTGTGTGTGTGTGTGTGTTTTACAGAGAAGCACTTTTCCATATCTACATCCCCCTTTTTTCCTTTTTGTTTCCCTTCTTTATTCATTTATAAGTCCATACTTTGAAACATCGCAACCCCTCTCTTTCCCCGTCTCATCAATCCCTACTTTCACCTCCCTCAAACAGTTTAAACAAAAACTGAACATTATAACTTTTATGACGGCGTGACTGCAGGGCTGACGGCATTTGTTTTAGCTCTTTTAACTGTCAACTGTGTGTGTAAGAAAAGACTAAACACAAGAAAGAGATTACAGTGGATGAGAGAAAAGGAAACAACTATATGAGAAAGGGGCCATGATCCATTACTGTTAATTAATTCATAATTAGTCCAGAGTTGGGGCCAGCCCACCTGATTGCCCCGTGACTGTGTTGAGTGTACAAACACTAACAATCAGTGCACAAGATAAATGAGCTGTAGTCCATGACGCCCTGTGGAGCAGAGCGCTCTGACACAGTAAATCCAGCTTTGTGAGGCCACTGTCCCCCCACTGAGAATCTGATTGTAGTGAAGGCTGACAAGACTCAGGGGTCTGGAGATTATCAACCGCCTGCCAATCCATGAAACACCACCATTACTGCCTCTCCCTGCAACTCATCCATCAATCTGTCCCTCCCTCACTATCTTTCTCTCCCTATATCTCTCCTTTCTATCTGTTTTCCTTTCTTTTCCCGTCTGCACCTCCCATGTTTGCAGCTATGTGTCCCTCTGCCTCTCGTGTCATTTCGTTCTGTTTTTCCGACTTTGCCTCTGTCCTATTTTGTGCGCTGTAAAACTTGCGAAGACTCCCCGAAAATAGGGACGGTAAAAATAGAGAGATGTATCGGGAATAGCACAACGAAGGAGTCAGGAGGGAGGGAAAAGAGAGGTAGATACAGGATGACAGGGAAGTGGGCAGATATATCCAGAGGAGGGATATATCCTCAGAAAATACAAGTGTCTTGGAACGTGGCTGTGAAATGAGGAGTTATTTTTAATGGTTCTAACTTGAGACGGAGAGGAAGAGAATGACAGAAGAAAGAGAGACAAAAGAAAGGAGTGATATGTGTTGTAAACTTCCTCAACAATCAGATATAGCAACTGCCTGAAAGTTCAGAAAATCACAGAGGTAAAATCTGTTCCAGAGCAATGTGCTTCTCTAAGAATTTCCATCACTTATTGGGCATAATGGAGTTGGTCAGATCAGTGTGAAGGAGGAAAAACACACCAATGGAAAGTAGAGCAATAGTGTCACCTTCGACACAAACAAACACTCTATGAATCACAAGACTGATGAAGGGTTCAAAATACATTTGACTGTTCATACCAGGTTATTGTTTAAAGGTTTATGCAGATCCCTTCCACTCACTCAGGCCTGGGTTCCCAACAAATGCACTATTTATTTCTGTCTGAGTAACTTTTTGGCAAAAACCTACAGCCTCTCTCAAAAGTGAAACTATAAATTTGTTACCCATGGGCTTGAGTGCCACAGACAGGGTGGGGACATCACAGAGGACTGAGAGGGGCAGCAGTCAGTGTTCCAGCTTTCATACCAAAGCTAAGCCCTGATTGAAATGAATAAAACCCAGATCAGAGCTGAACAGGCTGGAAAATGTCACTTCATTCCTCCTATTTTTAGAGAAAGGTGGAAGATTCATCTGATTACTCTTCCATCCTCACTAAATCTCCCCTTCCTGAGTGTCTCCAAACAATTTTCTACTGAATTTATGTATCTTCCCTCTTTGTCGCCTTTTTCTGTCTCCCTTGTGACCAACTGTAAATTCAGGGAGTAGTTCTCCACCCAAAAGCTAAATAAAGATGACTCCCTTCCAATGGGATGGGACTGAATGAGAACAACAAAGTTAAGATCTATTATTTAGGTATAAAATATTTCTCAAAACCTCCCTGCTACTGTTCAGTTTATTCCTGTAATTCACAAGCAATTAAGAGCTATTACATCGTTCTAACTGCTGGCGCACGTTCCTGATGTTAATCACACACACTAGACGGTTCTGTTGCTCCCATGTATGCCTCTTGCATCATGCAAGCGTCTGTTGTTGTTTTGGAGGAGAGCATCACCAAATATCTCCCGAGGCAGACAACAGAGGAGAAGTTTTAGAAATATGGCATCATAAAATGAAAGAATGTGACAGACTAAGCATGAGAGCGAGAGAGAAAGAGAGACAATGCATTAACTGCAAGTAGCAATTAATGAATAAAGAGCTGGACTAAAATACAGTCTCTGTCTCTTTATGTCTCCAGTCTCTCTCTCTCTCTCTCACTCTCTCAATCCCTGTCATCATAGGACCTACTGTCAAAAATGTAGATTTCTCTTAAAAAACATTATCCTTATATTCTCAATTTGACCTAAAATGATGAAAGTGCTCCGAGCTTGAAACAGTTCAAAGTCATCTGCAGGGTAAACCTCTCAGCATGCAACCTTTTCCTTCACTGTCTGACGTCAAGACCAGGAAACAAATGGACGACTCACCTGTCCTTTCTTTGATCTCACACAGGACACTGAAGAGGGCGGGCTTCATTCTGTGGCAGTTCAAAGCATGTTTCCTGTTATAAAAAAAATGAAAGACAGACAGAGAGAGTGTGTGAATTACAAACCATTCTTTGGTATACTTTATATTCTGTTGGTTACAGGCACTGACATCCATCAGCATTAGATAATGGAGACACATAGAAAGTCAGTGGTGAACAGACTGGGTTCAGATGATCAACCAGACCTGTTTAAGCCCCTGGCAGAAAACAGGCCTGAGCACATAGCTATCTAATTCACCTGAACTATAGTCACCTTAGTGGAGGAAGAGAAGAGTCTGAATGCACAATCATGCAGAAGCACTTAAAGAAACTTAAGAGGGAACAAGCCTTTGTCTGCATGCAACAGGGTTAAAACCAAACAATCAATAAAGAACACCATACTGTTCTCTATGATACAGTATTGATACTCTGAAACCAGTATCACCCCACTTTCTGTCAGCTTGACATTTACTATTTGAATGTGTACATACTGACACACGTTGTTGTCATTTTTAAAACACACACATTCATCTGCAACTTGGTGCATGACGTTTTGATCTCAACTGGCTGTAATACTCTGTAATACTGAAATAATTATTACATCACAAACATTTACAAAAAGACTGTGAAGCACAAGACTGGTGGAAAAGCAAAAATGCATTGCATTAGTTACACGGACACTGTGATGTATCAAAGATGTGTTGAGGTACTATTTTAAGCAATCTAATGTGATCATATTATATTGTCAGTTACAGTAAGGATACTTCCACTATCAGTGTGTATCGCAATCACAATATCACAAATGTGTGCAAAAAATTACATATACAGTAAGGAAAGATATGTTTGAATCAGTCAACTGTATTCCATTGTGTTAAACTTTATATGAGGCTAAAGTCTGCCAACTAATTTTATTATTTCCGAATTGCAGGAAGACAACATGATAATGAATTATTAAGCAGATCTCTGAGTCACTGTGTAATTCAAAGCTCTTGTATGCTAACTACTGTGCTCAACATTACAGGGCACTGACCAACAGGTCTGACCACCACACAGTGTCACTGGGGTTACAAGTCCCATTTTACTGTAATGTACAAGGGTTGGTCAATGTTATCCCATAAAAAAACCACCACTAAGATGAGTGATTCTATGTGTTTGTGTTGAAAGAAGGGAGTTGGGGTCTGGGTCATCAGTGCTGTCTCAGCTGTAGCACTGTTGTATTCAGGCCTTTGAGGTGATGCACAGCTCAAGAAAGGGGGCACAAAATTATTAGTAGACTATGGCTTAAGCTTGAGGAGATGCTGTGATGATGTTGACCCCTCATCCCACCACTCAAAACCCATCTCCTCAACATGTTCTGTCTTCTGTCAGGCTTTGTGACATGTCCCTGGTCTTACCTGGCCTGGGCCTCGTCCAGACTCTCATCTGTGATGGCCATGATCTGCTGGAGGATGTCACCGATGTCCTGCTGCGGCTGAACAAGGCCGTGATGTTTCCTTATGTTGTCAGGATCCACCACAGTCTCCTGGGACAGTCCACTTAGTCCAATGTGACCCAGCATCATGGGGGCCTGGTCCTCCATCAGTCCAATGAGCCAGGAGGAGGACTACAAAAAAGGGGGGTCCTTCTGCAACTTTGAGTACTTAGAAGTTGTTAGATGAGGTTGAAAAGTTTTCCTACAAAACAACCAGGTCTGAAAACTGACCTAAGCTGGGGGATCTTTGTCTGAACAGAAAGAAAAAGAAAGAGAAGTGCAGCAGCTTTAATATTTACTTATGGGGAGAAAAGCAGCTGAAACAAGGCTCTAAAGACTGAGCTTGATCTTTGGCATGAGAGGACACGGTTCACTGAAAATTAGCCTTTAGTGAGATACTGTTGTTTTTTACAGTGGCCATCTTTTCTTCCCCTGAAAAGACAAAACCAGGAGGCTCGGAGGGGGAGAAAAGCTTGGAAAGAAGACGGAAGATGTTTGTTTGTATCTGAGCGCTCACATGTGCAAACAGCCGAGATGGAAAACAAATAATGTTTAAAGAAAACTGGCTTATTACGAATGTAACTCACTGCTGCTTCTGAGAGGTTCTTCGGCTCTTTTCCAATAAAGAAATAAACTCATGCCACGGTGTTAAACACGGTGCTTTAGCTCTATTGACCCTCTGTTGTCGCCGTCTCCTCTTTCTCTTCCTTTATGCACGAGACGCTCGCGCATTAAAAGTGCGAACCGACGGGGTCACCTGGAAAACGGTGTCGGACAGAAACTTCATCTATGTGGTTCCGTCCAGCTCTCAAGTCTCTGCCTGGTTTGTAGCATGAGTTGTTTTCTTTCGGTGCCTCACTACAGTCAATGACTCCTCCCAGAACAACACCAGCACGGAGCCATGTCAAGCAGCACAGGAAGAGACGAGGCCGCTTCCGCTCCAGCATTTCAAATTAAAATACCTCAACGCGAATGTTTAACTAGGACTGAATCTAAAACTCAACATCCTCTTTTAAATCTCTTCTGAAGACTCATTTTTATCGTTTGGTTTTTATAAGCTGATGTTTTGGTACTAATTATTTTTTGTTTATTTATCAGTTTGCATTTTGTTATTACATTTTTGTATTATTATTATTATTGTTTTTGATGTTGTTGTTATCATTGTTATTATTATCAGGCCAACTAACGTTCACATCATGACATTTTTATGTGAAAGTAACAAGGAACGTGTACTCAAGTAGTACTTAAGTACACATTCAAGATACTTGTATTGTACTTGAGTATTTCTATTTAATGCAACTTTTCATCCATTACTATCATTCTTTTTACTCCATTACATTTGTCCGACAGCTTGAGTTACTAGTTACTTTTCAGAGTTTTCAACAGGAGCAGTACGCATTATACACATTAATGTGCCAGTAATATGAATTCAAAAACATCACACTTAAAAGTTAGACACTGACTGGGACATTTTTTCTGCAAAATGAGCAAATGTTGATGCAAATACATACTTTCACTTAGATATGGTTTTGGAAGCAGGACATGTACTTGTAGTGGAGCATTTCCACAGTGTGGTGTTAGTACTTGTACTTGTTTAAGTGCCAGTCTACCTCTGGATTTCCATCCATAAATCCATTTAGAGTGCTTAGCTTGTGCAAGGTTGCCCAATGTGAACATCCTAAGCCAGCATTCTCATCCTATCTGTGAAAACCTTATGTTATGAGAATGCTGTTATATAATATTTGTGTCTGATAAGTGCTTGCAGTGGTTCACAGACTTGAAGAGCAAAATGATTCTAATACCCAGTGCCAAGCCACACAGTATAAGACGGCCACTGAAATAAAAGCTTTGAGACTTGGATTGATGTTTGCTGCCTTGCAAAAACAGTTAACATACACAGAAATGGAACAGTTGTTAAAAAATGGCAGCGCTTACAGAATGTGCTTTTATTTTGAAAGCCACGTGTATTAGATTCCTCTTTTGTTCTATTACAAGCTGTAAGACTGGGCTGCTTCATCAGTATATCAGCGGCCTCTATGTGCCTCTGAATGGTTAAATAGGTAATACTTCATAGTGTATTTTTATTACAGAGGTGCAGCAGTTTGAAATCTGAGCCACATAATCTTAACCAGGGTTTGGAGCTGTTTCACTATAAATGCATTACAACCGTCCGCATGCTGGAGGCCCACCACTTACAGCTGGTGCTTTTTTTATTGTTTCCACCCCTGCCCCTCACACAGCCTGAGTCAACCACTGCTGTGCAGTGTTGTCTATAATTAAACTATAACCTTACAAGACATTATGTTTGATCAATTTCAGTTTTGTCAGCATCATGCCAATCAGCAGATCAGTGTTTGTTTTAATATACTAAAGACAATCAGAATATTTATACATTTATTTCATTATGTTATTTACTTCAATCTAAAGATTATGTAAAGATTTTGCAGTTGCTGAAATGAATAACTTCATCACTGTGACTTGTTTCTGGCCTGTGTGTGGTGGTTTCTGATGATAATGTTGGCTCTGTGGTAATATTGAACACCAAACTGTCCATTTTGACTGTCTGTTTCCTCTCCTAAATCCAGCAAATGCACCTGGTTCTGCAACATTTCTTTCAAATATATTCCATTTAATTGTGTTCATTTAATTAACTAGCCAGCATTTCCTTTTCAGCATTACTGGCCAAAGTGGACTCTCATACACTGACCACCTCCTTCTCAACTACCACAGTACACATTTCTAAGTTGAGGGGAAGCCCTGTGTGTTTGTATGTGTGTGTCGTGGAAATACAGTGTTATACCCAGTTGAGTGTGATTGAGACTTTGTGCTGTTGAGAAGTGTGTGTGTTTGTACATGAGCTCAGTTCATGTGTGTCGCCTGCTTTCGCTCCAGAGGCTGACGTGATGGAAAAGATGAATGAATCCGTCTGCATAGTGGAATGTACCAGAGCGTCAGAACCTGCTCTCTCACTCAGTCTATCACTCTCATATTTACTACCACTCACACACATGCAACTCACACAGATGTGCAGGCATTCACATACACACACATACAGAAAGAGAGAGAGAGAAGCACTCACTGGCAATTCACCTCTTCTCTCTTTTGCTTTAGTCCCAGCAGATTACAGCTGGCTCATTGTCATTAATTGGCCAATCAGCCAATAAAGACAAATGCTTCAAATAAACCCTGATTTCCATTTTCACCGAGATGGAACAGTCCACCTGCTTCTGCTCCCCCTGCAACCACCCCCTGTGGTCTGCTCTGCATGTTGCCATGCAAACAGGGACCACCTGAGCCCCTCTGGATGCTCCAATCAAGTATCTTTTTTTATCTATTTCACACACGTACACACAACATTAAAGTGTATTAAGAGGACTGCATGTGTTTGTCACGAGTGTGTATTGGCTGTGTCGAACAAAGGGCCTTCTTCCCAATGACGTGCTGAACTGAAGTCTTTAGATGGAGCCAGCCTGTTTGTGCAGCTGCCTCCATGTTGGTTGGCCTGAATAGACAAAGGTTAAAAGTGACTTCTTTTTCTAGGTGTTCGGGTATTTTTAACTGGGTTATTCAAATTCTTTGTGCTTATTGACTAGTCAAAACAGATGCAAACTTCCCAGGAAACATTCACCTTGAGACGAGCAAGAAGATCTGAGGCCACAATAAACTCTTTTCTGGTTTTAGATTCTGGATTTGACCCCTCTGCTGCTGCTTTTGAGAAAATCATTTTGTGTCTCATAGCAAACTATTTGCATTAACACAGCACATTCAAGGATAAATGTTTTTATATTATCAACCCACATTGAAAAGACAAATACAAGTTGTGTCAGTCCTCAGTGCTTTCTGTGTTCCTTTCCCCCTCTGTGGTTCCTGCAAACCTCCTCCTGAACACAGCAAAAAATGACTCAGTCGAGAGTAAAAAGTGTATTTGTTGGGGACAATTTTCAACATGTTTGCTTTCATGAGAAAAATACCCTACAGTGCTAATGTTCAGGATAATGAGGGAACATGTCAGCCGGTGCAATTTTGTGGCTCATTGATGTGTTTTTAATTGAACAATGATGGAGGACTATGGCACAGAATCATAAACCACCATCAGGTTTTGGTTGCAAATGCAGGACGCTACTTGTTGGATCAATTCGTGGTTGTTTTTTTCACTGTTATTACTAGGAAAAATATATACTAGTCACAATACTTTAAACCAGAAGTGAGTGTGTGTGTGTGTGTGTGTGTGTGTGTGTGTGTGTGTGTGTGTGTGCACATAGTTTTCATTTCCAGTCTTGCCCTTTTAAAACCCCAGTTCCCTACAATCCATCCCTTCTTTATCTCTCATTCCATGCTCTCTCCACTTGCTCCCCTTCTTCTCCCCATCTTACCCTTTTTCATTATCCTCCTGTCATGCGCTCCTCTCCTCCACCTCAGTCTGCCCTGCTCACCCTCATTTTCATGTAAATTACAATCGATTCTTGTCTCAACACCTCTCTGTCCACACCAGTGCATGAGCTTTCATGTTTGAGAAGGAGCTCAAATACTCTAAATGTTTGTTTCTTCCTTCGCTTTTTGAGTACATCATCTAGACAAATCCGATTATTCATCCAGAAATACCAGTTGATGTAAACAATTAGCAATGAAGAAGCTTTTTTTTAATGGAAGATGTGAAATTGGTAAACAAGCAGGTTGCAAACACACCGTTGCAATGCTGCCACCTTGCGGTCACACTCGAGTTGGCAGTTAATTATGACGTATCGCCCCGTGGTTTGATGGGAGTTGGAGTCAGAATGGATTCAGCACTTCCTGCTTTGACAAGGAAGTCCAAAAAAATTCGGCTGTTGTCTGAGAAGTTGTTCGCCTGGCAAATAGTTACACCTCGAAGAGACAGAAGCGAACACGGACATAGAGTGAGTATGAGTTTTAATCGTTTTAACCGATTTATTAGTCGGCTAATGTGAGATAAGCAATTAAGCTAATTTTGAACAAGAGGCAGCGAAGTTTTTGTCAATGAAACAGCGGCTACTATTGTCATATACGTTCATGGAAAATGACTTCAAACAAGTGTTTATTCATAAGTTACTGTAGTTTTCTTGTCAATAACTCTGTTACAGTACATATGAATTTGTTAGGAGACACAAGTTGATGTCAAAGTTTCTGGTAAATCAAGTCTCGTCCAGTGTTGATTTAAGCTCCCTGCATGTGTCTGATGTCATTGAAGTGATTTCACAAGTTCACACAATAACAATAGATGTTATGTAAGTAAGTTTAGGTGAGTGAGTAAATACATAAATCTACCCTCAGTTCACATTTCACGCTTTAACAAGTTTAATTCAGTAGTTTCTGGTATTTGAAGATGTTCATTTAAAATTCATCCCTCATACTTTCTGACTTTTGCTTCTTCTTTAGTATTTTCTTATTAAAAGTTTCTGAGCATTTTAGTATCAAGTCAAACAGTGATATTCACCAGACAAAATAAAGTCAAGAGTAGATGTGTCTTTATTTTTAGGAGTCATTAACAGAAAGCCTTAAAAAAAATGTACTAGGGGTGGGTCATACATTGTTTTGCGATGAGACAACATAAATGAGCCATCTGAGATTTTGCATTGTGCATTTTGTGCTGTGGCAGCTTTCACTTATATGTTTCTGTGTGTATTAGACCGTTATGGACAATGTTACAAATCAATAAGCAGAGATATTTATACAATGGACACTCTTGCCTGTTTATTTCAAATGAATTTGACAGAAAAAATGTCTTATATTATGATAGATATTATTATTGTGATATAAAATTAAATATGCCTTGATATGGGATTTTATCCACACCACCACCCCTTGTTTCTACTAGAATAGGGGTGCTTGGTAAAAAGACCTTTTTAGGTGAAAACATTTCATAAAAGGGGGAAGTGCAGAACTCCCCAGGATGCACTGAATAGTTTCTTTCTGTCCTTGAACATATGGAGATAGCATGACTGTTTAGACTGAATAGAATCTTTCTGTCCGAGACAATGTAGCTTAGGGATAACATGAATTCTTAGACTGAATGAGAGCCTGTTTACCTTCGTGAGTCCTCACTTTTCGTCACATGGACACATTGAGTTGGCTCTCACAATGGCCATAAGTCACAGAGGAAGCATATTCTTAATCTCTGCAAGCACAGTTGTGTAATTTGTATAAAAACCTCCTTTGGCAACTAGAAGACTGACAAGATTTGATATATGTTTGGATTTATATTGTCGTTCCTTCCAGATGTCCTGTCCCTTCCTTGTTTACTGCACTTTTCTTCTTCTCTTCCTCAGATGTCTTTGATGGAGCGTGGGGCTGTCCGGCCCATCACGGCAGTGGCGTGGACCTCCAACACCAGCACCTGCCCCAAAGATTTCAACCTGGTAGGAAAGGACATGAAAGATTTATACAATAGTAACAATGTTACACCATTTAGAAACCTACCAAAAAAAATAGGAACTGGGTATTTCCAAATGTCACCTCAGAGTGACCACAAACAACCTGCAATTAGTGATACTGTGAAAATGACAAATGTAGCTGACAATCTTAAAGGCCCTCTCCCACTCTGTACTGTGATGCACTGTGGAGACATAACCTGTCATTGCTTTGAGTACTCTCTAAATTAAAGAGAACTTACAGGTATCCAGGGGGCTATAAAAGTGATGTTAGGATGATAGGAGCAGCTGTATTTGTAATCAGTCAAATGTTGTGTGGAAATGTGAAGTAGGACAGTCATGTTTTGATGAGCTGGAAACTTGGCCTTCAGAAACTGAGTGGGTGTTTAATAGTGACGTAAACTACCTTCTCTAAAGATCCAGCAAAAAAAGGGATGTTGTCTAACCACTGAATCTGTAAAAGCCTACTGTGTCTGACTTGAGCATTATAATGAATAGTGTCATGACCAACAATTTTATGATAATTATAGTCATAATAGTAGCCACTAATCTGATTCAGTGTTTGACCCAGCTAACTTTTTACTTCCTCTTGTCTTCAAGTAGACTGTGCACATTTGTTTTTCTTTAGCGCTGCCTGCTTCTGATAAACAGCTACACACTCAGGAGCTGCACAGTACAACCACGTTCTTGTTCTATTGGTCAGGAGGAATTTGACCGCAGTAGATTGGAGTAGTGCCTTAAGTTAAGTTCAGATTGGACCATTAGTCAAATTTTATTTTCAATTACGATTTGTGCATGAATTACGAAAACAAGATAATCGAGATAAAATTATTTTTTGTTTATTTTTTGCCACATCTCTTTTCACAATGATGCTCTCGTTTGTCATGTGTTGTAAATCCATCTCTCCAAAAGGCCAAACACATTCTCAGCCAGGCTCCAGGTTTAGCTCAGCTCTAGCCAAGATAACAGAAATAGAGCCTTTGGTGACCAAGAAAGGAAAAACCAAGTTAACTTTTAGACAAGAAGATGTCACATGTTGTATGGGTGTACACACACAGTGAACTTCTGTTGGGAGAGCAGGCATGGATGGTACTGTGGTATGTACTGTGGCAGTCCCTAAACCTCATACAGAAAAGTTAGAAGAGAACCTAAACATATGACAGCTTGTGGTGACTGTATGGGCTCTCTGCAGTGATGACTGTGTGTGCGTAACATTTCCAGAGCTGACAGTGTGTCGCTGGTCGACGAGCACATGAATTAGTTAGAGAAACTCAGATGCATCACACATGCAGCTCTACATATTCTGTTCATTTTTAAATTTGTTTTTAAATTTAATTATATTTAAAGTTCCTGGAAATCCAAAGTTAAAACGACAAGTTTTTAAGTTCAAGAAAGTATAATGTTTCCAAAGCCAATGAATAATCTAGTTACATGTTATTATGATTTTTGCCATAATCGAGCAGCCCTATGTTAAGTGAAGTGAAGCCACTAACAACCTCAACGTGCCATATTTTTTTACTATTATGAAACATGTTAGATGTGTCAGATGTGCTTTATCTAGCCGTTGCCCTTTTCCTTCTGCAGATCAGCATCACAGAAGATGGAGCAGTGGCAAACTTCACACGCAGCTTTGGGATGAAGTCTGGATATTACCTCTGTTACAGCAAGGTAATAGACAGAGATAGAATACACACATACTACACATCACATATGTTTCCCACCAGGACTTTGTTCTCTGCACTTGTCCCTCCTGTCTTCCATATTCAGACTGTACCTCTATCTCTGTCTCTCCAGGACTTGGCAGGCGGTATGGTCGTGTCAGACATTCAGCTTATTTCAGACAAGGAATCTATACCACATGGTTATTGCTTTATAGCAGAGCACCTTGAACCAAGTGAGTACACACACGCGCGCACACACAAGTGTTCACACATTTCTGATATTTGATGTCTTATTTGCTCACTGTGGATTCGATTTGCAGCCTGATGCTTACTGTCTGTATTTGTGTGTGTGTCCAGAGGCCACTGTTTCGAAGAAGAAACGGGTGTGTGTGCGCGTCGTCCCAGTGGGCAGTGTGGACACAGCTGTGTTGGATATTAAACTGACAGCCAAAAGCAAAATGATGCTGCAGCACCACACATATGTGGGGTGGGTAGCAGTTACACATACAAACATTTGACTTGCACCTCTTTTAGTCTTTCATAAATCCCATAACATCATGGTCTGTCTTCAGAAAAGAGTCATTCACTTGCTTTAAATTGTGCATTCAGTAATTGGTAATTCTACAGTTTGTAATGTATCTCTAAATGTTTTCCTCAGCGACATCCATGGCTACGTGTTGTGGTGCAGAAAGGGCTATTTTACCAGCCCAATGCCTCAAGCCAAGCCCCGCAGTGTCAGCCTAGACCTCCGTGGACTCTCATTGGAACAACCGTCTGCTCCTCTGCCCCTCAGACCCAGGTACAATACTTATTTAATGTCTAATATACAGAAGTCCTACAGTACATGTGAATAATTTAATTCAATCATTAACAATATAATGTTGTGTTTCTTTTTACAATAGGTGTGTCAAAGTTAGAAAGAATGTGGTTTTGTAACCCTACAGTATAGCACAGTCTGTGTCCTGAACATGTTTTACTCTTTCTTCTTTCGTGTATATGTTTGTGTCCACAGCAACCCTCCTCCTCCACTGCCACATAATAAACTGAGTCAAAGACGCTGCAACCTGAATGTAAAGGACAACATGGACAAACCTGCTGACAGCAGTATCCAGGGAATCACAGGTACTCATGAAGTCTCTCCTCATACGGAGGAAACTTAGGACTATTTCTCACCCACTCACCTGTTACCTACCTCCACTCTCTCTCTGCAGCTCTAGATGGAGTTCCCTTTAGCCTGCACCCAAAGTTTGATATCCAGGCAAACGAAACGGTACGACACTTTCAACATTATTATACTGATGGAATTCAATCAATCAGACATGAATTCACATTTGTTTCTCTTTGCCATCTTCCTCAGGCTCTTCAACTGAACTCTCAGTTAAATAACATTCGTATAAAGTCTCTCCAAGACATTGAAAACGAGGTAGGGTCACGTATGACTTTCAATTTCAGCTCTGTGATTCTTAAATTAAGAATAAAATTAAGAGTAACATTTTCCAAACAAAGAATGTCCTTTTTGTTTTTTTTCCAGTATAACTACACTTTTGTAGTGGAGGAATCTGCTGCCAAGAGGACCAGACCATCAGTGCCAACAGGAGACACTCCATCTGCTCAGTGATATTTGAACTTTGATAGAGCAACAATACCAGACCTCTGCGTTTTACATTTACATCTCACATGAAGGATCATCATGGCTACATTTCCACTGTAGGCTTGCATATAATTTTAGTGGAATTATAATGATGTATCATAACGGGGTTAGTTTAAATGTCATCTATGGGCACTACCCTTCTATGTGAGACTGACAATCATACATCGAAGCCATTAAGAAGCTTTTTGACTCTGTGGTTGTTCTGCCACATTTGCATTCCATTTTATTTGTTTTTCATGTCAAGTCTGCACTCCATTACCGTCTTCAAGCATTCCAAGTTTTTATTTGCCAAAGGAAAGGCCTGCTTAAATGGCATCATACTTGCAATTATATTGTCTTAACATGTGTTTAGACTGTTCACCCTTTGCAGAAACACAGCCTTTAAAGAGGCTACAGAGTTAATGATGGAATGAAGCTACCGATCTGTAGGGTATCGGCTACTAATCTGCAGCATTAATCCCACTTTCAGAATGATTTGTATGGTAGAAAATGCTTTATTATGGCCTGCAGATGCACCTGCCACTTAAGACATGTGTTCATTGCTCTGTTATATATTTCCTGATATCCTTGAGTGCTGTGCCTTTTCAGTTGTTTCAGTCATAAAGAATTTCTTGAGCAGAGCTATAATATTGGTGGATGAACTGCAGATGTTTACCTGAACTCACTAGATCCATTAACATACCTAAATGTAGCATATATGGTATTTCTTGTCTGGTGAGTAGCCTGCTATCATGTTTGTATTATTCCTACAGATAATATTCTATCCTATGTTACGTTGAATGGAGGAACATTGTATATTTTGCTCTGTGTGTTATTCGTACTTAAACAAGCTATGTTGGGAAAAGGGGGAGAGAATAACTTACCAGACGGAATAAGGGCCAAATATTTATCTTTGTCATTGTACAATATATAAAGCTATCTTGTTTTTATTGTCTTTATAGCAGGCTTTTATTGCATGGAAAAATAAAAACCTAAGCAACACTACTTCCTGTGCGTTGGTTTTACATACAGTGCTGCCTTACAGAACTACTGCACATTTGAGAAACTAAGATGATGAGAAAATCAGTTTGAAATACAACTTGCAAAAGTAAATTGTTTACAATACAGTAATATGCAGAAGGCAAACAGGAACTGTACAGTACTGGTAGTCTGAGGGATATTTTTATGGCCTAACCCAATCAGGTCAAATGGAAGAACATATGGACAAAGAATAACATGCCTTGACCTACTGATTTAGATGGAGTTGTCTGAGCCTGAATGAAGTGTCTTTTCAATGACTACTGTCTCATTCAATGGACTTTAGTCTGCGCTCATTTGGAGTTTGCATGCAAAAAGGGCAAAATGCCAAAGCAGAAAGTCTCTTCCTTGTTGCCTGTTCCTGCGCACTCATGTAGAATTAGTTTAGAAATTGACATGAATTGGACATTGCTGGTCAAGTCTCTTCATTCACAAAAACCGGCCTGAACAGGATTTGTCATTTATGTTTTGTCAACTTAGGGTTAACAATTGGAAATAATTTTATTGTCAATTGTAGATTCATTCTCTTCATCATTTCCATTTTAATCAAAATGCACTATTTTATTCCACTCTCAGGTTATTATGCAACAACTTCTCTCCTACAGTTCAACATGTTTACGTCTCTTTACTTGTCTGACAGTAACATTTTCCATGTAAATGCAGCATTCCCATTTTCTAATGGTAGCTGGAAACCAATGATATGGTGCATTACTGCCACCTGCTGTTCGGTGTTGGACTCTTTACGCTTGATATGTATATATTGTTTATTACATCATTGTCTCCTGCACAGACAGCTGTTGTGCAACCTGTCAGGGGAATCATTCATATTTTTATAAATTAATATTCAGCAGTTTGTAACTTCTGTGATCAAAGAGAAAAATGGACATGGCAACTTCCAACTGCACACAATACTGAATATTTAAGGCTTTAATTACAAGTAATTGTCATTACCTGTTAGACTGTTGATCATTTACAATTAATTGTTAGTATTATGATGCCTTAAAATTGCTTGTTATGACCATCATTAAGCTAATCCAAAGGGATTACATGTATACTGGTGATTACTAGTTTTCCATGATAAATAACTTCAATGGATCATTTAATTTTCTTATGATCTATGGTCATTTAACTGTGCACTGCTTTGTATAATATGATTGTGTGAGTGACTTAAAACAGCTGTTGGTGGTGCTTAGCATCATGTTATATAATAGTATTATATCCATGTGAGTATGTTTGTTTGATGCTTTTGTCAGTTTTGCTTTGTGGTCAAAAAAGCTTTTAACTGCGTTTCTTACAGTTGAAATGAATAACTTGAACATGGACTTGAGATGAAAAATAACAGAAGGGGACGTTTCAAATCCGGTAAATAAGAAACAGAATTTATAGGAGCCCTGGTTGAATTAATCCACTGGGGGCCCTCAGGATAAAAATAAGCTGTGGGTCATGCAGGTGTTAACTTCTACGATTTTAGTTTATAATGTGATCTAGTGACGCATTCAGTTTTATAAACACATCTGTATTTAAATGAGTAGTTGCGGTGTGTCTGTGTGAGCATGAGATTTGCAGCCCTGCAGTTCAACACTGTGACTCTGCTGCAGGTCTGTTTGTTCTGCTCTCCGGAAAAAGGGCTCTGATTCCAACCAGCTGTTTCCCGCCTCACACAGATCAGCTGCACACACACACACACACACAGTAGGCGGAGGCAGCAGACACACACACACACATACACACACAGACACGTAGTAGGCGGAGGCAAGAAGCCACACACACACATTGGAGGGAACCCCATCAGCTGTGGGAAGCAACACAGCCTCAACTTACTTTTTATTATTCTAACTCTGCTCCTCAGATCGCCTGATTTGAAGGCTGTATTTCAGATATGCGCCATTGAGAAGTGTGACCAGAGCTTCCGTGCTGAAAAAAAGAAAAAAGCGAGCATCGTTATATTTTGAACGAGGACATCGGCGGAGAGAGAAAAACAGAGGAAACACGGAGTGGAGCAGGAGGCTGTGAAAGCATGGAATATTTCATGATGCCGACAGAGAAGATAGCGTCCTTACAGCAGTTCAAGAAGACGGAGAAGGATGTTATTGGAGGGCTCTGCAGGTGTGTAGCTCAACATTTATTGGTGAAACCACGCGTACATATCGCCCCTCGTGTGTGTTTGTAGTGTGTGTATGTGTGTGCGCTGCGGTCTGACTTCAGTTAGCAATGCTAGCCGTTAGCCGCGCCGCGAGCTCCTGGCAGCAGGAGTGTGCTTGTAGAAATTAGCAGCTTGTTGTGCGGCTGCTGGCGATGAGGAAATAAGAGGCCAGTCTTACTCGTGTTGTCACATTTGTCGGCAGAGTTACATGTAATGACCCACGAGGCGTGTTTGCAGCCGTTCGGCACAGTAATATGTAAATCAGCGACATGAAATCGATACATTTGCGTCCAGTTGAACAGCAACCACGTGGTAGTTAACGTGCTCCCCGCCGCCTCGCTGCTACACACAAAATCACATGTTTATAACGACATACTTTCTTAGAACCATCGCCGTTTTCAGTCAGATGTTTATATGTGTGATTTTTGTGTGTGTTTGTTGAATACGGGAAAGTAAAACCGGGGCTCGGCTATGCTAGCTGCGCAGTTAAATAACGCTCCGCGCAGCAGCCATGGTTAGGTCGTGTGCTAATGTTAGCTTAGCCTGGCTAGCTAGTCACCACAGCGCACTCGTTCTTTAGCCTTGTTGTGTTTTTACTGACTTGTTTTAGTTACGTGTGCTGGCTTGTTAGAGCGAGACACGTCGTCTTTCATGTGTAAATGTGGACACAGGTGTGCACCATTTGGCAGCACATGAGTGAGGATGTGCTAGCTTGGTGCTAACGGCGGAAAGCATTGTTCTCCATGATGCCAGGGGGCCTCCTGCTGCTGCTGCGGGCGGAGTCATATTACACCGCTGCTACCGTCCGCACTGGCCGACGCGCCCCCCGGCGGCCATGCAGGGGGCCCGCAGCTCCTGGCAGCAGCAGCAGCTTACAACAGCTGATTTCATCTGTAAACTTTAAAAACACGTTTCACCTGTGTAGGAAAGATGTGTTAGATTATCTGTGCTGTCTATGGTCTGTGAACATCCGACAGATAAATGTCAGCAAGTGATAGCTAATAATACAAGTATTTTTGTCTGGGATGCTTAATAGAATATGTGCGGAAATGTTTTTTTATCATTACATTACATTAGTTCCTCGTCTTTTATTCTGTAGTAAAGTGTTTCACCAGTCTTATCTCACATTAGACAACACAAGGGGACAAAATACCTTCATGATATACCTTAAAGCCAACTTAAGCAGTTCACATGTGGTGAGCATAAGATAAGATAATCCTTTATTGCTTCACTTTTGCGGAGTGACATCAAACCTTAAATGTTGTTGTTGTCTGTGCATTCATTATAAGGGGAGATATTGAAGAGCTGCTTTCAAAGTAAGAAACATGAGGTGCGAAATTATACAATTTAATGAGTGGTAGTTTATTTTAAAGGGAGCGTGCAAAAATTATAATAATATAATGACAGTGTTTTATGTTCTTTTAAATGTATATTTACTTTTTAGCTTTTAGTTAAGCTGCGATTACTGCCTTGCGATCACTGTTAGAAGTCAGGCTATTTACATTGAGATCTGATCATTAGTGTATGACAGCACACTCATCAAAAGAACTATTCAGAGCCATGTGAGCTGTGTCCTCATTCTGACCTTTTTCATTTTTGTAAACATCCCAGAGCTGGTTTTCCAGGTTTGTTGTCTTCTTGGCACAGTGGTCATCTTCAGGCTTAATGGTTTACGTATTTTCCCCCCTGAGTAAATATGACAGACGTGGTTTTGCCACCATAACATCCAACCTCATGGGGTGGGAGGTGTGTGAGGGGGCACTGAGTTCAACCAAACTCAAAGACCTCCAGGCAGCTTCACTGAGGAATGTAGAGAAGGTCAGAGTCACAGCCAAGTAAAGTTCCAGGTTAAAGTTTGCAGGAGTCAATCAGAGAAGAGGTTGATTACAAATTTTATTGTTGCTGTTTATTTACTCGCCGAAGAATAGCGGATTTGTTTCAGGTGTGTGTTGTTAGCTGATTGGGCAAAAGATGTTTTTCCTCCCCCATTTTAACATTGTCACATTTTCTTTATATTTTTATATATATATAAACAACTTCTTCAAATAATTTCTAAGGACAAACTTTCATCTTTTTACCTAAAACCTGATGAGATGAGGGATCACATGTACCTTCTCAGTGGACACAAAGCCTTCATAGACAGAATAGTGATGGTCTCTCTCCTTTGACCTTTCTCCCTCAGTCTGGCCAACATCCCCCTCAGTCCAGAGACGGCCCAGGACCAGGAGAGACGAATCCGCCGTGAGATTGCCAACAGCAACGAGCGCCGGCGCATGCAGAGCATCAACGCAGGCTTCCAGTCCCTCAAAACGCTGCTGCCCCACACAGACGGAGAGAAACTCAGCAAGGTGCAGAAAACATAGAGACACTGACACATAGAAAAGATTGTCCTGTCGTTTGTCCTCGTGTTCACATTTTTTTTTTTCGGCTTGTCCTGCCAGGCGGCCATCTTGCAGCAGACAGCGGACTACATCTTTGCCTTGGAACAGGAAAAGACACAGCTGCTGGCACAGAACAACCAGCTCAAACGCTTCATCCAGGTAACAGCATGTGCCATTGTTTTTCATCATAATTGTCTAACCCTTTTTATTTATCTTTAGGCCAGTGTGACGTTGCGTCTGTCCGCTGATGATCAAACTGCATCTGTGTGTGTGTGTGTATTTGTTTTGAGACTTCTTGTTGAGGTTGAGCTCTTAAAGTCTACCAGAAGTACATAAATATCAAGTAGGACAGTTTATTAAATATCTTAGTGATTATTGGAGCCCATGCAAGTATCATTACGTCCAAACTTTTATTTCATATTTGCACAGCGTACAACAACTGACTGTCTCAGCCCGTATTGTTCACCATGCTTTTGGTTTACCTTGCGTTTTTGTGTACAGACCGATTGGTTGGGTGACATACGAAGTTAAAATATGTACACATGCATATTGTCTGTTTTACATTTAAATGTCCTCCATGTCGCTCCAGGAGTTCAGCGGCTCATCACCTAAGAGGAGGCGAGCAGAGGAGAAGGATGAAGGGATTGGATCTCCAGACACGCTGGAAGAGGAGAAAGTGGAGGAGCTGAGGAGGGAGATGTTAGAGCTGCGACAGCAACTGGACAAGGAGCGCTCGGCTCGTATGCAGATGGAGGAGCAGGTGAGACAGAAGGAGGTTCTTCACGACTCGGTTAGGTTAGATGTTAGACGTTATTTACAAAGACAATGCAGATACAATATATAGACGTTATCCACATCTCCAGACTATAAAGTGGTCTCATGTAGACGTCACAGTGGCCCTAAACTGCCACAGTATCTCGACCAATCATCAGCCATTCAATATGTGTCACCTTAACAAGGTGGCAGCTGGCAGTGTTGACAGATTTACCAGTACAACAACCAGTTGCTGATAAGCTCACATCCTGGATCTACCTGTACAGCAGGTTAAGACAAAGAGGACGTAACAGGCGGAGAGGACAAACAGGAACTTGAGCAGGTTGTGAAAGAGGAAAGTAAACAGTGGGGAAGATGCAGGGTCAAGATATATCCAGAGTTTTGTTTAATGATGTTTACACAGTATGTTTTATTGTTTAATTTAAAATATACACATCAGCATCCTTTTCTATTTCTGTAGAAGTAATTATTGTGATATTAATTGTGTTGGAAATGCTATATTTGTGTGTGCAGGTGCGATCTCTGGACACCCAGCTGCACCCTGAGCGTCTCAAGGTGATCACCCAGCAGGTGGAGGAGGAGCAAGCCATCCTCCAGAGCCAGACGCGGTTACGGCTGCAGCAGATCCATGCCGCTGACAGACAAACACACAGTCCACAGGTCAGGAAAAAAACAGACACAGTAGTAGTAGACATCTGTGTTGCAGTTTTCCAATCTTTAGACACTGCTTTTTTTTTTTTTAGGTATTTTGCCTCAACAGAAACAGTTGTCAGTAAACACACACAGTTTAAGATGTAATTAAAAACACATTTTCGTTTTGGTCATTCTTTTTCTGTCCTCCAGGTGCTGGCTCCCCCAACTCCCCCCGCCCCAACCCACCACCCCACAGTCATCGTCCCGGCCCCAACACTAACCCAGCACCCCCACCATCACGTCACCGTGGTGACGATGAGCCCATCTGTCCACACCAGTACCGTGTCCACGTCCAGACAGAACCTGGACACCATCGTGCAGGTAGGCCTCCTATAGTAAAATCAACCTTGTGCTACAATGATAAAATATTAGTTCTCACCTCAGAATCATCTCTCAGTGGACTTAGTATTTGCTGCAGCCTTCAGTGTTTCTTCTCCTCTGCTTTCAGGCCATCCAGCACATCGAACGCACTCAGGAGAGGAGAGCGAGCGCAGAGGATGAGCAGAGGCGAGCGGTCATCGTCAGCCCCGCCCACGCCGCCATGGACACCGCCTGCTCAGACACGGACACCGACACAGAGGGAGAGGACTGCTCGATGAACTGATCCACCCCATGAACTCACACACTCACACACGACACACAAACACTTAAAATACCTACTCACTGTAAGATTCCCTCCAGGAGCTTGACTACTTTTAAAAACAAAAAGAAATCGTTCTTTGGCATTATCCAAACTCTTAAATCCAGTGGTTAAGCTCTGTGTCGATCTTGTACTGTAAAATCTCTGAAGATTATGAAAACATAGGATGGTCAGCGTGCAGAGGAGACCCTGTGGGATTTCTAGAGGCTGTTGTTTCCATGTCAGTGCCGCTCTGTGGCTACTTGAAACCTTGAGTGTCTCCTCGTGTAAAAAGCTATCAGCATAAGTCCGTCCTTCATGTGTTTATGTGTGCTACGTACAGTCGCGGTATCACAGTTACCTGTCGTCACTGGCACGCTGACAGTATTATTTGTGCCACAAATTGATGGAGTCAGTACAATGGAGCGTTGAATGTAACAACATAATAAGCAAGCAGCTCTTGATTCTGAAAAGGGAAGTGGAGTTGCAACTATTTCTTCCCCAGTCTTAATTTGTTTTTCTTTACGTTTCCTGCTTGGCCGGGTGATATTGTAGTGCCATTGGCCACGAAATCCAACTTAAACTACAACAGAAGGCATTTGTAACTTAAAAAGTTTGGGAAAAGTTCAAACTTGATTGCAAAATTAATTGGAGGATAAATGTTGAAATTATGTCTGATTTACTTGAAACAAAGGTTGTGTTTTTGATACCTAAATAAGCCCTTAAAAATAAGCTGAACAACTTATATTCATTGTCTTTTGGTTTTAATGTTCTTCATATTTTTAACTTTTTTTTTTCCTGTCAGGGTTACTGAATGTTGAAGGGGAAGATTTTGTTATATTGAGATTAACAACTTAACATTGGATGTTTGCCAGGTTTTCACAGGGAACCGGATGCCTTTTGATCCAACCAAATCAGACCCCATCCATTTGTTATCTACTGGTTTAAACATTGCCGGAACACAAACTTGTTCACAAATGTTCGTCTTCAATATCAAACAATTTGACAGAATCAAACTTAGTCCTTGCATATGAATTATTGGACAGTTTTGGAAAATCTACTGTTTGCATGAAGGCTTCCGGTTTTCCTCCACAAACTTCCAGTCTTATCTTCTGGTCTTGGTTTGTTGATTTCAGTGACTATGCACTAGAATTTTTGTGGTATTAATGCAATTCCATCTTCAGTACATAATGTTGGTGTCATTTATCCATGAGGTGAAGTTATCTATGCACCGTTGATAGGTGTGTACAGTACACCTACACTATATGTATGAAACAAAGAATGTAGTCTCTACTTGTAAGGTGCTCTTTGTCAATCTGGTGCTCTGCTGACCAGCAGTGAGCTGAGGCCCAAACCCTTGGTGGAACACTTTGTCACGTTTCTTACACGTGTCTGAATTTTTTGAGAAATGATATGCGTCATTTCCACATCTTAGAGAGCGTAGGAGCAGGGAGGATAACAAAAAACCTTTTTGTGTTGACTTGTTGTGATATTTACTTACATAAGTAGAGGGGGAAAAAAACTTTAAAAGAAAGGGGGTTCACATCTTAATGAAGTCCAACCTGGAAAGCATTATTTTTGGAAAAGAAACACACGCGTGTACTTCAAGATTGACATACGTAAAAAGTGCAAACCTCTCATGAAAAGCGCTGAACTAAATTGAAAAGATTTCTCCCCAGATCACCATCTCTCTCTAAAATGTACCAAGTCTGTCCACCTCATGTTTCATTGGTTCTATTTCTGTCGGGAATTTGACTGGAAATCCCTGCTTCGAGCCTCCCTCTTGTCATACTCGATTTGATTCGCTGACTTGATGCTGTAAACATTCCTTTTATTTGGATTTGTATCTTTTTGTTACTAATTGCTGTTTCCTCTTGTCTAAAATGGGCTTTTGTTTTGACATTTCGTTTCCTTTTTTCCGGGTTTCCTGATGTGTTCAGTGGGAAACTGTCTTGTGTGAGATGCATGGACACTGTTCACTCACTGACATCGATTTTATATCTGGTTAGACTAGTGTTTTTCATGCCAAACATTGGGGGGAGGGGTGTCTCATATTTTTTGTTAGTGAGACTTTGTTGAAGATTTTGGTGTTTTTTTTCTGATAAATGATAAACCACAGTCTGAATTCAGGCTGTGGTTTGTTATTGGTCAACTAACACTTCTCCCCAAATGTTTCTGTACATTGTGTTGCAGCACTGCTGTCTTTTGGTGGAATTTGAGATATTTGATATGAAGCACTTGCTGTTCTGTACTGCCTGAATCAGTGATGAGGAAGATATTTTTTTTGCCATTTATTTTTTTGTAAACTCTTTGCTGTTTATTATTTTCTGCTCTTCTGTCTTTTCACCTGTCTCTTGTCCTGTTTTCCATTTTTGGTGACAAGCATTTTTTTAAAATATTTTTGTGATTTCTTTTTTTTTTTCCATCAGTCCAGGTCGATGAGAAGCTGTTATATTTTGTTTATAAAAACTTGGGTAAACAGGCCTTTGTAAAGATGAAAAAAAAAATAAAAATTTGTACTTTTTTTATTACACCCTTCTGCCTCAGTTTCCTTCAATTATGCATGAGATGAAGCTTTTCGTCCACCAGGTGGTGACGTTGAGTGACTCACTCATTTGGCAGCAGCAGAGAGAAGTTTCTCTGCAGTCACATTTCTAATAAACAAAGATGGCACACAGGCCTCATTTTAATCCCTTTTATGAACAAAGTTACTAGAGATCTCCAGCTGTGAGAAATGTGCATGTTTTACAGAAATGGTTCCATACTTTTTTTATCATCCGAAATCAGTCTGGAAAGTAATGGAAACACTACTAGCTGATAATGATAATTAGAAGTTAATCATTAAAATTAACAACTTTTTAACAGTCCCAATTCCAAAAAAGGTTGTGATCCTTTGTAAAATATAATTGAAAGAGAATGTGATAATTTGCTGATCCTTTTTGACACAGACTCAATTGAAATCAGTACAGTGACAATAGCTTTAACGTCTGACCTCATCGACTTTACTGACTTTTGTAAAGATATTCTGAATTTGATCGCAGCAACATGTTTCAAACAAGTTGGGACAGGAGCAACAAAATACTGAAAGTTGTGGACTGATCCAAAAACACCTGTTTGGATCGTTCCACAGGTAAACGGGTTCATTGGTAACAAGTGATAGTATCATGATTGGGTATGAAAGGTTCATCCTGGAAAGACTCAGTCATTCACAAGCAAGGATGGAGAGAGGTTCAACACTTTGTCAATCACATTATTGTGTAAAGGAGATTACTACATGGGCTCAGCACTTCATGAAATCTTTGTATGTAAACACAGTTTGCAAATTATTCTGTTTATATTTTACAGCATCCCAACTTTACTGGTTGTAATATTAGTGATGAAACTACAAGACTGCAACACAGTCGGCCTGGTTCTTCCTGCTTCTCTCTCAACATGCCTGATTGGCCCAGGCAGCTGCTCTGACACACAATGGCTGATATGGGTGCAGCTGCTGAGCGCCACCTCCACTGGCATGCCCTCTGACCTTCAGCCGGAGCAGTATATATAGCCGGGGAAGATGAGGGGAAGGCCCCTGGCAGCCAAAATGAAGTCTGTGCTGTCTGTGTGCTGCTTGCTGTCCCTGCTGGCCCTGTCTGCTGCAGGTATGGTGGAGGGCAATGGGGTTTGTGTGAAATGTTTTAGTGCTGTTTGAATTTATTTTAGGGGGTTATTCAAGCAAGTTGTGGTGTGAGAAATGGAAATCCTGATCCCCTGCTGTTGGATGGCTACATATGTATTAGGTCTTTGAACATATCAGAGCGTTGTATGTCATGCTGAGGGTTGATTGTGAGCAATGATTTTATAGGTCATTAATGGAGAAAATGTTTAAAAAACGCATTAAGTTTTTGGTTGAATTGTTTGAGTTAATGACTATAAATATGCAACTTTCATTTAGCAGCATTGATCATTCTGCTTCCTGCCAGTTTGACACAGCTTCAAACAGCCTCAGCTGCTTCTTTTCTGTATTCCATGGCCTAATGCAACAAGAGTTGGGTTAAGATCATTTTCAGATTTTGGGCTGACACATCACAGCATACCTAAAGATGATTGGGTACTGAAGTGTACTGTACGTTGTTGTGGTGCAGTGTGGGGTCTTTGTGGTTGTATAAGAGAAAAAGTCAAGGCTGAGGTGTGACACCAGCTGATGGAAACTGTCCTGTCTCCTGCGTATTCTCTCTGCCCTGGAGAGCAACGCAGTGACAGCGCTGTCAGAGTGACTTGGACTCACTACAAAGAGTCACACTCGCTGCTGCAGCCAAAGCAAAAGCTGGCTGATATAATCGGTTTTCCCTACGGATCTATTTCAGTTTGACGGCAGTTGCAAGCATGTGTGCAAACTCTACCAGTGAGGATTTTGGTGCTTGATGTTTCACAGGTTTGCCTTTAATACCATTTCAAATGAATGAATTTTTGGAACATTTTTAAACTTGAAAAAATTGGAAATTGGAGCTATGATATGAGTGATACATAGTTAATCTATAGAGGTTTATACATCACAATCTGCTTGTTTCCACATGGTTCTCAGACTGTGAAGTGGCTTGTCATGCTTTGTAAAAGTGGAGGCAGAGAATACCCTTGTCTGCCCTTGCACTGGTTAATTTTGACCTCTTCAAGTTGCCATAGTCAGGTGTCAGGCGTCAGTCAGACAAAGTCACCAGATACTGTGGTCACCAATGCAATGCACTGATACAAATCTCTTTAAGACTCTCAGGAATGCACACACATCTACATAATGGACACATGTGTACATATACAAAGACTTACAAAGAGGTGTACATGCTTGAAATGACATGATGACCATAAAGTCATAATTAAGTACAAATACAACCATGACTACAGATGGAGTCAGAGTAGCATTAAATGTCTCAAAAAAGCCTCGTCACTCCTGCTCTGCTCCATCTGCAGAGCTGCTAATCTGTCATTTCAGTCAGCAGGGTCCATGTCAGGGGGGATGTCCCAGCTAAAACAGGCATGAGAGAGCACAGCAGAGGGCATGTAGGACCACAGTTCAGTAGCCAAACAGCTGGACCGTTCCAAGTTACAAATCAGACAGCAGAAATACGATTAAAAGTGGAGGCAAATGTAGTAGAAGTGGTGACAGCGCTGAAGTGGTAGCACCCCTCACAGCACACATCCAGTTTAGTTTTGTGCGAGTGTGTTTCAGAAAATGTGAGATTTGATAAAAAATAGGATACACAAAGATGAGATAACTAGGTGAGTCCAACAGGTTTATTAACAAGTAAGAAAGTGAGTGTGTGTGTGTGTGTGTGTGTGTGTGTGTGTGTGTGTGTGTCTGTCTGTCTGTCTGTCTGTCTGTCTGTCTGCCTGTCTATCTGCAGAAACACTGTTGCCGCAGCTGTGGCAGTGATAAGTAGAGCTGTGGAAATAAAGAAATTAGAAAGCACATCACTTACCTTGGGCTAAATAGCCTTAATTAATATGGATGCTGAGACAGATGCTGTTCTGTTTAAATGAGCCAGAAATGCAAAACCACTGCTGGAGGCGTGTTTGGGTTCCTGAGCACTTTTTTTTTTGGCTCTAGGCACTGATGTCTAAAAAGAAGAACTCATCATTCATCACGGCTATTATGCTCGAGTTACACAGTGAGCAGGGTGCATGTCGTCAGTACTACTGCTGACGCATTTGATGTTCCTGGTCTTTGAAGAGACACTGAGCCGCTCACTGTTGCA
This sequence comes from Centropyge bicolor, assembly GCA_037975185.1. Classification (NCBI taxonomy): domain Eukaryota; kingdom Metazoa; phylum Chordata; class Actinopteri; family Pomacanthidae; genus Centropyge; species Centropyge bicolor. Next base: position 8,849,392 of record JBBMOC010000018.1, read on the forward strand.
GGGAATGTGAGCAATAGCGTAGCAGAGCTGCAGGTCAGCCTCATGACAATCACAGGGAGGAGAGGAGTGCCACACCTCCTGGAAATAGGAGCGGAATTATCCCTCCTTCTTTTCGCCCTCTGACTCATTGTGGGACTATTTCTGTCTCAGAGATGTCCCATCCAGCACACAGGCACCTGTCCCGCTCTGTCCCCGCGGCACTGTGCCCCGGCCAGGCTTCACTGCAGCGACAGCAGGGCGAGGAAGCACCACAGAGGCTCATCGCATTAAACTTTGATGGTTGAAGAAGCAGACAAATGCTGTGCATATGATACTAATAACTCCTGTTAAACAATGGGCTGGCTTTTGGATGGCCACACTTTGACTATGCCTTGATACTCCCACAATATTCAGTTATAAATTATAACAACAGCATTGCAAATATCATAAGTACTATCAAAGATCAAATTTTAAAGCTGCACTGATCAATTTTTTTTTTACATTATCAATGCATTAATTGGCCGTGTATAATGAGAAAAAACATGTTCATAGTCATGAGCCCACGGAGAATAATCACCCAACTCTTATTTCAGTTTTATAGCTGAGAACAGTTACAGTTCGGTTCACTCTCTCCATTCTCATCAACCTAGTTTTCTGGACACTGTACACTATCTGCCCAGCACCAAACAGCAGACAGCAACATGTTGGAGACTAGCCGGCAAATTTAGTCGCACATTTAGCAGCTGAACAGCCAGATATTTTTTCTCAGCAGTTGGTTGAGACCAAAGAAGAAGAAAAAGTCAGTATCATTCATCAACATTGATAATATGTCAATGTTACATGTTCAGCTTGTTTAACCGTCCCCATGTGACCCGAAAAATAAAATAACTTAAAAAGAAGAAAATGTTTCTTTCTAGGTCTCAACAGATGTTGCAGCCCCCTTTTAACCGTTTTGTCTCAACTTGTCCTGGAATATCACCAGTGATATAAAAATGTTGGTTTGAAAGGAATGCTGTAGTCAAGTATAATTTCTAGGTAGGTGAAAAAAACTGAGTGTACTTGTAACATAATTGAAATTGTGGTTATCTGTATCATCAAATACACAAAATTCCTATATAAATCCCTATCCTTATTGCTCACAGTAGCCTGATGCTACAATGAATGTGCATCCAGGAGAAGAACCACAAATAAGTGTTTGACCTGATGACAGCTAGATAAATAGTTAATGGATCACTACAGTTAATGTAGTGTAGTTCAAACCAAAACTTTGTGCCAACTCCTTCAGTAGATGTTCACTATTCAAAACCAGAAATGGCAACCTCATGGTGGCGCTAGAGCAAAACAAGAGAATCACCAAATTTATCAGGATTCATGCTCATTTTGATGTCTGTACAAAATTTCATGACAGCGGAAATCCAGTGGTTGTTGAGCTATTTCAGTCTAGACCAGAGTGATGGACCGACCAACCAACCAACAGAGCCACGGTGCCATCCCTTGAGCCACGGTGTTATCATGATTAAAAACAGAGCACATTGTGAGGAAGCTGCTCAGTTGGTTTTCAGAGATAATTGAGAATGTTCTGTGCATAATTTGTAATGTAATAATGTTAATCCTAACAAAATAAGCCTTGGCGAGCCCACTATTTTATTTTAACTTTCTGTCTCCTCTATTTCCCAGTGTCACATCTTTTCTCATCTTCCTAACTTTAATTTGATTCATCCATGACCGGCCACAACCACAGCAGAAAATGTTCTCTCCACTTTATCTTTATAACTATCTTAAGGCACGAAGCGTGGAGAAAAGCCAGTAGACTAAATTCAGCTGATGTGATAGCAGAAGCCTTGTGGTTACATTATTTATCATTTTTCTCTCATATGCTTTTTAAACACTTACTGTAGCACCGATATCTGCTTCCTACATAAACCAGGAAACGAATACATCAGAATCAGAATCAGCCTTTAGTAGATTAACCTTTTTCAATATAACATAAACAAACCAGTAAATGGTCATTAGGCATTGACCTTGTTATGTAATGTCACTTAACATTGGCACCCCATCTTCACCGACACATTTCAGGATCTTGGCCGCCGCTGCTGTTCATGTTACAACGCAGACCATGCTACAGCACTATGTCTTTGGACAACATCCAAACCTCCCTCATGGCTCAATCACAACAGCATTACCGAGCTCCCTTTTCTCGTGAGTGCCAGAGGGGGCTCATACCTCGACCTCTGCCAGTGACAGCGAGCGAGCACACGATTAATATTCTGTTCCTCGCATCACATCTCTATCTGCCTGAAGCTGTTGGAATAACACTTAAAAGGGTGAATCCAGCTTGATAAAGATCAGTAGAAAATTACACCCCAAATTCCTGAAGAGGTGATTTGGGTGCTGGATTTTTCTTTATCTCCTGGATGATTTTGATTTGGAGCTCAGATTCTTTAGCCAATAAGAATGCACTGGAAATCTGCTGGTTTGACTTGTATTGTATTAGAATAAACAGTGACCTATCATGACCTGATTCTTACCCTGGCCTTTGCTTTGACTCAGAATAAGACTAGACAACTGTCACTTTTGGTTAAAGCCAGGAGCAAAACTATCATCAACATGTAGAAAACATGATGGAAACTTTTTCATCTTGACCGTTTGCACACAGTGTGGGTAAGTTTGACTTTCCCTGGTCACTAACTCTGACTGTCAATCCCCTCAGGAGGCGATAAGCTATCAAAGCTTCCAGATACAAGAGGCGACAAGTATCATCATGAGAACAAAATCGTTTCATGTGTGATTCAGGGCCTTAAAATAGGGCAAACAAGCCATCATAGAAGATGATACAGGACAAGGAGTCCTTATTATTCAAGCAGAAACAACAGAGGATTTTAATTTTACCAGTTTTACTTTTTTAAAGCTATTTTCAGGTTCAGATTTTGAGGTAGCATCTACATGTGTCGTGATACCAGCCTGATAATTACAATGAACTGTGAACAGTTGGTTTGCTGAACTATTGGATGATGTGCGATTCAGAGGTCTGGAACCAGATGTCGAGGACAAACTTTTTCACAGCAGCCGTTTGGAAATGTCACAGCAGGAAATGCAATAGTCTAACTAATGACACTAATGAGCTCTCTGCTGTATTTATGTGGTTCAGTATGCAATGACAGGGCAGCATGCACAAAACCAGGATCCTGGAGTGGAACGCTTAAATGATGTTGTTGACAAATGCATGATACTTCCTTTTTCTTTTTTTACTCTCTTCTGTTTGTCCTGATTAATTACAGTCCAACTAGCTGAAGCTCCAACACATCTATAGTCCATGCACATAGTGCTTTCACTTATGTTGCCTGATGAGACCTATGCTCAGGACTGTGTGGGTGTAAACGCCCATGACACATCCTTCATTCTCCCATTAGTTCTGGTGCACCTGTTGCCTGTTTGGGCACTTACTTCGTTCTCATTCTTGTTAGTACTTCTGAACTTCTGGTCTGATGTCATTACTTGTTGCAATGACTCTCAGTTTAATTATGGAACTCAAACAATTTATTTACTGAAAATTGAATGATGATAGTTGATTATGGTTGATCTTTGATTTTTCTCTGTGGTGTCAAACATTATTATGGGAAAACAGAAATTAGAAACTGAAGTGGATGTCACAAAATAACTAAAAATGTGTAAGATGTTCCTCAGGGATCTGAGATAAGATAATTCTTTATAGATCTCCCACAGGGGAAATTCGGGAATCTGCAGCTCCCTTTAGTTTTATAGAGCTTTATAGTAAGTTATTTTCAGCTGTCTGGCTCCATCTTTACTGTTAGTGGTCACTCTTACCTTTCTCATAGTGTAGATATTTCTTTCAGGAGTTGGTGGAGAGCTACAATAGAGTGGATATTACATTCATCAAGTGGCCAGAAGTGGCGCACAACTTCTTTCAACCTCCCCCAAGTGGCCAAAGACAATCAGGTTTAACAGTGTAAGAGTATCTAAAGCTATCTTCACGTGTGTTAGCTTCTTCCGTATCATTAATCTATTTGCTGAATGATGGGCTTTGATGCAGAAGGCTTACAAAATGTAAAACCTGTGACAGCTGCCTACAGCTATTAGTCTTCATCCTACACGCTGACCCCATCTTGTAACATGAACTGCAGACATGCATTTAGCTGCCTCATATCACACTGTGTACCACTATGCACTCCTCAGTCTTAAGACCTCACAGGCAGTTATAATTAAATAGAGGTCATGGCCTTGTGCTCCTTGTACACTGTGGCTGGGAAGAGTATGTGATATAATGTGTGTGATTTCATTGTTTTGAAGCCATAGAAACTGTAATCTACTGTACGATGCTGAGGTCGAGGTGATGCCTGTTTACCTGGATGAGACCTGTGTGTGCAAGGGGTTTGTAAATGAAATTATCTTTGGCTTTGCTTTAGAGGAAACATTATGTATGTGAACATGATACATGATAAGTACTTAACTCAAAATATGTTCACCTTCCACTAACTTAATAAAATATACGTTAATGCACTGATATTTTCTGCAAGAATGAGGTGCAGACATGCATGATTGCCTCTTGGACATTGCACTGACTATGATTGTCATAAAGCCATAAAAACAATTTTATTCTAATCTACCATATCAAACAGATATATAGTTTAATATACACCTTTTTATTAATTTTTCCTAGTATTATTTATATTATTTTGAATTTCAGAACATTTCTTTTTCATGATCAAATTGCAGTCTCTGTGTCCTTAAGTGTTACAGTCAAGAAACATTGAATATAGGTATTTCTTTTATTATCATTGTTATTATTATTAAGGATGTAGGTTATCAGCAGAAATCATTGGTGCAAAATACTGTGTCAGGTTTTATTCAAATATATCTGTTTTGGTCGTCACATTAGTCAAACTTACAGATTTACAGTTTCAGTTTGGGTTTCATTGTGTCCGTGCAGCTTAAAACAGCTTTAAAAAAGACGTGCATTCAAGTAGAAAGGCAGCAATACGACCTGTTTATACAGTAAGAATGGAGAAATGGCTCCTTTTTGATCACGTTTTTCACTGAAATTCCTTTTAATTAGTTTAAAACATGAATCTGACAATAACTACACTATTCTATTCCGAGCCACCCGGTCCACTCAGCTGTCTTCTTTTAGATTCTCTACACAACTGTCTGCTGCATGTCAGCTTCAAATAGTCTCATGCTTTAGTGCCACCATTCAAGGAGCTGAAATGTGAGTCTTAAATCCGGGAGGTGCTGAACATCTGATCTGCTCTGTTCTTGCACAGTGACTGAGCACTAGTCACTGACGTAACAGACAAAGGTAGCTGGTCTGCAGATGTCCTGCTAGTTTACACCACGCAGTCTGATTGTTCATAAATGCTTTTCAATGCATTTGTTTAGTCTCATGATTTTTCGTCTTATGAATGCCTATTGTTTTGAAGAAAACTACATCTTGCAGTCTGTCAAATTTCTGCTGTCCTTTACATTTTATGTGTTGACCTTTGACCCCCTATGAAGTCTGATAGATTGGTGACATACATGCCACTGTGCATGTTTTATGCTAAGAAACAAATGAGTGAATTTCTATTCTATTTCTATTTCTGAACATTTCCCTTTAAACAGTTAATGATCATTTTGTGATCAGGGATGAATTCTACATTTAAACTCCAAGCTTTTTGTGCAACAACTGATCAAAGGAGTTTTTTGAAGGAGACACCAACACAGACACACACTATCTCACTGTCACTTATTTCCTCCTCTCCTCTCCTCTCCTCCTGGCAGGGTCCTCCGTCCATGATGAGGAGCCTCTCGTGCATCTGCAGCTCCAGCAGCCAGAAGGAGACCTCTTCTCCTGCGGATGTGACACAACAGAAGAGCATGCCAGCCAGAGCTCCTCCAACGACACCCCAGCCCCGGAGAGGGCCATGTGCCAGCCCTGCACCAAACCCCCATCAGCTTTAGTGACTGAAGACGAGCCAGCTTCCACCTCAGAGCATGAGGAGGAGGTGGAGGAGGAAGCAGCTTCTACGGAGGAGGAAGCCTCCACTGAGGAGGTAACAAGTGATGGAGAAGAAGTGCAGGACGAGGTGTCTTCCCAGGAAGAGGTAGAAGAAGAGGAGGTGACGTCTGAGGAGGAGGCTGAGTCAGCGGAGGAGCAAAGCGTGGAGGAGGAGGAAGTGGCCGAGGAGGTTGCACCATCTGAAGAGAAGGAGAAGGTAGTTGAGGTCGAGGAAGAGGAGGAGGAAACAGAAGAAGGAGAGGAGAACTCGTCCCATGAGGAACAGGAAGTGACTGATGAGGAAGAAGTCGCAAAAGAGGAAGAACCTGCTGCTGAAACTGAAGAAACAGTCGAGGAACCAGAAGGTGAAGTCACACAGGAGGATACAGAGGCAGCAGCTGAGGATGAAACTGAGGAAACTTTCATACACAAGGCCGTAGAGGAGGAAGCTACCCTCACTGAGGAGGAGGTTGCAGTGGGTGAATCTGAACCAGAGGCAGAAGCAGTTGAGCAAACAGACTCTGAACCTGAGGAAACAGAAGTTATAGCAGAACCTGAGGCTGAACCCGAGGTGATTTCAGAAGCTGAATCAGAACCAGAGGTGACTGAAGAGCCAGAACCTGAATCAGAGCCAGAGGTGACTGCAGAGCCAGAACCTGAGTCAGAGCCAGAGGTGACTTCAGAGCCAGAACCTGAGGCTGAACCAGAGCCAGAACCTGAGTCAGAGCCAGAACCTGAGGCTGAACCAGAGGTGACTGCAGAGCCAGAACCTGAGTCAGAGCCAGAGGTGACCGCAGAGCCAGAGATCGAAGTGGTTGCAGAGCCAGAACCTGAGGTCATTTCAGAACCGGAGGTGATTCCTGAACCAGAGGCCGTCCCTGAAGTGGAGCCAGAGCCTGTTCTGGAGGAGGCCACACCAGAATCTGTGGAAAAGGAGCCAGTGGAAAGTGCAGTGGAGGAGGCACCTGTTGATATCCAAGAGGCGACAGTGGAGGAGGTGGCTGCAAAGGAGCCTGCACAGTCTGAAACCAAAGGTACAAAAAGTACATCTGGGTTGATAGTGTGTCTAACCTTTATGATGCACTTAAATTAATCTGCTGTCATCTCATAAGTAAAGCTCAGGCAGAAGGTGACTTAAATATTTTCACTGACACCAGAGGCTTATGTCTTGCCTCCATGCTGTCAGACGGCCCAAGCAGCGACAAATAGAGCAGGAAGGATCCCGTTACAGTCAATCTGTCCCCATCCAGTCTGTGCTTCTGTAATTAAGGAAGCATGCCATTATCTGGTGTCTGGGTGTTGACACCTGCTATAAAAGATGGTGGCTGAGTCGCCCTTCTCCTACTTTGATCCCGCTGTATTACTTCATTCACTACACTAATGTGTCATTGAAAGTTGTTTTATGTGTCTGTTTTTGACTGGGTCAGTACCCACAAAAATGATTGCATCTATCCCCAGTGAGTTGAGTCAAACACCAATTTCTCATACATCTGACTTTGTAATTGACAGACTCTTATATTTTTGGTAATAACAAGAGAGTTTCTTTGTGACCTAAAATTGCATAAACCCCTTAACATGTAATGATTCATGGTCATATTGTTTTGTGATCCCAAAAAATTCTTGAATTCCAAAGGAAACTATAAATCAACAATATAATATAATTAAGTTTTGTTTAAGGACGTGTCACTACTTTCTAATAAGGCATATTTTATCAGTTGTTGTTAATGGTTTTATGAATGGATGATATATCATTAATAAATGTTTTTAAAAGTCTTTAAAAAGGCTGCACTGATCAAAGCCCCTGAGGCTGGTGTTTATCCTCATTTAGCATATCCTGCTTTGTCTTCTTAGCTGGAGCTTTCGTTCACTTTAAAGACCTAATGAAATCTAATGAGCTATTTGGCCACTTAACTTCTGGAAATGAGCTGCAGGGCATCCGGACCCAAATTAATTCATTAATAACTCATTCAGACGAGGATAAACACCAGCCAAAGGCATTCTTCACATCCTGTCAACACGAAAGTTCTGACAAATGACTTCTCACCAATAATTTCTTCATACATCATTTAATTAAAGCTCAAAGTAAAGTATTCCTCATTGGAACGTGCAACCCAAATTCTGCTTGAAATAGGATTCTTGTTTCGCTGGACATCTAACTTTGATGGGTTATGAAATGACTTCTTCTCTTTCTGTCTCGGGCATGCTGAACCCCCAGAATATGACACTGTGTGTAGTTAAAGGGGGAATTAACAACAACCCCTGCTACAGAAATAAACAAACCAAAATAGCAGAGGAAAAGAGTAGACAGTTGGATGAACAAACAGTATGACATAACAGCTGGGCCCGTATTCAGCCCAGATGGTCTGATCACTCACGACTCAGGAAACCCTATACCTGAGTTTCTACTAATTGTCTTTGACAGACAATGTGGTTCCTTTTGCAGATATAACATTGCCATTAATTGTCAAAATTAAGAAAATGGAAATGTGTTTTCCAGGCCTTCTTTTAATTCAATTACTACTTTCAAGTGATTAAAAGTAGTAGATCCTTACTTATTAAAGATCTAAGTACTAATACCACATTGTGAAAATACTCTGTCACAGATTACGGTCCTTAAGTAAAAGTATGCAAACATTCCCAGCAAAATACTCATTGTGCAGTAAAATTCTCCCTGTCAGTGTTTTAGTATTACACACAATGTTTTGGATTGATATTACTGCCTCATTAATGTGTATGTTGCATTTTATTGCTGTACATGTTTAACTTATTGTAACTACTTTATACACTGTTGCTGTTTAATGTACAGCAAAGCATCCTGTCCTGTAAGATCATCATATGATTGGAGTATCGCTGTTCTGTAAGCACCGTGTATCTCAACTTTTCATGAGCTCAGAGAAACAGTCCTGCTCTCAGCTTTGTGACAGTGTATTTTCCAGCTAATCAAAAAGTTTAAGAATTTTCTCAACCCATAGAAGAACACTTAATCCTTCAGTTTATCAGAAACATAAACATTTAAAATCACCAAATTTAGAGATACATGGTATTGACTGTGCAGGAAGTGTATGAAAACTTGTAATCTGCAAAGTAACTAGTAACTAAAGCTGTCAGACAAATGTAGTGGAGTAAAAAGTACATTATTTACCTCTGAGATGTTGTAGAGAGGAAATACAAGGATGCATTTAATGGAAATATTCCAGTAATCACTTGGAGGTTGTACTTAAGTATTTGAGTGAATTTACGTAGTTAGATTCTACCACAGCTACATTTCTGCACAAGTAAATGCATGTCAGGGCTTTTGACTATAAGAGTTGATTGACAGTCTGATCCTCCAATCAGAACATAAGGAAGATGTGCCAGCAGGCCCGGTGCTGAGGGACCGCTCCCACATCGAGGACACGCTGCGATTGGCTACTGCTGAACCCTCAGCAGAGTACTCAGGTGAGGAAAAAAAACACCTATATATTATGGATGTAAAACAATATGAGGTTTGCAATTTCTCTCTTTGAAATACAATGTAAGAGCACAAAGAGTGTGAATTATAGCCTCACTCCCACCAGCACATATACAGTATATGTACACCCACACACTAATATCCACATACATGCACTGAGCCAGTGAAACCCACATCCTACTGATGAATAATTGGATGTTCAGTGATAGCATTGCTGTGCTGCCCACAGCCTCAAATGTCTTTCAGACCTATGCTGCAGAAATGCCTGAAGTTCTGTACAGAAATGAAAACGCAGCAGAATGTTTACAGCTCCTTTGTCAGTGGAAAAGAAAAACAGATGTGTTTGCATGTGAATGGAAGGAAGTTTGAGACAATTTTGGGGGGCTTTTCTGCTGAAACTATTCCGAAAATTGCTTCATGATGTCTAGGTCCCGGGGCTGTTGTGTGTGAGTGTGTGTAACGTAGACGTGCATGCACGCATGTGTGTATGTGTGTGAGCGTGCAGACATGCCTCGAAGCAGGTGATTAATCAGAGCAAAAGTGTAACTCTGTCCTCGGCATGAAAGCGCCTCTGTTCTCTTAAACCAGATTGGTTCATTTTAGAGAGGCCAAAGTGCTGCAGCAGAGCCGCTCTCTTAATCACCCCGGCTCGATTCAACAAACTTTATGAGGGCGATTCATCATGTACTGCCAAAGCAATTGTTGCAATCAGTAATGGTAGCGAGAGCATTAATAATACTCTTGTCCAAAATGTCTTCTCCCTTTTATATCCCAATTATTACTCTGTCTTTCTCTGTAGCCGCAATGAAGAAGCTGCTGAACATCTACCACACAGCCATCAAGCCAATGGAGCAAGCCTTCAAGTACAATGAGCTCAGGCAACATGAGGTCACAGGTAAGTGAGCTTCCTGTTGGAGATTACACCTGGATACAACAGTGTGTACAGAAGCATTAACAGGAGTTTGTTTGATAAGCAAATGTCACCTAACAGGCTTTCCAGGCTCACATCAGCAGTCCTGCAGTTCAGGTCAGATACTGTGATGTACAGCTGGACGTAAAAAAAAAAATAGTATGATCATTTGTGCTTCAGAACCATCCCACTGATTGTGAGTGTTTGTCAGACCACAACTCTGGTATCAAGTTGATTAAAATAAGTGCTGTAAAATATGCAGATAATCACTCTGCGTAATGGTAAATAAATAAGCTAATATTTATTTGCATTGTCATTTTACAACAATTAACTGCCATGGAAAAAAACACAGTGTGGCAAACATTACCATCCACCACAAAATCCATCCACATCACCTTACAGGTCTCAGCCACTCTTATCAGTTCACTACACCATACGGCACATACAGTACAATAAACTGGGGTTGCACAGAAACAGTGAAGTACAAACAAAGTCATAATTAAGAAGAAATAGAGCCAGGACCTGACATTATTCAAACCAGGCGCACAGAGAAGCACAATAAGGACTCTGTCTGCTGAAAATTAAAGGGAACGTTGTGTGGGCCAGACTCCCGACAACTTTGTTCCATCGCGCTTGAGGGCAGGGAGTATTATTTATGTACTGAGGAGCAGGATGGAGACTTCAGACTGTGCCATGTGACTCTGGGACTCCTTGTGGTGCGCAGTGGAAAGACATGTGCACCATCAGGATGCATGGAGCGTTCGAAAGTGTTCAGTAAATTTCATTTCAATTTGCCCATCTTATGTCTGTCCTTGTCTGTGCAGATGGTGAGATCACCTCTAAGCCCATGGTTTTGTTCCTCGGACCGTGGAGCGTCGGCAAGTCCTCCATGATCAACTACCTGCTGGGTCTTCACGGCACCTCACAGGGACTCTACACAGGTTCACACTGATACATACCTGGATGTTTGTGACACACCTCTTCAGTGAGAGCACAAAAAGCAGACACAGCCATTATCCAATTTAACAAGTGTATATAACCAGAGCAGTGACAAAGTTTTGTAATCACGTTCATATATTAGCTACTTACTATTTCACTTTTCATCGACAGTGGAAGAAGTATTCAGAAACTTTTAGTCAACTAGCAATACCATAATGTAGAAATACTAATAAAAGTATAAAGGTATTAGATAAAGTAACAAAGACATACCACATATTATAATTTTACTTAAAGTCAGACTATGCAACTTGATGACTGACTGAGTCAAAAGAAAGGAGGCTGGGGACAAGGTGCAGAAGTTGGGAGTTCATGTCAACCAATTGCCTGGCGATGTTGGCCACGATAGCTTTCAAAACTGTAGGAGGGGTGTCACCCACAAATTTAATTAAATAAACCAGCCAACAACTAACAAATAAGTTAAACCCACCAAAACAAGTGATGTTAAATCAGTCCCTCTTCATCTGTCCGTCAGGTGCTGAGCCCACCACCTCAGAGTACACAGTCCTGATGCATGGTGAGAAGCATCGCACCATCGAGGGCATCGTCATGGCAGCAGACAGCTCTCGGTCCTTCTCTCCTCTGGAGAAATTCGGCCAAGGCTTCCTGGAGCGGCTGGTGGGCATCGAGATGCCTCACAAGCTGCTGGAGAGGGTCACCTTCGTCGACACGCCCGGCATCATTGAAAACCGCAAGCAGCAGGAGAGAGGTGAGCATTAATAAAAAAATCAAAGCTACAGATAGCCAACACTCATTATCCTCTTTTTGTGACATTGCTGAAAACACTAAGATTTTCTATTGAAACCCATAAAATGAACTTGCACAGACAGTTATGTAGCTGTGGTCAGAGTCGATCAATGACTGAGATCAGTAGAGTATGTCTTCAGAGTACAGTATCTGCAACATCAAACAGTTATCAGTGTGATGAGACAGTGATTATGATGACACCCCAGTATCAATAGACCACACACACACACACACACACAAACACAGGCAGGCAGGCAGGCAGGCAGTCTAATAAGCCTGCAATCACTTGTAAAAAGACACACACAAACACAGGCATACCACAACCACAATAAGGAATGTATCCATTATTAAAGCAGCACAGTGTATTAGGTTTATTTATAATGCATTTTTAACAGACAGGCTTACCACTACGCTTTGTACAGCAAACAAAGATTGCAGATTAATTAAAAGTGTGTGTATCAATCATGTTTAACAAATGCATTTGTTTCTGTTGTGTCACACACTAAAATTAAAGGATTCCTTGTAGCTGAAACGTATATAATATAAAGATCTGGGATTGAATCTGCTGATGGATCTTTGCAGAAGTCAGCTATACTACATGTGTTATTTCCTGAGCAGGACAACAACGAGTTTGATGTGTTTAAAAAAAAATGCTACATTTATCCCATCATGCTGTGCCTCCCTCCCCTCCCTCAGGTTACCCTTACAATGAGGTGTGCCAGTGGTTCATTGACCGAGCTGACCTGATCTTCCTGGTGTTCGACCCCACCAAGCTGGACGTAGGTGGGGAGTTGGAGATGCTCTTCAGGCAGATGAAGGGCCGCGAGTCCCAGATTCGCCTCATCCTCAACAAGGCCGACAGTCTTACCACCCAGGACCTGATGAGGGTCTATGGAGCCCTGTTCTGGAGCATGGCGCCCCTGATCAACGTCACCGAGCCTCCTCGGGTGTACGTCAGCTCCTTCTGGCCTCAGGACTACGCCGTGGACACCAGCCGAGAGCTCTTCATGAAAGAGGAGACATCTCTGCTGGAGGATCTCAACCAGGTGTGACTCCTTCATTCATTTCTGTTGACAATAAATTTCTGTGACTTTCTGTAGAATACTCCGACTCTATGATTTACCTTTGCCTCAGTAATACTTGATGTGAAGACAGTTCCTCACAATTGTGTCCCTCCATGTCTTCTCGTTTCTCTCTCTTCTCCCCTGCAGGTGATTGAGAATCAGATAGAGAACAAGATTGCTTTCATCCGCCAGCATGGCATCCGTGTGCGCATCCACGCTCTGCTGGTGGACCGCTACCTTCAGACCTACTATGACAAGCTGGGCTGGTTCAGCGACCCTCACGAGGTGTTCCAAGACATCGTCAGCGACCCGGACAAGTACTACATCTTCAAATCCATTCTGGCCAAAACCAACGTGAGCAAGTTTGACCTGCCCAACAAGGAGGCCTACCAGGACTTCTTCGGCGTGAACCCAATCTCCAGCTTCAAGCAGCTGTCCTCCCACTGCGGCTGGACCGGCGGCTGTCTGCTGGAGAAGATAGAGAGGGCCATCTCACACGAGCTCCCGGCCCTGCTCAGCAGCGTCAGCAAGGCCCCAGACACGCCTGCACCCGCCAAGGCCGCACCCACACCTCCGCCTCCACTCCCTGGCACCTGTGAGGGTCCCGGATGTGAGGAGAAACCCAAGAATCGCTGGAGGAGGCAGTGAGATGGAGGAGTGAGGTGCAGGAGGAGGAACAGAGGTGGCAGATGGCAGCAGCAGCAGCCAGAGGGTTTCTTGAAATAAACCCCACTGCTGTGATTTTCAGGAATGGCAACGGGGAGACTGAGCAAGGAGAGAGAATGAGAGTAGAAAATGTGCAAAGATGTACCAAGCAGACCTGGGCCAGAATACTTCTTAGAGCTTATTTTTACCTACATGGAGTACCAACTAGATGGCTTTTACTACAGTTCAGATAAGTCGTAGATGACAGAAAAGTATAGTCAAATGATTTTCAAATTCCTTTCTATGACTTTGTAACAACTCTGTGGTACACATTGTTCTATATCATCACATTTTTCTGGTATTTTTTTGGGGGGGTCCAAACGATCAATGATAAGTGTTTGAGAACATTTTGGTAGAAAACAAAATTGAGACAAATAGGCTTGTGGTCAACTTTCCATCTGAAGCCATTGCTATCTGCAAAAATGTTATGAATGTCTGCACAAGGAACAAACTTCTGAAACACGATAACAGAAAAAAAATCTGTCAATGAAATCTCAGAATGATTGTTTCTCACTGTTTTCAAGTTTGTACATTATTCTTATTACTCATTATTGTTCAGAGAAAGATGCTGGCAGCGGTTGGATTCATGCAGTAAATGCTGCCGCTCTTTTGTCTATACTGTGTTGTTTGCAAAGTCTGAAGAGTCAGACAAACTGCTGTGCTGTGTTTTTACAGTTCAACCAAGTGTAGTTCGTTGTGATGTCGGATATTTTTTGATGGTGGGACAATAAAATAGAAAAAAGGGTGCTCTTGTAGTGTTTTATTTAGCAGTGATTCAACCATGTTTAGTCACTGTACTGTACTGCACTACTGTATACTGTACTGTCATTTTATCTCTGTATTGTACGATTTTATTTTATTTCTCAATACTGCACTGAAATTGAATACAATATCCTGTGTTCGCCTCAAAACTCCATCATTTAATCCTAGCTTTCTGTTGATGTAAGCTTGTATTTAATGCCACTGTGGCCTTCTCAGCCCTCTGAACTGTTGCTAGTTTTACCTCAATGCGGCTGCATACCACATGGGCATTTCCTTTAAAAATGTAATCTTTTCCTTGTTCTTTTAGGTCTGTTTGTAATTGTCATTCTTGAGTGATTTCCTTTGAGTAAACAACAACAACGACAACAAAAATCTGCAGGCTTGGTTTCCTTTCTAAAGCTACAAAGACATTAGAGATGAAATTCCTTCCACTGAAACAATTCATAATGTTTTGTTGTTTAGCTGCAAAATGCAGGGAAATAGGGGACAAGCACAAGCCAAAAGCACCAACTCTTATCCTCCCAACACAGAGGCAAACTGCATCACCAGAATAAAATATTGCAGACTCATTTGTTCAAACATGACAGCATTGCATGAATTAGAACCTTTTGGAACCATTATTAAATGCGTAACACCTGAGTGAGCACACAGAAAACAAACACAACACCTCATTAACAATAAAACAAAAATGCTATTTTTTTCATAGCGGTTGGTTAATTATCTCCTGCAGTGATTAAAAATAGCCACCAGGGGGCGCCTCCATTAAATGTGCACTGTGTTCGGCAGAGTGACTACAGAGTGCATGGGAGTAAGAAGCTTTATGTCTTCATATCAGCTGTCAATGTTTTACTTTTAATATAGAGAAAGGGAGAAAAGAACAGGAGATTTCCTGATAGAACTAAAATTGAAAATCATGGAGAAAATATCACTTTTGCTCCAAGAGTTTAACAACTATACTGTAAATTTAATTCATGGTAAGATAAGATATACCTTTATTCATCCCACGGTGGGGATATTCACAATTTTATTATATTGTATGTATTTTATCAAAAGAAGGAAACTTTTTGTATTTAATCCACTCAGTGATGATCCATGTACATAGCATATTGCATAGCATATGAATTTTCTTAAACTCTTCTCTGTTGATAGTTTTTATAATCTCTGTATTATTAAGTTTGTCCGATCAGATAAAGTTGATGTACAGGATTTATGTCTGTTCACATGATTATAGTTTCATACTGATAAGTATTGCAATACTAAAACAAATGACCCTTTATGAATGTAATTTATAAATTATAAATACTCTAAATATCTGTCTCTTTCCATTCAGTCAATTTCCATCACTGACTTACTAGATACTGGCTGGATTGATTTATTGTCCCGTCAGAGTTTAGTTTAGAGTTGGCCATTTTGGCTGGGCACTGGGAGGCCACAATACATCTGAAGTCTGTAGATTTGATAAATGACAGCCGGTCGATTTTACTGATACTATATTCAACAAGCGGATTGACTGATTTATTTTTAAATACCATTATTTGTTTGACTGTAGTAAAAAATCACACATAAAGGTCTCATAATATCCAAGTATACAGCCTGTGTTTGAGTCATGCCACCAGGGGCCACACCAGACAATGTAAAACAGGTCTGGAGTCATGCTGGAAGCCTGTGTGGGGCTGTACTCAGGCACAGCAGTGTGTATTAGATCAGCATGCTAACAGTGACGCTTACAGGCTGTCATGTTAGTTTAGAATGTCAGCTAATATTTCTTAATCAGCACTAAACACTAAGTGCAGCTAAGGCTGATGGGAATATCAGTCATTCTTCAGGTAAATGATTGAAATATTGGACAAATGCTGATGGTGGCGCTTGAATAAAATTCAGGGGATCACCAAAGTTATTACAATTCATTCTGCACTACATGAATATTTGTACCAAATTCATGGCAAAGAGGTGTAGACATCTCACTCATCCCCAAAAATGTCAACCTCATGGTGGCACTAGATAGTTAGGATACATCATTGTGAAGCCATGAATGCTGTACCAACTATTGGTCAATTCATTGAGTAGATTTTCAGATATATTTCACCGGACAAGTGAAAACTTTGATCTGCTGGTGATCCAAGAGGAAAAGTAAGGGGATCATTAGAGGACTTTATTTATCCTCTGAGCACCATGAACAACCGTACAAAATTTCATGAAACTCCGCAGTTGTTCATACCTAAAGCCATGATGAGAGCATAGCAAAATAAAATGTGAATAGAGTGTGTTGGCCTATCAGAAGAAGAACAAATTCAAGAATAACGCTCATCATTTGATATGAGCGTGGTCAAGCCTGCAGCTGACCTGAAGTTAACCCTGAGCTTGAGGGCAAGAAGTTCATATAAGCCACACTAGGATGACACAAATTCTGAACACACCTTTGTAATAATGCTACACATGTAAATATGTATTTGAACTCATATTCTCTGTTTAAACTGTGTTTGACTTGTAGTGTTCAGAGGATTTAGGTACAATGTTATCACAGTCTTATCACTGCAACTCAAATAAATGGGCCTCTCCTGTAAGCTCTCAAATATAAGCACATACACACACCTCACATGCCATCCACACACACACACTTCACATCTCTCTCTCCAGTTGAATACAGTGTGGTCTATAGAAACACTAGTACTATGTCCACTTGTGCTAATGAAGCACATGGAGCTTTAGCCAATGTGCTTTATACATCAATAACAATGCCTCTGTGTTCCCTCTGCACGATTTGCTCTGAATAATTCTTATTGTGTAATATGTCACTACACAGTAAACCATCCTCCATTCTTCCTCATAGTACTTCCTTCCTCAATATGCTTGGCCTTGGAGATTACATTTATGCCAAACTGACAAGTTCCTTTCATACCTCTATATTTTTTTTTTTTACAGTCTTTGGTCAATCTTTGCATTGTGTAAAGGTCAAAAACTATTCCACTATTATGACTTAGTTTGTTAAACCCTGCAGAAAATGTTGCTGCAGAATACTGTGGTAGCCATGCTGGTTCAGTGTGAATTGGATTTTGAATAAATCACCTACAGTGTCAACAGCAAAGCCTCCCCACATCATCACACCTCCTCCTCTGTGCTTCATGGTGGCAACCACACATGTATCTGCCCACCTTTTCTGTGTCTCAGGACATGATGGGTGGAACCAAAAATCTCAAATTTGGCTTGCAGATTTCCACTGGTCTGATTCCTGGTGTTTCTTGGCCAAAGCAATTTTCTTCTACTTCTTCCTCAGCAGTGGGTTCTTTGCAGCAATTCAAACATGAAGACCTGATTCATGCAGTGTCCTCTGAATAGTTGATGTTAGGATGTTTTACGTTCACTGCATAATTCCATATGTGTTCTTATGTACTTTTGATGTCTTCAATATTAATCTACGGTGAAGAAAATAATAAAAGTAAAGAAAAAACATTGAATGATAAAGTGTGTCCAAATTTTTGACTGGTACTGTATACTAACTGGTCCAAACTGCTTAAATGTCATGGTACAGGTAAGACACCATGGATTAGCTGATTAACACGATAGACTGTATGAAGCAGATTATTTTTACAATGTGTTGTGATGGTGCATTTTCGTGAAGGGGAAAAACTGGCATCCATGAACTAATACCGTGGAACTACAGCTCATCTCAAGTTTTGGAAAGTACGTTACTTGAGAACAGAACTACCTCTTCTTGGGTGTATGATAGATACAATTCTAAGGAATAATATTTGTAAACTAAACAAACCATGCTAATAGGAACTTTTGTAACTTTCATGGCAGGGCACTATTTGTAGCCTGTGGTTTGCATTGTATTTAATAATAAATATAAGCACAGTTGGCTGATTCAGATGTACTAGCTAAGTGTGAAGGAAGTGATACTAATTTACAGTAGTAATGAAAATCAGGCAGAAAACATCACTGATGACGTTTTTAAAAGTGAAAGACTTTCATTGCAGTTATTCACATGTGACTTGAACGCAACAGAGATCCAGTCCGGACACGAACTCACCACAAGCAGTCGAGTTAGACAGAGACAGACAGGGAGACACCGGAGCTCACAGTCTGCCTTCAAGTTAAAGGTGAGGAAACGTTTCTATTTCACTTTGGTAGTTTGTCAAATACATAGGTCGCTTTTAGGAACAGGGCTAAAGTTAGTTTGTGAGAGAACTGTTGCGCCATATCGTGCTAGCAACGTTTACCTTTTACTAACATTAACATTTTTAGAGTTAACATTAGCTAAATGATTAATGTCTGTAATAGAATAAATATAGTGGAAAAAGCTAGTTTCTACCAACTAGCTAACTTTTGTTAGTTAGCTAGCTACAGAGCTATCTTAACATTGAAATAGCAGTCTGTGGTTATTATTGTTTAATCAATCTGAAAGCTAATGTAAATGAAATGAATGAATTGTCCTCATACAATTAACAAGCCAGCTAGCTATCAGTCAATATGTTTGTATCTACTGATAAATTCATCTGAATATGGTCCTTTATTCAGTGTTTAAGTGAACTGTTAGTTTGCCATAACATATCAACATTAGCCCTCTGGGTTAACTCTATATCTTAGTACATTTAAATAATATAGTGACCAGCCTGTCATAAAACTGCTATAAGTTGCTAAAAGTAACAGAATGCTAAAAGCTAACGTTTATGTAGCAGCTAATCCTGTTATAACCGTCATTGTATATATCATGTATGGTGTATTTATTTATTATATTTTACTATTTGGCTTTTATTGTGCGGTTGAAATGACAGAACCTCATACCATTTTTTTTTTCTTTCAAATTTTGCTTCTTAAAACCAATCTACCAACGCTTTCCTATAGTCTTGGCTTTCCCCTGTTCTGTACAAGCTAATGTGATCGGATTATGTTTAATAACGCCTGAAAACACTGAACTATGCACAATCTGAACTTTTATCTCCCTCTTGAAATGCAGGACCGGAAACTGTGCTTCTCCAAACAGTATTTGGCTTGACAGGCTGGTCCCACCAACCCACAACAGCTGGGGGAGTATTTCCGACCCAGCCGCAGCGAAGATGGTGGCAGCTCCAGGAGTGGAGGCATTACGCTCGCCCGGATAAGACGGAAAAGCAGACGCAAAACTCCCGCTGGAGCTCTGCTTTTATTCAGCCCCTCAAACTCTGGCAGAGAGCTGCATGAGCGGGGAAAAGGGAGGCAACCAGCGGCGGACGGAAGAGGACGCACCACAGCCAGAGCGCACAGTGTTGTGTTTGTTGGACACATGCATATGAGCGAAAACTAGCGCTATCCAGACCCAAGGAGCTGGTCCAGATCAGGAGATAGAGCCGATTGTGGGGCGGTTTTTGATCACCCCACCGAGGAGATCCACGGGTTTTCCTTCACTGCTCTGGGGATTTTCTACTTCTATGCTCAGGGGGGGAATGCGTGGGGAGGAAATCCAGCCTCAGCTCCAAATAACCAGAGACTCCTAACTGGGTCTCCTCTCCAAACGCAGGAAATACGGCCTGGGAAAAAGTTTGGGAGCTTTTGGAAACGAGAGTTGACCTATCGCTTTGCACGCCTTTTACTACCTTTATTTTGTAATGAGCGCTCTTGTTGTTAAACGGAATAAGTGAAGAAAAGCATGTTACATGCCGTTGGTGTTGTTATTGCAAGAGTTTTGATCATCACTATTTATAGACCAGCCTGCTCCGACCGAGGCTGCTCCCCATAGCTGTATATTTTGCCAACTGCGCGCAACAAGTTGCAGACACTCCCAGCAGAGGCAAACCGACACTAATTCGGGCCAGCGGATGGTATTTTTTGCTCTTCTCTTTTCGGATCAAGCGTCTTTGAATAGCTTAAACCCCTCCCCGACCCCCTCTTTGGAAGCCAGAGGGGGAATAAACGGTGGAGATCCGGAGAGGGAGTTCAGGAAAGGACGGGGCTGGATCCGTGGGAATAGGCCTGCCTGTCAGGCCTCTTCATGATCTGGATCTTGGACTCCAAAATAACTCAGTCTGGAATATTTTGCAAAGGCCCATTGGAATAAGGATTAAAGGAGGATGTGTTGGAATAAGACATGCAAATGCTGAGCACACTGAGCCATGCATGAGAGGGGATGTAGAAGAAGGTAAAGCCGCCTTAATTACAGATCACCTACTTTTTATTTTTAATTAAGGGAACTATTAATTAACAGTTTCCACATTTTAGATCTGCATTCATTTTTATATAAAAGCCTACTTTACCACAAAAGAGTCTTTTAGGTGATGAATGATTGCTTTTGAGAAATTTTTCTCATAGTTTTGATGCTTTATGATGGCGGAATTCATTATGTCAACACATTATTATTTTGGCACAACAAGCTGTTCATAACGACGTTTTAGGGGGGTGTTTCTCAGAGGGGAAAGGAAGTGTAAATGGGCCATTAGTCGCCCATGTTGTGAAGATAAGAGGGACAGTGTTAACTTTTGTAAGTGAGAGCCACTTGCTGTGCACAACGCCAACTGTTGACAGCCTCTATCTGTGTCTGCTCGCACGATGAAGCCCTGGACCTGAAGGCATGAAGAGAAAATCTAGGCATTTTTCCTGAAGCTGTCGGACTTTGTGTAATGTCAGCAGGATCGAAACACTGCGCACGTCCAGAGGAGGTAAATTTCCAGTCATGTAACGTCAGGGCTGACTTGATGAAGACATAGAAAAAAAGCCCAGTTGCATCACTAACCAGTCGTTTTCCGAGAAGGATGTTCAATTCAGGGGGCAGAAAGAGTGATGACAGTGTTTTTACCGCAGCTGGAGAGAAAGCCGGGCTCAAACCCAGAGCCTCTTTGGAGAAGGATACATGTAATGTGAGCACTGACGCAAACCCGGGCTCGGATAATGAACTGCTCAAGAAACTGGAACGGCGCGTCTTGTGTGAGTGAGTGTGCAGGCTGCTGTGTGCGTAGCAAAGACGTCTGTGCCGTGCTCACCATTCATGCACTGTGATTCCTCCAACAAACACCTCTGATCTCTCTCTCTCTCTCCCTCTGTCTGCCCGCCTGTCACTCTCTCCTCCTCCTCCTCCTCCTCCTCCTCTGTGCCACATGTGCGCACACGGCACCCACGCACCGCGTCTAATCGCCTGAGCGCCATCAGAAGATAGTATTAATATTTAACACCTCACCCACCCCCCGTCTCGTTTGCTCGTCACACCAGTCAATATGGCCACTCTGCAACATCACCGGCAGCTCCTCACGCACGGCACGGAAGTGAGCTGCGACTCCAGCGGGGACGGCGCCGTGACCGTACGGATTACCAACAGTGCGCCACACGTGCATCAGCATGAGCCGCCGAGGGCTTCCAACAGCGGGGCGGGAGGAGCTGGAGGCTACGGGACTGTGAATAAAATGAACCCTAACCTCCACAAATACAGTATCTCCTCCAGCTGCAGCTCAGCAGACTCCAGGCCGGCTGCTACCTCCACTTCCAGGGTGCACAGGAAGGCGCCTCCGCTGTTTGAGCGCTCTGCCGCCCAGTGCTGGGACCCCAAGTTCGACTCCCCCATCCTGGAAGAGGCCTGCCAAGAGAGGTGCTTTCCTCAGACCCAGCGGCGCTTTCGTTATGTTCTCTTCTACCTGGCGGTGGCGGCTGTACTCTGGGGCGTGTACTTTGGGGTCAATAGTGACCGCTGCAACCCCATGACCTTCCTAGCCCCCACAGCCTCCTTTTTAGTCCTCCTGGTGCTCCTCTTTTTGTTCACCTTAACTCAGCCCTACACATGGCTGTACAACCAAACCTCCTTGCTCCTGATCGCGGTCACCTTCGCCATCACCTTAGCTCCACAGATACAGACTGCTGGCTACACTGAGTTGGAGTGGGCTGGTGGTGGGAATGCCTCCTCATATCTCTCAGCAGACAGAGTAGCACCACCTCCAACACCTTGCATCTCCCCTGTGGGCACCTTTTCCCTGTGCATGGAAGTTCTGCTGTTGTTATACAGTGTCCTTCACGTTCGTCTGTATGCTTCAGTGATGCTGGGGCTCCTGTATTCTATATTATTTGAGGCATTAGAATGGCTACCGTTGCTCCAAAAGAGTTATGACACTACTGGATGGGGAACAGGGCTAGTGGGTTCAGGTTCTGATTGGGAAGGAGACACCCTCCGCTGGCTGGGCCCGGCCAAAGCTCTGCTCCACTTGTGTGCCCATGTCATTGGCATCCACCTATTCATCATGTCGGAAGTTCGTTCCCGCAGCACCTTCCTCAAAGTGGGCCAGGCTATCATGCATGGCAAAGACTTAGAGGTGGAGAAGGCCTTGAAGGAACGTATGATCCACTCGGTCATGCCGCGGCGAGTTGCAGATGAGCTGATGAAGCAAGGTGATGATGAGGGCGGCGGTGAGAACTCTGGCAAGCGTTATTCCTCAGGCGCCTGCTCTGCCTCAGCCGTCTCAGTGGGTGGTGGTGGATGCAGCGGAGCTTCACAAGCTCAAAGTGCCACAAACCCCAAGAATCACCCTCACAACAATCACAAACGCAAGAAGACCTCCATCCCCAGAGGCCAAATAATCTTCCGGCCATTCAATATGAAACGCATGGAGCCTGTCAGCATCCTCTTTGCAGACATTGTGGGTTTCACCAAAATGTCTGCCAATAAGTCAGCGCCAGCCTTGGTGGGCCTTCTCAATGATCTGTTTGGACGGTTTGACCGGCTCTGTGAACTAACTTGTTGTGAGAAGATCAGCACTCTGGGAGATTGCTATTACTGTGTAGCAGGCTGCCCTGAGCCCAGACCGGACCACGCCTACTGCTGTGTAGAGATGGGCTTGGGCATGATCCAGGCCATTGAGCAGTTCTGCCAAGAGACATGTGAGACCGTCAGCATGCGCGTTGGTGTCCATACAGGCACCGTCCTGTGTGGGATCCTGGGAATGAAGCGCTTTAAGTTTGATGTATGGTCAAATGATGTCAATCTGGCAAACTTGATGGAGCAGCTGGGCGTGGCAGGCAAGGTCCACCTGTCAGAAGCTACTGCCCGTTTCCTGGACGACCATTACCAGAGGGAGGACGGACGAGTGGCGGAGAGAGCCGGGCAGAGTGTGGTGGAGAAACTGAAGGGTAAGTGGCTGTTCTTGTCTTCCTCATGAGTTGTCTTCATATACTGAAAGCCAGCGTGCAGAAGTTATGTTTCGTCAGAGAAATTCAAGGCAATCACGAAGAGAGAACATAGGTGCTACTGTTTATGTTGTGTTATGTAATGGTTATTACTTTTAAATCCTTTAAAATACACACACTATTGCAATTAAAATACTTATGTTTATCTTCAAAGTCCATTGGACTTGTGATAAAAGCTGTAAATGATAACAAGAAGTGGAGGGAATTGCTTTTGAATGAAGTCATACATGTAGAGGATAAAGGTTGAAAGTCTACATTGTTTGAGCATGTGCACATTAGCACATGGTCATTAGGGTTGAGTTGGGTCACTGCGTGCCTAGACAGCACTAAAGTATGCTATCTGACCAGTTAGTCCTGTTGAAATGGTCTACCAACAGAAGCAGGAGATCAGGCTGCCAGATTAAATGATTAGAGCACCAGGAAGAGAGACATGTTTTGATTTATATCATTTGGATATCATTCAGGATTCAATAGCAGTTAATACCAATCACTGTCATTACCTGTAAAATTATTTTCAGAAGTCACAAAGCCAATTTAAGTCATTAACAATCTGTGTAATATGCAACATTTAGTAAATTTGCCATGTTGCTACTTTGTTGCTCAAAGCTATTACCCTTTCTATGATGACCTTAATTGCTTCATGCTATCAGTGGTTTTCTACAAATTTGTCATATAGTTTTTGTTTTGGAGCAGCACTGTGCAGATTTATTTTGGTGCCCCATATTTGAAAGACAGAGGCTTGTGTCATTGAGATTAGCGTTTAATCTCCAAATAAAACAAATGGATTTGAAATCCTTTCTACAGACAAATGTTGACAACTTGCATAATGACACTATTAATGGATACTTACAGCAAAAGGATGACAGGACAAGTAGGCACACGTGACTCTCACACATAAGGCTGATATATTCGATCATTTAGATGCATTCAAACAAGGTCAGTTTTGCTATGTCGGTCAGCCCTTCTTTTGATATAAATACAGTTTTGAAACATTAAAAAATAAGTTTCTAATCTACATGGACTGTTTTGTTCTGTCAGATCTAACAATCAGTACAAGGTTTGGTTCATATCTCTGACTGCGTTCTTGGCTTCCTGTTGGCCAGACTGTTTGAGCTGGAGATTGCATTTGATAAGAGGAGGGCTGACTGGCTTTACTGTTTTTTAGGCAGGTATGCTGCTGGATTTCATTAGATTAAACAGCTGTTTGTCATATTGTGTCCGCCATTTATAGAATGGGGCCAGACAGGCAACAGATAGAGGGAAAAAGATGTGGAGAGAAATTCAACTTGCTGTATGCAACTTGTGTCCAGCGTCCACTCATTGAGCACACACACGCGCACACACACACGCACACGCACACACACACGCGCACACACACACACACACACACACACACACACACGCACACAGTCTGTCTCAATATTCTGTGGAACGAAGCATCACTGGAACTAATCTCTCCAGCAGGGAATTCCTCTTGGGCTGTCTAATCTTAGGTCTCTTGCAAACAGAGACTGTCTGTTCTATTGTCAGGCCTTATGTCAGAGTGTATTCACACTTGGCTCTAAATGGTGCCATCACTCTCTGTTTCCAGACTGGCAAACAGTGACAGAGTAAGATGTTGACATGCAGCTTTTGTTAAGGGAGAGAAAAGGGGAGAATAGCCTCTACTTTTCTTGCTGAAACAGAGACCCACAGTTTATTGGTCAGAGAAGGGGATGGCCTTAACAGTTTGCTTCTTTAGTAGAGAAAAAGAGGACTTGACTCAGCTTTTTTTTGGTAGAAAAATGGACTCTCATTTTGAGAGAAATCAACATGCCACTTTTTATTGAGAGAAATAAATAGTCCAAATCACATATAGAGTGATGTTGCTCTTGCTTTGTGGGAGCAAGTTGGGGGTAATGGCCAAACTCATTGAACAAATCAGTTTATCAAAAAACAGCTTTGTAGGTGTTAATGATGTCATCTTTCCATCTGAAGGCAAAATCCATTCTCTTTGCAGTAACAGTTGCCAGTTTGACCTTTTTTCAGTGTATATTGTAGTTCCAACCTTTATGACAATTCTAGCTGCAGTCATCCTCATCACTGGATCCACTGACACTTCTTACCTATCTCTATTCACTCTCATTGTTGCGTGAAAAACAAGTTATCCCTCATCTCCATTGCTTTCCACTCTCTTCTTTTCCAATTCCATTCAAAACATGCAACAGTTAATACCTAGTCAGTCATTTGCTTTGAAAAGAGGTTAAGCAGTAGTTAATAAGTACTTTTAAAAACAGACATTTGTGGAAGTGTTGCTTCCCTTGGCTAACACATTTTGTAGCTTTCAACATTTTCCATTGCTTACAGCTCTTTTATGCTAAAGTACTATCACGGGTGATAAACTGAATAACTTGGCATATTTCTTTAAATCCCCACACCTTTGTCTGTTTGCTCCTCTTGTTTTCTCTTGTTTGCTTCCTCCTCTTTCTCTGTCTCTTTTCCTTTCATGTTCCACATCTCTCCCTCTGCTTTTCTTCATCCTTGTTGTGTTACCACAATCATTGCCTCAGTCTCTCACCTGTCACCCAGGCCTGTACATGTGGTCTGTTGTGTAACACTGCTTTAGTGCTGTCTGTCTGTCTTTAGTCAAGACTTTGCTATAGATCCCCCAGCAGGCCAAATGATAGTGTGCTTTCAACCATTTTCTCTCTGTTAGTTCCTAAATACCCATCACCCCACTCTCCTTTAAACAAGACCAACTAAGCAAACCAATCTTTGTTTGACCGTGAATGCAGCCAGTTTGTAAAATACTGTAGTTTGTCAGTAGTTGTATCAGAAATACACTGCATTTGAGTGGTCTATGTAATGGGTTGTGAGGGATGATGCAGTGGCAAACAATCTCCTTTCACAGTACATGGAACATAGATTTTGTCAAGACTGAACTGCCAAGTCTCACACATCTGCTTTATGTATTTCATGAAAGATGCAGGGATGAGTCATACTTCTATTGACAAATGCATTAACTATGCAGTCATGCAGTGAGGAATTAAAATACCAGGCAAAATAAGCACTATCGTGATGCTTCACAGTACTTCAGAATAGATATGTTTAGGCTAGTTTTTTTCTCACTTAAGTTTTTGTTGAGTTTACAAAGATATAAATAGGTCAACACATCATCATCAACGCAAAAAATAATATTCAATAAGGTATATGAACAAATAAAAGATAAAGAACAGTTGTCTGGAAATGTTTTAGTAATATATTTGAGTTCGGCATTTTTTTAGTCAGTGTCATGTCTCATCTAAGTGTTCCATTTTTTCCAGTTCTTTTAAAATGTGTTCTCTTTGACTCTCTAAAGGTATGTCAACTTTTCCATAACAAAAATGTCCTGGACAATTTCCAGCCACTGTTCCTGTTTTGGAGTGTTTACATTAAGCCAGTTTCTGGTAACAGCTTTCTTACTGGCTACAAGCAAAACTTTAGTCAAGTAGAGATCTTCTCTCATCACAGCGTCTTCAGTGTTGCCAAGATACATCACAGGACAGGTATTTGGGATTACATATCTCAAAATATTTTTAACAACTGCATTAACATTTTCCCAATATGGCCTTATCTTGACACAATTGCAGAAAATATGTGAGTGGTCAGCCCCCATGCTCCCACTCAGCCTCCAACAGTGTTGTTGTGCAGCAAGCTGCCTGTTTTTTTAATTTGAGGTGTCTGAAGAAACTGAATTCCAGCACAATTCCCCCCATACTAGTGAGTTTGTGTGTGTAGATTGTGTCTCAAACATTTAATATCACTCTTCCTCTGTTATTTGAATCTCTATCTATACTTCCCTTTTTGCATTTATGTAGAGCATTTATTCCCCTCTGTTTTCTCCAAAAGCTCAGTAGAAAGCAAGGATGACTCAAAGTCCCTTCTATTCGTATGCATCCACAATAACCCAGTCACATTATTTGAATCTGTTTCAAACATGATCTCTTCTGTAAAGTTGTCTCTTAGCTGCAGTTATATGAAAAAATCCTTTTTTTCCTGATACTGTACAGATTGCTTTTGCCTTTTTGTGCCCTGTGCTTGAACAGTCTTCTAATATCAAGCTGTGTTTGGTTCCATAAATTGAATGTCTCTTGCAAAAATCATTTGGTTGAGGAAAATGGCTTGTAAGCTACAGTACAAAGTGAGATTGGCCTAATTTTTTAAATAATTTTTTTTGTCTTTGCCTTTGTTGGCCAAAATGGTTATAATTGCTCCTTCCATGATGGGTGAGCTGGGGTCCAGTTGAAACAGCAGAGGTGATAGCTCCTTAAAGGCCTTAGATAATTTTGATTGAAAAACAATCACTGCTGGAGATTTACTGGGATTCTGTCCACTGTATACAGATTTCAGCTTAACTTCAGCCTCTTAACTGAAAATTTTGGGGTAATTGCATCATTCTGTATCTCACCAATAGATGGCAGGTTGAGTGAGTTAAGAAAACTTTTTATCAGCTGATGGTGGTTTGGAATAGATTTCTTATAGTACTCTTCAAATATACTTTCTATCTTGTCTGGCTTATGTAATAATTGGTTGGTTTGAGGGTCCCTTTTTTCTGAATTGTATTCGAGGCCTGCTGTTTACGTGGGCGTCTGGCCAGGAGTCTAGTTGCTTTTGGATCTGATTCATAATAAGTCTGCTTTACAAATCTTGCCTATTTTTCTATATCTCCCGTGAGGATCTCATATATCTCTCCCGTTATTTCCTTAATTTGTTTAATACTGACTGATCCTCTGTGTTTTCATGTTTTTTTCTGCATTTCTCTCAATTTTTCTACTATTTGTTCATATGTGGCTAGCTGGATCTTTTTTGTGATGTTGTCAGAACGATCCGCTTTCTACAAATATCTGCTTTCACAGCATTCCACAGTATTGCAGGTTCCATGCCCCATTATCATTCTCTCTATATAACTTTTTATCTCTTCCCTTGTCTGTTTCACATTTGCCTTATTAATCAAAATACAAAAAATACAACACGTTGTTCTTCTAGGTTTCATTTGGCTAATACATAGCTTTTTTGCAAAGTCACATTTGGAGCTAGTTTGAAATGTGATTCCAATTTCAACAAAATCTCATTCTCAACATTTAAAATCTGCTAAAATCGGATTTCCAAGTGACTTTTGTGCCACTCGCAATGAGACACACAATGACTAGTCAAATCTGGAAGTGCATCAGAGCAGCTGAGCAAAATCAAAGCTGCTACTACTGCTATACCAGGAGTTTTTTCTGCTGGGATACAGGAGTTCTTTGCCTAGAATTGATGGTGCAATTGTTTGGATGACAATCTCCATTTCTTATGTTTCTGTGTTGTAGCACATGTTCTGACTGACACCTACGATGTTACCACAGCAGCTCATATAGATAGGTTGGTGATGTCTGGACAAACAAATCGGAACTGATCACTTGCTACTACACAGTGCAGACAGTCTGTCTTCAGGATCTGATTTGAGAAACAAATCTGATTTGCCTGCGGTCTGAACAAAGCCTAACACACTAGTATTTCTCTGCAGGTGGTGAGAACTGCAGTTTTTCTGCTCTGGTTTTTGTTTGGCTGGTCTTTATATCTCCCTGCGTTAATGCCTTTTTAGGCTCCTCTTGTTGAGTGTTGTAGCTTTGGGAAAATTAGGTCGTGGAGTTTACAGTTTACAGGCGTGTGTGTGTGTGTGCATGTGTGTGTATTAGACTGTCTAGATTTTTATTTCACAGTGCAGTATAGCAGCATGTAATATATCTGCAGACTCAAGGTTTGGAACTGTTCCAATGGTATCATCGTGTGACACTGACATCTTGTCAGTTTCAATCCGTGTGAGTCTGTAGCATCTGTGTGTGTGTGCATATATATATATTTGTGTGTTCAAATAGGTGCTTGCTTTCTTGTATCTTTTTCTGTTTGTGTGCACATATATACCCTTGTGCACAAACAAGCCCATCCTTCCATTGCAGTGTGTTGCAGTGGGAAGTCCATGCCCTCAGGCTGGTTAGTCTGTGCTAAATCAAACGTGTCACCTAAATATGCACCGGCAAATAGCAGATCCTTAACCATAACCAGGCCAGCTCCAGTGAGTAATGGGCTTTGCTACTCTACTTTTTATACACTGTTTTTTGGTAAAGGTAGCATATTAACTGTCTCACAGGGAAGTATCTCACTTCCATACCTCCTCCCTGTCAACGTTTCTGTTGCTCTGTGGTGAGTTGAGTAATTTTATTATGCAAAAATATGTATCTTTCCATTACAAGTGACCATATGCTTTGTCATGGACTTGTAAGTAGTTCTCTTGATTGGCAATTCCTTCTCAGCAGATTGAGGTCAGTGAAAATCCTCTCTTTCCTCTTGTTTTCTCCTGTGAGGTAATGGAAATTCAAACTAGTAGGTGAAGACAAACAGTAACTTCTGTGATGGTGAAGTTTTCCTGGCTCACCAGTGTCATTTAATGTTTACAATTTTTATTCAGGTTGTCTAGGAAGGGTTTGCTGAGTAGTTTTTCACCAGCACTGCCCCACTTTATATTGTTTAGAGCAGGCCTTTTTCACAGAAGGCAAGGCAAAGATTTGTTTGTAGCACCTTCGAACAACAGGGCAATTCAAAGTGCTTTACATGAGGCAAAGGCATTGAGACAAGAAGCACAAGGCAATATGGAAAGAAGACATTTTGATATTTCACAGTAAAGAATACCATTGATTATTACAGAATTTAATTTTCCTGCTTCAGTTTCAGGGTTCTGGTATTGTTCATGCTGGCTCACTGTCACATGTCATGAGGACTTATTGGGACACCTAAATAGAACAGAACCAGTGTTTTTCCTACTATGACAAGTCAAAATCTCTGGCTATGAAAAAATACATATTCTGTACAATCTGTACACTAAAAAGCACTGTGTTAAAATTGACCCAATGTGAGGACAATATTGCACTGATGCAATACTAGGTTAACCTTCCCTAGTACCAGTGGGATATTTTGACCCCGTGTTGGTTTTATTTTCATGTTATTGTTGGGGTACTGGATCAGAACGACCCTTCTGTTGGCTGGTTCTCTAACAGTGGTACTGGGTATAATTAGTCCAGTATTTTGTTGGTGCTCTGTTGACTCCACATTGGGTCCATTTTATCACAGTGTTTTTTAGTGTGTAGAGACATGAGATTTGCTGATTAATTGATGAACTGATAAACAGAACGTTCGTCAATGACATATTAATTGGAGATATCCATTTCAGTCATTTTCAGGCATACAAACCAAGTAGTAGCTGGTTCCACTTTCTTGCTGTAAATAAGTATTCTATTAATCTAAAGAAAACCGCCCAATGATAAGAGATAATGAAAATAATAAATTAATAAAATGCATTAAAATGATTTCTTTACCACTGAAAAGCTAATTTGAAGCATTTTGAAAAACAGCCCTTGCACAAGTTTCTCAGTAAATTTAAATATTATTGCAGAGCATGGGAAGAAAAGGTTAAGCAGTACATAGTTACAGAAGAGACAGATAGCACTAAGTGCATTATAATTGCCACTGCTCAGATGCAGTGCTGCATTGGCTAGTCAAACAAAGTGTGTGTGTATGTATGTTTTTATAATAAAGATAAGACGTCCAGGACATAAAACGAAATGACTGATCAAAGTCTTTGTGCCTTAGATACACAGACACACATGTATATACACAGAGATTTGTCACTAAGAGGTGAGCACAGAGGGTACAAACTAATTTAATTAAATTTTTTCCCCCTATCTAGAATTTCTCTTTCTCTCTCTGCAATCCTTCCTCCTGCACTGTCACACACACTACCTTCAGCATGACCCCTGTTTCTTTCTGTACAGTACATCTTTTTGTGCAAGAGTAATGCTCTGTCTGTCTGCCCTGAAGCCTGCAACCCAACATGGTGTTGTTTTGCCCCAGCTACTCTTACCTCATTGGTTTTCAGCAACACTGTCACTACAAGGTTCAAAGGTCAACTGTAATCGCTTGACTAGGTGGTCTTGCAAGCGTGTCTGTGTGCCTGAATCTGTGCCTGACTGTCATTGTCTATGATAACAGAATGAAAAGAAAAATGCTGGCCAGTAACAGGAGAGCTTAAGATGTGAAAGCAGAGAAACGACAGAGACCAGACAGGAATTTACCGGCGAAGGAGCCAAAAAGGGACTTGTAATGTATCATGATACATTTTGATTGTTACAGTGATAATCAGCTAGACAAGCAACAGTTTTGCATCAACTTTAACTTCGGTGTTACAGTTACCTTTGTAGCAGAAAATTAAAAGAGAATGAGGTTTCCTGTTTTATCACTCTTTTATCACTAATCTTGTCCAAACTGGGCTTCATGTGACTTTATGGCTGTAATGGGTAAAAAAGTAGTTTTGAAATTCAGTCCTTAAAGTCCTACTTTGTATGTTACTTTACGCTGTTTGTAAGGTTCATTATTAGAAGGTAGGTCAGCTCAATTTAGGTGAATTATTAACATTAAAAAACCCTTTGCTTCCAACAGTTGTTTGAGAGGACAGACTATTTAACCAAACCCCATTTTAAAAACAGGTGTTTTATGGTAGGCCCATATTTTTTCACAGTAAAAACTTTAGGTACACCATCACTATGGCGCTTCAATCTACAGGTACATTTATTATATGCCATGGACTTATTATCGTCATTGAATAACCTGTGATGAAGTGTAGCACAGACGTACATATATTGATTGTCAAGGTCCCACAGTTTACTATTTTTACCCTTTCTGTGGATGCCCTAAAGCCACAGATTTCTTCCTTTAATCTTAATTAATCTTTTAATCTCTAGGAAAGAGACAGATCTATTGACAAGGTTAATAAAAGCAGGACATATTTAACATAATTTCTACTGTATATTGTGAGGGACAGATTGGTATTAGGGTGATGCGATCCTCAAAAGAATTCATGGTAATACCTAAGCTTTCCAGAGCTGCACATACACACACACACACACACACACACTGTACAGGAGCAAACCTACAATTACTTACATTATTCACTTCTACAGTATTATATTAGGTACATCCTTATTCCATTATCATTAATGCAGTGTGCGTGTTCCGGAGAGAGAAAGGACGGTGTAGATCTGACACTGAATCATAATGTAACAGTGACAGCCAGAAGCTAATGAGCCAGCAGATTATAAGGAGAGGCCACAAGCACTGATAGCAGGAGCTTTCTACAGATAGTCTCCTTTCTTCCCTCTCTCCTATCTTCTGCATCTCTCACATTCTGTCCTAATAGACCTGTAATAGTCCTGTCTGTCATCCTCCACATCTCTCTCTCTTTAATGGATCTGCAGTGTCAGTCACTCATTTTCTCTCCCACACAGCTGTCTAATCAACTTTCTTTTATTCATCCACACTACATACGCATTTCTTGATAGACGTTTGTCATTCCTATTGCTCAAGAGTGTGTTGAGTCAAATGTTTTTCTATGCATGTATGTGTGTGTGTGTGTGTGTGTATGTGTGTGAGAAAGAGTGTGCTCAGTTGATAAGCGTGCCCAACCTTGTCTTCGCCTGATTGCATGTGTGCACGCGCACGTAAACACATACACCTGATCTTTGACTAGCTTTCCTGGCAGTTCGCTGTCCATGTAATACACCATTCTATTTTTAGTGCAAGTCTGAGGTAATTTCTGTGATTAAATAAATCCCAAACAGATGAGTCACCTGCTCGTATTGTATTTAATCTTTTTGACAGGTCCGTCCAGTCTTTTCAACATGTGTAAACATGCATATGATAGAGACCAATGGTTGAACATGCTTATGTCTGTACGTGAGTTGTCATTCAATGAAGCATTACATCACAGTGTAGACACATTACATCCTCTCTGCACGTGTGACACTAAAGTATTTTCTCATCACCACATGAAGACATGTAATGAATTAGTGGAATGGTACTTGTTACACCTGGATTCATTGGTGCCACCCTGCCCTGCCACCTAAATGTGTTGCTTAAAATACCCAGCAAAATAATTCCAACACTGAATGGATATTGATAAAACTGGATTGCATTAATAATTGTGTGAATATACAATAAAAATCCAAAGCTATATCATAATGGGATGTTAAACTCCACCTTGTCATGCATATTGCTGGTTATCAGACACTTTATAGTCTTGATAATTCACTTCCTGTCGACTGAAGGCTTGTCTGACACGCCTGTCTTTCTGTTGCCAGTTGACCAAGTCATACAGAATGTATGAGTGTCAGAGAGCAGGGGTCAAGAATCAAATGAGTGTGTCAAGGCAGGCTCATGGCTTTCTGTAAACCTCATGCCACACATTAATGTCTTCTATTTACCTTCTAGTTATTCTGTGTTTTGTGTGCAATATGACAACTATTTAAAATTCCACTTTTGCGACAGCTGGATGTGCCAGTGTGGCAAAAGCAGCTGGTCGTCTCTACTGCCCTGTGTGTGTGTGCCAGCTACAGTACTCTGGAGTGGTGCTATGTTAAACGGCTGTTCTGAATAATAGATACAGAGCGTGGCCTCAGGCCTGTTAAAAAATCTATGAGCTTCCTTTGCACTGGTTTAGCTGGAGTGCTTATAAGGGAGGGAAAGAGAGTTGTGTGGGGAAAAGTTATGATGAGATTTTGGCAATCACAAACCCGATACATGACGGCATAAGCAAAGAAAACGAGACAAACACAGATACTTTCATTTGAGCTACTTTTATCAAATGTTTGACTGGCTGATATGGTCCTTGTTTAACTTTATCTCAGGAAAGAAGTGACATCTTTTTACATTTTCCACTTTGTATTGGTTTAATCGATAGTGTCCAAATTCGTTGTCCGTGTTAAGAATTAAAGTGTCCCACAAATGAAAGCATACATTGTGAAATTTATGTAAAAAAGGAAAACCTCACTTTGTCACTAATTTCTGTATGCATGTACTCGGTGGACCCCATGCTCTTTTGTCAATGTGTTTGGTGCTAGGAAAGTGCTTCTTACGTTGGAGGGTGGTAGTACCAGTTTAACCCTCCCGCATAATGTGCGCATGACTTCACTGGGAGTCACACTCTGTAAGTGAATGTCTAGATGGAAGTTATCTGATAGGCAAGGTGTGCCATCTTGTCCTTAACCTCCCTGCTTTAGTAAATAATTTCCCAGCATGCCCTTTGGTCTCAAGGTAGCCACATGAAGCTCCTTTTTTGAATATCTGTAGTTGGAGAATGACTGCAGGAGAGACGACTTGAGTGTCAGTGTCTCCAATTAAGGAGAATTACATTACTGCTTGCAATTGAAGTCAATTGAGGCATCTTTTAGTGGAGAAATCAACATCTCTGTCTCTACTTTGTTGAAATTTTGTTGATGTTGAGGGAAGGAATAATCCTTTTTTTCCTTTAATTCTTTTTTCAAGCCCTGAAGCTCCTAATTTGTTGTGGTTTGTGTTTTTGAAAATATACCACTTAACAATAAAATAACAAAATTAGCATGACAATCCTTATGTATATATTTTCAGATGCAGCATTTTGTCTGTCTAAAACTGTTAAGTAGTGGCCTTCATTAACCTATGTCTGTTAAAGCTCTACCATGAACAGCATGTGATGCGCTGTTCCCTGGTGGTCTGTGGATAGAGAGAGTCGTGTGACATTAGAGGGAAGAACAGAAGAGAGAGGGAGAGAGAGAAGAAAAAGGCAGAAGAAGGAGCATATTTTCTGGTCATGACCCTTTCCCAAGGATTTTCCACAGTCTAGTTTAGGGCAGCGGGGGAGGTGTGTGAGTTTGTATGTGTGTGTGTGTGTGTGTGTGTGCGTGTGTGTGTGTGTGTGTATGTGTGTGTGTTTGACGAGGGGCATTGTGAGTCCGTGGCATACAGCAGAATTAATCACCCCATGCAACGACTATATGACTCCAGTGAGACCATGCAATTCAAGAGCATTTGCGCGCAACTAAAAATATATTATATGAAGACGACAAGACCTTATAAGGATGATAACCATCTGTCACCCTGCTGCATTTTAATACCGTACACTGTGAGCCTACCTGCGTGCTTAGAGTTAATATTTGGCCAAGTGTGAGCACATACATGAAACAAAGTGACATGTCAGTCGTCATTGGTGTCCCCTTTCCAGGAGCACCAAGGTTGGTCATTTCTCGCTCAAGGACTGTCCTCTGCCGCTGAACGACAGCCTCCCTGAGAGAAATTTCAGAGCCTCAGTGAAGTGAGACACTAAAACGCCTTGTTTATCTGAGTGACGCAGTGACAGTCGGAGTGCGTCACTGTTCCTGTCAACCCACTGCACTACATGTCACACACACACACACACACACACACACACACACTTGTAGGACCTTCAGAGGGAAGAGCCATTGATTAACAAATGGTGATGAAAAGGGATGTATGCAGTCTTGGGCCATTTTGCTTTGATTAGACTGATGCAATATTAGTGGAAAACAATAGATAGCGGTGGGAACAGCTAGAGCTTGGGTTAGATTTGATCAATTCTGATTCCAATTTGTCTTATTAATCTGTTGTTATTCAGTCCTTGTTCCAATTCATGTTATGTTGTTTGTGTACAACCCCCCAAATATGTATGAAGCAAAAAACCCACCTGCACTCTCACCAGATTTTTGGCAGCCATAAATCTGTGAGCGGTATTGCCTCTGATTTAGTTACAGACTTGCAGTCTTTTGGAACTGGTTCCAGTTAGAACCACTTTCTCTAGACCCTACCCTAGGGATGATGTTACAATGATTTTATGTTGGACCCATGCCTAAGAAGCCATGCAGGACATGATCCACCAGTATGGCCCAATGCATTATTCAATTTGAAAAAAGATAAAGGAGGAGGAGAGAAAAAAAGAAAGGGAGGAAGAAGAGGGAGCGAACGAGGAACTCCCTAGACTGAAATGATGGCACAAAAGAGGGAAGGGAGGAGGGATGGATGGATGGGAGGGAGGAATGGGAGGGTATTTGAAGGAGGATCGTGTGAGAGCCTCATCCCTCGGTTCCATCAGTGTGTCCAAATATGGAGGCATCTGCTATTGCATGAAGCCCGTTCTCAAGACCTGCCACTGACCAAGGAGAAAACTGGAGGGTAGGGAAAGGAGGGGGATAGAAAAAAAAGAAAAAACAGTGGGAGAAAGTTTAAGTGAAAGAAAGATGGCTGAAAAATGAGGAAACGAGACAGCAGAGACAAGTCAGAATAGCTAGATGTAAAGATAGGTAGTGAGAGGCGGTGGGAGATGTAAGGTTTGGCAAGACAAAAGAGGGAAAAATTGAAGGCGAAGGTTAGAGCGATAGTTGAGTAGAAGTTGGATGGTTGGAAGGCCAAGTCTGCGAAAAGGGAAAACAAGTTGAAGTCTATTTTTAGCTGGAGTTGTTTATTTTTTGACTGTTCCAAGCTGCAAGATGAAAGTGAAGAATGAGACAAAAGGTTAGATGGAGCTCGAAGAGAGAAGGGGAAGTTAAGTCACCGCCTGCCTTCATTTGTCCTTTTCTGCTTCAGATTTGAGGTTGAATGAAGTTGCTTTGATGCAAAATTGGGTTGAGTAAATGTTGTTTGCTAAGCATCTCTCTATGTCTCCCTCTGTCTTTCATATTCACACACATGTCCACTTTTCTGTGTGTGGGACCAGAGGAGAGCCAGCGACCTTTAGGTCGCTGGGGATGGTTTTGATCATGTGGTTGGAAGCCTCCTTAAGGTCAAAGTTCATTGGTCAGGAAGTGCATAGTCTGGATTGGGACGGTCCTCTGGGGATTGTCTGAAATGTCAGCTTTAGTCCAAAATGTTCACCCAGACACTCTCACAGGACTGCTGAGCTGGGCCTGCCTGTGTGTGTGTGTGTGTGTGTGTGTGTGTGTGTGTGTGTGTGTGTGTGGGTGTATGCGGGTGTGGGTATGTCAGTTAATTCATGTGTGATTTTGCACACAAGCACTTAAAAGGAATTGTCTTCCAGGAGTTTGTGTGTGTGTGCAGTGTGGTGAGAGTTTGTGTCTAAATATATTTATTCCAGTTTCCATTCAATGCAATATTTCATTTAATTCAATTCAATGTTCAATATTTCATATTTAATATTTCATGTTTAAGATCTCTTTGTATCTCAATTCAACGCCCTGTCCATAGTGTATCATATATACTGGACATATATTTAATATTCATATTCTCAGGCAAATTTGTGAATAATCTCATGTCAATTTGTTAATACCTTTTTTAGTTTGTTTATATTTTTTCATTTTTACTTTTTAACTACTTCTATCCTCTTTGCCGCTGTGCAATGCCAATTTTCATACTGTTTTTCTAT
Source organism: Centropyge bicolor (assembly GCA_037975185.1). Classification (NCBI taxonomy): domain Eukaryota; kingdom Metazoa; phylum Chordata; class Actinopteri; family Pomacanthidae; genus Centropyge; species Centropyge bicolor. Next base: position 8,887,396 of record JBBMOC010000018.1, read on the forward strand.
AATCAAATAAGCAGTCTTTTGCTTGATTAATGAATTAATCATTTATTCAGTATGATGTCAGCAAGTAGTGGAAAAACACTCATCACAAATGCTGGAAGCAGCAAATGTTTGATATTTAAGTCAAGAAATGACTTATGTTTGTGGTAATTAATTATTCAAATCCTTTAATGATAACTACTGTTGGTCGATTAATTTACCAGTTGTTTCAGTTCTAGTGCGTTTTGCTTGTATCGGGATGCATGGTTGTGTTGGTGAGTTAGGAGTGTGTTCGTAGGAGAGTCATTTTCTGATGTGTGTGTATCTATGGTATGTATGGTCTTCGAGTGTACATGTGGAATGTGACAACTCAGCTACGCTTCCTCTCCATTCATCCTACTGTTCATTCATTCATTGATTCATTCATGCATGTGCATACACCCTTTACATGTGGTCTCGTGAAAATGACTGTGCATGTGGTGTGTATGTGTCTGTGTGTTTTTCTAATAAATGAGGATATGAGAGTCAAAGGCAATCACACTGCAGTGCACTACCTTCGATGAGTCATAAATACAAGAAATACCAATTTTGTGTATGTTTGTGTTCATTCAGATATATCATCCGTGCAAGAAGTCTCAGACAGGCAGATGCTGCATTTCCTGAAAAGGGTTGTTGTATGCAAAGGGCTGTGCCCTCTTGTGGGATTTGGATTGTGTGGTTCACTCTACATATGTACATGCACACAAACAGCCAAACAAACAAAAATGAACATTTATGTGAGGAAGTATTTAATGCAGAGTTTTTGTGGTGCAAGATGTGGTACAGATGGGTGTGTTTTCGTATTATTTTGACACTTGTAAGCATAGGCTCTTCAAATAAATTAGTGAAGAAACAATAATATGAACACTGTTTATAAACTATGTGTGGCTAAGGCCTTTGCAGTCACCAAATATCTGTCCAATTAAGGGTTCCCCTATCGAACAGGCTTTGTGAAAGTGATTTAATGTTATTAAACTTCACTTACTTACATTACAAAGAAACAAGTCAAAAAAATGAGAGGCGGAGATATCACCTGATTGGGAGATTGACAGAGAGAAACTGAACTGATACTTAATTTGATTTGTCGTACTTTTCGTTATTTGTTATTTTGTGTTGTTACGTAGTTTGCCAGTTATTTGTTAACTTAGGAGAGTATATAGAATGTAATCTTTGTGACAGCAGACATTAACCTGGGACAGCAGTCTCACGTGAATTGGGTCAAACTTGGGTTGAACGTGCATTAAGATAAGGCTGTCTCACACAGATCTGCTGTGTGAAAGGGGTCTGCTTTTTGTGTGTGTGTTGACATCTACAGTTGTCATTGCGTTTCAATAAAAGTGTAGTAGAGTACATCACAAGCTTGAAAACCCATCTGACCCAAAAAAACAAATGGACCAGGCCCCCAACACACCCAAAGAAAGTTAGATTTGAAGCCACCTAGTCTATGTCTGTATGTCTGGAGAATGCACATACTGTGGTGGCATTTCGTTTTTGTCGTGTGTGTATATTGTGGTGGTAGTAGCTGTCCTCAGCTGAACCCTCGTTGCTCCAGCCAGCTGGTCTGAATAAATCAATAAAAACCATTGGGCTGCATTGAGACTTTAGAGTGCTGGTGTCAGTTTCTTTCCCAGAGTGCTGCTTTTACAGAGCCTGGAGAAGATCAATACACACACACACACACACACACACACACACACACACACACACACACACACACACAAAAGCTCTATAGTGTGTTTCAATGACTGGCTGCACAAACTCAGTAGTAAAGCATTAGCTTTGTTATGACTTAGAGTTGGGATAAACACAGAAGATACAGTACATGTGGCACTTTATTGTATGTCTAAAAAGTAGCTGACTCTCAGGCAGACACATTAAAGTACTGTGCACTTGATGGTTGGAAAACTAAAAACTTTCAGTGTCTTTTCTGTCAAGCCTCAAGGCCTGTTGTAGAGTTTGGAACAGGCTGTTGATAAAGTTAGTAAGTCGAAATGGAAGTAGACAAGGAATGTGGGTTATGTGAGGCATGCTAAACTCAGTGACCTTCAAAGTACTCTCGGCCTCTTCCTCCCCCTCGCCATCTCTTCACTGTTTGCCACTCTGCTTTCGCTATCTATTCTGTGTCTCTAACTTGTCAGTGTTTTGCCTTGCATGCAGGAAGCGAGCTAGAGTAAGAGGGAAGATCACAAAATAAGCATCTGTAGTCATTGCCCGCTTCTATGGCTCTAGCTCGAGTATTTTTCAGCCTTTAGTGGAATTAAATTTAAAATAATAATAATACATTTTATTTGAAAGCGCCTTTCAGGTCACCCAAGGACACTGTACAGAGATAAAAAACAAACAGATAAAATACAGTCAAAGATAAAATACACAGTAAAACATTGCTGAATAACATGTTTTTATTTCAAGACATTAATACAGTTCAAGTTTTTCTGTCACTTCAGCTGCAGATCTTACAGATATTATTGATTGTGGCTGATACATAACCGATTTGAGGCTTTTCATGGCACAGAATGATGATTAGACAAAAGTTCTGTCATTCTGTCACAGAAGGAAAAGGCAGTATACTACATATTAAAAGAATGATAGAAATAGAGAAAGAAAGAGCTATTTCTTTATCTGTGCTCTCTGTATGTAAAGTAAGGTCTGTTCTTACATGACCTCAGATTCCTTCACCCTTCTGTCTCTGACAGTGACCTGCTCTGTGTATGTGTGCGACTGACGATTAGACAATTCATATGCTTCAGTTGTTGCGCAGACTGCCCCTGTGAACATCCATTGATATCTGATAGAGCGCACAAGTCTTGCCTAAGAGATAATGAATATCAGCGAACCTTTGCGTGACTGTGTGAGTGAGTTGAGGTCTCATAAATGGCCTTTGTCGCCTGCTTGGAAAAGGACTCAAACCCAAAGTTAGGGCTGTTGTTGGCCTAAAGTCTGAGGACGCCTGCCAAGTATACAATGTCCCAGGGTCTGGAACAAGACACACAGTGCTTCCAGAATCCCAAGATGAGCTTGTTGCTAGTTACGTATTCATAACTCATTTTATTTATGCAGACAGGGAAGCAAGACAAAAAGCTGTGTTGGAACTCCGTGTGCCCATTGTTTCAACAGTGGATCTTTTGATATTAGGATCTTATGGCAGATTAACCCTGTATCAGTGAAACAATCCTATGCCAAATCATAGGAATTGACTTAGGTTTTGCCAATAATGTGATCAATTCATGTTTTCTAAGACAAGGCAGTTACTGAAAGTGAAACCCAGGAGTGGTAGCAGTAGTACCACTACAGCTAGTAGTTAGTATTTTGTTAGATTTCTGTTACACTGACTCACTCAAAAGTGTAAAAAATTTGAGAAAGTACAAGAAAAGGAATTCATATTAAAACTGGAGATGTGAGAGGAGAGAACAGCTGAGGGGGAGTCAATGGGCTGTGTGTGTGTGTGTGTGTGTGTGTGTGTGCGTGTGCGTGTGGCTGTTAGATTCACTAAAAATGTTGCAAATACACTGTAGTACACAAACCAACTTATGAACACACCCACTCAGCATCAGACTGACGCACATGCTTTCACATATGGGTCGGATGCTCATCAGTCACACTTAAAAAGACTGACACATCATCACATATCTTTCCCTTTTCCTGTTGAATAAAAAAAAACTACAGAGATATAGTCAAGTTATGATGAGTTTCACTGAATGGATCTTTTCCTCATTTTGGGACCATTCAATACTTATTCTGTACAACTATTTTGCCTCCAAAAGAGAGACATCCAATAAAGATGTGTTTGAACAGTGACAGAACCTGCAGAAATGTTGCTCTATTTATAAAGTATTTCTTCACATCATGCAGAGAACAGAGTTCAAAAGTTAAATGTTTTTGTGTCAGAGAGGGCCACCAACATTTTTTAAATTTAATTAATTCTAGAACATTTAGCTTATTTTGTGTTCTAATATTTCTTTCTTCTTTATATAAGTTTTACCCAGGTCCCCAGGTACATTCACTCCACAGATAATTTCCAAATTAAACAGAAAACAGATCCTGTGTACATGAAAACTATAGTTCCTAAACTGGAATGGAATAAAAGCTGCATTTAGTAAAACATTATATTAAAAGACAAGACAAAATATTTCATTCGCAAAGCAACTAAGACAAAACTGAAATAGTTAACATCTACTAGCATCAACTTTATATTTGATACTTAGAAAGGATCTGCAGTGATAATTCAATCAAATATGTCAAAATCTTAAGAAATCTTGGATATAGCTGAGCTAGGCAGGCATGTATTAAGACAATGTATTTGCCCAGGAAATGCTTCTCACATACAGTACTTAAAATGCCACTAATGCAGGAATGGGCTTGTTGGATTGCTACAAAAACACAGAAGTAGTATTGAAAATTGGCTTCAGTCTGTGCTATAGGTACAACTTGTGCCCATGAAACAGGAATGGCAAATGAAGGGTCCCCTCTTAGAGTCACTTGTGCGCACAAGAACTAAATGGAACATGAGAAATAAGTTTAAAAGTTTTGTTTATAAAATCCTATAAAGGCTATTGGATCACGTCCCTGCGTGGCCTACAATTTCTCCTCTATTCATCACCATGCTAACAAAGTTAGCACCTTTAGCTGTTTGAACAAAGAGGCCAGCTAGCCAGGTTACTGTGTGTTTGGACAGACTGATAGTGGGCTGGCTCTGGGCCACCACACTAATCCACTGTTTGTATATTTCCTTGTTGGCGCTACACCAGTGTGAACATGGCCAGAGCTCTGAGCTGATGTGCAAACATGGTTGATGAAACTCACAGTATTGCATTACCACCTGTTTGTGAGTGTCTGTGCATCAAAGAGTGGCTGGTGATTGGCTGATGAGGGTTTGTCTGCACCGAGCCACTATTTTCACAAGTGAAGATTTCTTTCTCAAAGTATCAGAAATCATGAATGTCTGTCACTTAGAAGTAATGAGATCCCAAAGTCAAATTTTGTCTCCATCCGAAAAACATACTGTTTATTTCATATTTATATATAAAAAAGAAACACAAGCTGGTTTTTCATTATTTAAAGCTATAACTAACAAATGTTTGGTATTTGTACTTTGTACTAATTGATGGTTAGTTATCAAAATTTACTGTTTGTTTTTTCACACATTTGTTTGAGAACACAGTTGTCCTCATATTAGAAGATTTGTTGCCCTGTGACTGTTACTCATAAAGAAATTGACTTTGTGGTGGTCCAGCCTCCTGTGCTGTTGAAGGATCACATTCTCAGTGTCACCATCAAGAATGATGCTTACAATGAACATGAATGAACAATGAACAACATTAATGGCAACTGTTTTGATTTATGTGGATGATAACAAATGATCTCTGATGCTTCTCCTCAGGTCTAAAAACCTACCTGATCTCAGGAAGGAAGTTGGATCATGATGTGCAGTGTGGCTGTTCTCAGGTGGGACTGCCAGGCAGAGATTTTGTCGGGGTCAGCCTGCCGTCCTGTCCACAGCCCCGCACACCAGACATCATCCCTGGGGGAGCTCAGGCTGCTGAGCCCCTGCTGCCCCACCAACCACCAGACAGGATCGGGGTAAGTCGGAAGAATCTTTAAGTTGATAGTTGAGCATAGAGATGGTTACCTCTGCTGTTCACTCTCTGATGGTTTCTGCTAGTTTCTATAACATGATGATGAGTGTTGCATTATTTCACACTTTAAAATTGAAAACACAGCGTTACAATTCAGAGTGATGTAATATCTCAGACTGCTTCTGTGTGGTCTGTTTTCTTAACCTCTCTTCCCACTGTCCATTTCTCTCTAGCCTCCCTGTGTCTCCCGCAGTGTGGTCTTGTCTGCAGGGGCAGAGCAGAGTGATGATGTGACTGTGCTGAATGGCTGCCAGGATGAGCACAAGACCACCAGTGCCAAGGTACAACAAACACACATGACCAGTGGCAACACCTGTGCATTTGTCAAGCAGCCGTTGAAGCATTTGTCACTTAAGTCACTCAACAATCACACCTTCTCTTTGTGACCTTTTTCTTTGCTACTCTGCTCTTTGTTCTTCTGAATCTTTTTTCACGTTCCCCTTCCCATCCAGTTCATCCCAGGCCACAGCCCCAGGGCAGCAAATGGTCTCTTGAGTCCCCCACTTGAGGATCCTGTGAGGGCCAGCCAGAGCTCCCTGTGCGACATGCTCCAGGAGAAAGAAAAGAAGACTAGCACTAGCACTGGGACTGGTACCAGTCTAGGCATGGCTGGTGGCACGGGGGCAGCGGGCACAGGAATGGATCACTCTGCCCTGATCCAACTGCGTGCCAAGAACTTCAGAGAAAAGAGCGATGCCCACTTTGTGGATGTTATCAGGGAGGACAGGTGAGCAAAGAGGTTAAAGGTAGAATTTATGAATTGATAACACCACTCAAGGGTAACTGATTATGTAGGATTAGAGTGATTGACCCTGAAGGGATTTATTTGGTCATGAATGAGATCTTATGTTTTTATAACTTTCTAAACCAGTAAGCATCTATCATTTAAATAACACAAACCTTTGTACAGAATTTTTCTTAGGGTGTGTACCTACCTGTTACAAGGATAATACATGGTATTAGACAGATACAGTAGATTCACGCTCACATTTTGCATGTCTTTGGATTGTGGCAAGAAACACAGATGAACAGAGAGACAAACATGCAAACTTCACAGAGAAAGGCCTCAGGGTGCTCTTTAAAATGGAATGCAAATATTTGCCAAATTAATTTTCATATGACTCCATGTGCAGAAGCCATTGTAAGAGTGTTTTCAGACCTACAGTGTAACTTATTTGCTCAGGTCCGAATTACTGGATGAGCTGGTAAACTTTATACATTTTCTCTTTGGTCCGATAACTTTTTGTGCAGAAAAAAATCCATTCCATCGATTCATTCTCTGGCGAGCTGCTACCAACTGTGGATTGCAGTCATCCACATGGCAGTATGCAAAATGTACATGGTAAACATTAACAAACTTGTTTTTTGACTGGACAGAGACCACTCCTTCTTAAGGGCCTTAGTTGTTTAGGTCAGCACCAGAGGGCAATTGCTTTGTTCAGATCTGGCTTAACTTATTGCACCAAGGGGGAAAACGAACATGAATACAATTCAACTGGATTAAGTAATGCGTATGCAAACAATATGCAAAGACCTGTTTTAGAGGATTCACTCTGCAAAGTGTTAACATCTACTGGAGGTAGACTAGATTTAGAAGTAAATATATTGGCTGTTTTGCTCTATTTTTCTCCAAAAGAAAATTATTTGTTTTCTTATGTTTGGTTTTGTTTCTCTGTTTCTGGATCACAGTCTAATGAAGGACTACTTTTTCAAGCCACCAATTAACAAGATCAGCCTCAATTTCCTCGAGAGACCTCTGGAAAAGGCCTATCGCAGCAGCTACAAGGAGGAGGTAGACACACATGCGCACACAGACACATACACACTCCTACTATGTATTATCACACCTCTAAGAACTTTGTATTGACTTCTGTCATCATCCTACCTGTGACTTTAATGATGACTCTCATCACTGCCTTACTCAGTGAAAACCTTAAAATAGTTTTGGGGAAATGCTCTGACTTTTGAGATTTTTCATAATTTTCTTATTAATTAATTAAATAATTTTCTTATCCTTGCTGAGGATATTTGTCAAGTACATTGATGGGGAAAGAAACACAAACACAAACAGATATCACATGTAAAAAATATCACCGGAAACCTCAGACAAACATTAGTATCATAATACATTTGGGGTTGGTGCTTTGTGTTTGTGTGTGAATGTGTTTGAGTGAAGGGGGCAGGGATTGTGGCATCATTTTTCTTCTATCCCCCATTTCCCAAATGCTTTGCCAGATTAGTGCCCATACTCTCTCACACAACCAGGACCAGTTCCAGTTGGCCTGCATTGACCCCACAGCCTTACAGCCCCCTGCTGATACATCAGTGTTACTACAACACAAAAAAAATCTACATGAAACCTCTGAGCTCCTTTCAAATCCACAGTGATTCTCAGTGATAATGTCTTGATATTTGGTTGTGACTTTGTGGCCCAGCTAAGAAGTGCAAACTCCTGATAATGAGTCTAACGTTGCCTTAGTTTCAAAATTTTCAGTTTATGTTTTGATATGTTTTTCCGTTTTTATTTATATTGAAGTTTAGATAAAGACAGTTTCAGCAAGTTGCTATGTGCAGTGGTAGGTGCAGGCATGATGGGAAATTGACCCACCCCTCCCCAGTTTCACATCCCTCTTCCCTTGCAGGTGAAGAACCAGGTGCAGGTGCAGACATTTGCGAGCTCCACCTTCAGCTCCTTCCTGGATGTTCTCCTCAGCTGTTTTGTCTTCCTGGCCCTGACACTGGCCTGTTTCCTTCCACCTCTGGTGAGCCCGGCCACAGTGGGCCCTCCAGCTCCCGCGGCCCTGGCCCTGGCTCCCCTGGCTGGCCTGTTAGAGCTGGCCTCCCTGGTGCTGTCCATACGGTGAGGAGGTTTATGCAGATGAAATGCAGATGGATATTGTGTTTTTTTGGGTGTGCCTTTTTGCGCGAGAGTGCGCAAACACATGTTTCATATCAAGCAGAGTCCAGCCAATCTGTTTTTTTAGACTTTAAACTTTAAAACAATTTTATATAAGAACCGTTGTATTGAAACACTGCTCTACTGTGCCATCGGGACACAGGAATATGTGTGTTCCCAGTGTATCTAGATTGACCACTGTAGTGCTTGGTTGGTATAAAAGCCTGTATCTCCTGGGCCTCACTGGCTAAGGCATGAAAACCACTGATAGACCATTGTGCAGCACTACCACTCTCCACTGAAACCAAAACAAATTATTTTATGTGGTGGTTGGCTACCATACCACAATGGATTAACTTGCCTGGTCAGATACGACTGGCTCATGTCTGTATTTTTTGTGAAAGACCAATATTGGCTCAGAAATTGGCAAAATAATGGCCTAGTACCAGGTATAGTTCCAAATCAGAAAAAAAAGAAAAAAGCTTCTACTTGCAGTTTCCAGTATTCAAAGTGCTAGAGATATGATTTATTTATTTTGTGGTGTTTTTATGGGCATGCATGCATCTCTGTAGAGAGCACTTGAAAACAAATTAATTTTCACTTCCTGCTGTGCGAAAATGGGCAATAAATCTTCATCTCCTTGCTGGGACTTGGACAGTATAGTTTTGTTTTAATAATGTCTCTTAATTAAGGACTCATGAGAGTCTGCTGCAGTTTTTCATTGATTAATCAGCAAAGGACTTGGAGTGGAGTGAGAGATAATATGTTTTACTCTGTTTTCTATGTGATTTCAATTGACATTGATTTTGGTCTCATTCAGACAAGTTAAGGAATGAACTGATATTGCTTTGGACTTATGCTGCTGGAAACTCATCCTCTAACACTTCATCCTCCTCTCCTCTCCTGCAGTATGGCCTTCTATCTGGAGGAGGTGATGAACTGTACTCGCTCCCTGCTCCTGGTAGTATCTGGATGGGTTCCCCGTCATGTGATTGGGGCTGTGTTAGTCTCCCTACCTGCCATCTCTGTCTTGTCTCACCTCACCTGCAGTGTCCACTTGCCCCTCCAGGTAAGCGTGTCTGTTGGTAGGTGGTGGGAAAAAAACTGGAAAAGACTGTGTGGGTGGATTCATAAAAGGAAAGAGACTGTGCTGTAAGTGGACACTCAGAGATTCTGTGTGTCCAGTGGGTTCATCACAGTTTTAAGAAACTCACTCATATTACACTGTTTATAGATTGGTTGTTTATCAGTTTGGTTTCTTATGTAATGAAACCATTAGATTGGACTAACAGTCAGTTAACTTTAACTATTCAACATCATTGCTGCTGCAGCTGCTGCTGCTGCTACTAAGGCTGCCATCACTGTCACCATTAGTACTAGCACTGCACCTCATTCAACTACTGCTCCTACTTGCAGTGCAACTCTGCTGCCTCTGCTGTTACAGGGGCCACTACTAATTGTGGCAGTGGTACTTTTGTGTGATTTCCAAGCTCAAATGGTTTGCCCTCACTAATATCTGTAAGCCAAAGTAAGCAGAGAGGAGTCGAGCGGTTTGAAACCTTGCCCATGGTGGTCTAAAGCCAGAGATCCTTGGAGACCAGCAGAGCCGTTAGCTGGCATTAGCCCTGATAGGAACTGTAGAAGGAAAACAGCTAGGAGGCTTCAGAAGGCTTCGCCTGTGGACCTTGGCATCAGAAATATTGACATTTCTTCTTCTCCGAGTCCTGTATGTGAGAAGATTGAGAGCAGCCATACTTTGCAGCGTTTTTGTGCTGTATTGAGTCAAGGCCACATCCAGCTCTGTGTAAGTCTGACTCTCTCCTTCCAACTTTGAGCCCACGGCTGCTTGCAAGATGTGTGGTGTTTTCATATCTTGTTTTTCAAGGATTCAACACCCCATTTCAGAGATTTCTCTAGGTTTCTGGAGGGCTTAGGTGCTGTGGTTGCGGTGGGGGTTGTGTGGTTGTGGGGTTTGGGGGTCCTTTCTCAAGAAAATGTAATGTTACTTGACTAAAACTATGCATTTTCACATAATTTTAGACAACTATAATTAAAATATTTAGAAAAAACACACTAATGTTACACATTACGCTCATTAGAAAGAAAAAAGTAAATCAGATATGTTCAAAGACGAAGCAAGCATGTTGTCCTGAAATAATCCTTTATATTTTTGTGAGTGATCACACATGTCATTAAAAATAGCAACCAAAAAATAACATTGGTTAAACAAGGATTGTAATATAGTAGAATGCAATTTGCTCAACCTCCCAAAGTCCGGGTGAAGGGGGTAGGGTTGGGTCTGTAAGAATTTCATCTTTATCTTATCCATAACTGTATTGGCCCAGTTCTGGGAAACAAATCTAAAGTCAGTGAAATAAATAATATTATAATATAATATAAATACTGAGTCTATTTCAGAAAGGATGACGAACACATACATCAGTCTGTATCAGTCCTTCCTCCTGTCCTCTGTCCACCTCCCTCTGCTGTTGTGATTCACTGCCTGCAAGCACTGCCGGTACAGAGAGGAGCTAAGTTTACAAGTTGCTGAATTATAAGTTTCGCAAACTAAGATAAACAGGCTACAAACAGACAGCTTTCGTTTTAACTTGTTTTGAACAATAAGCCTTTAGCTAAACAAGTGCGCTGCAGACAAATCAGGTGGAAATATTGCTTTTCTAAATGTTAACATTTAACAATGGTTAGGTTAATGTCACCTTCACTTCACACACTGTTTCATTCGTCTAAGGTGCTGTGAAAAAACACTTAGGTGCTGCTTCTCTCAAGTGTTATAATCGTGGGGAAAACCCTGCCATTTCTCTATCCATTTCTCTTCCAACCTGCTCTGTCTCTCCCCTCCACTTTTTCCATCTCTTCAGGGCTTACAGATCAAAGCGTTAGTCTCAGGGAGGGTTGTTAATTAGACATGTAGTTTTCTGAACTTTAATGCCTTTGAAGATATAAAACCCAATAACAGTGCTTGGGGGGCATAACTTGGAGAGAAGGAGGACATGTGTAGGGATGAGAGGGGAAAAGATGTTATCCAACCTGTGAATGCCCCCAAATTACTACTGCTATCTCTATGTGTGCATGGGTGCAATATTTTTAAAAATACTTCTCAATGTTATTAGTTGATTGTAAACTTTTGACAAAATTGCTCTAATGGAGTGCTGCTGTATTTAGTTTAATGATTTTGGTTTGTTCTGTGTCTGGATAAGTCTTCTTATATCTGCTGACTTGTATTAATTTTGACATGGTCAAAAACAGCTGTCTTCATGTCTTGTGCTGTACAGTTCATTATAGTTAATGTGTACATAAAGATATACCACAGTTTTTATTATGTTTGTTGTGTTTTGCTCATACATTAAAGTCCTTAGTTACTTTGTTGAGTCACTTTAATAATTAGACCCTTTTTTCCAGGTGACCATGTTCTTGTGCTGTGCCACCATCCTGGCCATCATCCAGTATTGTAACTTCTGTCAGCTAAGTTTTTGGATGCGCTCAGTCCTGGCCACTGCTACAGGGGTCGCCCTGCTGCTGTTGCTTTACAGCCCCTTGCACAGGTACAGGTGAGCACTTGATATTTGCACGTATACACAAAATCAAATGCAGACGTCAGTCAACAGATACACATGAGGGAGTGCACGTACTCATGTGGGTATGTACACACAAATGCATAGTTAGACTATTCATGGTATGCGCTTAGTGTGGCATCTCACATTTCATTCAGTTAAAAGACGTGTAATACAGGCTGAGCTCTACTAAGTTCAAACAAGTGAAATGTGCAAGCAGAGATCATCCAGCGGGACTACAAGATCTTCAAGTGTCTAGGAAATCAATGTAGACCAAAGTAGTAATTCATAAGGAGCATGTAAGTAAAAGCTGGGAATGAGGAACACAATGTGAAAACACAAACTTACATCTTTGTGTTTGGCATGTAGATTATACACATTTCATGCACCATTTATACATTATTTTCCTGTATACAATCATCCACCTCTGTCACTGATAGCCACAAGTCTAGGCCTTCAAATATAAAATTTACCAACACATACATACAGTCATACATTATTCTAAAACATTTGTAATTCACCCAGTTAGTTTGGTACTACACACCCCTGTTGAGCTGTTCTGCAGCCAGTAAAGAGGATTTAATCTGATCTGTATTATATATGTTAGTTCATGTGTGTGTGTGTTGTGTGTGTACTGTGTGCATGTGTGTGACCCTTCCTTTCTCCTGATTGACACCACTCCCGTCGTCTTTCAGCTCCAGTAATAACAGCTTACCAGTTCATGGGTGAGTGTCTCCGTGGAAACAGAGGGTTGTGATGGATGAGTGACATTTGAAGGGGCAACAGGGGCAACAGCTCTCTTTTATATTTTTCATAACTACAGCTCTCTCTGGCTTTTACTCATTCTCGTGCTTTCCTGCTCTTTATTCCCCTATCCTTCTCTCTCCCGCTCTCTCTCTCTCTGTCTTCCTCTGTCTCTCCCTCTGTGCACCAGCTGTAATGGCTGCTAAATGTCAGTAGTGGTGGAAGTGACTCATACAGCCCATGCTGCCTTGAATTTAGTATTAGAGCCACAAGTTAACGAACTACAGCACTGAGGAGGAGAGAGGGCTGGAAAAGACTTCCCTGTTTTATCAGTCAGACTTTTGATTGGCAGCCACTTCTAACTGTATTAAGAATACAAAATCAGTTTGAATCATACTTGAGCAAACTGCTGTTTTACCAGAGCCATTTTATAGGACAATGTCAGAGGACTTTCAGGTATTTATCAGTATTTATCAGTTTATAAGCCAGCAGGGAACCTGAGGTTGCTGTGCAGGGATTTTTTTAACGGTATATAAACCCTCCAACCTTTCTACATTGAGTTTGCTCCTATGTACACCTGTGCTAATGATAAAGTAATTAGCTTAAGGCAATATTATGGTTACAGTGAATACATTGTTCCACGTACACCTTCAGATAAAAACATGAACGGACACAAAGAAACTAAATCTCTCAGTGCTTCCTTCATCTGCATTTTGTCCACAGTTTCAGTGATCACACTTTCACTTTAAATTAGTTAAGATTGAATCAAAAGTCTGCATTCCAAGATTTGTTTCTTTTCTGGGTGAAATATTATGAATATTTTCTGGGGGAATATTATGATTTTAACCCTCATCTTCTTCAATGTCACACAATGTTTTCTGACAGCCCCAGAGAAGCAGGATAAACAAGTTGTTTTCAGTCTTAGGTGGATGTTTGGGCATATTAGCATAGGTGAGTAGGCAACTAGTGAAAATTGGGTATGATTTATTGAGGCCAGTGGTGAAAAAGTAGGATGAATTTGAAGACTGTGAGTTTAGAATTACACTCTAACTAATTGATTTTGAAGCACTGACTCAAAAAATCCAGTCATCCAGTTATCAAACTTTATAAAATCTGCACTAGAAATACAGTCTTTCATCATGATAGCATGCCATCTGCGTATAGCATACAACCATCAATCTCACATCAAATTGGGCCAGAAAATGCAACGTACCAGTAGCTGTGAAGTGTGTCAATGGTTGTGGTAGATTCCCCAGCTTCCCGTTACTCTCTCCTCCAAATCCTGTAAATCATTTTCCTGTTCTGCTGTGCCTTTGTTCGCTAACCCTATGTTCAACTTGAACTCTCACTTTTCTTCTTTTCTTGCCATTTTCTCACTCAGACTCAATGTCTCCACATCCGGTGATAGTGGTTCAGCATTAGTCACTCCTGGCCCTGACCCTCCTCCGCGACCTCTTGATCTTCTGGTCCCAGAGACTGTCCTGGCCTTCTTCCTGCTTCTTCTCCTGGTCTGGTTCCTCAACCGCGAGTTCGAGGTCAGCTACCGTCTGCATTACCATGGAAACGTGGAGGCTGACAAACACCGGTCCAAGATCCAGACAATGCGAGACCAGGCTGAGTGGTTACTGGGCAACATCATCCCCATCCATGTCGCTGACCAGCTCAAGGTTTTTGTAGTTGTTGAAACAATAATTAAATTGATTACGAAGAAAATCAGTGCTATGCTTGATTCTTGTTCTTATAATCAACCATTTTTAAGAAAATCCAAAATGTATTGTTATTAGTATTTTTCCTTGAATCAAAGACATGAATGATTAAAATCTTAACTATTGTGTCACATTTTTCCCTTAATATGAGCTAATTGTTTAAAGCGGCCATCTCATTTTCTCCTCAGGTGACCCAGAGCTATTCCAAGAATCATGATAGTGTGGGCGTGATCTTTGCCAGTATTGTAAACTTCAGTGAGTTCTATGAAGAGAGCTACGAGGGTGGGAAAGAGTGCTACCGCGTCCTCAACGAGCTAATTGGAGACTTTGACGAGCTTCTTCGCAAACACGAATTCAAAAGTGTGGAAAAAATCAAGACAATTGGTGCCACCTACATGGCAGCTTCTGGACTAAATGTCCGGCAGCTGGCCGAGAACGACGAGGACTCTCCACATGCTCATCTGAGGGCGCTTTTCAACTTTGCCCTGGAGATGATGGGCGTCCTGGATGACTTCAATAAAAACATGCTGGGTTTTGGTTTCAAGCTCCGTATTGGATTTAACCATGGGCCGCTGACGGCAGGGGTGATTGGCACCACTAAGCTGCTCTATGACATCTGGGGAGACACAGTCAACATTGCCAGCCGCATGGACTCCACCGGTGTGGAGTGTCGGGTGCAGGTGAGCGAGGAGAGCCACACTGTGCTCAGTGCCATGGGCTTAGAGTTTGACTATAGAGGTACAGTGAATGTTAAGGGCAAAGGTCAAATGAGGACCTTTCTGTACCCCAGAAGTGGGGAAAGTATATATCAAGATCGACCAGGGCTGGGCGCCAGTGTCGGACCGTCATTGGAGGCAACAACAGCCAATAAGACTTCAGGATCTGTTGCCCTAGCAGCAGCTCTTCCACCTTCTTCCTCTTTTTCTCCCACTCCTCTTCCTTCCTCCCCTCTTTCTACACTCGCTCCTCAACCACAAAGCGCTGTAAGGCCTTCAAGAGCGGGGCCTGAGCCTGCCCAACCTAAATCCTCAGAGGTAAGGGAGGAAGGATATAGGGACGCTCCACACCTCCCTGGGCAGCCCCCTGCCACAGACCTTCCCCTTTCTCCCGACTCTGAACTAGGCCCGGAGCCTAGCGCTGCACAATTGCCCTCCCAGGTGCAGCCTGCTCCTCTTGCACTTCAAGAAGAGGAGAATGAAGAGGAGGAGGCCAACGAGCTAACAAAACTCAACGAGGAGTTTTATGCTCGTCTCTGATCCCTCCTCCTCTCTTTCCCTGTCTTCTGTCCCCCTGCTGCCCCCAGCTTCTGCCTCTCCAGGACTGATTGCAGGTGTGGGCAGGATGTCCCTTCCTTTAGGCACAGGTGAAGTGTCTTTGGCATGGATGAAGAAGAGGGAATTTGTCACTTCAACACAAACAGTGGCTATAGAAGTGGCTACTGATGTCTTTCTTGGGAATGTTGCCTGAGTGCTGGGGTGGGTTAGACCTGTGTTGAACACAGCAGTGTATAGGGGAGAAGGCTGTAAGGGGTTCAGAGGGAAGGAAGTGTTGTTGGTGTTGTTCTTGATGTTTCTTCTTATTTGTTTTTGTTATTAAGTGCCTTCAGGACTAGAACAGTGAACAAACAAATATGAATACTGAACAAAGTTTTAACAATCTTAGACTACGGAACATGCTGTGGTTTTTTTTACTCCATGCTTTTATTTTTCAATGCAAGCATTTCTTTAAAAAAATCATTATTGTTGTGCCATATCATTTGTTTTAACTTGATCAAAGTCTTGACCTTACTTAAGGGAAAATAATTTTAGATTCTATATAAGTGCCAGTGCAGCATGACGGGCTGAGCAGGGAACTGTGGGAAGAATGAGGGAATCACATGAAGCAGTGTTAATTTATCTATTCTGCTTTGACACGAGGGCTTGATACAGTATTCATTTGTGCTAGAGTCTCTGGAAAAGGGGACATGCTACAAAGCAGGCTGCATAAATTTTAGTTTGTGTAGCAGCTAAATGCACATTTTAAGCACAGGTCTTGCACAGTGTTTTCTCGACCACTTGTATTTGGTAGTTATTACCGTGAAATAGCTTTTAAGAACATTTAAACAGAGCTCTTGTCTGTCACAACAAGTACAATCAAAAGCACAAAATCAAATCAGATAAGGGAAGATAGGTTTGGAAAAAACAGTGGTTTTAAAAAGTGAAATCATCACAAAAGCAGGAAGGCACTTTAAACATACTTGAAGTGATACTCCACCCAAGATGTGTCTTCTGTGTATGAAACATTCCCTGTAGACCTAAAAAAAAAAAGATTGTTGTTTGATCCTAAAGTGAATAGGATCAGACTCCGCAGAAACATCTAAAACCAGTCTGGCAGAATAATCTACTTCTCTGCAATCCATTTGTATGTTCAGCAGTCTCCAGTCTTATTATCACCAAAGTCTGGCTAAAAATTCTTCTTTAGTCTCAGTCTTCTCATGTGACAGTCTGCTTTCTCATTGATCAGAACCAGTGCATTGGCGCTCATTCATAGGCTGGACTGAAACCTGCTGAGCTGCTTTAAAGAGCAAACTACAAACTAGTTGCACCCACCTATTTTTTTTATATTTTTGCTGTTAGCGAATCCTGTGATAAGACCAAAGCCAACAATGTCTTGTCTGTCCTTTATGCCTTTTTTATGAGAGCAGACAGTAGAGTAATGATAGAAAACTAGAGCAGAGAGAGATGAAGTTGTTGTGGATACTTGTTAGGATTGTTTCATCGTTGGATTTGGTCTTTTCATCGAAATTAAAAATGTTAAATTTAAAAAACTGATCTTTTCAAGCCTACAGTGGGGTGAGACTGAGACTAAAGATTTTGAGTGGAGTATCACTTGAAGTGGGACTATGAGGGACAATCACTGTGTAGTTCTTGATAGATGATAGGGTGGTCCACATTGCTGTTGGTAAAAGTGTCAAAGCACAGATCCGCTCCAGTTTGCACAGTACTGTGTGTAAAACCTCAGACTCAAAATGTTGTGACGTTCCATCCGTTGCCTTCATTGCCAGAAGAAAAACCAAACATTGGTCAGTCCATCACTATAGATTTATTCAATAGTTAAATATTGTCTGCCTCTAGCTGTGTGATTTGCTGTTGAAGGGGTGGGACTTTTAACTTTATCCTGTCACAGCCTTTATACAGAGGGGGCCCTCTACTGTATCAATATACTTAAATTGTGCCACTTTAATTGAGTGATCTATAGGTGCAGTGCAACCTAAACTAGCTGATTGTTTTGTGGTGCCTAAAATTATGACTATTTTTTTTGAGTATTTTGGTTTTCAGAAAGTTTTTTATCATGCTGTTTTCATAATGAGGATAGATTATGATTGTATGTTTGAGGAAATTATGCTTGTTGTGCAGGTTTTGCTGCAGTTGTTTTTGACAAATTCCATCTATATTTTTTTTCCAGTTCTTTCATTCTGTCGTTAACCGGTTGCCTGAGATAGTGTGGTGGTGTTCCCATTGAACAGCTGGCACCTCTGTGGTTCTCTTTACTCTTTACTCACATCATGCTTTGTCTTTACTCCTGAAAGCACTTGTTTCCACCTTGTACTTTGCGTGTATGTATGTGTGAGAAAGGTGTTTTTCTCTAAGTCAATAACACATGAAAGATCACTGTAATATGATGCAAAAGGAAATCAATCAACTACATGGCCACTGTTTAACTGTTGTTTTAGTGTTGCTGCCTGAGCTGTAGAGGAATTACATGCACAAAACTACATTCTTTAAAATGGAGAAAAACAGCCCTGAAGTTTGAAATCTGTGTAATGGTTCTGAAAACACAACTCATTACATCTTTAAGAGACACAGAAATGGAGGAAAAATCTCTATTTATGTAGCCGTCTCCATCTGTACCATAAAAACTTCTTTGTTGATCTTTGCCATTGTGCACTCTAAACATACACAACCAGTGCCTTTTGAATGAGGAATATGTTCATAAGTGTGTGTGAGCTGTGATTATTTGTATCAAATAGTCACGATACCTCAAGTAGCATAAGTACCTTGAAAATCCAAAGAAGTTCCTCCAGAAGCTGTCGATTGAGACACAGAAAAAGTTACGTGAGATCTGCTTTGTTGACTAAAACATTTTCTAATAGGCACACCTCTCATTGTACTCTTGTAATGCATACTCTCAACACACTCAAGTTTGCCAAACCTAATAAACCATACCACACTAAGTTATGTAAACAGAAGAAGAATATCTGCTATCAGTTTTGAAGAAAAGTTCTTGTTTTTCGCCCACATTTTCCAGGATACTTTTCTCCCTCCCGTTGTTTGGTAATCTTTGGTCATTTTCAGCCACAGTAGATGTTGAGGTGTGGGACTCCATAGGTTGATGGGCACACCACCTCTCCAGTAGCACACACCTGTACACAAGTATAAATAAAATATGAAAGCGAACACTGCTGGCTCTGTGATCTGTGATACAGTTGGGGCGAGAAGCATGTGTGATCTTGTTTGCATGGGAACGAATGACCAATTTTCTTCTCTGATAGGCACACTACGTTTTTAGTTTTAATTCTGCATCATACTACCATCCTTTTGTTTCACTTTAAAAGTTATTTCTGCAGTTATGTTGTACATTAAGCATGTATTGCCAACACGCAGGATTCTTCAAATCACTAAGCTTTGCTCATTTAAGATTACTTGGATTTTGTCCTACTCCAACTGTGTATTGATGGATAATGTGTGAATGACAATTTGTTTTTACTTTGGCAGAGCGAAAGAAGTGTCTCTAGAAGTCCAGCACTCCAACAATGCAATCAAGAAAACAGCCAAGTGCATTGAGGAGAAGTTTAAGGCCCTTTTTGTTGAAGAAGTGTGATTCTGCTTTGTGACAGAAAAATAAGGGAACGGCACTTGTCAAAATCACCAGAGCAAAATAGCATCTGCCTAATCACTCATTTAAATGGTGACAGCGCCACATTTTTTTCAGTATAAATTTTTGAGTAAATTCAACCCGTATGTGTTTTTTTTTATTACACTGGGACAAAAATTAGAGTTGTTTGATTTCAAATCTTTGTGTATTTGTTTTATGTTCATGAATGAGATGTATTACGTATGTATGTTTTGTGCACATTACCCATGTATCATTTATCAACACATGATCGTAATCTGTACACATTTGCACAAAGCACTCAGTGTTTGTACATATGCAGTTATTTTATGTCACCTATGATTTTTTTATACATGTGCATGTGTCAGATTTTTGCCAGAATACAATGAAAAATTGACACGTATTATCAAATTGATTCAATTTTTGTCTATTTGTGTAAGTGTGACTGTTATGATCCTATTACTTTTTTTTCAGTGTGAGAGAAATAAAAAAAAAAGAGTTGAGTGCACTGTGACATACAAAGTGAAGATGAGTTCATAGCCAAACATAAATTAATGCCACAATCAGGCTGAATAGCCATTTTGTTTTGTAATTATATATGCACATTGCAGGTTGGCCAAGTGTTGGAGAGGCATCAGATAGCTCCAAGAACCAAGAACCGGCCAGAACCTATATAAGCTATTCATTTGCTTTTGACATATGTCGCTATTGACTCTGACTCTGATAAAAGCAAAGTAAAAGTAGACATTTAAAGATTGTGAAAGTGTGATCAAAAAGGAAAGCAGCAAACTATATGGCTACCGTCCAAGTGTTGACATTTTTTGCTTATTTGTGTAGCTGTGCTCATTTTCAGGCAGGACCAACATGCACAAACTTCGGCTTTACTTTTGTGATGCAAAGAATCATATTTTTTTTTTTTTTTTAAGCCAGATTCTGTGAAAGTTTCACCTGAGACTAAAATAATGCATAAAATGTGACTTCATGTTATAATATATCTTTTGAATTTATTTTTTTAAGTAAAAAAGATAGGTAGCTCTACAACCATTACGGCATCTCACTCTAACTGTAGTCATTTTAAAATCTAACTCGTGTTATTAAGAAGTAGATTAACTGATAAAATAAATCATAATTGATGTGCAATTTTTAAAACATTTTTATTCAACATTTTATATCTTAATATTGATATTTTTATTCGATTCAATGCATTTTTTATCAATGTAAAAATTACTTATAAATGAAAGAACTGCCTTGTAAATTGGTCATATGTCTCTCTGGCGGTGCTGTAGCGCCCCCAGTGGTGAACGGGCGCGGTGTTTTCACGTAGGGCGTGATTGCGCGGCCCCTCCCCCTCCACAGCCGATCTGGAAAAGAAAAAAAAACTTTTTTGTATCGAAGGAATCAACAGCCGCCATCTTGTCGTGGCTCGGAATTAGGATTTCGGTCCAACACTGGTTTTTACGTAGAAATCGAGCATCCTTGCCGTGATATGACAGCGTCCTTCCCCCGAAAACGACATCTTAACGTCGCCTCGGAGACATTTTGTGCGAAAAAACGGGAACTGGATCGGTGGTCGTCGGGCAAAAAAGCTCCGTATATCTGATTTCCCCTTCAGAGTGCGGCGATTCAGCCCCTGTCGCCGTCCGGGAGCAGCATTGTTTACCGTGAGCAAGCGGAGAGCAGATCGTGACTTTCGAAGTGATTTGCAAAAATACGGCATTTTGATGCAATTGTGCATTTTTGTGGAGCTTCGCGCGATTTTTGCATGAAGAAATTTGACGTCACGCAAAATGGGTACTTGGATCATCTAGAAATTAGGACCTTTCCCCCGGAATGCAGCAGTCCACCTGATTGTACTGGATTGTCATTCTAAAGCTCGGTTTTTACATGGGGAACATTTTATTTCGGGTTATTTAACGATAATAATGTGGGTGTTGGGTGTTGGATTATCATGGGGTGAATGGCGGTGGCGAAGCGGGGCGCTATTGCATCTCTTTTGAAACACACTGACTCTCACAGCAAGGAGTAGCTAACGCTAACAGTTAACTTAGCTGGTAGCAGGCAATTAGCTAGCTATTAGCCAGTTAGCTAACGTTAGCAGGCTGCCAGCTTGCTAATGTGCTAACCGGGAACGTTGGTAGAACAACTTCCCTGTCAGAAAGTATTCATAATTATCGACTTAAGCAACCAGCCGGACAAGACGACAACTATGGCTGAAAACCTGCTGGACGTCGGACCTCCAAACTCCAAACGGCCGAAGCTGAATTCACCTGCCCTGTCAGCGTCTGATGGACCAGGTAAAGGCCTCAACACTGTCTGCACATTCAAACACCAGTAACATAAAAGATCTGCACGGAACATGCCCACGTGACATTATTTCTTAAATGCATTGACCCCCCGTGCAGCACAGCTTAAAGTCATCAGGTCAGCTAGGTGTGCTGAGCTATTTGTAGGTAGTACTTGCTGTGGTTTTACTGCAGTGTTGTGGTTTGCTTTTGTGGTAAGCCTGTATACTCAAATGCCAGTTTATTAGGTACGCTTGCTAATGCAGTCCTAATAACATACTTGGAATAGATCCTAACCTCCATAAGATGCAAAGCAATGCAGCTCAACAGGACTACAAACTACTGTCTCCAAAATGATCACATAGTTAAAACAAAACCTGCACATTGTTGACGATTATAAAGTTTGATGTCTTGCAGCACTGTTGCATGAGACTGCCTGAGTTGAAACTGCTCCACCACACTAGTAACTGAGCATATGTGTGCGTTAGCAAAGAGCATCTCTTATAGTTGATTGACTCAAAAAATCATATGGCAGTCAAACAGCTCTGTGTGGGAAGTTCTTATGTTAAGGAAATTGTTCATCAGAGATTGGATGCCATGATGGGGACTGTTATTTTAGACCATGATTATCTCACATACACAAATATTGCAATCTGCTCAAAAATTCCGCTATTCTAAAATCAGATGCCACTACAATTTATGGCAGCAGAAGAAGTTGGTGTCTAATATAGCTAATCGAATTTCCAGACTGGCTCTCTAAAAGCCCTTCCATTTATTTCAAGAGAGATTGCATTTTAGTCATTGCGTACAGACCAGTGTAGAGTAATGATCAGGCGTGCCAGCAAGAGGGAAAAAAAGGGCTAGTGACAAACAGTGTTTGATATTAATGCTCAATTCAGCTGCCAAGTATAAAAAAAAAAACATGAATTAGCAGAGACATAAACACAATCTTCTCCTTGGCTGCAACATCCCTGAGCAAGCATATGAACCCACACAAATCTGCACGTGATCGGTCTGCCTTTGGTTGTACAGTACATTTTTTATTTGCAGAAGTTCTTGTTGATTACGTTACACGCGTGCAAGATTCTTAAGTGTCTTTTCTCTCTGTAGACACTTGGAACTAGTGAAATGAAATGTGTTTGAGTATGTGATGGTCGAAATCTGCATGTGTGCTCTGTCAAAGTAATTGGGATTAGGAAGGGAGTTATGAACTTCTGCCTTGGTCAAAAAAAATCAGAGGAGTCTGATATGTGTACACTGTCATTGAATTGAATACCTGTTACTTGTTTTGTCCCATCAAAACAGAGTCAATGAAAAAAATCAAATAAGCAAAGGAGGCACTAACTGGTGTAGTAAACACTAAAACTTAGCGACATACTTATGCACACTCTTGTCATGCTCTTGGAAGTGGTTGGTTTGAGACTGGGACAAAAAGATTTCCTCTAACTTTGTGAAACACTTTAAAAGTCTCTTCAGGCTAGTCATTTTCTGATACGTTAATATGATATTCTGTGACACTGTTTCTTGGCCGCTTGACAGATGACTTTCTGATCCAGTTGTGAAATAAAGAGGCTGTGAAGAATTCATTTCCTCAGCAGCAGCAAAACATGTAACATTAGCCAGCAGACAACTCGCGTAGGCTAAACTGGGTTTACTAGACTCTGGTGGGACTAATTTACAACAGCAAGCATGAGTATAAGAAATAGGCAAACAACCCATAGTGCACTCTGTTAAACCATTGATCTCTACTATTAGTGTAGTGGATTGAATTGATTGGATTCAGATCATAAACATCAGAGACTTAACTTTTAGCCTCTTGTAGCTTGTTGTTTTGATTTTACCGCCTGCACATTTACTGTATGATTGAGTGTGAGCTGTTGTCATCTAATCAAACCTTGTAGGCTGCTTTCTTCTTTCTTTTGGTTTGTCCAGTCTACATGAAAAATAATACAGCATCCAAAGGTTTGTGCACTTCTGCCGACAAAATTAAGAGGCTAGACCTCTGAAGAACTTTTGTGCTGTGTGTTGTGTGCACAGGAGAAGAGTGCCCAGCACCCCAGAGCCTGCTAAATCTTCATTAGGTTCTTGTGCATTCAAACAGAGTTTTGATTTACCTTTCTAGTAATCCTATGAGCAGTTTTCTCTTCTTGGTCTTCTAGACCATAACTTTGCCATTCCTGTTAACCGCCCTCTCTTAATTACATTAAAAACTGAGGAAATCAGAAAATGCTTTGCTGTTTTCTTACAGCCTTCTCCTATGTTGTGGGCATCCATTATTTTAATTATTAGAGTGGCTAGGCTGCTGCTTAGATGAGCTCATGGCTGCTGATTGTTGGGATAAAGTTTGAGGAATCAATTATATTATTTATAAATCTTTAAAATTTGCTCCTTTCCTAACAAAGATTCTGAACAAGGAAGAGTACTAGCAATCTAGTTTAGGTCAAAAGTTATCTGAGAGCTCAAATCCCTTGGAATACCCAAACGTTTGTATGGTGCTCCATCCTTTTTTACCTCTCTTAAATTGCAAAAAAGCTTTTTGTCTATGGAAGATCAGTTCACCATCTACTCACTTCGCAGTAGCAGAAATTTTGTCCAGGTGTGCCCAAACTTGTGCATGCCACTGTAAGTTGGACAGCCTTTCAACAAAAGCAGCTGTCACAATAACAGTGAATTACAACGCCCAACACACATGGCAGAGGCACCACATGTCTGCAGTGATCAATCATTAAACCTGCCCCACCTACTTTAATAGTTTTGGCCATTTACGTTTGGGACCTAATAGACCCCGTGGGACAGCACCGGACGGCACGATTGTCAGCCGTAAATTACTGTGGATAAAGAGTTGGCTTTCACTCTTTAATGACTATCATGTCTGGAGCTTTGTTAGCAGCAGCCTCCTGCCCTGCCATTTGGCCTTTGCCATTTGCAGCAGAGCCTGGTTTGAGTTGCAGGTCCCATTTTGGGCTGCAGTGTAGTCTACCCATGAGGAGTGTTTGTGTAATTATGTGTTTGGTCGAACATATATGTTACAGTGCCTGTGTACTTATGATGCTTTTATGCAGTTAAGTTTCATGTGCATTTGGGGTTGCTCCACTTTATTGTATGGGCAGAGAGCAAACTCATGCCCCCAGTCTTTATTCAGGCCATATGTCAGTCTGCAGGGTCCCTGGGCTCCCCTTGCCCTTCTGTCCACAACAAAACCCTGTTGATAGTGCACACAGGTCTTATTAAGATCTCTTGACAGTGTAGTGACTTATTTCAAATTGGAACAGTGGTTGTAAAATGACAAATGTTTTAATGCATGTCCAGAGCTGCTGCGTATTGATAGATTTTATTTTAATCATACTGTGTAAATGGTTGATGTTCTCTATCCAAAATCCCTCTTTCCTCTTGCAAAGTAAGGTGCGTATGAATAGGTTGAGTCTCAGCATACTCTGTCTCTATGTTGATCAAAGCCACAAACGTGCTGAAACCTAACTAGTGAAATATTTGATGCAAGCCTTACCGAGATCTTCAGTTCAGCTCCTGTACCAGGATGTGACTGGAGGTTGCTATTGTTGCACAGGGTAGGGCATTTGCTGGCTTGCTTGTAGGGCACTTATAAAATGTCTGTGGGGCCAGAGTGTATCCGAATGGACGGCGGTACATGCTGAGTCCCTAACGTGAAAGTGTAGGTACTTCTGTGACATAGTAGAACAGGGACATGGAAATACACTTTGATCAGGTCTGTGGATGTCATCTAGTCCAGAAGTTGTCTGATTGTCAGCATGTGGAAATACCTCGCCACAATGTAACCATCCAGGGCTCACTGGTCCAGGATGGGTCTTATGCCCTCTAATTTTTTGAGCACCAGTAAATACGGAGTAAAAGTCCATGAGCAGCAGGACCTGTATCAACGTCAAATTTTATGTTACCTAACTTAAACAATAAGTTATTGCAATATCTTTATTATTGTTTTGAAGTTACGTGCATCTCATTGTAATATTGCCACTTTTTAACGTACATTATCTGTAAATTTCCCCACTGCGGGACGAATAAAGGTCTATCTTATCTTACTCAAATGGAGCATTAACGTTATGTTAACATGACCTTGCCCGGATGGCAAGTTTAATCTTAACATTGCACAATGTTGACTTCATTTTCCAACCTCGTGCAGATGCCTTTTTTCAAAAGTATTATTACCATCATCATGTCCATAAAAATTTCTCAAGGTGGCTGAAAAAGGGAGTCAGCAATGCATGCACTGGAGCTTCATAGGGGGAAGGTGCCGTTCCTGATTTAGCCCTGAGTACAGTTTTTTTTCTCAGGTGCCGTGGTGGAGCCTCATAGGGGTAAACCAATAGACATACGAAATAGAACCCTCCCTGAAACCTCCAAATGTTCACTTACCACAGTGCGAGTGGCACCTTTAATGCCTAGCAGGCAGACAGTAAGCTCATGACGCAGCCACTAATGGAGCCATTTATGTGTCTGCCTGCTGGCAACCAGAAAAACCCTGAGAAAAAGAAGGGGGAGCAGCGAAGCGAACAAGGGGAGATGGAGGATGGTGTGTCACCACCCACCCACTCCTTCCATGTAAAGCGTTTAACAACGTCCTCTTTTTAGAGCGACGTAGCTGGTTTGCAGCATGGGCTAATTGGTTGTTTTCTTAATGCCGCTCGTCACTCATGTTAGTGCTTGTATTTAAGCATGCTTCCCCATTTTACAATACAGTCTGCTTCCATTAGCCAGTATTACTATTTTTGCTGATTTCACTTGGAGCTGCTTGCATCTGTGTGCAAGATAGAGAAAAGTGAGAGTGAGTCTGAAAAAGTGCTTTTCGGGTTTTGACAACTTCGACAGCTTCCCATTTGTGCAAATAGTTCTCTGAAAAAAAGCTGGCTTTCCAAATATGAATTTTCCTCCCCAAATTTTCTTAATATATGGAAAACATAATACATCTTTTTGTAATTCTGATCTGTCCTAAAGCACTTGGCTGGAAAACACTGTTCGGCACAGTTGCTTGGAGCAGACTTGAAATCAAGCTTTGTATAATCATCTGCATCTGCTTTTGACTGGGAGAGATGGCCTTGGTAAATGTGTCAATATGTCGCTTTGACTTCCTAATCAAATAGGTGTATGAGATTGTGATGGCATTAGATTTTCAAGACGTTCTTACATAGATCAGCTGTCCAGACAAAAATGTTGAAAAACGGAAGAATGTGTGATAAGCAAGAAGGTCTGTGCCTTTGTTTGGGCTGTTTTGCCGCTAAAGTATTGTTGGTTGCAAACTGCATTTAAAATTTCAGTATTTTCTTAATGATGAAAATGAGGCTAATTCTTGTCTAAGCCTTCCTGCTACAGTCAATACACACTGACAATCCTCTCTCCTCTACTTTCTATGTTTATTTAGTTTGAGCAACGTTGTCCTACTGGATTCAATGCTATGAGTTGTCATGATTAGCCTATAATACACAGTGCACACAATACTGAGGCAACAAAAATCTAAAATGCTCCCATCAATAGCATATTCATATATCCCTCCAGTGGGACCTATGTAGTGTAAAGGTACGTCAAGACTGACTCCATCTATAGCCAGTGGGTATCTGTAGTTGTCCTCATGGCCCCCAGAGACAGTAATGCTTATTGCACACGCGAGCAAAATTTGTTAATGGATAAAACACTGGGAGAGAAAACTTATCGAGTGGTGCAAATAATATGAAGAATAAAGTCTAAAGTCTGAGGATGGAGAAAGAAGGACAGACTTGTTAATTAAACTGAACATGTTCATTGGCCATTTTAAGATAGACTCACCTTGTTAGGCTCAGATCTTTGTTCTCACATCTGGCTATTTTAAATAAAAGTAGCCCAAGGCAAATAAATTTAAGGCCTTTATTTTGGATGAATTTCGGCGCATATGAGGCAGACTGGTTTAGAACTGCCTGCCGGAAGAATGAACAGAAATTTCTAAGTCCATTCATCTTTAAAAGAACGGTTTTCCACATCAACTTTTCTTTTCGAGCAAGCCATGCTGTCATTACTGTCTCTTCCTCTCTGCTCTGATGCGCTGGCTACGCAGGGTAAACAAACGATTTGATTGGCTCAACCGAGTGACGCTATTGACTGGAGTAGCGGCGCCCGCTGATTATAGCCACGACCTTCAGAAAAAATGCTCCATGAAAATTATCTATTTCTGTGAATTTGTCAGAGATTGGTCACGGGTCTGGACAGAATCATCACTTGGTCCGGATTCGGACTGCGGTCCGCCATTTGGTGATGCCTGCACTACTGCAATGAGTTTAGTAATTTAGTAGCCTAATTAACAAACATATTTGCCTTTTTTTTTTTTTAATTGGGGGTGCAATAATACCGCATACCGCGCTGTTGAGCCACGCGGTCTCACAGCAGGGGAAATTCCTTAACCATGACAGCCCTAGTAATATGTTAACATTGGTGTCTTGCTGCCTTTTGGCATGTTAGCAATAATGTGCCTTAACAAACTTTGACCTGTTGGTTGTGTTAGATGAAAAGTCAGTGCAAAGTCATCAGGATTAATCCCCTAGTTACCGTTGGAGCAAAGTTGGTGAACAAATTGTTGAGATATTTCAGTCTGGAGCAGCCAGTTGTTGATGAGCAGCCACCCCTGGGCCATGTCGCCACCATGACTAAACTCAAGAAAACAGACAAACCTGAATATATTTGCCCTCCAGTTGTTGCAATGAGCAGCTTGTTTCCAGTTGGTGTTATTGCTGTTTTTGTGACAATGAGCCCCCACTTGATCCTCATTTTTCACTTAGACTAACACTCTTTATCATCAGCCAGAAAATAGAAGAAAGAAAATTAAAGTTTCAACACAGCTTTGAATTTTTTTTGAAGTTTTAGGTGAAGCAATCCAATCATTCAATCATTACTCTTCTAATTTTTGTTTGGGGAACAGCATTCATCTCAGTCCTGCATGTAAGACTTGTGATAGTGTGTCAGCAGGCCTTGCAGAGTATTATCTGATTTATAATCATTCATCATACTCCCCAGCTCTAAACTCATCTGGCAGTGATTAATTTGGTCTAATGGTTTGGATTTGGTGTAGGCTCGCTAACTGAAATGTAAACAATGCAGTTGTGGTCTGCATGCTGCATAGCAGACACATTTATCTATGGATGTAATGGTGAGTCCAGCATGAGTCGCTGCCTGTCAAGCCTGACTTGTGTAAAATGCTTACACTTGAAGATAGTTGGCATGCTATACAAGTAACATTGACCAATTCTTTGTGAGTCCATGGTCATATGAAAATTCAGTTTTTATTTATTCATTTAAAACCTTCATGATTCTGTCCAAATTGAATCTATAAAGCCAAGCCTGAATGGCCTTTCATCAGATCTTTTCCCCACACCTCCTTCCAACTTCAGATGTTTTTACCCACTCAAAGGACCTTTAAAGTATTGTAGAACGAGCAAAGCGTAGATTACCTTCCAGCACTAAGTGGCTTTTTTGCTCTCCCTGCTGTGATGCTAAACAGCAAGTGAAAGACCAGGCAGCTATGCTGCACCTGTCCCTCTAAGGCCAGACGCTCAGCCCTAGGGCAAAATGACAGACATCTCCAGTCTGGACTACTGCTGGGGCTGCTTTTGCGGGTATTTATAGCCACCAACTCGCAGACGGGAGCCACAGGGGATATAATGTAAGAAAGTCGAGAACAATGTGGCGATCAGTCAGTTAAGGAAGGAGGGTAATTGGGTAAAGGAGCAGAAGAAGGAATGAGTAATGGGAAACAAATGGAAGCCAGGAAAGTGAAAAAAAGGCTGCAAGAAGAGAGAGTAGTACTCCAAATTTGTCTCCCCCTCTTCCTCCTCCCATGGTTGCAGCTCCCCTGACTGCATGTGGCGCTACCTAACCAAAACATTGCTTTGCATTTTTGGTCTCCAGCCAAGGAGCCTGGGGGTGAGGTCGAACAGAGTGTGTGTGTCCCCATTCAGAAATGAATGAAGGGCCAGGCCTCAGCGCATGTGGTTGAATTGAATGCTGCTTCTCTGAGAGCATCCATGTGGCTGCTGGTTAAGGGAGGAGGGGCTGAGAGGAGTGAGCGAGGGAGGGGAAGACGAATGGTCCCTTCAGCCTTAAACAAGCTTCCACCACGTGGAGCACCTGCTTGCCTGATGCCAGGGACAGACAGCGGGCTAGCATGGCAGATCAGGAAGGCTGTGTTTATTCAGGGAAGTACGTAGGCCAAGTGCCCTCATTAAGGGCTGGATTCTGACTGAATCTCAATGAAGACATCCATCAGCAGACGGCAGATGGGAGGGTGACTGCCTCACTGTGTCTCCTCTGTTCTGTCCTTTCACATCCTATAGCATTAATCCCTGCTCATTGTATGTTAATAACTGATAAGCTTCATTTAATTTGTAACCTTCCAGGTTTAGGTGCTGTGTGATGGCTGCGTGCCATTAAAAAAAACAAAAAAACAATCACGCTGGTTAAGCTTATAGTGAAAGGATTTGAAATGTGATTTCTGTTACAAGTTAACAGAAATCTGCACTTGCATGCATTTGATTAGCTGCTGTTTAACTTCAATGATGATAACAACTTGGATAATTTTTGCAAGGAATAGTATTGTAAGAGAGTTGTTAAAACAGGAACCAACCACTGGTAGTCTAGTTAAATAAAGAAAAATTAAAGTGACAGGTGCTTTTATAACAGAGGGAGTTTTCACAAATCTGACATGTTATAAAGATGAGCTCTGACAAATATTGTGACTTCGTTCTCGTACTGAAAACCACTTGTGTCCCGCCTACCTCTCAGGCTGTGATCACTGATGCCTGCAGTACACACAGTGCAGTTCAGTTTTGACTGAACACTAGCTTATGCTCACCAGCTGAACACACTTTATACACAGAGTACACCACTCAAATGGTTATATCAACACAGTATGGAGGACAATAAACAAGTACACTTTTGCGCACCCAGTGCAAATATTGACATTCCCCAACTGGAAGAGCATACATATAAGACTTTCTGGTTCCAATAATTAAACAGTCAGGGCTGCCGTGAAACAAGAAAATCACTCCTCTAATACACACACACTTCCCGTGTTTTCTCACTGTCTCAGTCACTTCATCTCAAACAAATCATGGCTCCCTTGGCTCTCAGCATTATGCTCACACCTCTGGATGGTGTGACACAAATATTCCTTCTCTGCCCAGCAGGAACCCTGAGTGCTGCTGGATTCTCTCTTGTCACACTGTGTATGTCAGCCAGTAGCGATGCTCTTATCATCATGGCGTGTCTTGTTTCTTGTCTTGTGCTGCAGGGACCCGATCATAGTGCAGCATCAGTTAGCATGTTGGCTCATTATTATCCTATAATGTGGGAAGATCTTTGAACATTTGGATTGAGAAGGAGGGTTAGCTGTGAGTAGGAGGATATTTGATTTTTGACACCTACTGTACTACATGTGTGTTGAATTGTGGGTTGAGTTGCCTGTGGTACAAGCAGAAAAAAATAACTATTTATCAGATGGACCACAAAGGCTTAGCAGAGTGAATGTTCCTTACTGACACACATTGTTGAAATGCTTTTATGTAACTTTTATTCTCCAAATTCTGATCAAATTAATCTTATTTTTCTTTCTTCTTCCCTCTCTGCTAGATCTCGGGTCACTATCCTGGGATGATTTGGAGAATGACCTCCCAGATGAGTTGATCCCTAATGGTGGAGATCTGAGCCTGATGGGTGGGATGCCTTCAAACGGTGGTGCAGCACCTGGAGCTGGTGGGACCCCAGCAGGCCTTGGTGGTGGTGGCGGTGTCCCAGATGCGGCTGCCAAGCACAAGCAGCTCTCGGAGCTCCTTCGAGCTGGTAGCACCTCCAGTATCACAGGCACGGGGTTGAATTCAGCTAGCCCTCAGCCAGGTGGTATGGGGCCGCAGCTGGGCACACCGCTGGGAAAGAGCCCCCTTGGCCAGGGCTCCCCCAACAGCCACCCGTCCCCCCAGGCCCAAAAGGCAGGAACACCAACTGGAGTAGCAGGACAGAACAACAACAATAATACTGCAACAATGGGCTTGAACACAACAGGCTTCAACCAGGCCATGATTAACAATAGCCAGGGCCATGGTGGGCTCCTGACACAGGGAGGACAGCCCCAACCTGGGCAGGTGATGAATGGTGGTCTCGGACCGGATGCTGGGAGAGGACGGGGAGCAGGGGTGGCAGGCATGCAGTACCAGGGACAGACAATGCAGGGAGCTGCACCAGGACCAGGAGGAGCAGGGAGTGCACTGGCAGAGACACTCACCCAGGGAGGGCAACAGATGGGTGCTCATGCCACCCTCAGTGCTGCCCAGCAAGCAGGCAACATGAACAAGGTGAGTCACACACCCATTTTCTATCACCGCTCTTTTAAATATAATCTTACCGTATGAGCTTTTTGAGAATGTGAGACATACATGGAGCACGCTGCTGCTGACTCTTGCTCAGAATTATTAATTTGTCATTCATAGAACATGTTGGTGGGTGCGTTGAAACCATGTCAACATCAGGCACAAATGAACATGATCCATTTTGGACAGTGCATACTCTAAACAGAAAAACTTAATAAGCCCGATGATGATGTGTGAGTGCTCTGCGTCCCTTTCTTCATTCGACTTGATCGATGTAACGTCAAAATGATCTTGTTCTCTCTTTATAGCATGTTACCCCCCTACTGTCAAAATTCATTAATTACCTCTGCAGTGAGCATAGATATGTTTAGCATTGCCCCTGTACTTGTGGCATGCTTATTTGTGTGTGCTTTTGAATGAGCACACACAGAATTTACTATGGCCAAAGTGTGCATAGCTTTATTTACCTCTTCATTGGCTGGTTAATGAGAGTGCAGATGCTCCATTGTGCTCTGTAACACCACTCACGCTTTGACTCAAATTGTGATGATCAAATCACTAAAGCCTTTGACATCATTGATAAGGAACTTCATTAAGGCCTACCACACTCCAGAGATGTATGCTGTATGCATCTGTGTATATGCATTCTGCTGTTTCATCTGCTCAGTCTTTTCTCCCCCTCTGCCCATTTTCTATCCTTTGATTGTTCAGAAATGAAATGTACACTCCACACTTGGCAGCTCTACTCTCACTTTTGGCAAGGAGCTAATATTGACACTGCTTTAAACTTCTCAGTCATTGTTAAGATTAGTCTTGGGACTCTAAAGTATGCGTGTGTGTGTGAGTTCACAGTGTCATTGACTGCTTTTATGTAAGCTTGCCACCAATGTGGTTTCACAGGAAAACAGTAGGAAGCCATCTATTTTACTGGCTGTGTGTCAGAGCCAAGACACTGAGGCTGTACATAACCACAACACACACATTTTGCGACCCCACTGAGAAGAGACTTGGAGGTATTGTCTATGTGTGTACTGAGGTTTATTGTCAAATAGAGTGCATGCACAGGCTTTAACAAATAGAAACATTCAAAGGTGATTTTGATGTATCTGCAAGGGGATTTGCAGCAAAAAGTGTGTGTGTTGTAAGCTTAGCTAGTCTAGTATGATTATCATGTCACCAACACCTCTAGAGAAAAAAATACTAGACCCAGTCCTTGTGTGTGGCTTTCTCTATTGTGTTTTAATCGCTGGGTGTAAATCTCTTTTTGGGCATTTGTGTTGGTTTGAGACTGGTGTCACTCCTTCCCGCCCCATGCTCCTTTGTTATTGTATACGCATGAACACTCCCCTCGCTTTTACTGGCTTATTGGATGGCTGCTTGCCCTGCCAGTCATGCAGGGTAAGACGGGTATTGTAAACCACTTAATCAGTTAGAATGACAGAGGGCGAGTGCAATGAGGAAGAAGGAGGGAGGGCGGCTCAGCTGAATAGTCTGGCCTGGCAGCGGAGCGGTGAGATGATAGTTGGCAACTGTCTTGCCTGCCGATGTGTGGAGTGTGTCAGAGAGCGAGGGACTGAATGGGAAGAGCGAAGCAGAGGGGGTGTGCGTTTGTGTGTGCGCAACTGTGTGTGTCCGCCTGCTCAGCTGTGTTGAAAGGCTGCCAGTGTCTGGTCGTCTCAGCTGGGTCTTTTTTATCTGGTCTGTTGGAGCGATGTCAACAGCCTGAGGGGATACAGCCTGGCCTGGCATGGTGGAGTCTGCTCTGGTCTCCCAGCAGCTCTGTGGATGTGGGAGCAGCAGCGAGTTTATCTGTGTGTAAAGCGTGACACTAACAAGGATTTTATTCCCCTTGGTGCCTCGTTTCTTAATGCATGTAATCATGATTCCTTTATAGGTACACTTTTCTATTATAGTATGTGAAATTTCTCATTGTCATATCAATGAATATTGTGTGTGTATGTCTAATAAATTATACATGTGGATAAAATAACCAAATGATCCAGTGAAATAATCTCTGAACCGAAATGGTTGCATATGACAGAGTTAAAATTTTTCATCTTTCACATTTATGAGTGAGAGAGCACAGTTATAGATGCAGCAGTTATAATACTATTATTTGTTACATTTATGCTACTCCACTGATTTATTTAAATGCTGCCCTAATAATGTTTATCTATGGATAGGAGAATGGGGTCAATCTCATGTTATTTAATTGCACAATGCTTCTGAGATTGGAGCACACACACAGCATCTGATTGGTCGACAGACTGAACCTCGGGCAGCATGGGATTTCCAGTGGACAGCTACCAACCGAAAAATAACGGTGTGACCAACTGAAAAACTTGCTAACAAAAAGTCAAAGTACCTACCTTATTGAGGCAAAATTCCTGTAAATCCAATATTACCAACCAGCTTTCCTGCTCATTGATCTGCAGCATTTGCACTGATGTCTGAATACAACCAATACATGCTATTGAAGCAGAGCTTCTTCTGTATCACTATATAAATATCTAATGCTGAGGTTAATGGGTTTCTGAAATGCTTTGCTAAGATAGAACAGCATGTATCTGGTGGATCTCTAACCTGCTCACTGCAATGTTTTTAACTGTGTTGTTTCCACTGGTTGCAGTCTACTACCAACTAGCTTGAGAAGAGGGGGGAGGCGGACGAGAAAAGTTTGGAAATGTTTCTGTGGTAGAAAGCTGGAGATGTCGTTCCTGCCAATAGCTGGTGTCATGCTGAACTGTCATGATGCCAAAACATTGGCTGATTTAGATCAAACCAGGCGCAGTCATCCTGGCACAGCTATGATGGGGCCTGTGTTGGCAGAGGGGGTCGTGTAGTGACAAATTGGCATTGAAATGAAGGCAGAACCTTTGTTGGCAAAAGTTCCGTTGGGGCTGTTTTGACAAATTCAGCTGAATAATAACCACCAAGTAAATCATAATCCATCATAACATCCTGACTTCTAAAAATATAGTAAACTGCTTGTTTGCTGTTTAGGAACAGTGCTGACTCTTTTGTTTATGGAAACAGTTTAGCTAATGGTGCCACATCATTTTCAGACAGATGTTAGCTGCTAGTTAGGTTGTAGTCAGATGCAAATGAGTAAACGAGTTGGAGGGACAGTGAGAAACATCACATAAATATTTTAAACTCATCAACTCTCTGACCGAGTTCTTAATCAGGCCCTGCAGGACTTTGGGCTCTAAAGTAGACTGTACTGTCCTTCTGTGAAACTAATACTACTAAGTTATTATATCAACTTTTCTGTCATCTGTCTGTTGTTCCAGATGGGCCTGGGCAGCAATGGGGGTCCATTTGGGGCCCAGCCCTACGGTCAGGGTGCCACGGGCCCCGGCCAGCAGCTAAACCCTCAGCAGCAGCTCCAGAACAAGGCTGCCCTTGCCAACAGCCTGCCACCCTTCCCCAATGAGCTCAAAGGGGCCGCTGTCACTAGCGTGCCAAACATGGTTAGTGCCTGTTATACATATTCAGACATTACCATACAGATAATAACACAAATGGTATTGGACACAATACAGCAACACCACTCGTGGAACCATGAAAAGTGTACTGTAATATGTTATCACATTTCAAAGTTACCAGTTTATATTATGTCATTACTCCACTATTGTGTGATGATTACATGTTGATCTGTCTTATTATTTGCAAGTCTGAGTCCAACCCTTCAACTGTGTTCCACTTTTAACCATATTCTACAATTAACAACTGTTGAGCCTGGAGTTGCTGTATTACATTATCATAATTTTTATTCAGTGATGCCAAAACTTATGGAATATTTCAAATTTTGCTTTCGTAGGTGGGAATTGACTCATTTTAATTTCTAGATGTTAGACTGTAATTGTGTGACTAATTTGCTCTTTTAAATGTAAAAGAATTATTGAATTGAACAAACATGTCCAACTGAAATGAAATCGCATTCTTTTCCACTGCTACAGAACACATGTGCTCTGTAAATCATATGTCCTGCTTTCTCCTCTGAGAAATCAATTATCACAAGGGGGAAATTGGTATTTATGTTTTTTTGGTTGACATCAGTGGTGAATGCGGACCGTCACAGTGAGCCAAACATTAGCTACAGATGCACTCACATCAGCTTTCCTCCTAAAGTCTCCTTCTTATCGAAACACTAACTGGTGTCTTATCCTGTATCTGAGCAAACTGAACAAGTAACAACTAACGGCACACTGTCTGCCATGATGTACTGGCCACAGCACAAGTTTTTCCCCCCTGTTCCTGACAATGTACACTGGCATCTTGTCTGCTGCTGTCAATCAAACACACAGACACACGCCTCCAGCTCGCTGAGACAAAAAGGAGCATTTCTGATATTTCCCCACAGACCTTTTTTCTTCTTTTTAATTATTAAAACCTCATTGACACATTGACTAGAAAAAGGGATGATTAAAGATGAATTCAGTTGGACTCTTAAACATAAATGTCAGAGGGACAGCTCTAAAGGTCTCTGAGCCAATGCAGTTGCTTTTTGCCACTTAGTGTAAAGTAAAAGTATCTAGATGTTAAACAGGCATATCTCATGACTGACTTCTCATGAAGTGGTAAAAATGTGTGCAGCCTCTGATGTTAAACACATTGGTAATGGGTTGACATCTCACCTTAAGTGACTGACAAGACAATTGCCTCAGTACATCTTTTGTATTGACAGCAGAAAGAGACTGAAGTATTATTTTGCCTCATTTTAAACTTTGACATTTATCTTCCTTCTTCTTTCTCAACCATGCAGCAGCTCCAGCAGCAGCCTCAGCAGCAGGCAGCGATGCTCCCACTGGCCGGCGGTGGAGGTGTGGCAGTGCCTTCGGCAGGCCCCACAGCCGACCCAGAGAAGCGCAAGCTGATCCAGCAGCAGCTGGTCCTGCTGCTCCACGCACACAAGTGCCAGCGACGGGAGCAGGCCAATGGGGAGGTGAGGGCCTGCGCCCTGCCTCACTGCCGCACCATGAAGAACGTCCTCAACCACATGACCCACTGCCAGGCCGGCAAGTCCTGCCAGGGTGAGTTGGAGCGTTTATCAGAGCAATTATCAAATTGATAATTTAATGGTGTTAAACACTTTCTAGATGTCAGAACATTAAGACTTTACAAATTCTTAAAGGGTTAGGACACCAACAACTCAGTTATTTTCATAAAACATTTGATTTTCTGGAGCTTGTGTAAAATCCAGACTTTGTTTGTTACAGACAATGGTATATGTAGTATATATATAGTTTTTAAAAAGCTCCATCTTTGCCATCTGTATGTAGTAATGCATCAGTACTTACATTTCAGTTATAAAATATCCCAGTCCGAAAGCCGGTCGCAATTGCTATTTGGAAATACCGGCATAACGTTAACACCGCCCCCAGCCCCTGACATAGTCGGTGCTTAGCTTTGGACCAGCAAAGAGTTGGTGCCTGCTAAGCACCAGTTGTTAGCACCTGGAGCCAGTGCTCAGGCAGTGGAAACACAAAGAACTGGTGCTAAGTTGGGCACTGGCTCCGAACTAGCACAAGCACCAGCTTGGTTGAAAAGGGGCAGTTGATCAGTCAGAGTGCTCATTGCTACCAGTCTCTGACCACTGTTATTAATTGAAGGCTTTGGCATTAAGCTCGTGATGGGTGTCCTCAACCTGCTTCACAAAAGTTGTGTTTAGTACTTCAAAATTTCAAAGCTGTGTAGTATATAGAGTTATAATTTCAAACAGCAACATTAAGAATGGTCTTGAAAGTGTAATTTATTACTTGTCTAATGTTTATAGAACCTTTGCAGTCATAGTCTGGATGGGTTTTTATACCACATGCAACAGTGGGTGAAAATAGCACATTATGTAAAACAAGCAAACAATGAAAAACTCATAAGAAGATCATAAGGGAAGAAAAGTACTTGAAAACGGTATCAACATAGATGGGGATTACCATAATGGAAGAATCATTGGGTGTTAAGAGTGGGCTGATTACATGTTGATGACAGAATGTAACACACAGAAGATTCTAATATTTAAAGTAGGAAGTAAAAGGTTAACGGTTGATCATCACATCATGTTCAGTTATACCTCATTTTTTGTGCAGCCAACTTTTTTCTAACCACCAACCTGGTGGTCTTCATGGGTAGGTCAGTTACTCTGCCGTGAGCAGACTTACTTTTCCCTTCACTCCGTGTTGGTTATACCATGTGTCTCTGCCTAATCCAGACTCAGCATAGGAGGCATTTCTATCCATCAAAAAAAAAAACACACCACTCACCTCCTACCTGCTTGCCTGCTAAGTCTGCTGTTCCTCCTTCCTACTTTTTCTGGAATGGAAAGATCTTCTTCTGTCTGATCATGAACCCCCAGCCCTGTTTCTCTTCTCCCTGTTTTTGCACCTGCATTGCTATAGTGAAATCCTCTCAAAATCCCCTCATTTAAATCTGGCTCAGTGTCTTTGCCTTTGCCCTTGGACTTGAATTTTTAAGTTCAATTTCAAGCCAAACATACTGAGGGGCCAAGGTGTGTTAAGTGTGAAGGGGTCTATATCTCTGCTCCTTGCATACCAGCTCATTTCCTCTTGCTCAGGATCATTGCTTCTCGGTGCGACTGAAATAACCATGGAGAGCGATTTGGTTCCCAAACACAGTTATCATTTCCAAGATTTTAGATTTATCTGATGTCTTTTGGCGCAGTTCCTTTTCACCTGAGGGACTCCAGAGTCTGCGGTATGACTAGTGCTTGGATTGGCCTCAATCTGAGGCCCTTTCCTTTGTTCCTCACTGTATACTGAATCTACGAAAAAAGCCATCAACATGATAGCACTGCTCTGCTTGAGTCTTTGCCAATACTATTGGCATTTTTACAAAGATAACAAAGTTTAATTGTGCTTATTTGTGCGTAGCCCTTGGCGCCTAAAAACATGTAGTAATTGTATGTGTGGCAGTTGTTAGAAGTAAGATAAGATATTCCTTTATTAGTCCCACAGCGGGGACATTTCAGGGAAAAAAATATCAGGCAACTAGCAAGGCTGATTTTTAGCCTGCCTCAGATTTCTTGTCAGATGAGCTACGTCCGTTCTCTTTCCACTGGGTCAAACAAACAGCCTTTCAAGAGTTGAAATTAATGCAGTGAGGTGAACCTGAGATTTTCAAGTTTTGGGCAGACACATTTCTTTTTTCTGGTTTCACTCATTAGCTCTGACTGTCCATCTGTCTCACTTCCTATATATTTGCTAATGTCCTTGTTAGGGGTGGGTGGAAAACATCAGTTGAGATAAGAATCTCACTTCTTATCTCCTAAAATTTTGATAAAAACAGAATTTGATGATGTGCAAATCAATCAAACCTAATTTGAAAAAATATCAAGTGTTGAAACTGACAAATTTTAATGTAAGTGAAATGTTGCCCCTATTCTTGCCTGATATAGGATTTCAGCTTGGGGTCTCTTTTGTCACATTTTTCGTTTTATGATGCTCCAAACATTTTCAGTGAGTGACAAGTTGGGACTGCAGGCAGGCTAGTTTAGCACCCAGGCTCTTCTACTATGGAGCTGTGCTTTTGGTAATGTGGTTTGGCGTTGTGTTGCTGAAATATGCAAGGTCTTCCCTGAAAAGGATGACGTCTACTTGGTAAAGTAAGTTCTCCAAAGCTCAAAAACCTGTATTTATTGTTCACCATTAATGGTGCCTTCCAAAATGTGTAAGCTTCCCGTGCCATGGGCACTTATGCATCCCCGTACCATCACAGATGCTGGCTTTTGAACTGTGCGTTGATAACAAGCCAAGTGGTCTCTCTCCTCTTTAGAGCTGAGAACGCAGCGTCCATGATTTCCAAAAAGAATGTCAAACTTTGATTCATCAGATCACAGAACAGTTAGACTTCGTCTCAGTCCATCTTAAATGGTCTGGATCATATTTGTATATGGTTTCCTCTGTGCATGGTACAGTTTTACCCTGTGTTTGTGGGTGCAGCAAAGGACTGTGTTCACAGAAAATGGTTTTTGGAAGTGATTTTGAGACCATGCTGTGATTTCTACTACAGAATCCTGCCTGAGGGCCCAAAGATCACGGCCATTAAGTATTGGTTTTTGGGCTTATCCTTTTTATACAGAGATTTCTCCAGGTTCTCTGAATCTTTTAATGATATTAAGGACTGTAGATGATGAAATCCCCAAATTCTTTGCAATGTTACACTGAGGTATAATATTCTGAAATTGTTGAACTATTTGGTCACGCAGCCTCTCATAGAGTGGTGAACCTCTTCCTGTCTTTAATTCTCTGAGACTCAGCCTCTCTGGATGCTCTTTTTATACCATCTTTATAATTTATTTTATTTTTTTTTTTTTTAAACATTGCACAACTTTTCTAGTGTTGTTTTGTCACTGTCCCACCTTTTTTGAAACATGTTGCTGGCATCAAATTTAAAATGAGAAAACATTTTTCCTAGAACAATAAAATCTTTCAGTTTTAACATTTGATATGTTTTCTTTGCACTATTTTCAATTAAATGTAGGGTTTGAATGATTTGCAAACAATCAATATATGTTTATATCAATATTTTATGCAGTGTCCCAACTTTATTGAAATTGGGGTTGTCGTTCAGTGCACTGAGGATGCCAGTGAATGACTTGGCACACAGTATACTTGAGCAAGAGACTGAAAATAGTGTCCCCTTTTCTATTTATTCAATTGAGAATTGAGTCGAATATCGTTTTCATGTAATGAGTTTTTTGAGCCAGATTACGAAACTAACCAAAACCGGTAAAAAATAATGACTCACATCTAACTCACAGTAACAACTCACTACCTGTGAGCATGTGCTTACATTCTTTTTGTGTGTTCTCTATAAACTGAGGCAGTCATGTTTAAACAGTTGGACCTGGCAGTTTATAGCAATGTCGTTTACAATGAATGCCCAGTCAAAGATACAGAGCTCGGCTCCAATGTTGGAGTGTGAGCCGCTGGGATTGTGGGTACAGATGAAGAGCCTGTACAGAAGGAAATGATTCTGTTTGGTCAGTTGACAGAATATGGAACAAAAAAGAATCTAAATATCAAAACTGTCAGAAAAATGTCTCGTGTTTCTTTTATCATTACCAGGATACATGTGATATTGCCCTTCTCATATGTTGAGTATTTTTTGGTGACCATAAATTGGCAAACTGTGAGCATCATAATTCCTAAATGCTGTTGCTCTTGTTGTCTTTCCATCTCTTTTTGTCTGCAGTGGCTCACTGTGCGTCGTCCAGACAGATCATCTCCCACTGGAAAAATTGCACACGACACGACTGTCCCGTCTGCCTGCCGCTGAAGAACGCCAGCGACAAGCGCACCCAGCAGCGTAAGTACAAGTAGCAGGCTCCACTGTCACTTAACCATTGCTGCTCAAGATAACCACAGACAGCAAAGCAAGGATGAATTGCTTGTGTTGACTGCACTGAAGAATCAGAACATCCATACATTACAAGCTCTGAGTTTGTCTTAAGACCTTCATCTTTATCTTAGTTGTTACGGAAGACTACGCTGGTATTTCTGGCTAATAGTCAACAATGACCTTATTAGAAGAAGCAGACTTGCTTATTGTTTTCCTGAACTAGACAGGGAGTTTTGGGTGTAGAAGGTGTCTTATGTTTTGCCATCCAGGCAAGTCAGGCAGTGTATTTGTAGGTTTTTGCTCCACCTCGACGCTAAAAGCACTCGATGAGTAAGAGCGTGGTCCTGCTGGGCTTGTAATCTGACCCACAGGAGGGCTCGCAGTGTGATGGAGGGAGAGAGGGAGGAAACAGAGAGCGTGTGCTAGAGGTGTCCTGCTGAGCCATTGGCTGTTGAGCTGTTTACTGCTACTCCCCACTAGAACAGAGCCGAGTTTGACACTCTCTCTGCCTCATACTAAAACTGCTGTTCTTTCTGTTTTGTTTTTCACTCTCTCCATGTACAGTAAATGGCATCAGAGGTTCACAATCTGCTTTCTTTTGTGCCCGACCATCTTTTTGATCCTTCTCTGGATTACTTGCATTCGTTATTTTTAAACATTCTCTCCCATTTTTGTTCCCTCTCAGTTGTTTTTCTTTACTTCACCACTCCGCTCAGCATTTTTAATCACTTACAGCATTCCAATGTTGGTCTGTCCCTGTTTGGCTTGCATGTTAAGGAACATGATGCTGGAGCTTGGGTCTCTCTTGCCAACACAAACACAGAGCAGTATTTCTTTGTTCTGCCTCCTCTGATTTTTGTCTTTGCACAAACTAAGAGCTTTTTTTGCCCGACCAAAGCCTGAACCCAGAAAAATATGTTAATGTTGTGTCCCCTGAAGGGATTTATGCATTTATTCAGTTCACTGCTGTTTAAAGCGTTTAGCCTAACATTAATGTTCTCACTGTATCATACTGCTATGTGACTGCATCTTGCCATAGGTCAAAGTGTGTATGCACGTGTATTTGGGTACTGTCTGTTTTAAGTATTCTACGTCTTTGCTGTGTTTTCACTGAAACAGACTCTTTTCATATTTATTGGGCTTGGCACACAGTATTAACGTTTGCATTTTGTTGATATACTTTAGCTGTCACAGCAGTAAGCAAGATGGTCAGGATATTCAGTATGATTGTTTTTAAGTGTTTTGGACTGACTTCTCCATCTCTCTCCCCAGCCAAGCTGAGCTCCCCCAATACGGGCCTCCAGAACCCCATGTCCTCAGTTGGTGTTGGCCAGCCCAGTGCTCCCACCATCAATACCTCAACCCCTATAGACCCCAGCT
Source organism: Centropyge bicolor (assembly GCA_037975185.1). Classification (NCBI taxonomy): domain Eukaryota; kingdom Metazoa; phylum Chordata; class Actinopteri; family Pomacanthidae; genus Centropyge; species Centropyge bicolor. Next base: position 8,930,211 of record JBBMOC010000018.1, read on the forward strand.
CCATGCAGAGAGCCTACGCGGCACTTGGACTGCCCTACAGCAGCCAGGCCACCGGGCAGGCTCAGACCCAGCAGGTCCCAGGCCCAGGACAGACAGCAGGCGTACAGAACACACAGGCCCAGCAGCAACAGCAGCTTCCACAGCAGATGAGATCCATCAATGCACTTGGTAAAGCCAGACAGGCTCATTTTATTCCTATGTTTTCGATGAGCACTTTTAGAAACCTTGCCTCTGTCAAATATATGGATGCATGTATGTATTGTTTGTATGTATGCATCTATGTAGATCTGTACTGGCCTTGTAAATGCACAGCACTTCCATCTGCAAGGTTCTTAAATTGGTCTAAGGATGTTTATGAAATGAATATGAATATGTAGATGTAAGTAATTTTGAATTTGTAAAAGAAAATCTGTAAAAATAATGGTTGTTTCCGTGTAGTCAAGCTGCTATACTAGTGTGTTCTTTGTTGTGTAGAGTGTTCTGTAGTTGTAGACATGGCTGCCATTAAGAGCTGGTTTTTGAAATCAAGGCGGTGCTGTTTGCTCACAGATTTCTGTATTTACAGGTAACCAGATGGCTCTTGGAGGTGCAACTATGGGCGTGACCACTTCAGACCAGACAAACCTGCACACAGACTCCCTTCCCAACACACTCAACACTAACAAGTCAGTTCCCACCAGCACCTACATTGAGTTTATTGACTTTAAACCCTTTTTAAATTGCAGGAAACTTAAATTAGCTACTTAAAATATACAGGTGTACTAGATCTGATGCTGTTATAACAGTGCAGTTTGAAAGAAGGAAACTGTGGATAAAACCACTGAAATAAAACCTGTAACTTCTAACCTTCCTCCTGTTGCACCTCCAGTCAGCTGCTGTCAGACGGGTCAACTGTGGGCTCGATGGGCAACCTTCCCACAGCAGCACCCATCTCTGCCACAGGCACGAGAAAAGCGTGGCATGAGCACGTCACTCAGGACCTGCGCAATCACCTCGTACACAAACTGTAAGTGCAGACCCCTCCTGGAGAGATGTAACACTGAGAATTCTTGCCATACTTGTTAGTGACCCCTCCTTGACTGTTCTTTCAAGACCTCATTTTTAAAGCAGCATTTTGACGTTAAGTTGTAGAAATTGCCAGTAATATTCATTGCTGCAAATTCTGTTCTTCTTTGGCAGAGTACAAGCCATATTCCCTACCCCTGACCCGGCAGCTTTGAAGGACAGACGAATGGAGAACCTGGTGGCCTACGCCAGGAAGGTGGAGGGGGACATGTATGAGTCGGCTAACAGCCGGGTAGGTTTCTGAAACAGGCCTCAACTAGGACATAACTTAGAATTGCTCAGTTTATCAAGGCCACACACCAAACCTTGTAGCATAGCCACAAAGTACAATGCCTGCGTATTGTTTTCAGTGATTTTACCATCTGCCCTTCCCTCCCTCCAGGATGAGTACTATCACTTCCTGGCTGAGAAAATCTATAAAATCCAAAAGGAACTGGAGGAAAAGAGGCGCTCAAGGCTACAGAAGCAGATCATGAACCAGGCACCTTTGGCTGCCCAAGGGACCCAGCAACCCAGCCTTTCCCAGCCCAATGCCTTTGGCCCAAGGCCACAGAGTGAGTACAATGTTTACAGACTTACATAATATCAGGTAAAATCTCAAATAATAAAATGTTTCTTTCATGTTTATCTATTTATTTATTTTAGAATAATTTAAAAAGAATTCTCCTTGGCTGTAAAGCTGAATGGCGAAGTTGTCGTATTACCAGCTAGGGTTGGGTCATACTGATATCGATTTATGATGTGAGGTGTTTGGAGGATGTGTCAGTCTTTTTGTGCTCTTGTATAAAGATAAGAATACATACTAAATTCAGTGGCAGTGGAGCTGTTGACTTTTTCTACTCATTCTTCTGCCTTTTTTTTGGTTCAATGTTTTTTCTTTTTGCTATATAGATGGACCTGTTCCTCTGCCCAACATGCCAAATCAGATCATGAATCGCATGCAAGTTTCACAAGGTAAGATTTAGATTTTGCATGTTGCACATGGTATTTGGTATCCGATTTGGATTACATAGAGACAGAGTTAATAGAAACAATTAGAAAACCTCTCCAAGAAAGTCACATTACTAAGCTAGAGAAAAGACTAGCAAGACAGAAAAGAAGCAAGTAAAAGAATACAGAAGAATCACAGGAAAGAGACAAAGGTTTTTGCACTGCTAAGACCTGCAATGTGCTGCACTGTGTTGTGCAAGTACGTCAACATAAGTAAAAAGGTTGAACTATGTAGCCTCAGCTGCCTGAAAACTGACACATGGAAAGGTTTAGCTTGAACTTAAAGATTATTTATAGGCTTAAAGAACAAAAAAACTTTCAACAATATCTTGGCATTGTATGGTGCTTCTGCACTCCTGTTTAGCTGTGTGTGTTGCTGAACATTGTGGTCCCTCTGCTTTACAGGAATCAACCAGTTCAATCACATGGCTCTGCCCAACGCCCAGATATCCCAGGCACCGATGGGAGCCCGAGCTGCTTCACCCATGAACCACCCACAGCAAATGAACATGAGCTCTGTCCCAGCGGTGAGAGAGGGCAGAGGGGACACGCAAATCACAGCACGTACACACACACACACACACACACACACACACACACACACACACACACAGAGGCATACAAGTAACATGAGCTAACACCCAGTTGCTGGTAAATTCACACTACGGCTGTCTGCTCAAGCTACCGCAGGCTTATTAAAAATGTATTCAACACATCAGGTCATGAGTGGGTGTAGAATTTTAAGATGGTAACAAAAAAGTAGAAGACTCGCTGTTAGTAGAAGCAGGTAAAGTAAAGAGCAGACTGTTTTTTGCTCTGCAGTGTCACAGCTTGTTCGATTGTGCCAAGCAGAGCTTTTGGGAACTCAGATGTGGGATAGAGGTATTGCCCTTTGAGTACAAAATATGTGCTCTTCTTCAGTGTCTTGTTAAAGAACAGGGCTGCAGTGAGTACAAGGTGTGCATCATGGACATTTTTGTGAATTTCAGTCCTGCTTATATCAGCCAATTAAAGGCTGTGATGTATCAGTTGGAAGCATATTTCCTTAATCGGTCATCATTCCCCTGTAATAATGCATTAATTATTGAAAGCCTATGAAATTTAAATCTGATGCTTTTCCTTGATTAAAGCTTTACTTTTTTGACATTTATTTTGCACAACTAGATATCAATTGCATACATTATATTCAGGATTAAAGTCCGGACTTTACCAGCTTTTCTGGAAGACATAAATTTGATGTAATGATATATGCATGGCTCTGTTTTTGTTTTATAACAAAAATCTAAATTGATTAGTCTAATAATTATTTCAGCAATATAAAACATATAGACATAAGCAGGAATACAGAGAATGAGAGTGAAGATCTACCAATGCTGCAGTCCTCCATCCACAATCACACTCACACCCAAGCACATTCATACAGCCTCGTTGTAGATGGTAGAAATTCATTGTATACCAGGACTGCATTATTATGGAGCTGGAATGCCAGTAATGTGATTGTTCTTTACCTCGACTGCTTCTTGTTTTGGTTGGTGTAAACATCTCTCACTCTGCTCATAGTAACACCTTCTTTCCCTGCCTTATAGATGGGCATGTCTCCTTCCAGGATGCCCCAGGCCCAGGGCATGATGGCTGGACATGGTGGTGGTAACATGGTAGGCCAGACAGCCAGCCAGGGACAGTTTCTGGCTCAGACCCAGTTCCCTCCAGGATCTGCTACAGTTGCTGCAACAGGCGCCATGAATGTCACCGTGGGGCCTGGCATGGGCCAGCCACCTGCACAGGCTGCCGTCACCCAGGTGAGACATGACGAGAGACATGAGGGGTGTGGAGCTGACCGTGATAGATGAGTGATTTCAGTAATGCTGTCCGTTTTGGAATTGCTACAAAGTTGTGCTAATTCCAACTAGCTGCTGGGAACTAAACTCAAAGACGACTTTCACCAATCATACTACACACTAATTGCTATTAAATTGCCAATCAGAAGGTGCTCTCTAAACCTAAATTGTGTGTGGTGTTGTGTTTGTGTATGTGACCTTTTCACTGTGTGTGTGTCTGCTTATCTTGTGTGTGGGTGTGTTTATGTCTGCCTGCCCTTTGTGTGTGTCCTTCTCTCCAGCAGCAGCAGCAACAGCAGCAGAGCGCTAACCTCCCCATGAATGCACTTGGCCCCTCGCTGGGCCCTCAGCTAGCCTCCTCCCAAACCCCCTTGCACTCCACGCCTCCGCCTGCTGCTTCCTCCGCCTCTACGGCTGGGGGGGCCACTAACCTGCCGCACCCCCAGCCCTCCAGCCGCAGCTCCACCCCCACCCTCCCTGGCCCTGCCCCAGCCCCGGGTGCCACCCCGCCCCGCCCCACCCAGCCCCAACCCCAGGCGGAGCTCCCCACAGCAGCGCAGACGCAGCCCCCGCCTCAACCCCCTACCACACCGGTGAGACTGAGACCCCTCCGCATGCCCTCCGCTCTGACTCCCCCTCCCCTGCAAACTCCCATCCCTCTGACTGCCATGTACCAACCCGTCCCATCCACATCCACCTTTCTGTCTGATAACTGCATCTTCACCACTATTTGTAACATCCATCACAAAGGAATGTTACATCTACAAATTAGAGGAGCAATGAAATCAATATGGGAGGTGTTCATCTGTGCTGTGGCTTCAGCCCTGCATGCAGAGAAAAGTAATTGAGCTGTTGCCAGTACCTCATATTAGTCTTTTCTTTCTCTTCCTCTGTCCCTCCCTATCTCTCCTGTGTGTTTCAGCTGTCTCAATCAGGGGCCAGTCTGGATAACCGGGTGCCCACGCCGGCCTCAGCCGCCAGCGCCGATCTGCATTCACAGCATGTCGGAGCAGACCTGCCCGTCCAGGAGGTCAAAACAGAGGCACACCACGACCAACAGGAGTTTGAGGCCGCTGGCGGCAAAACTGAGCCCAAGATGGAGGTGGGTTGAAGCTCTTTGTTCAAACACACATAAACTGGTGTATCTGTCAATTCCTTGATTCTTGCTACTTTTAACTCATTTGTGCATTTTCTCCCCAGAGATTCATCCTCTCCTATGTTATTAGATAAAAAATGTAAAAGGTTGAATAATAACCAACATTCAGAACAACATCCAGACTCTCATAAGACTTCTTTGATCTTGCCAGAATTTTACACAAGTAATAATCAGGCTGTGCATCTGCTGCTTGAATATGCTCCACAAATCATGATGCCCACTTCAAGGGGAATATTTCAGTTACAATTAGTTTGCAGGAGTAGCAATGTGTGTTTACGGTTGAGAAAAAGATCTGAAAATATCCACTGCAAAGGAGCAAGCAATTTACAGTGCATTAGATATCACTTAGGTTTGGTACTCATCAGCAAATGAAATTGACTCCAAGCCACAAAATGTCCTTAAATGGACAACGTTTCGATCCACATCAGTTCTTTTGTCTTGATCGCTTAAGATTGATCTAGGATTGAAACGTCTCTATTAAGAATTTTTTTGACATTTCTACTGCTATATTAATGGCTTCACACCTATTTAAAATATGGATGATTACACTACTTCATCCAAAAAAATCAAATTTTAGGATACCAGATTATCAGTAGAATGAGGAATTCAAGGAACAAACAAACTTCATGTAATGACAAGGAAAACGTTTTTCTGTAGTATAATAATTTGCCTTTTTGTCTTTAGACTGAGGAAGACTCTGCTTCAACGATAGTAAAGAAGGAGGAGCCAGAGGAAAAGCCGGAGCCAATGGAGGTAGAGGAGAAAAAGCCGGAAATGAAGACAGAACCCAAAGAAGAGGAAGAGGGTGGAGCCAACAGCACGACCTCCTCATCTCCCTCTCAGTCACGGAGGAAAAGTGAGTTTGATGTCAAAGGATTAATAAGATCTATGTAGAGTCTGACTGACACACTCAAGCAGAGGTTTCCATCATCATCAGTAATGTTAATACACCTACTTTGTCATGAGTAAGTCCCGACTTATTTAATGAGTTTCATTTAAACTTATTATTACAACATTTTTAGTTTGGTACTGGCAAACAGTGTTCAGACTTCCTTGATCTGTTCAGCATATTACACAAATAGTAAACGAGCTGTGCACCTCCTGCTAGAATACACTCGACAAATCATGATACCCACTTGAAGGGGAATGTTTCAGTTGCACTTGATTTGCAGGCAAGGAGCAATGCGTGTTAAGATTGAGAAATAATCAAAACTCTTACACGGGAATGGAGTGAGCAATTTATCCTGCAGTAGATGTCACTCAGAATGTGAAATTCTATTTATGTAACATGGTGTTATTGTTGATGTGTGTTAGTTGTTTGAATAATGTAATACAGACTGCAAAAGTGCAACTAGGCCAAGCATTAATGTTGTTGTTTACTTGTAACATGTTATACTCTGTAGTCTTGTTATCTTTGTGAAGCTCATTTGAGTTTAGTTTTAAATATATATGACTATGTATGATTTTGGGTTCTTTTTTGATAGTAATGTTTCCCCCAAATGTTTCTCTTTTTGATTACTTACCTTGCGTTTCTATTGTTCATTTCTCCAGTATTTAAGCCTGAGGAGTTGCGCCAGGCTCTGATGCCGACTCTAGAGTCTTTGTACAGGCAGGACCCTGAGTCGCTGCCCTTCAGACAGCCCGTCGACCCCATGCTTCTGGGTATCCCGGTAGGTCCACATGCACTTGCCTCCTAATGTTTTTACTCAATACAAAGCCTTTGAAAAGTGTTGCTCAGGAGATATATTGTTAAATGTTGTGGCCAGGTTTGGTGAGTGCACATAATTCAGCTGTACTATTTTAGCTCATTGGTCTGTAATGCATTTTTTAAAATTTACCCTTTTCTCTCTAGGACTACTTTGACATTGTTAAGAACCCAATAGACCTGTCCACAATAAAGCGTAAGCTTGACACGGGCCAATACCAAGAGCCCTGGCAATATGTCGACGATGTCTGGCTGATGTTCAACAATGCCTGGCTCTACAACCGCAAAACGTCCCGTGTCTACAAATACTGCTCCAAGCTGGCCGAGGTGTTCGAGTCAGAGATCGACCCTGTCATGCAGGGCCTGGGATACTGCTGCGGGAGGAAGGTGAGATGAAGGGGGTGGACAGCAGGGAAGTTAATGATACAGTAAATGGAATGAAAGCATTGATGTGACAGATATAGTTGAGCCATAAATGAGTGTTGGAGAACTCATTTTTGTGACAGGCTGCCACGTCACTAAGTTTTGCTCTTGCATTTTGTTTGGTAAAATAAGCAAAAACAGTTTGACTCAGATGAGTATGAGTTTTACTTTTCACCATGTGATTGGAAATATTTTTGGCATTTGTCGACTTGTTCAAGCACTATATATGAGGACAGTTTAGATGCTAAATGAAAGAGCTAAATTTAAAATAATACCTCATAATAGTTTATTATTTTTTGTACCCCTGATAGAGAGGATTTATTGAATGATTGGAAGTGTTTTGACAAACGTTGTCTCGCTTGTGTGTGCAGTACGAGTTCTCCCCTCAAACTCTCTGTTGCTATGGCAAGCAACTCTGCACCATACCTACTGGAGGCACATACTACAGTTACCAAAACAGGTACGTGTGTGTTTGTTTGTCTTTGTACATCTTTGGTATGAGTGCTTGTGAACTGTGTGCTTTGTATAAAATAATCCTGCATGAGCTGAAATCTTAAGCTCACTGAATCAGCTCATACACGTCACACATTTGCATGCACAGTTGTTTTTTGATGGGCAATAAATGCAGCCATTTGAACAGTATTACCCATCCCCTGCAGCCTGGGATTTGTTCCTGTGTAGCTTTAGAGGGACCGCTGTGATCCAGTCAGTAGTGTCATCTTGACAGCTTCAGCTTTATTGGCTCTGCCTTGCGGTCCTGGCGCTGCATGGGACTACAAAATAATTTTGCTCACAACAACATTTATTAACAGCCAGGTTCCAGCCTCGCATATAAAGAGAAACACTCTGAAGTACTGAACGTAAACCTAAAAGAGCTGAGACACAGAGAGCAACAAAGTAGTGTGTTGATTGTTTTTCGCTCAGCATCTGTCGAGAGAACGAGTGAATCCAGTCTTGCTGCCCCCCTGTCTTGTATGCCAGATGAAAATATAACACTTTAGTTAAGGCTACAAACAGTGTTGCCCATCATTGCCTTTTTCTCTCAGTTGAAAGCCAGCAGATGACTGCTTACACCACGTTTTCTTGCACCACCTGCTGTATAAACAGTGTAACTGCAGCCCTTTTTTCCCCCCACTTGAACTGGGCGCATTGAGAGCGGAGCAGCACAGCAGCAGTAGTGATACAGCACAGCCTGACAGACAGCATGAGGCTCCTGCAGGGCAGTCCATTTACACTCTCAATGGGAGCTCAGGGATTCCCCCACTCTCTGTTATTAAACATGAAAGACAAGTCAGGTTTTTTTCCTTTTGCACATTTTGGATACACAAAATGAAGGAGTTGAATACCTAATGTTGCAACGTTACACTTTTTTATACTTCAGTAAAAAAAAGAATACAAGGAGCTGCGTGTAACTGTCGTTCATCTAAAGGTATAGTGTTGAATGTGCTGAATGTGTCTTTTTGCAGGTATCATTTCTGTGAGAAGTGCTTCAATGAGATCCAGAGGGAGAGTGTGACGTTAGGAGATGATCCTGCACAGCCACAGACGTGAGTAAACTGCCTATTGATAAACCTACTATAAATGAAAAAAAAAAACAAGTTGCAGTTGTTCATTTATAAAAACAAATTGTGAGGCACAACTTCCTTTCTTTTTCTGGAACTCTTCAGATTGTTTTTGAATTACAAAAGGAAATGTCCTTCACATCATGACTGTTTTTGTTTGTGTCTTGTGTTTCTCACTACTCCTTTCCTTTTCTTTTCTTTTCTGATGCTTCAGGATGATATCGAAAGACCAGTTTGAACGGAAGAAGAATGATGTACTGGACCCTGAACCGTAAGTGGACACAAACCCCAAACTCTCAGTGAGAAGGTCTGATTCTGACAGAGAAGCATGTTCTGTCTGTGCTTCTTTTTCAGAAGTTAGTCTCATATGTGTTGAATAATCGTTTTTATGCTTTTTCCTACTTCCTTTTTCCTGATCAAAGAGTTATTTTCTGCCACCCACATCTGGCTTTGTTTGTGTGCTTTTGGTACGCACTCTGTATATTTTCTCTCTTGATGCTCTCTGATCAATCACTTTGGTTTTTGAGGCCCCAGGGAAACTCAGCAGCGCCACCTGCTGAGTGGAACTCTGTATGTCTAATGAGTTTTTCCATCAGAGAACACTAGCCCTTATTTCTTTAATCTGCCGTGATTCCTTCCTCACATTGTTATTTCAACTTACTGTTAGATAAGATGAACAATGCTTATGAATCCTCCCACAAAGGCGCACTTGCATTGGCCGGCTTGCAAGTGCGTAACGAATGGAGGAACATAAACTTGAATGGGGATGTTTGTGTTGCTTGCTGCCTCAGCAGTTAACATATCAACATTCATACAAGTGATTGCCTTTTGAAAAATGTTCATCCGTGCTAGATTTCTGCATTTTGACCATTTGTCCAACACTCTGAATCTTACAAAGAGTGAGTCAGATGGTGTTAATTGTTTTATTTTTGTCTTGTATGTAACGCAAAGATTTCTGTGGAGATCTGTGAAGGTGTTGGCTAATTTAAAATGTGAAAACATCTTACTTAATCTATGCTTGCATTTCTTTAGGTTTGTTGAATGTAAGGACTGCGGACGGAAGATGCACCAGATATGCGTCTTACACTACGAGGTCATTTGGCCATCTGGGTGAGATGTGGACATCTATTTTTCATAATTGTTTTTACATATTTTGTATGTTAATTATGACTTGAGTCTGACTTGTTTTTTTGTTTTTTTCAGATTCATCTGTGACAACTGTTTAAAGAAGAGTGGAAAAACACGGAAGGAAAACAAGTTCTCTGCAAAACGTTAGTTCAGTTCCCCACATTTGAATTTAAACGATCAGGTCCTTGAAACAGCTTTCCTTGTAATGTTTCGTGCAGTGTTTAAAATCTCTACAGATTATTGTAGTTTTGTCTTACAAGCACCAAAGACACCAGATAATATAAACTACCTCCACCTGCACATGGGCCACATATGTCTCTCTCAGTTGCTTTTCTGTAGTCGTGGCCTTGCGTTTTTTGATGTTGGCCTTGTGGTTTCACTGGTATTCTTCTTAAGTGCTTGTAGCCCTTGAGAACGTAAGCCCTTTATGCCATATGGTGCTAACCTATTCAAGCTCTCGCACAAATGAGTTCTTGTATTTTCCTTGTTTACTTAATTTGAAGGCTACTGCGTGTTGTCCACACTCAATGTAACCCTCTTCTACATTATATGCTCTTCTAGAAAGCTACAACAGTTGAAATATTTCTAAAATGTCTCCCATGTTTGTGCACCGTAGGGCTGCAGTCGACACGATTGGGAATGTACATAGAGGACCGTGTGAATAAATACTTGAAGAGACAGAACCACCCAGAGGCCGGAGAGGTGTTTGTGCGAGTGGTGGCGAGCTCCGACAAAACGGTGGAAGTTAAACCAGGCATGAAAGCCAGGTGAGAGCATCACTGACAGGAGGACGGGGTGAAAATGTTTCACATGAGGTTTTACTTCAGAATTTTTCATCAAAGACCATCAGAGTCTCTAGAAAATGTCACGGAAATCTAAGTAATGTATCCTATGGTGTGTTCCTTGATCATCAGGTATTATTTAACAACTAAAATTGCCATTGTGAAATAAATGAACGACCAAAGAGTCAACAGTCAAGACGAGGGAGGCATCAATGTTGCAGACAATCAAATCGCTCTGCTCACTCTGATTTGTAGATGCACTGGCAGAGCTCGTATTTGTCTTGAGCTTGTTTTTATTGTGCCTACCATACAAAGCTGAATGCCCTCTATAAAGCTTTTATACCCACTCAGAGTGATTGTGGAACCTGCATGTTTGACAAGATGGACTACACACCCTCCTTGAGTACCTCAGAGGAGTGTCTACCGTTTGATCACATGAGATCAAGGTCTGCAGTGCTCGTCCCATCCTCACAGGGAGTCAAGAACCTGTTATCTTCACATTCACTCATTAAAAACTTTTTATTGACTCATGGCCACTTTGCTTGAATCGTCCCATTATGCTCTTGAATGACACGAAAAGCAGTGTCACCCAAGGCAACTTATCCGGCAGCTCATAACTCCTGTGTCCAAGAAGCTTTACAGTCACAATAAAATAAAAAAAGATTTTAAACCTGTTATTATAAAACAAATGGTGTACTGTATTATATACTTATGGAGCAGTGAAATACTTTATCTAGGAAGTTGGTTTTAAGATGTTTTTCTGGCAACATATCTGTACACCCTGCCCAAATAAAGTAAGAGAAACCTTCATATATATGCCACGCCATTGTGTTGAGAGTGTTCCCAACATCTATCACATGCTGACGTTTTAGAAGACCGTAACCCCACACCAAATTTTTCGTAATGTTCTAACCTCTCTAATATCGGCTTTCTCTTCCTCGTGACAGGTTTGTGGACACGGGTGAAATGCCCGAAACCTTTCCCTACAGAACCAAAGCACTTTTCGCCTTTGAGGAGATTGATGGTGTAGACGTGTGCTTCTTTGGCATGCATGTCCAGGAGTACGGCTCCGAGTGCCCATTCCCCAACACTAGGTCTGTATATCCTATTACTGTATTTAGTACATGCCATGCCATTTTTTATCGGTGAAATTCACCATGTGCCCTCTCTCTCCCTCTGCAGACGGGTCTACATATCATACCTTGACAGTATTCACTTCTTCAGACCTCGGATTCTACGAACAGCAGTGTACCATGAGATCCTCATCGGCTACCTAGAATATGTCAAGAAACTTGGGTAAGCCTTTTTCTAATCTTATTTTTTTTTCTTATTATTCTTAAAAGACTCAACATGTGGAGTGGAGTCTCTGGACTTATTTTTGGTCTGTTCATGTCCGCAGGTATGCCCAGGGCCACATCTGGGCGTGTCCGCCCAGTGAAGGAGATGACTACATCTTCCACTGCCATCCTCCTGACCAGAAGATCCCAAAGCCGAAGAGACTGCAGGAGTGGTACAGGAAGATGCTGGACAAGGCCTTTGCAGAGAGGATTCTGCATGACTACAAGGTAAGGAGGGGAAACTACTAGAATTCTGTGTGAATAGCTGGTAGTTTGAACACATGCTTTTTCTGTATCAACAGGGAAACACATGAAATGTAAATGCTCAGTATGTTGGATTACTGACAACAAGCTAAATGCATTTTCAGTTGCTTGAGTCATTCATGTTGTTTGTCTTGCTCTCAGGACATCTTCAAACAGGCGACAGAGGACCGCCTGACCAGCGCTAATGAGCTGCCGTACTTCGAAGGCGACTTCTGGCCCAACGTGCTGGAGGAGAGCATCAAGGAGCTGGAGCAGGAGGAGGAGGAGAGGAAGAAGGAGGAGAACACAGCTGCTTCTGAAACTCCTGAGGTGCCAACAGTGTGTCATGGTTTCATGATGTGATACTAGCATAGCTATGAATTTGCAACTCCACTTTCTAGTCACATTTTGTTGTCTGTGAGCCATTTTCAACTTCCAACCTATCCATTAAATATTCTTTCATATACCACGTCTTCTTAAGCTGTCAATTATTAACATAGTGAATTGAATAAGCTATTTTCTTTAATACCTGTCGTTGTGTATCTTCCACAGGGTACACCAGGGGACAGCAAAAACGCTAAGAAGAAAAACAACAAGAAGACCAATAAAAACAAGAGCAGCGTGAGCCGAGCCAATAAAAAGAAGCCTGGGATGCCAAATGTAGCCAATGATCTGTCCCAGAAGCTATATGCCACCATGGAGAAGCACAAAGAGGTCAGAAGTGTTTTGTTTTTATAAAGTTAATAATAGTTATTAAAAGCAGTTTTGAAGATAAACAGGCATTTCATGAACATTTGTGTATTAGATGGTGAATGAAGGGCAATAATTTGGCATGTGCTTCTCTCTCATTTCTGTGTTTCTCTGTGTGCTGCAGGTGTTCTTTGTGATCCACCTCCACTCCGGTCCCATGGCCAACACCCTCCCGCCCATCGTTGACCCCGATCCCTTGCTCTCTTGTGACCTGATGGATGGCCGTGACGCCTTCCTGACTCTGGCCAGGGACAAACATTGGGAGTTCAGCTCCCTCAGAAGGTGCAAGTGGAGCACCATGTGCATGCTGGTTGAGCTGCACAACCAGGGACAGGACCGCTTTGTCTACACTTGCAACGAGTGCAAGCACCATGTGGAGACACGCTGGCACTGCACTGTGTGCGAGGTGAGTTACTACTATTGGTGGGCTGTATTGTGTTTTTACACTGGACATTATTCTTGTGTCCTGCGTCTGAAACTGTTCAATCACTATGTAAAAAAGTTAATTCTACAATAATCTCTGTCAGATTAGGACAGAGTCAAACGATTCTGGAATGATATTCATGGACTGCATCCTATTTTTGTATTCTTAACAACCAGACAAAGTTTGAGAAACTATAGACTTTTTGACTTAATCACTGTGTCACTGTCTGCCCTTTTCTGCAGGACTTTGATCTGTGCATTAGTTGTTACAACATAAAGGGACACGAGCACCAGATGGTGAAGTGGGGCCTTGGCCTGGACGACGACAGCAACAGCCAGAGCGGAGAGGCCTCCAAGAGCCCACAGGAGAGCCGGCGCTTAAGTATCCAACGCTGCATCCAGTCCCTGGTCCATGCTTGTCAGTGTCGCAATGCCAACTGCTCTCTGCCGTCCTGTCAGAAGATGAAGCGAGTGGTGCAGCACACCAAGGGCTGCAAGCGCAAAACCAACGGTGGCTGCCCTGTATGCAAGCAACTTATCGCTTTATGCTGTTACCATGCAAAGCACTGTCAGGAGAACAAGTGTCCTGTCCCGTTCTGCCTGAACATCAAGCACAAGCTTCGCCAGCAGCAGCTGCAGCACAGGCTCCAGCAGGCTCAGCTGATGAGGAGAAGAATGGCCACCATGCAAGGCAGAACCATGCCACTACCGTCCCCACCAGCCTCAGCTGCACCCAGCACTCCCACTTCCCACGCCCAGCCCAACACTCCCCAGACACCCCAGCAGCCACTCTCCAACCAGCCGCAGACGCCCAACTCAGCAGGTGTCATGTCCCCCTCTTTTCCCAGCACCCCTCGCAATGGCCAGCCTCAAGCACCGGTGTCTCAGGGCAAGCCTGGACCCCAGGCTTCCCCTCTACACCAGCAGCAGTCCCCCCTCCCCCAGCCTCCCCAGCCACCCCAGCAGCTACAGCAGCAACCTCCCCTTGCTGCGGTCAAGATGGCGCGGCACATCGAGATGATGGCACAGGCCCAGCAGAACTACCGTGTCAACATGAACGGCTTGCCCATGAACCCCCAGCAGCCACAGCAGCGCATGACTGGACCGATGCAGCCACCCATGCAGATGGTTCCAGGGCCCCGGGGACCACAGGTCATGCAACCAGGCATGGCCCCAGGACAGTGGCCTGGAGCTGCAGGGCCCATGCAGGCAGCTCAGACTCAACAACCAGGCCTTGTTCCAGGTCAGACCCCACAACAAGCCATGACCATGCAGCGAGCCATGATGCCCCCAGGGCAGCAACCTCAGCAGGGCCAGAGGATGTTGATTCCACAGCAGCCTGGCGCCCGGCCACAGACGCCCCAGAGACCGGGAGCTATTGCACCCAACGCCCTGCAGGACCTTCTCCGCACCCTCAAGTCTCCCAGCTCACCCCAGCAGCAGCAGCAAGTCCTCAACATCCTCAAATCAAACCCTCAGCTAATGGCTGCCTTCATCAAACAGAGAACAGCCAAGTACCATGCCAACCAGCCGCAGCAGCAGCAGCAAGCAGGTCAGCAACAGCAGCCCGGCATGCCAACAATGCAGGCCATGGCCATGCCAGGAGGAGCGGTGCAGAGGCCGGTGATGCCCCCTCAGCAGCCCCAGCAACCTCCTGCGCAGGGCATGGCTGCATTAGGGGCTCAAGGGCAGCTGATGAACGCAGCACACAGCACCAACCCCCAGATCCAGGAGATGTACCGCCGGCAGCTCTTAAGACAACAGCAGCAGCAGCAGCAGCAACAACAGCAGCAGCAGCAACAGCAACAACAACAACAACAGGGCGTGATGCCTCAGGGCCATCCCGGCCAGTTCCCTGCTCAAGCGCAGGGTACAGCAGCTACGTACTCCCAGCTCCGCATACAGCAGCAGCAGATAGCCATGCAGGCAGGAGCAGGAGCAGCTGGGGGACCCATGGGTCAGCTCCCACCCATGGCTCAGATGGCCCAGCCCGGCATGGGGATGGACTCCACCCAGAACTTACTGCATCAACGAATGCTGCAGCAGCAGCAACAGCAGCAGCAACAGCTTCCCCAGCAGCAGCAGGCCGTTCTCAAGCAGCAGATGGGCTCTCCTGCCCAGCCCAGCCCCATGAGCCCCCAGACCCACCTGCTGGCCGGCCAGCCCCAGGGTGGAGGCCACCTCCCCGGACAGCCCACGCTAGCCAATGCCCTCAACAACCAGGTCCGCTCCCCCGCCCCAGTCCAGTCCCCCTGTCCGCCCTCGCAACAGCAGCCGCAGCAGCAGCGACCACATTCCAGTCCCTCCCCGCAGGTCCAGAACCAGCCGCAGCCTTCACCGCAGCACCCACATCCACCCCACTCGGGTTCCCCCCACCCGGGACTCGGGGGCCCGCTTTCAGGGTCCCTGGAACAAGGACACTTGGGGACACCAGAACAGAGCGCCATGCTACCGCAGCTTAACACACCCAACAGAGGGGGGCTGAACAGTGACTTGGGGATGGTGGGAGATGCTACAGGGGACACTCTGGAGAAGTTTGTGGAGGGATTGTAGCATATCTGCTGGGAACTAAAGAACACAGTCTCACTCCCAGGGACCCATCCTCCCACTCCTCTTCCTCCTAGCTTCCCCTCGGACTCTATATCCCGTTAGAGGGCTTTGTTTGTTCTTTCTAAGGTTGAGAACGTTTTTTTGTACTGACATGTAAAAAGTTTCAAATGTTGTTGTAAAAAGAAAAAAAGAAAATTTGGTCGAGGAAAAAAAAGTCAACACTTCTAGGGAATGTAATTGTTTCCTATACCCAAGTGATGGGTGTTTCTTCCTTAAGATGTTGAGGGATTTGCTTCTTAAATGAAATTTAAATCACAAAGAATATATTTTTTGGTTGAGACCAAATGTGTTCAATACTCAATTTATTTTTGGTTTGTTTTTGGTATGGTTTCATGCCTTTCTCGTTTCTTTTTTTTTTAAAAGAAAATGTACAATTGCATTATATTATTCATATCTTTTTATTTTGTACCTTTGAAAAAGAAACTAAAAGCATTTTTTGTTGAAACTGTAAAATAATTTGTCTGGGAATTGGGCCAGGTTTTTGTTCTCTTCTCAAGCTGTCATTCCTGGCAATTGTAATCTAGTGTTGTACCATTACTCCAAGATGATGCGTTCAGGGACCGTTCCCCTCCTCTTTGTGTGTATGAAGAGCACTCAGTTGTATTAAAATAGGAAATGGACTGCGGCAGGTTGTGTATACACAGGCATGTATGCAGGCGCACATGAAGACACTGACACACAAAACCCTCACAGTCACTAAAATAACTACAGCTCCGACTGGTTTCACAAACACACACAACAAGGACTGCAACCTACATCTCAGTGGCCTGGAATTTGGAAAATCTGTCTTGCAGGTGTAGAAAATTGTTGCTTTGACATTAAAAAGAATTTGTCATACTTTTTTGTCATACAAATGTTGTAAAGTGTAAAGAGAGTGTGAGAAAGAGACCAGCCCCCTAAGCTGAGGTGGAATGATCACCGGTTGTTTGTAGGCCACATCTCGGATGACGCCCCGTCCTCTAAATTTTACACTAAGCTGTGTGTTATCTAGAGATGAGGGGTGCGTTTGAGATCCACCCTGAGGAAAACTAAATGTCATCAACCCTCATTCCTCTCTCACAAAAACTTGAATTGGGGGGGGATTTACTTTTTCTCCTATTGTAAATCAAGTTATTAAGCAAAATACTATAAATATAAGGAAGAGAGAATGAATCACTGTATGAACTGGTTAAAGACTCATTTCTTACTTATATACCATATTGTTAAATAAACTGTGTGCAACAGAAGAACAAGTATTTGGTTCACTAAATAATGAGGTTTCACTTCTGTTGGTTTGTGTTTGTTTCAGCTCAGCAGTCTTGTCATCCGGTCAGCAGCAATGTTGGACAATAAGTGATGTTCAACTGTTTGAAGTCCCATGTCTACACTTCTCCACCTGAAAATAACATTTATTTATAAAGTAACTATTTCTTTTGATATAACTATGATAAACTTTTTTTCTCCACCTGAATTTCTGCACATTGAAAAGTGCGATTTCGAAGTGAAATTTTAGATAAGAAGATTGTCTTTCTATACAAAAATGGTATTTGTAGTGATGCAAGACTTGCAAATATAAGGACTAATAGGGCTCATATTACATATCTGAAACTGAAAAAAAGGGTAGTAATAAAGAGATTTTCTATCAGTTACTAACAGGATGTGGTGGAGGGTGAACATCCATAACCTGTTTCCTCACCTTTATTTGATAGTTCACTGCTACCACTATAAAGTTTTAATAAATGGCCACGTCTGCTTGAGTCTCAAACGTTGAAAACCCTGTTAAGTCATAACAAATCACTCCAGCACCAATGGAAAGTCTGAGATATCTTGAGCATTTTAAACAAATTTTAATTGAAAAAATCTTATCTTGTAATATCAAAAATTCAAAATATTGCTACATGTCAAAGTTATCAAAAAGTGTGATGGAAATTGTGGATTAAAGTCCCATGATTCAGTCCCTACCTCTAATTTAAGTCATATGCTTAGTACTTTTCTGTAAATGTACAGTTTTTATGAGATGATTGAATTAGCCTGAAATCCTGTCTGGATTCCAGTCTCATGAATACATTATGACATATTAGTTATGGATAGAAGAGGGTTTAAGTCTATGTGTCTTGTTCATAAACAAAATATGTCTGACAGTTTTTTCATTAGTGTCAGTTTAGTTTCAGAGACTGTCAATAACAATGTAAGAAATATATTGAAGTGGTCTGAGTAACGACTTTTATTGAGAATGACACGTTTTTGGTTACTTTAGCAGCTACAACAGATTAAAGAAAGATAAAAATATGGGACATTTAGGATAAATAAAAACACTATGTTACAGGAGCCTGAGTCACAAACAACTCTCTTTACTTTTTAGTGCTTCTTAGATTTGGATAAGTAGTGTTAAGATAAATGCTGAACGTGGATCTAGTGTCTATAAATTTATGCAAAATCTGCAGCCCCAGAGCGCGGCAGTGCAGTCACGTGAGCCGAGCGGCGCGCGTTTTCCGTCACGTGACCGGAAGCGCAGGATGACGCGGCTGAGGTTGTGCTTTTGAAATGAAAACAAACGCTGCAGGTTTCTTGTCTGTTTTATTAGTCATGTAGGTGATACATGAAGCTACACGTCATTCAGAGTACATGAAGATCAACACTGCGACAAACCCCTGAATGGACAGCGATGAGGGGGAAAGATAAAGCCGGACAGCAAACTCGTCACACCTGGGTGAGGATGAAGTGTTAGCATGAGCTGCTAGCTGGCTAACTGTCTTCTATCTAACCGATATTTTCACTAAAAGCAACCGCTTCCAAACATTATCTGTTTAAAAAACTGCCTCAGCGCTGAGACTTTTGCAGCAAAAACACCCAGAAAGTCTGAACACTGGTGATAAAAAGTGCCTTTAACAACATCAAGAGCATTGAAGATTACAAAGACTGTGGATTTAATTTGACACTTAAATCAGACTCTGGGTTTAGAAAGAACCAAATGTTTGAGGGAGGACATTTTAAATCATTTAAACTATTACAAGATACATTTGGCATATGTTCCATGTATTTTTATATACATATACTGACATATGGAATGACACACCCTCAAGTAACCTCCCACTTCTATAGATTGCTATTGATAGAGTAGCACAAAAATCGTGACACTCACATGTTAGAGAAACACTGGATATAAGAGAAAAATGGGAGCTGAGTGGACAAGAGCAATCATCGATGGAGATATGCATATCCTGTTATTGGTGGCAAAGAATCATACCTTTATCTTGGCTCAGACCACTGACGTCACCCTTTATCAATAGCAAGACAGGTTAATGAAAGTATGCTCAATTGAAAAAATCAGAGCAAAGCTTCATGTAAAGACAGACATGTTTTGGGCACTTGAAATTGATTATTTTAGATTACCAGTGTGATAAGGTGTTGTACTGACTTTGTTGTAAATTTAGTCAGAAATAACATCTGTTTCTTTTAAGGTATTTTTATTTTATCTATTCATTTTATATTGTTTGGAGACTCATCTCTATGTGGATTCTTATGACACCGTTATTGTTGATATATATATATATATATATATATATGTGTATGTATATATATATATATTTTTTTTTTTGTTTGTTTGTTTGTTTGTTTGCTTGCCAAGCTGTGAATAGTTATGGTTGAATGATTGCAACATTTTGTCTCAGATAGAACATAATTATGTAGACATGTTTTCATTAAAGGCACAGCTATTTTTATTGGATTTTGCAGCACAAGAGTCTTAAATCTTACTAACATATAGTCAGTGCTCAAGCAAATGTAACTGTTCCTCTGTCACAGGGGACCCTTGTTTGTTTCTGTACCCAACTCTGGACACCAATTGTTCCAACACAAACTAGCTCTTTTTGCAGACTGATTGTTACATGTTGTATCTCTCTGTCTATCTATTTACAGCCACGGGCATGCCGGCATGGCCTTTTAATGTGAGACAAAGCACACCATCATGGACGACTCAGACCAGGATTTTGAAGATCTCCACTCAAAGCTGCTGAAACGAGTCCACAAGAAACCAGGCCAGCCCAGACAACCAAGGAAAGCAGAGCGTCATTCCTCCAGTCAGGCAAGCAATGGAGACAAGAGGAGGAGAAATAACAAAATAGATGATGACTCTGGGTCTAAGTGTGCTGTGACCCAGCCTGTTAGTACAAGTGCAGAAGCAGAAGCGCATGTGGTCTGTGGAGGGATGGGACATGATGCAGGAGATGCTGGGCTGTCAAACGTGCCTGCAGCAGCACGACCGAGAGCTGAGAGAGGTTTGCTGGCGAAAGACAAAGTACTCAAGAGAATGCAACAATTCAAGAGAACCAGTCCACAGAGGATGGTGCACAAGGACAAGAGCCAGCCGACAAACCACGAGAATGACTGTGCTCCTCCTCCACCTCTGGTGCAAAGACAAGGTGAGATAACTAGATGTTAATATGCAGCATTGTTGCCCCTGTGAACAGAAAAAATACGAGAGTTGTTTTCTCGCCCTGCTTTTTCAAGACCTTTAAAAGGTGTCATCATCATCATCCATAATTGAGATAATACAGGTTGTTTTCTCTTGTACAACCGCAATTTCAAAAATGGTTGGGTGCCACCTCACCACAGGTAGT
This sequence comes from Centropyge bicolor, assembly GCA_037975185.1. Taxonomy (NCBI): domain Eukaryota; kingdom Metazoa; phylum Chordata; class Actinopteri; family Pomacanthidae; genus Centropyge; species Centropyge bicolor. Next base: position 8,950,821 of record JBBMOC010000018.1, read on the forward strand.
CTAAGTATTATATAAAGTATAAGTATTTGTATGGATTGTGGGGATTACTGTTAAAATTTTGGAGAAGAATACTGGTGCTTTTTTTGAAATTATGAGAAGTAATGTGGATATAATAGCCAAGCAGATAAAGATATCCAGTGTTAATTTCCTTCAAATAGAACAGTGTAATGATTTCAGACTATCATGAAGCTGTTGAAACTCAGAAAAGGCATAATTGGATTTATATTATAATATTAGTAAATTAAAGTTACAATATTATGGCAGTGTATATATATTATCTAGTATCCAATAAGTGCTGCCATCAGTGTGTGAGTGAACGAGAGGCTTTGGATAACAGTGCTGTAAATGCAACTATTTTAGCACATCCTTTACTTGTATGTCCCTCCTCCTCCCTACTGTACACAGATACTCCAGTGTCTCTCAGCTCGTGCCTCCACCCGGATCCCCAGGACAGTGACGAGGCTCTGGCCCTGCGACTGCAGCAGGAGCTGGACAGGGAGGCAGCAGGAGTCCAGACGGTGGACCTGGAGGACGGAGGCCTTTTCTTCTGTCAGATCTGCCAAAGAGACCTGTCACACATGACCCCCGAGGGGCGAACGCAGCACCTCAACAGGTTTGGACGGTTACATTTACATTGTATGCACTTGACTGATGCTCTTAGTTGATTTGCAACTGAGAGTAAGAATGATCCCTCTTTGCAGGTGTTTGGATGAGAGTGAAGAGAGTGCGCCAGCAGCTCCTCCTCCTCCTCCTGGTGTCCCTGACTGTCCCATCTGTGGCAAGAGGTTTAAGTCCCAGAAGAGTCGCTCAGCTCACCTGAAGCGCTGCTCCTCAGACATGGGCGTCCCTCCAGCTGTGCTGCTGGAGGCTCTGCAGAGACAGGCTGAGGAGACCCAGAATGTCCCCACAGCTAACATACCGTGAGTTCAGTTCTTGTGTATTGCCTCACATCAGTATGTGAGTATTTATATGGCTAAATCTGACTTCCATGTATTTTTTTTTTTCCTTTCAGTGCAGAGACTGGAGGCATCAAAAGAAAAGGCCCGTCCAAGCTGGGCCAACCAGCGAGGAAGAAATCTAAAAAGAAGACTGAACCCTTGGATGAAGACACCATGGTGGCCCTCGTTCTGTCCACCTCCCTGATCGAACAGGAGAAGGAGTCAGAGAGATGGTTACAAACAGGTACGGCTTCCTCTCACATCTCAATGACTCCAGTGTTGAAGTGGAGGCCCGACGCAGGTAAATTAACCTCACTGTATCGTCTGATTGTCAACACAAAAGAGGGTTTGTACACCACTGTCTGTCGGACATCACAACACAAATGCATGGCCCAAACCGTTAATGGATAACTGGTTTTATATCACAGCAGTTTTATTTTTCAGTGTCAAAAGACAAATTAAAACTTACACTCTAAGTTCTCGAGCTCTGTGCAGTGGACCATCAGGTGCATCATGTCTCTCTCCTCCCCTCTTCTCGCTGCAGGTAAAGGGCGGAGGAAGAGGAAAAAGGACGCTCGTCCCCCTCCACTCCTCCTGATTCAGGATGCTGAAGCAGCTCAGATGAGGCTGCAGGAACGTGTTTCTGCTCTCCTCCTACGCAGCCGGCCTCCCTCTCCCCCCACCCCGACCCGCTGCCCCAGCAGTCTGTCTGGCTGGAGCGGTGCTGCCCCCCTCTGGCAGATGAGCTCACTACTGGACGAATGCTGTCTGTCTGATTTCTACACCCCAGAGCTCAGAGAGTTCATCACACCTTGGGAATCAGCAACGGTGAGAGAGGCCAAAGACGTGTTTGTATACTTTGTTGTGTTGTTTATGTTTTGTTTGAAGTGAAGATGGAATTGAAATTGGACTTGGAGTGTTATGCATATGTTCTTTTTCTTAATCAATCACCACTTAAGATAGAGAACCACACATTCTCTGGTTGTTCTGCCCTGTTGTAGATATAAAAATAGGCAGATTAGCATAGAAAGGATCTAAAGCTGTGACAAGAACATACCAGATCTGATCCATCCCTTGCGGTCTCCTGTCAATATGTCAGACATCCAGCATCTAACACTTACAGGACAGACATCTGATCGTGTGGCAGTTGATCATAAACTTTCCCCTCAAGGACAATAAAATAATTCCTCTACGCGCTTGGATTTCTTCTAGCAGATTGTAGAAAATTTCAGTCTAACTGACCATATTTTGTCTTACCTTGTTTTTCAGTTGTTACAAAATAGTCAGTAAATACAGAGTTTTTAGTGTTGGCTGAGTTTTAGTGTGACAATAACTTAAGTGTGTGTGTTGGGTCAAATCAATGAAAACATTGACAGTTGTGCTGACTTCAAAGAATTTTAGAATAGTGAATTCAGCATTGAGAAATGTATCTTGGTTAAAAAATTCCATTTGTGAGGTTCAGAATGAATACATTTCATTATGCAATGAACATTTGAGCACAGAATTGAAATCGAATCACAGCTGAAGTTGATCTGATCCTCTTGTAGACTGATGCAGCCTCCTCCAGCGCCATCAACAACCCTTGCGTCCAACCTGCGAGTGAAAATGCTCCTGTTATAGAAACCAGTGCCTCCGTCCTACCGTCCTCCTCCCAGACTGCTGCCTCCTCCCCGGCTCCCTCCACCCCAGGGACAGAGCAGCTCCCAGTGGGCAGCCAAACACTGCGAGACCTGATGGAGCTGGCTGAAGACGGCATGACCCCGACCCAGGGTGGTTACACCGCCTCAGAAACTGACAACGGTAACTTGTAATCTATTTGTTTACTAGTAGAGATGATGATGAATGATGAATCAACTTTCTGAATTTGTGATTTCTTTTTTGAATATTAAAAGGGGAAACCTATATCCTCTACGTGCAGAAAAGAGAAGAGTAAATACATTTTGTAAATCCTGATGAAAATCACTTTTAACTCATCTGTTGTGCTTAAAAATCTGCAGTTTTTGGTGAAATGAGTAGAAACTTAAACCAACAAGCCTCGATTATATATTACTTTTAAAAAATATATTTGGTAGTATGATAGCCCATAGGAGCAACTCACCAACCCAGTGTTGGATAGTAGCTTCATTTATCATCAGTTCTGGTCCTGATTGTCTTTGTTGCCACAGAGAGAAGTGCTGGTCTGATCACAAACCTTCATCAGAGCGGCTTCGTCCTGGAGGAGTCAGAGGAGCAGGCTGACCTCTGTGCGAGCGGCTTCCTACCAGAAACAACATGCACAGATGACAGCCGCCGAGCAAAAATGACGACTGATCAGTCAGGAACAGATGAAGAGCGAGCCAGCCACCGATCGGTAAGACCAGTCCCAATCGCATTTTCGATGACATTTTCCAACTGGATCCCAGATCTTTTTCATCATTTTTATCACACAAAATCTTATCAGTTCTATTTCTGTTGAGTAACTCTTCTTCTCTAACTGGTTTCACCCAGTGATATACTGTGTGTTGATTAAAACATTTATAATGAAGGCAATGGTGACAGGTTGTATTAATTCTGAAGTGCACTGACCCCAGTGTGTTTCCTGGTGGTGTTTCCTCTGTAGATGGCGCTGTCCAGACTGGCATCAGACCTGAGCAGCATGGTGAACAACCCTCAGCTCAGTGATGTGCAGCTCCAGGTGGATGGTGGAGAGGTCTACTTTGCTCATTCCTTCATGGTGTACGCTCGCTGCCCCCTGCTGGCAGAAATGGTAAAATTTGCCCTGCTGATATACAAAAGAACCAAGACAGCATCTTGACCAACAGCTCTTTTCATAGTTTCACTTTTAAATGATAAATATAGCATAATTAAAACAGAACATTTTAAAGAAATTTAAATACACTCTTTCCTACTTGGTGCTGTAACTGCTGCAAAACAATTTCCTCCAGGATAAAAAAAATTGTGTTTTCATAAGACTAAAATCTGTCATATATAGGAGTTTCAGCTCCTCTAATTAAGCTGGGCAGAGTCTTTCCAGTGAATTTCAGTTTAGTTGAAAGGATTTAAGTAGTGATTTGTGTACCCGAGTTAGTCCAAAACTTTACTTAGAAAAAGGATGAGAGATTTTCTACTGGGTGGAGTGTGTAGTATGTTTGTGTGTGTGTTTTCTTATGAGCTATGTCAAAGGCAAATTGTCATAATTTTCAATATTCAGTTAAAAGTCTAAATAACATTTGTACAACGTCATTTTGAAACATCAGTACTTTTACTCTCTTTAGATTTTAACCCTCCTTCTCCCTCTGTTCCTCTTACAGGTACATGAAAGTGGTTTCGGGGTGCAGGAGGAGGGAATGCCAGCGGCGCAGAGGGTGCTGCTGAGTGACGTTCCAGGACAGGCGGTGTTTGCTTTGCTGCAGTACCTGTACACAGCCCGCTGCTTCATCCCAGCATCACTGCAGCCTCATGTACTGGAGCTTGCGTCCAGGTTAGTATGCAGGACATTTATCTTATGTTGAGTATTATGGGCAGTCAAGGAAGTCTAACAATATAAACATTCTGGTCCACCTCTGATGTCTGACATATTTGTTGACCTTTATTGTGTTTTTTCATGATTTTGTTTTGAATTTATTGTGTGTATAATGTATTTATAATTGTAAAGTAACCAAAACTCCTTTACTTTGTTTCTGCTATCTTAGTTTCATTCTCATAACCACAGTAAAGAATGTCCACTTGGGTATTACTTGTTCTGTCATATAGATTACTATCTGGTAGGTATTATGAACTGTATTTTGGCAAATGTGGTTGAAGTAAATTTTATTCTCTGTTACAATTTGTTGCCCAGGCACCTTGAATTTCAGTTTTGTATAAAATAGTGGCTTATGTTTAAGACAGGATTATTACAATTCTACATTGTTCTTCAGTGAGAAAACAGAATACAGAGTTGTGAAGATGCCTCTCTTTTCTCTTTTTGTGTCTGTTAAGATTTGACTTGCAGGAGCTACAGCAGCTTTGCGAGCTCCACCAAGAGGATGCAGCAACTCAGGGAGAGGAGGAAGACTACATAAACCAGGAGGAGAACCAAACAGACCAGGCCTTCGTGGAGCTGCTCCGCTCCATGTGGAACGAAGAGGACGAAGACCACGAGGGTTTGGATACGGATGGAGGAAGCGATAAAGAGAGAGGATCGGAAGAAGATCGTCAAGCCGATGACTTCACAGCAGGTGACAGAGAGGTTTGTGAGGAGAAAGTGAACGAGGAAGAGCTGGAGGAGATCTATGAGTTTGCTGCCACGCAGAGAAAGAGGGAGGAGGAGAAAGACAGCATGGAGGAGGAGAAGTCAGATGAGGAACAAGATGAAGAAGAAGTGTTCACAAAAATGCAGGAACCCAAAAGAAGGTCAACAGACTTCAGCATAAAAAAACAGCAGCAGAATCCTCTCCTCGATCCAGACCCCAGCCTGGATCGCAGCTACAGTCGCCTCTTCTCAGACTCCTGGGGGGTCTATGAGGAAGGAGATCCCTCCTCCTTACCCTCTACCTCTGGCCAGCCAAAGACACACATCCTTCAATCCCAGAAACACCAGTCCCCTGTTAAACCCTCATCTGGACGGTCTGGCAGAACTTTGCTTCAGTCTTCAGCTAGTGTAGTCGACGACCATTCTGCCAGCCCTCTGCCCGATACATCCAACCTGCCTATCCCTGGTCAGTCCCCTGGTCAGTCCCCTGGTCAGTCCCCTGGTCAGTCCCCTGGTCAGTCCCCTGGTCAGTCCCCTGGTCAGCTGGGCAACTGGGAGACAGATGCTGTTGACCTGAACGTGACTAAAGAAGGTCTTTTGAAACGAGATAGCCGAAGCCCTCGTCCTATTTGTGTCCCTCTTTCTCCTGATTTGCCTCAGAAAAAGGAGGAACCTGAGCTCATAGTTTTGTCTGACTCAAGCGAGGAGATGGAAGTAGTTCTTATTTCCCGCAGTCCTTCGCCACATTCTCCTTGCACCGTTCAGAACCTCCGGAGCTACACCCAGATCACACCTCGGCCAACCCTGAAACCTAATGAGCCCAATGTAGAGAATAAAAAATTCTGCAGTTTAGGGTTCAGTCCTGATGATAGATCTACAGCACCAGTTCATCCAAGTTCTGGTTGTGACCAGAGTCCAATGGACTATTCTCCAGAAGTGTCCTGGCTGATCCCGTCCACGCCGCTCCAGCATGGACGAAGCACCACGACCAGCTCCGCTCAGACCAAAAGCAGCATGTGCAGGACACAGCTGTTCCCTAAAGGTGACTCTTCATCCTCTGTTTTCTCTTCTCCTGCTTTACCGTTTAACAACAGACTTCCTGCCCATGTCGGCCCCATGGAGTGCAATGCTCCCTTTAGCTCCAGCTCTGATCTCAACGTTTGTCCTAAAGGAACCAGTAGTTGTGATGTGAGTAAAGTTCCACCATGCCAATCTGAGCGCTCCCACCCTTCAGCCTCAACTTCCTCAAAGCAGGATACACCCCTCCCCCTCCATCCCCAGCCTTACAGCAGCACTCCCCTGCACACTGAGCTCCGCCAGCCCCCTGGTCTTCTTGCCACCTCCCCACTCCACAGTGACCTCGATAAGCAGAGGTCAACTAGTCAAGGAAGGGATAGGACACCATGTGATACCCCAGAGAAGCCAGAGTTAGGAAGTTTCCATCTCTCTCCCTTGTCAGACCCTTCAGATCCACCCTCTTCTTCCTCGCACAAAGGCCTTCAGAGTTCACAGACACACAGCGACTCCTCTCGTCAAAGCCGACAATCTTTTGAGTCCAGCATTCGCAACACCGGGGGTGAGCTAACAGGGAGGGGAATAAGAGATGAGGAGGGAGAGATGGAGTGTGAAAATAAAGACACAGGTGATGAAGGAGAGCGAGAAAAAGCAACAGGAGAAACTGGAGCAACAGAAGTTGCTGAATCCAGTTTCCAGAATTTCATGGACATGGACGAACCCCCCATAGCTTTCAATGACTCATGGGGCTTCGACGTCTGCGCAGATGCCAACCCGGGCTGCTTCAGTCTGAGACTGGAGGATAGCGGAGGATCCAACCAGCAGGAGCCAAACTCAGGAGGACGAGTGACAGCCAGGTCATCTTCCTCTACTGACTGTCAGCCTTCACCATCTAGTCACAGTGTCCATTTACTGAATGGTCACAGCAGCGGGACCTACTCCTCTTTATCCAAAGCCCACAGCTCACAGTCATACACCCATTCACAGGCTCATACAGGCCCCTCATCCACCCCTTCACCACCTGATCCCACCACCAGAACCACAACAGAGATCAACAACAGCCTCCTGGATTCCAGAATATGGGACAGCTGGGAGGAGGAAGAAGAGGAGGCTCTTCCTCTCTGTCAGAGGCTGAACCCTTCTGCCCAGCTCAAAACACCTGGTGAGTTGTCTTACTAAGTAATCTTACTCTCACTGAAGTACTTGTGATTGGGCTCAGTTGTAGTTTTAAAGATCTACATCCTACCAAGAGTTATATTATTTTTTAAGCCCAAAGCATGCAGACACGAACACAAATTAATGTCAACATTCCATATCTTGAAAAAATTAAAGAGGAAAACTCACATGTCACATTTCCTCCATTAATATGTGCATTCCTGCATAAAGACATTCTATTATTAAGTTATTGTATTATCAAGGCTGTGTCACATGCAGAAGCAAATGGTTCATCAGGCTCGGAAACAAAGCACCAGTGTATGTAGACAGATGAAATTATAATGAAATAAAACCATCCAACGCTGTAACAGCCCAATATAAATGTTAATTGTTTTAGTTCAGTAGCTCTAGAAGGCCTCAAATGACCTGCGCAACAGTTGCTGCTGCTTCAAATTGAAATGTGAAAACATAGTTTTTTTTCCTTGTGTATTGTTTATTTCATGTCCGAATTTTTAGAGCTGAGACAATCAATTAACTTGGTCAAAATAAATACTCAAATTTAACTTGTAGCAATTTAGATAACCAATTAAATTTAGGGCTGCAACTAAAGCCATAATAGAATTGAACTGATGATTACTTTCTAGATTACTTGTTCTGTCAATCAAGTGTAAGAAACAACGGAAAAAAGTCACAATTTCCCAAAGCCCAAGTTGACATGGCTATTTGAGTTAGCTCTAATTAAATTAATTAGAAAAAAAAACACACCAAACAATCTCTGGCTCCAGCTTCTCCACATTATAATGCTGTGTGATTACTTTGATAAATGGTATAGTCACAGTTCATATGTCCACCTTATAATGAAGACAAGTAGTCTGTGTGTCTTAACTGGTTTTGCTCTAAAGGGAAATGTAGTTAATTACCATCTGCAGTAGGTGAGGCCTGCTGATGGAAAACAGCTATATCAACCAAAATCCACTTGAAAACATCATGTGAATCATATCGGACAATGTGTTTGTATTTAATTTCAGTTTTTTAATGAATTTTTGGCTGGAATTTATTCAAAGAAGTGTCTCACGTTGAACATTTGATTTTACTGCCCTCTGTTGTCTTTTATTTATAAAGTTCTGGTGCAGAAATCAGACTGTAGCTTGAAACTGTGTCCTCCTGATCGTATTTCTCCAGCAAGCAAGAAAAGGCGTCGGACACTGGTGCCCATCACTCCCATGCCCCACTACTCTGACATGGACACACCAGAGCTGAAGAACAAACTCAGCAGGTCAGTCAGTTCTTCTCTCATCCCTTCCACCACGTTAAAGAAAGGGTGAAAAGGGGCCACGTTTTTTTTTTGTTGTTGTTGTGTTTTCCTAATCAAGGCTATTAAGTGAGGAGCTTACCCGATCACCTCCCACAGTGTCACTGTCAGCTTAGTCTGTCTGGCTCTGCTTTCTATCTCAGGCTGTTTTCCTCCTGTCCATCTGTTTGTTCGTCTGCTCCTCACAAAAGCCACTTACTTTCTCCTCTGTGCAGGTTTGGCGTCCGGCCTTTACCGAAGCGCCAGATGATCCTCAAACTGAGGGAGATCCACCAATACACCCACCAACTGGTCAGCTCCGAGGATGAGGATGAGGAACCCTCTGTAGGACGCACAGCTCAGACGAAGCCCCCACCCAGTTCAGCGGCTGCCGGCAACAGGCCGCTCTCCTGTGCCCAGACAGTGAAGTTTAAAGAGCCCAGAGCGCCCGCTGCCACCTCCCCTCTGAAACACAGCAGAGAGGAGGAGGCTGAACCGCTGTCTGCCTCACAGGGCTCAAACACCTCCTCTACTGCTGCCAGTGAAGAATCTGAAAGGTACCCTGTGTATTCAAGTGTATTGTCACATAAATATGGCACTTGCTGCTTTCTACTAACTTCCATTAATACAGTACATGCATCTAATCACTTCCCGCTCTCCAGGTCCAACCCAGAGCTCTGCCTCTCTTCCGGCGGCGACTCAGACAGCGATGGCGGCATCTCTGCCTCCCAGGTGGCGACGCGCCTCCAGGATCGCCTCCAGGCGGTGCGCTCCTTCATCCTGTCGGACTCCAAGCTGTACACTCAGATCCTCGAGTACCAGCCCCTGGTCCTGTCCCAGCTGCAGGAGCGTCTCAAGGCAGCCGGGATCCGCTTAGGTACGGCCAAGCTGCTGGACTATCTGGACTCCCAGTGCATCACCTTCACCACAGCCAAGCCGGGCCACTCGGCACCCGGCCGCAGGCGGGGCAAGAGGACGGGCAAGGGGGCAAAGGCAGCGAGTGAAAGAGGAGTGGGTAGGAAAAGAGTTGTTGCAGCCATGACTTGAAATTTTGACTGCAAGAAAGTTTTACATTCAAACTGTGAAGGATGGCAGATTTTACTTTGGTGCCAATGTTTTTCTGAAAATACAGAAGACGTTGCTAAAAAATGAAATGTTTTAAAAGACTTTGTGGTTGCTCCTGGACAGCCGGCACTGATTCCTCAAGAGTAGACTTCAGGTTTTACCACTTTGTTTCAAACTATGTAAACAGTTTCTTATTTAAGTATTTTGTTTCGAAAGTTTATGCATTGTGAACTGTCACTGGGAAAATTTAAAAAGAAAAGGGAAATGTGTGACCCAAGGACACAAATGGGTCCTCAGAGTGAAAAATAATGACAGGTTAGTCACTTGATGAATAAATTACATTTTACACACTTTCATGTCTTGTGATGGTCCTTAGCATTTTACCTTTACATTCATATCAATTGTGTTCAGTCAAATTGCAACATCTGGAGTTCAATGCACAAAAATGATTCATCACACAGGAAATTTTTGAAAAACATTTTACTGTTTTTTTGCTCTTCAATAGATTTCTATTAAAAGATCAGCCATGGCGTACTGAGCACACTTGAGAAAGGAGGCAGGTTCTTGAGCAAGAAAAAAAAATCTCATCACTTCTATCCAATACGACATTCAAGTAGAGACGGGTCCTTCGTAGCAGCACAACATCATGTCAGCGCTGTGAGTTCACAGTCAGGTCGCTGTTGTGGCATCAGGAGGGATTTTCATGTTGTGCGCCCAGTTTTCTCTACAGCAGCGTGAAGCACAGGGCATCAAATCAGATTCCAAATTACGTATGACCATTTCGCACCGCACATCCCGGAGACGGACTCGCCTCCTCTCTCCACCCTTATGATGCCTTCACCTATGGAGCATCAAAGCGGTGCTTCCTGTCTCGGCTCGAAGCCTCACCCAGTCATGACAGGTTGGCGATGTTGGCAAGGAAGCGCTGAGCCCACCACTCCTCCAGGTCTATGGGCACAAAGTCTGCACAGAAACAAAGACAAGAGAGGGGACAGAGAATTCAAGCCTCATCCTTGTTCTATGACTCATTACCTCCACCAAGGAGGTTATGTTTTTGACGGCGTTGGTTTGTCTACTCAAAAAGTTATGGACAGATTTTGACAGCATTTTCAGGAAATGTCCTTTCTGGGACAAGGAACAAATGATCAAATTTTGGAGGTGATCCGGAAAAAACGCTATTACAGTAATGTCGATTTTCGGGTATAACTATTAAACTAAAAATGATATCAATGTGATTCCAATTGCTAAGGGTATGTTTTTATGGTCCAGGAATCCATTGAAATAGATAAATCAAAGGTAGGACTAATATTTTGGGGTGTAAGTCACAATAAGCTGGGGGAACTGTGCTGCTTGGCGGAGGTCTGCGCTCTCCGAGTGCTTTTCTAGTTCATTTTGTCACATACTGTAAGTCCAGCTCACTTAAAATAAAAAGGAATTTTTGAAAACTACATCAATGCTAACATGAATGAATGCCAGAGGATCATCAAAGTTATTATAATGAGCAATACTCTGGAGAACATGAACCAAATTGAATGGCAATCTATCCAACAGTCCTTGAAATGGTTCACTCAAAACCACAATGTTTAACCTCATGGTGGCACTAGAGGAAAGGTCATGGCTTCACCAAAGGCAGGAGACTTTGTATCCACCAACCAAAACACTGTCACCCCTGGAGCTACCCTGCCAGCATGGGTAAACCAGGCGGATCACTCCTGAAGGAGAACCGGAGCAGACAGGTGTGTGCAAGTCAAGACAAGACGCACAGTCAGAGCTGGTTTATCTGGAACAGCCAGGTTCCCACAGACCGCAGAAGAGTTAAAAATTAAAGCAAACTGTTACAACAGCTGCCCTCTGGCTGGAGATAAAGCAGAGCCAAAAAGCACTCGGCATGTGATTCCTGCGGAGAGATGAGAGCAGCTATTCAGCTCTCCTGCTGCGTTTTAAGTCACCGAAAATAATAAAAACACGGCGAGATGACTGGTGCAAAGTTCAGGAGGTTACAAAGCAGGAAGAGGCGGAACGTCATAAAACTGAGTAGTGAGATACGGTGTGAGGGATTCATTTGTTCTAGCCTTTGAGTAAATTGATCAGGTGAACGAATGTCTGCTGTACACTTACAGAAATGATCACTTTGTTAAAGCTGAGATGCAGGTACTCACTCTTCATCGCAGCACTCGGAGTCTTCTCAGTGTACTGGATGGGCCCCTGGCTGTCAGTCGACTCCCCGCCATTCCCGTCCCCCAGCTTCTGCTCCACCTCCTGCCATGCTGCACACAAACACACACACACAGGACTTTATATGCTGAACGAACTTAAACTTTCTTAGTCAGAAGGAATCCTGAATGTATGCTTTAAAAAAAAAAAAAAAAAACTTTAATATGACATTGTCTCTTTTAGTACATTTCTGATCTTACTCCTGACACTCAAACATCCCAGCATTGGCCTGGTCTGTGGTGTGTGTTTTATCTGCTGTGGGTGACAGTTTTCGAGCTTTGCCTCACCTTGAACACAAACACGATTTACTTACAGTTTGCACAGCCTGTAAAACTTCAACTAATGGGTGGATGTCAAATATAAAGACTCTATCTAAACATGTTTGGAGGTGACACTAGTTGCGTTTTCAGCTTTCTTGTCATAGTGAATATGTTCAGCTGGAGCAAGATTCAGAAGGTTTTCCATAAGTTGACAGAGTGTGCTGGAGGTTTATCTTGCGAGCAGTGAAGAAGAGTGCGGCGTCTTTCCCCCCAACTGAACTTCACGGTCACAAAAGGACACCACATGAGCAGTTTCTGCTGGCAGCCGTCCAAGAGTAAGACAGATAAAATGGTTCGTGCCGATTCAGCTCTACGAGTCATTCATTTGCACCAGGGCATGAAGCGCTGGCCAGGAGTGAGGCATGCTGGGTAAACTTCAAGACAAGGGGCACAGTCCTTAATCATTGTTGGGTTTTACTGATTATAACTCTCTTCTCAAGTTCCCTCTGTTGACACTTCTCCTTGCAAAAGTGTCACATTAAGTTTCATTTGAGAGGCTACTGTTGGAGGAGTGTCTGTATATGAGTTAATATGTGGCTGCAGGTTTTTATCACTGTGACAAAACATGTTTACACTGTATTAAAATGTGCAGCACAGCACCAGAGTTTTTTTTTTACTTTCTACAACACTTCAGATGCCTGAGCACTTGCCAAAGAAATCGTAAGAAACAAGTTAGGGATTAACTGATAATTAATGATTATCTAGTTCTAGTAGTTTAAGGCATTAAAGAATAAAAGAATAGATAACGTGAGGAACACACTGCTAACTAATAGTGACTATTCAGGATGTTGTGGTGTTAATACCCATGTCCTGTTTTTCACTCCATGTCTGACTATTCCTGGTAGACTGAACTGTACAACACTGTTTTATGTTTTACATGAACATACAATTAATGATACACTGAAATAAGGCTGCAACAACTGATTATTTTCAGTATCAACTAACAATGATCTTCTTATCCTATGTTGTTTAAAAAATGTCAGAAGACGGTGAAAAATCACAATTTCCTAAAGCACAAGGTGATGTCTTTAGATTGCTTATTTCATCTGACTAACAGTCATGAGCTAAAAAAATATTTAGTTAACTATCATCATGACAAAGAGCAAATACGAATCCTCACATCTGAACAGCTGAAACTGGCAAATGTTTCGCTTTCTGTCTTGAAAAAAAAAGACTGTTATAAAAGTAGCTGCTGATTTTCTGTTGATGAACTAACAGGAGCAGCTGTGAGTGAAATTAAAAAGCATAGTTAGCCTGGCACTTCTTATTTTTGCTGTTTTGAAAAGGAGTTAAATTGTGAATCTACAGCAACCAATCAGCCGCTCAGTCAGATAGAAATGTGTTGCAAAGGAGAACTCAGGAAAACAAGAGATTATCTTCCCACCACAATGTCCCCGTATCCATCCTCACAACCTCCGACCTTGTAAGCTTCAGGGAAAGATCTACAACCTCTCCCAGCTTCAGGATTGGCCCTGCAGGTCTGACCTTGGCGCCCTGACCCACATCCACTTGTGTATTGATCCTGTGACTCACCTTCATACACAAATCTGACGTTCTCTTCATGTGCGGGAGTGAATCCCTCTGAGGGGCTGCTGGTCTTCTGTGTGGCTGCACCGTGGTAGCGCTTCCCGTTCAGACGATTGAACACGATCTTTGGAGGTGGAGAGCTGCAGAAATCAGACCAGAGTCAATTAGAGATTGACAGTTCTGGAAACATATTTGACTGACAGCCGTGTGAATGTGTTATGTGTTGGATTACTTAATACCATGTATTGAAGCTTGTAGCCTCAGGTTGTAGCTTTAGCTTTGAAGGCAAACTCAGCTTGAAGGTTCATTCTTAACCTTTCTCACAGGAAACAGTAATTCATAATTTTTTGCAGCGTTCAATTCAATTTAGTTCATTTGTATAGCTCCAAATCACAACACAAGTCATCTCAAGGCACTTTCCATACAGAGCAGGCCGAGACCATAGTCTTTATAATATAGGGATTTTGTTAACAAGATGTTGCAATGTTGCCAATTTATTAGGTACACCTAACCAAACACGAACGCAGTCTGATAAAGACACCCTCCTTTCATGAAAGTTATGTTATGTTTGGCTTTGAATGGATATGCAGTCATTTGCAGCATGTGGCTTATGGTGCTGTTGAATTGTATTGCATCACGCAGAGGTTTTGTCCACCGAGTTAGAGCTGATGTAGTAAACTGCATTGATTTTAACACCTATAAAGCGGCGACTGAGTGCGCCTCTCAGGGGTGCTAGTATTTCCGAGCGGCACCTGAAGGACGCACTGCTGCTTGTACACCCACATCCATGCAGGTGAGACCCTGAGAAGTAAAGAACGGGAACCACAAAACCGTTAACACGCGGTCACACGTGGTAGGAGGGTGTGTTATTATCCTCAAGGTCACTCGGTGTGGGACGGTCCCACCGGCCGGGCTGAGAAAAACTGCGTGGAAAGTTGTGTCCGATAATGGAAGCAGCCTTGTTACCCAACTCGCTGCGACGTTACATGATCGCACTCTGGGCGCACGTGCTGAGTATTTTGGGCCCACGCAGCTCGATCGACCCGCAAATTAAGCCCACAATAAACACGGGGAATAAAATATTTCGACTCCGGGGTTGTGCTTACTTTGATGAGAGCCAGGAGGTCGGCTTGAGCTTCAGGTCGCTGAACTTGCTCTCGATTTGCTGTGTGGGACCTTGGGAGACAAGAAACCCGGGGTTAGCTCGTTTCCACGCACAGTTTACGTTGAATCATTTTAAAGTGATGCAGTAGGACACATTTTCCACGACACAACGTGGTGTGACGTGCATTGTATTGCATCATCACGCCTCAGACACTCACCTGTCCTCCGTTGTGTAACTAGTTTGCTGGGACCTCTGGTGATTGTGTACATCATGTGAGCGCCTTTAACCTCCAGGAAACCTGCCGTGTCTCTGCGTGAAATCCTGCCCGATGTGTTAATGATCAGCTTCAGTCATCAGCTGTCAGCTCTCAAACTCCCGACTGTCTCCCTCAAGCAGCCACGATGGTGGGGGGAATATCACCGCAGCGTCGCGTTCGCTTCCCCAGATCAGCTGCTCCACACTCGGCCTGCAGCCTGGAGACGACTCGCTGTCTGACTCGGTGTCTGACCTGTTGCCTGCTGCGTGTTAATACTCGTCCTGCTCCTCCTGGCCAGCAGGTGTTCAGCTCTAATGCACCGCTGCTCCTGTGAGAGGTTGCCTGTAGGTCATCCAAGGAGAAACAGGCTCCACATGCCGGGATCAGTCAGTCAGAGGGGGGCGACACTGCGGCTCCTAACGTCCGGGGACAGTGACACTCCAGGCCCGACACTCTGTCCTCTGATGCTCCGGGACTGGCTGCAGCAGCTCGGCTCTGTGACACAAGACAAGGACACACTTTAATATTTTCATCAGCACGGAAAGCGACCATGCTGGAGAAGCGTCAAACTGCACAGAATGACGAGCGGGACTTCCGGTCAACAGTTTCAAAATAAAAGCAATTTGACTAGAAAGTTTAATGCATCACATCACAGGGTTCTGGTGTAAAATACATCCCTGGAAACAGTAGAATACATTCATGTCCAATGCACATGAACATTATCTTTAAAATAAGGCACTGAGATAAGCATTTTTTCAGTGGCGTATATATTTGTTTACTTGTATATTTTTTTAAATTCAGTAGATAGTAGTTGCAAATGTAAGGGTTATACAAAATAAGGGGAACGTGTTTTCTGAAAAAATATAGTCGTTATAGTATGTTCTTTATGTGTGTGTGAGAGAGAGATATGTGTAGGTTAATGTAAATAAATAGATAAAAATACATTACATGATAAAAGTGTCTCAAATTTGCTTATTTACAGGTGCAGTTATTTAACCACGCTAAACAACAAACCATCGTTATCATGTGTACTTGTCAGCTGTGTCCTGATTCCAGCCTTAAGTAGTTCCGGAGTATTTCCCCAGGATTTTAAACTTCTCTACAATCGCCTACGTTTTTTTGTCTTTTACTTTGAAGTCTCAGCCGCTGTATTTCCGCCCTCGTTATTTCTGTTTATGTCCGGTCGGATCGCTGGGCTACCCCCCTCCGTGACGTCACAACACGCCCCTCAGACCGGGGTTTGGAGGAGGAGCGGGAGCGATCACCTTTCACCTATTAAAGCAACGTGAAATCAAACTGACCTCCTTCTGCGGTTTGAACATTTGTTTATATCCTGACTGTTTATTGATGAAAAACTAACAGAGCCTGAAGAAAATGTACCATTAAACTGATATTTCTAAGGAGTGCCAGCATGAGGGTGTCACACAGAAGCTTAAACATAAATGTAGGTCATCCATAACATTCATGTGAGGGTGCATGTTCCTGCATATATTCACCTTTAGTTATGACAGGTAACCTGCACTGTTCAGGTGAAACTACCTCAGTGGCCTTTTCAGTCCCAGTCTGAAATTAGCAACTGAAGATCAGGGGGACAAGAAGCAGCTCAGACAGGCTTATCCAGGGTGATATCTAACACTACACCTCCCACTCACACACCCGCCCCCCATTCATCTGCACTATGTGGGTCAATCAGCTGAGACTGCAGGCCAGCAGGCTAATCATCATCAGCACACACTGCACAGGCCGAGCAGCCAAACCCCAATGCGCACTCACTGTGTACCTGAAGATATATTTATCACACAGCTTGTGTTTACAGCCAACAGATGTTCACAACAGTGTGGACAGATGATCAATATGAAACAAGGGAGGTCATTTTTCCATCCGTTGGCAGCTAGTTTCTCCAAAATACTTCAGCGCAGTTCACATTTTTTAAGATGTTTATTTTTCTGATTGTGTGATCTAGCAAAAAAAAAAAAAAAAAGGCTGGAAACATTGTCTGAAACAGTTTGTTAATGAGTGACCTCAACACTGTTAGTTGAGCGACTGAATAATTTGGGGCTGGCTGATGAAACAGCTGATCTATAGGGATCCATTTGGTGTCCCTAGGTCTCAGCTGTCTCAAGGTGTCAGGAAATATCGAACAACAATTTCACTTTAAATCACTCATCCGGTGTCTGCCCACCTAGTGTTGCCACAAAAACATATTCTGTCATGTGAAATCATATTGTCACAATTTATTTCGTTGGATGTTAAGATTAAAAGTGGAATACGTTACACTTTTTCATTCATAAAATCATGAGTTATTAATGATGATTTTAAAATTGTCAAGTCAGTTTGGATTAAACACAGATCAAATACAGATGAGGTTGGTATAAACAGAAATAGTATAGCTTTCTTATTTACTTATTTCAGAGCACTGAATCTGAAAATTTCAACAAATTGCAATTACTGTCTCACTGTGATGTTGTGAATGAGAACTTTGCACCAATTGCAAGTTGCTGCTTTATGTGTCAGAAGTCAGTATATTATACTGTGACCTCTGAGGACAGATTTCTGCAGATAATCTTCGGTTTTAAAGCCTCACAAATCTCACTCTTGAATTCATTACTCTTACCAACTTCACTGCCTCTGCACTGTCCTACTGTGTTTTCATATACAGTACTGTATTACTAAATTGTATTAGAGGAATTCTAATTCCTCACCAAGTAGTCAACAGGAGCATATATACTGGTGGTTACATGAGTTACTGGAGTCACTGTCATCTGCTCTACAGATACAGTGGGTACCATGATGAAATGATATTTTCTCAAAGATCACAGAACTTTTTTATAAACATTGTTAATTTTGAAACTGTACAATAATGACACTGTATGGTGTATGTGCAATATAAACATGTAATGGACTGTACTAAGACTCATTTGTCTGCCAATCTAGTTCTAGTTTACATTTCATATGTATTTGCACATCAAATATATAAAATGTGTGTGTATATATATGTGTGTGTTTATATATATATATATATATATGTATATATATATGTATGTATGTATATATACACACACACACACACACACACACACACACACATATATATATATATATATATATATATATATATATATATATATATATATATATATATATATATATCAGTTCTAAGTATGAGTTTCTCAGTAGAATCATTAATAGGTAGTGTAGTTCAAAATAATGCCTTTACCGAGTATAAAGTACAGACAGTGCATTACGGGTCTGAAAGACAGTGAGACAGACATGATTATGAAGAAAAAAAAACATAACTGCAGTCCTGAGTTGCTGAATACAGTACATTTGATTTATGAGCAGAGTGTCTATGAAGGCAGGTCAGGTGCTTCAACATTTCTGTCACTTCGGCTCTTTTTTGGCACCCAGTCTGCTCAGTGTGATTGGCTCAGATAAACACACACACACTCACATTAATGAAAGTGTGTGTGGGAATAAAAGTGTGGCATATGTTCTCTTACCTGATGCCACATTACAGGTGATGAATGGTCAGTGATATTTTTCCCTTTCATATGGATTTGTGTATGTGTGTGAACATGTTGAGTGCTGGGTCCATATGTTTTGTTTTTCAGTGATGAGGTTCACAGTCTTCAATGAGGCTGTCTGTGATGTAGTTGACTTGCAGCAGCTCCTGGTAATAATCTTTCTCCACTTTTGTGTTGACTGTCCAGGCTACAACCTCCACCCCCCTCTGGGCCCAGTACTGGACATAGTCCCTGTAGACAGCACAACATGGTGTGAACAACATGATTAGGACCTTTTAAAGTGACTGTATTCCATTGTTACACAGGTTGTCCTTGGCTGCTCATGACATTAAATACAGAATTATATAAGTGTAGTATAGTGCAGTGTGTGAGTGTATGGTCTCAGCTGCAGAGACTCACGGTGAGATAAAGTTCTTCTGCACGAGGAACGCTGAAATGCCACAGAGCCTCCATAGTACATGATGATGCGCCCAGTCCAGCATGATGTCCATCAGTGTCATCCAATGGTGTTTCCATAGCGACGAGAACCGCGGTGCACCGTCTCCGAACCGGCTCAGGCTCCACTGCCGGTGGGTCAACGCCGTGACCACGTCTGGGTCGCTCTGTCTCATCTGAGCCAGAGTGGAGCAGAGACAGAGAAGAATCAATGGTGAGTCTTAGCAATATGATTGATAACAACAGCATGTTTTAGATATACATGACAGGAATGTGAGCAAATATTTCAGTTTATTGAATCAGCATCAGTATGTTAACTATGAGATACTGGGGGAAGAAAAGGGAGACAAGAAGCTCGCCTGTTCCGTTCCGAATCATTTTTGTCTCTTTTTTTCCAAAGTTGTAACAATATTTACACCACAATGTTTGGTATAGGATTCTCAGCTCAAAAAAGCCTATGAACCAATAAGCTGTAATTCATATTTTTGCGTGTACAGAAAATAAATCTGAGTATTATTTAGCGTCATTTGTTGTTAGGTAACCCATACACTATTTCTGTGGAAGGAAATGAGTCACAGTCTTCAGCACTGAACACTAGGAGTATTGTGGTGTCCTGACACTGACATTTAATTGAACTCAAGTTAAGTTGCAGCTCCGGAAATACAGCAAACGCGTCAACTCATTTGTAACAGCATCTCCTGTGGCAATGTAACACAGCAAGTCTGGCTCAATCCCAACATCCTGAAAAACATGAGAGAGCCCTCTTACCCTGTAAATGACTTTAGGTTCAAAGGAGCAGACGATGCTGGTGTTGTAGAGGACTGGATGTTTTTTATACAATTCTTTAAGGGCTGCGGCTGCCTGGGAGGGGAGGACAAAACACATGGTTATTGCAGGACAGTCAACTATTTATTACTGTGTGTGTTCCTTTGTCAATCACTTGGTGGTAACTAGCAGCTGCGTATGTGTAGACACACTGCTGCGAGCCCTGAACTCAAGAATGTCTCCGCCTGAAACAACAATGACCACTGCAACATTCCTTCGTTATGTAAAAATGTGCTGAGTAAGCAAAGACTCATCAGGGGTTAAAAGTACACTGATGCAAGCTTTTATTTAGCTTTGTAATACGAAGAATTAAACAGTGTCAGCGCTGCATTGAGCCAATTACTGTTCTGGCTCATTTTGTATTTCACTGACACAAACAATAAAGTTCATATCAGACATAGAGTATTCCAAGTTGTGTGAGTGCAAATCCACAAGAAACATCCAGTGATGATGTAATATGTTACCATGCAAACAAAACAGGCCTGTGGCTATGTAGTCAAAGCGAGAGCAGCTGAAAATGTGTGTGTACATCTGTGCGTGTGTTGGAGGGGCTGGTTTGTTCCAAAGTACAGTACAAACTGGGACAAATGTTTTGGGGGCCTCACATCTTAGTGTTGGTCAAAGAAATCGTGGCGGACGTGTGACGATAAGGCTTGCAGTTAATAATTGTTTAACTATGTATTAATCTACCAGTGTTTTACTTATGTTCAACGCAGGTTACCAGAATCCAAAGTTGTATCTTTAAATGTTTTACTGGCCTGATCAGCAGGCAGAATACATATCGGTGTGCGTTTTTATTCACAGGGAAAACGCAGGCAGAGAAAAGGGTGATTTGTGCATAGTATAGGAAATTCAGCCTGTCTGTCTCTAAAACAAAATTCAACACAAGATGTAAGGCAGGACTGGTAACGCCTTTAAAGAGTCACACAAAACTAAACAAAATAAGAAATGGAATTACTTTCATCCCTGAAAAAGTCATTAGTAATTCATGGATAAATTAAGTTAAGTTGTTTCCGTACTAGAACATTTAAACGACCCTATCAATTGCAACCCAAAGCATTTTGTACGAGGGCTATAATAATCACATCATGTTCTCTCTATTATGCAATGTTGACTTGGTCAATTAAGTAAACAAGTCGTGTCTGGTTTTATTTGTTTTTTTTTTGTTGGCTGCACCTCATCTGGATGACCTTTGACATCAAAGTAGATGGTGAGCTGCAGTTTGATGCATTCCTCCACTGCCTCCTCCAGAGTCGGGATCTTTTCTCCAGCAAACTCGTCCCTGGCGAGGAAAGACACAAATGTTTCCGTGCGGCCTTGGAATCACATCGTGCTTTTCAAACAAAGTTACCGTTTACCTGCGAAACGTTACACTCTGATCAGAGATTCAACAACATTAGCTGTGCCTGGATCATGATGACATGTATCTGGTATGTTCAGGGCTCTCTGTTTATAAAGGCTCTTAGCATCTGTCTGACATTTAGATAGGACACATTTTCTATTTTGTAAGGTCAGGTAATAGAATAATTACTAGGGTTCTTGTGTGAGTATAATCCAAATCAGACACGTAATACATTTGTACAGACTTGTTGCTCCTGTGCCATTAAAACGTTTCTGGTCTCTTTTACTTTCTGTATCCAGTAAAAAGCAAACTGATATTGTGAAGTAAACATATTGACATGTTATGTAAGATAGGAGCTCATCTGGTTTTTCACATGTGTGAAGATAATGGAAGAAAGCTTCGCTTCTGTAATTATCAACCCACATATTGGCACACCTCGTCAATCATGATCATCAAGTCAAACGAAACTCTTTTCAAGAGTTACATAACTTAGAGACATTGGGTAAGTTGTCTACACCACAGGAGCTGATCGCCTACAGTCATGAATCTTATACTGTACTACTGGAATCTGGTTTCTTGGGGTGACAAAATCTCCTAATGGAAGAGACCCTCTATGCAATGCACTTGTGCTAAGAAAAAAATTGTTTTTGTATTTTTAATATCTTTTTATGTTGGTGATTAAGATAATTAAGTGTTCTGTTTTACTCATTATTAGACTTTCTTGTTTCAATCTTGTGGCAAAGACCTAGATGGTGTCTGTGTCTCTACCAGCTGCATCTCAACTTTTTATCTCGAAGGGCCTGCTCTGCATTTTTCTTTCTTCTGCTGTTTGCTCTGAAGTTGTTTTTAGAAATTGCCTGGGTTATTTGTCTCACATGTAATACAGTATGCCCTTGTATTAATAGCAACTTGTCTCTCCTGTCTGGATTGATTGTAGCAATATGTGTTTTTTATATTTTCAACATCTCCTTTTAGTCTTTTCTCACAAATGTCTTGGAGCCCAAGTGTAAAGCAAGAGTAACACACCACCAACATGTAGACTTTACTGACAAACCCTCCAAACATACTAAACAAACAACCCTCTAAAATAATCTAATTCTACCATTTCTACTGATTGTATATCTTCATTGTTTTCTTGTCATTTCATTTTAAATGCAATCTGTCATTCTGCCCTAAAGACGAGTCGGTTAGCAAAAAAACTGCTACAAAACTGCTATTTCAGGTGTTTTTCATCCTGACAAGAAGAACAAACTGGCAGAAAAGGTAGAAATAATTTTCTTCAGTTTACACATAATGATATTGTATCACCCTGCAAAAACCTGTAGCACCAGAAATCAAAAGCTATAACGGCAATAAAAGGGGAACAATTTAAAAAAAAAAAAAAAAAAAATCAAAGTTCAGTGTCTGCCCATGTCTCTGCGTGCTTCTATGTGCATTCTTAACAATAAACTTCATCCTTACCTGAGTCGATGTTTAGCAGCTGCGTCCAGTTTACTCAGCTCGGACAGTTTCATTTGGCTGAGCGGTCCTGACCCGTTGGTGGTTCGGTCCACAGTCTCATCATGCATTAGTATTGGGATGCCATCTGCTGAGAACTCCAGGTCCAGCTCCACGCCTGTCGCCCTGTTCTTACTGGCCTAGAACAGGACAGACAATCAGTCTGAACCATGGCTTTAACCTTGTTAGGGACACTGACTTTGACCTAAGATAAAAAGATATAGATATACAGGTCTTATACATTTGCTAATAGTATCTTATTGAAGATATACTGGTGCAGGTATGTTGGCCTATAATTAAGAAGAAAGTGCAGGATAGAAATGCCTGTAAGGTGTAACTCAGTACTCAATATTTCTTGATATAGATTTATTTTTTAAATTCAAAATACCCTTTTCAGTACACATCACTATAAAATAATTTTAAGAATCTTTTATGGACATGTAAAATTGTTTCTCCAATATCAATATCAGTGTCTCACTTAATAATATAGTACCAGTCATGCCATAGATATTGTGTAAAGGTTTCTTTCAACACTGAGTCAGTGAATGTCAGTTTGGACAGTGTGTGCAGCTGTAGTGCTGAATGAAACGTGGCATTATTTCAGAGATGTCAGATATGAGGATGTGTTCAATGTCCTTTATAAACACTGATGACACACGCTCTCAGTAAGAGCCAACCTTAGACATATGAAGGAAACAGTGCTCTCCACCCTTCTCTCACCTTCCGGATGGCTGCCAGCGTGTTCTCCGGAGCGTCGTGCCCGCCTCCCCGGTGAGCGACCACGGACACCTTTCCGGAGCCTACCGCGCCCTCAGCTGGCCGCAGCACCCGCTGGGCCCGGCCGGTCGGTACCTGGGGGAACCGGAACACAATCATGAAGAGGTAGAGGGCGGCAGTAAGAGCGGTGGTCCACTGCGGGCTCCGGGTCCCGAGCAGGACGACCACGAAGACGACCGAGTACAGGGAGACTTCATCCCCGAGCTGCAGCATGGCTGTCCTTCTCTGTCTGCCTGGCGGTGCCCGGGAACAGAGTAACGTTAGCTGGCTGTAGCTAATGTTAGCCAGGTGACAGAGCTAACGTTAGCCGGCGGCTGCCAGTGAGCTAACGTTAGCTAACGGTCCTGCTCTTCAAACGTCCCAATTCAGATAAAGTCATGCTTCCCCTGACTAAGAGATAACATTAATCACCAAAAACTATAAATAAAACAGGAGAAATAGAAGAAAAGCTGCAACTGGTCTGATAATTTAACACATAAACAAGAGGACCTCTGTTTTTACTCTCTGTGGCGGATGTGACAGTTCAAGTCACGTGTCGCTTCCGCAAGCCGAAATACTTTTACAGTTAAAATTTACAGATTTCGTTTAATGAGAATTTTTCATTAAAATCCCAATTAAATGTGATAAGCTTTCCCGGAGCAAACAAAACTTTTTTTAAAAAGCAACATTGTTGATTACATCCGGGTCACAATGTGTACTTCCTGTTAGCGAGCTTCACCTTCTCAATTGTTGCCTGAGATATGTCTCTTATTTCTTAAAAGAAGATTGGTGTTTCTGTGTTTTCCTTCCTCCGTTTAGTCTGTCTCCGATCATGGTAAGCCTCTATGTTTCTCACAGCCTCATATAGTTTTCACTGCTAAATATCTGGGGAAAAAAGGATTGAAACTTGATTATTAGCCACATGAGCGAGTTGCTCCTTTACCAGGAATGTATGACAGCTCAGTCTGGAGTCTGTGTATCTCAGATTTTAGTAACGATAACAAATCAAGTTCGATCCACTTTATTTCTAATGAAACAGAAAACAAAACAGGTGCACATACTTTATTGCTCATCATTTTATCCAGCTGGCTGCAAAGAAGATTTCTTCTTGAGGACCTCTTGAGACTTTTACCCAACTACATGAAACAAAGTGTAACTGCAGCCATGATGATGCTTATTATGTATAGGGTGGCCAAAACAACAGGGACACCTACAATGCAATTTATTCACTAGCCTTGCTTTGTTTATGTTAATTTATCTTTAAATTTTGTTAAGACTCTTCAATTTTTAGCTAGTGGGGCATATAGTGGTGTTGCTGTATTTATTGTGTTTGTATAATGAGGGTTGCAACTAGTGATTATTTTCATTCTGAATAAATAAATGGTAAAAATTGCCAATCGCAACTTCCCAGAGCCCAAGTTGATGTCTTCACTTTGCTTGTTTTGTCCATCCAACTGTCAAAATCCAAATTCAGTTTACTATCAGAGAAGACAAGGAAAACATGAAAGTCATTTGAGATGCTGGTACAGATGACTGGCATTTTCGCTTAAAAATCACAACAACTATGAGGTAATCAAAATTTTTGGCTCCATTAAAGTGTCAAATTTATCTGTTGTTTTTCTACAGATCCGGTCAGTTCTTCAGTGCAGGTTAACCCCCCACATCCTGTCCTTTACCAGAGGATCATGTCTATGCACAGGTCGGATACCGTATGGTGTGCAGCCTTGTTCACCATTTCCCACATCCATCCATCAGAGGCTCCAGGAATCCCTTATCCCTAAAATCACAGCCCTGGTCAGATATTCGGACTTGTCCACAGAGAAGTACACTATGATTTACACTATGCCACATATCAAGTTCCTCAGAGCTGTGTCCAGACTCAAACTGCTCCAGACTGCGATCACAGTGGTCATCCTGCCCCCAGTCTTCTACTTCTACCTCCAGGGAGATGCCCCCTTCTTTCTTGTCAGCTACACAACAGGGATAGCGCTCTTTGCTGGTGTCATGCTGTACACTGCCAGTCACTTCTTCAGGAGGGTTGTGGGGATGATGTACCTGAACCCGTCCCAGACCACGCTCAAAGTGTCCCACCTCACCTTCTGGGGCAGGCGCCATGACATGTACCTGCCTGTGTCAGACATTATGACCATCGGGGATACAGGAGACTCCATAAATGAGACCATATTTAAACTAAAGCGTTACAGCAGCCCTGAGACGCTGTATTTCTCCACACATTTTGGACGTGTGGTGGACAGACAGGGTTTTGAGAGGGTGTTTGGAACTTTGAATTAATTTGTTCAAAAGTACAGATTTGGATGGTAATAATTGACAGTGGATTCTAAATTATTTTGTTCAAAATATAACTTATTATAATGAGATGGGATCTGTTCTCCATGAAAAAATGGTTAATCAAAAGTTAAAGATTGTACTTTGGAAGACTGGTATAAGGCTGGTATAATTTCTGACTGAGATATGTTAGCTATTACCAGTCTGATGTGTCCAGCATGAATGATGAGCCAATGAACTTTTTGGTGAATGACTTGAAAGTAAAGATGCATTTTTGCAATCTTCAGCATGACTGTGATTCTTCTAGTGGAACAACCTATGAAATGATGAGTGACAGTAATATGTTAAGAGTACTCAGATTACTTTTGTCTGGTGATCAGTGACTTAATGTGTGAAGCAGAAAAAAGTAAAATCAAAGTCTTCTTGGTACGAATGAGGTTGTCATGATGTTTTTCAAGTGTTGCATCTTAAAACAATGACTGACTACAGTTGGCAGCAAAAGTACACTGAAAATCCTTTACTAAAATTATAAATAAATATATTTTAAGATAAGTAATGAAGTACATTTTAAATGTATACTTTTATTCATGCTTTTACATTCAATCTGAACCCTGCACCAGTTAAAGTTTTGTTTATCATGTACATAAAGAAGTTTACGTTTTGTCCTCTTGCACCAGTTTTGACCAAGTAATTATGAACAGCATGCATCCCGAGATATACTGTATTTCCCACAACTGACGATTGTTCACATTAAAGCAGATTTACAGATCTTGAAGAGTACTAGCGCACAAGTGGAAAAAAAGCTGTAGAAAGCCAATTGTAGCTAAAGAGTCAGCTGTGCGAAATCTGATATATAGTGATGTGACTTGAGTCAGTGTCAGTTAAGTATGAAGACTACAAGTTTAAAAATCTAAAAAAAACTTGGGAGTGTGGTGTTAGAAAGAATTGAGGTTACCAGAACTTCTTACTCTAAACTCTTCAGCCCTCCTCCTCATCTCTGTTCGAGGCTAGAGACTACATTAGCTATACGTCCAAATCTCTAACCAAGCTGCACTGTGGGTAATGTAGGCAGCAGGTTTTGACAAGAAGAATGTGTGCAACAAAAAATACAATATATTTGCTTCCATTGCCTTGATATGATCCTTTTTTAAAAAACCTCCACCATGAGCCATGAGTCTGTTACATTTCTGTAACTGAAATTACTTTGACTAAGATGAAAGGAAAAAAAACAACTTGAATGATCCATTTGTATACAAGATGAGATCTGTTCCCAGGGTGTTCATTTGGCAAACCTTAAGCTCTGGAAGCTTGGAAGTTTTAGCAGTCGAGCTCAATGTTCTCCTGGCCTCTTGGCTGCTGCCCCCTGCTGGCTGAAAGGGATATGGCAGCAGATGTCTAAATTGCAGCATTATGCATACATTATACAGAGTAAGAACTTTTACCAAAGCCAAATGAGCAGAGCATCTTTTTGTGGAAGCAAATGTCAGACAGAAACGCCACCAACAAGAGAGTAACAGACCAGTTTTGAGATGTAAACTGAAAGATTCACAACAATGACATCAAATTCTAGAATATATCACGACTACAACAGCCTTCATTAAATATAGGATGCTTTAAAGCTCAACATGAAGTTACTTTTTTTATTGGTTTGTAGCTGATTTTTTTTTTCCATTCAAATAATCTGCAGAAAAATGGGGCTTAAGAGAACAAATTCAATCTTTTTTTCTTGGGATGTTGAAATGGATATACATGATGTAAAACAGCCATACTAATTTTCTGATTTGCTCTTATTCCGAGTGGCAGCAGTTTGTATTAGCATTTTTTTTTTTTTTTTAGAAATATCCAAACATCATCAGATTAAAATGTTACCTGGAAACAGCTGATTGAATGCTCTCCCTGGAACGGAATGAAATTTCAGATAATTTCTCAAAACTTAAATGTAAACAAAGCTAGTGGCACATTTCTCTGTCTGATTCAGCACTGCACTTCCTGTCATGTTACCTGAGATACTGAGAGAAAGTGTCTGGTTCTCTGAGACGCGTGTGAGAAAACATAGATGTGACAGACAGGCATAGCTGTAGTTCCCTTGGCGGCCATGGTCTGCAGCAGGAAAAAGGAAATGGGCAGTATGACTGACAGCTTTCTGGGTGTAGTTGGATGTTATGCTGGAGGTGGTAAATGCCTCCTGGGCACTGTGGTGTAATGGAGCAGCTGATGGTGGAGTTGGATGACTCTTTGACCCCACAGATGTCGCTGTTGTCAAGTGCTTGCTCATGAATTAAATTGAATTGATGAAAGGAGGGACGGAGATCATTGATCAAATGGTTGATGGTTGAGCCCCCTAGTTTGTCATTACAATCAAAACTCTGTCTGTCCAATTATTGAGACAAAGATACTGGAACATTTGGCCAAATGCTTGGAAATCTGGTCTTCTTTGAAGCAATAATGACCTTTGTCCTGCATAACTTCACAGTAAAGTTTATTAAAGCTCTGGCAACCACTGCGGTGAATAACAGCTGTAAAGATTACCATCATCTCCAGGCTGGTTGAAGAGTGCAAGGCCAGAAAGAGATGATCCCACACATAGATTTTCATGACGAGGGCTTTATTTCAGTTGAAACAGCAATGCCACATTTTAGCTGTCTGCACTCTAAAGCTGCTGACTTCAGGTCTCCATTGGAGCCTTCCGCAGGTTTCCAGTCACCCTGGAGTTTAATTTCCAGTGTATCAGCGCAGTGGCTGTTTCCTTCAACCAACTTGATGTTATCAAACTCTGAATAGAGACAGGAAATAAGGTTTGAAGATAACTACTGACCTTGAAAACAATTAAGGAAACAATCTTATCCATAAGGTCCATTAAGTGGCCCTTCTGGAGCTTTTCATCATATCACATGACCACCCTCAGCAGATAGGGTTTGCTCAGCTCTCATGACATGGTGACCATTTTCATATGCATACTGTACACTGTGTATTTTTTCCTCCTCCAGTAGCCATGAGTTTCTATATTTTCAGTGTTTGTCAATTATATTGCTGTCATGTTATACACCAATAAATCTGAAACTTCCATGCAACCATAGGGCAATTTTAACAACAAATGATGCTGTAAAAATGATGCTGACTGTTAAGAATTTAATTTGCCTTTACACTGTGCTCAATTTTAGCTTAACCAGACAACAAAAATCAGACAAAGTCTTGATACAACTCTTGACACCATTGTTACTGATTAAACTGAACTGCTGTTTATTTGCAATCAGACACACCTCAATCAAACACACAGAAAATGTTCAGCTATTTGTACATTAGTGTATCTTTCATATTAAATACATTCAAATAATAACAGGATGAGAATGAAGGAAGAGAATGCATTTTTTACTCCTACATGGTAAAATGTCTCTATACCTTGTGTACGTATTACCAATGAGTACAACATACAAAGCGAATGCATCATTAAGTCTCTGTTGACGCTTCATGGTCAAACTCCAACTGTATCATCACAAACTGTTCCACTGCTATTGGCACTATCAGAGGCACAAAACTGTATGTTCCACAGAGTGAAATATATACTTTTAACTAATTGAGGTAATAAAACATTAAAGCATTATTTTAAAAAAAAGTGTCTGTGTGTGATTCTGTCTTATTGTTTACTATTTTGCTTTATTTTAAGACAAGTCAAAATAAAGAGGATTGAGTTTGGCAGGATGCAGCAGTGTCCACTGCTCTTTGCTGATGACTGGCAGAATGAGCTCACATGAGGTACCAGGCAGCGAAACCAGCGAGGATGGCCACCCAGGCGGCCAGAGCCACCTGACAGGGTGGATGTTTGAGAAGCATCATGGCTAACTGGCATGCGTGGGTGGGATTTCCACTGACTGCTGCAGAGAGGTGGAGACAGAGCAGATGAAGGATGGGGAGCAGAGATAAAGAATAAAAGGAATGAGACAGACAAAGCAGGAAGACTGTCATCATGAAGAAGTTATTTCATGGATTTTAACCTCCTTAGTGTAGCCACAGAATACTGCACATGCTTCATTACAGGTGCATAATTCATGCTGGCCATAACCAGGATTTCATCTCTTAACTATCTCTAAAACGCAGAGAGGCAAATCTGTAAAACTGCTCTCATATATACTTTATACATCCTCTAAAAGAAAATGAAATTTTTTGGATAACCTCTAATTTAAGGATGAAAAGGAACACTTCATACTTTGTACTTGAGCTCGCAAGATGAAAAACAGTTAAAGGGCCCTATTGCAAAACATTAAATATATTGGAACATGAGTATCATACTATTTTAGAAACACTGCATACTATAGTGTATACAGTCAATAAAGGTGTTTAGAAAACAATACTTTCCCCTTCATTTTTTCTGATATAATTAATATTTAAGAATATGTAATTCTTTAAGACCCGTCTTACCCATTTTTGCTGCATAGTAGGGGCACTTGTTGATATCACCTCCCTCCATGATCTCTGCATGACTGTGACCAAGGCCAGCATCTTGGACTTCTTCTTTGATGGCCTTCCCATTCTCTTCAAGCTCTGTGAACACCTGTTTTCAGAATAAAAGAAGATATTTGTCATAACTTTATCTTTCTCCCATAAACAATGTGTCCTCTTTTTTTCTGCATTGTGTGATGGTTTTTGTGAACATCTGTCATCATGACTCTCCAAACCTATCCATGCGGCTCCCTCACCATCATGTTAAAGCCAAAGGCACGGTTGGACTCGTCCACAATCCTCTCTTTGGTCTCAGCGTCCAGCTCCAGCTCGTTCATCCTGCTTCGGTAAAGCTGCTTGAAGCCCTTGTGACTGTGGATACCCTCAAACTGGTAGAAGTTGAGACCTTCACCTGTTGGGGGGAGCTTCAGTGCCCTCTGGGCCACTTTCTTGAGGATCTGTCCACCTGAGAGGTCACCCATGTAGCGGGTGTAGGAGTGGGCCACCAGCAGCACTGGGTCCTCCTCTCCAACCTCGTGGATGCGGTCCACGTAAGGCTTGGTGCCTGCAGTGATGCTGATCTGTGAGAGAGAACACACTATGAAAGCCAGTGGACTTTGCAGTTGTGTGACAAAATTTTAAGTCGCACTACTTCAAATCTGAATTTCAGGTACCAGGTGTTTAATGGTCCAGAAAAGACCTGCTATGCCTGAGGCAACTTGTACCCTTTCTGTCCTGACATGCAGCCTCTGTGTGCTTTCTGCTGACCTGGCTCTCCCAGTCTTCTCCATAGAAGTACTCGAGGTCACGGGCCAGAGCCTCGCTCCGGTGCAGCTCTGTGGGGAAATAGATT
Source organism: Centropyge bicolor (assembly GCA_037975185.1). NCBI lineage: Eukaryota > Metazoa > Chordata > Actinopteri > Pomacanthidae > Centropyge > Centropyge bicolor. Next base: position 8,981,871 of record JBBMOC010000018.1, read on the forward strand.
GGGGCGATGAGAGGATGGTCTCTGTTCTTCTCAATCTCCTCCTCCATGGCTGAGTAGACAAAGTATAGAGCTGCTGTACCCCTCTGGAAACAGAAGCATCGAGAGAGAAAAAGTGAGACAGACACATAGAGATCATGGTGACTGCAATGTCTGATATAACTCTTCTGGCTTTTGAATCAAATTTTTTCGAATTTCTTTGGAAATATAGTTTCTGTTCAATTGTCATGGCTACAAAATTACTGATTGGCAACTGTGACAGAGACTGAAACAGCAGAGGGGACACAACCTTAAACAGCTCCTTCTTGATGCGACCTCGTAGGAAGTCTTTAACAAACTGGCAGTTCTCTGCTCTGTCGTGAGATTCCTTGGTCCCCTCGGCTAACATCTCGGACAGGTCGGTTGGGCTTGGTTGAACAGAGAAGGAGAGAGGAAACGGGGACAGACATGAACGTATGTGCCATTTGGCTGTTGTGTAAATCTATCCTACAATGTGCCAGTGCCAGAGCAAACCACTGATCATGGACGTGTCATCACCAAATCTGTACATCCTGCCTGATTGGTACTGTCTATTTGTGTAAATCTGGTTCTAATGCCTGACCGATGGTTTATTATAACGTGTTGAACAAATCAGGCTCTTGGTACAGATCAGGCTGTGACACAAAGCTTTCCTTCATACCTAAGAACTTCATCATCATCATCCACAACAATCCTCGCCCCTCCATTCACCACACCATTGGACTTGGGCTCTGATGGCACCTTGGTTTCCATGTTGCTGGTTTTCTCACAATAATTTCACCTTAAGAAGCAGGAAAGAGACATCATAAATCAAATACATACACAATAATATGATATTAGACTGATATGAAAAACCATGACACATGCAGAGAGATTCTTTTACATTTTTGCACGTCTGTCACTACAATAGTAAAAGCTAAAAATTATAACCTCAGAACTAGAACCTTAACACACAAACTTTTATTATTGGAAGTAAAAGAATTACTGTCTTGTTGCTCTAAAACATCTTATCTTAATAACATCAGTGTATGACAGTCATTGAAGTACACAGTCCAACAGACGGAAGTAGAAGCTAACAGCTGACATTCAGGTGGACAGTTACCAAACTAACCCTGCATGTCTTCGCTATTATGCAACTAGTCTCACACACAGTTTATGTTTCTTGACAACAAACAGACTTTAAAAAACAACCTCTGCCTCTGTACACATAAACAGACACTATGTTTCATTACCGCGTATTTAGAAGAAGAGTAAAAAGCTGGTTCACCTTCTTGCATCGATGCCTTCACAGTCTGTCACATCACAAGACACAATGTACGAGGGGGCGGGGTTACTGTGACAACAAGCCAATCAGAGCTCTTCATGTAGAGATGAAGCGCGCGGACTGGTTAGAGCTACAGATATTACACCAATCATATTTCTCATCGCAGAAAAGAGGCGGGTCTGATCCGAAGCATGTGTTGATATGTGTGTTGTGTTAAATATAACTGAAGCAGTTATGTGGAGAATTAAGTTTGAGCCATTTGAGTTCAACAAACAATAAAACACATGATTTAAAGCTGTATTTACGAATGCTTTCAACCCTCTACAGTTAAACAACAACAACAACAAAACTTTTATATGTCCAAATAGTCACTTTGTAAACATGCTTGATGGACTGTAAATGACATATTTTCCTGTAAATTATTTATTTTCTTACAATTCAAAAGGATAATTTCTTGCTTCAAACATCCTGGTCTTTAGGCTGACAATTATTATTTATATATATTTATTTATCTTATTTTACTCTTTACAGGTCCTCTCAGGTTGAACCTGCGTTTGGTGAAATAAACTATTGTAGTTATTTTGCATGTTTTTTTTTTTAATAATTAAATGTAGACCTACCTGCAGACAGACTTGTTGTTGTCCGTACGTGCATTCGCTGATCTGCATTAGCTCAGTTTTCCCACTCAATCACCACACTCTGTGTTGTAGCATGTAGTATATGCCGCCAGGTGTCACTAGACTCCTTGTAATGTACCTCAAGAATATATCAAATTATCATTCAGTCAATAACCCAGATCAGCAGTGGAGATGGAGCAGCTCACTTTATAAGCTGTGCTAGTGATTATTTTACAGCCAGTACCTGCAGTCATGCACCCTTTGAGTGATATATATTATTTGCTAATTTCCCCATGGGGATGAATAAAGTATCTACCTAATATAACCTCACCAAACTCTGCAGCATCTATGGCTGTTAACCCTCATATTGATTTGTGACTTTAAGTTATATCACCACTTTCTTTTGCCTTTCATTGCTTCTTCAGTGCATATGTAAAGACATAAACATGTGTCCTGTTCTGGCACCGGCTAACAATGCATGGGAACTATGTGGTTTACATGTCCCTGTCATATTTTGTATGGTTTGTCTTCCTTTGGCTCACTGTTTACATGACTGTGTTCTGTTAATCTATACATCTACTCAGCCTGAAAGGTCCAGCAGATAGGGAATGAACTGGATGTTATTGTGTGGTCGCAGTCACACCCTAGATAAAGAACACGCTAAGTTCACCTATGGGCTCCCAAAAGAACACTTGAGAACATGAACAAAGGAACAAAGGTCCTGGATTGCAGTTTTTCCTCTGCAAAGCCTCCGTGTATTGAAAGAGATTCTGGCAGCCCCGAGAGCTTCTTTCATGTCTTGAAGGGCCCTGGAGAGCCCTGCTCCACTGTAGGAAAGCCCCACTTCTACTTGTTGCTGTCCTGCTCCAAAACGTCCAACGACAGACCCACCTCTGTTTGTTTTTGTCATTGTTAATAACCGAGACGAGCTTCCTATGATCAACAATATTGCATTGACCTTGACTCCACTGCTGCCCAAATGATTTTGCTTTTATATTGAATAAAATTTCCTGTCTTTATGAAGTCTTTGGCTGCTTTTCTCTGACTCATTAGTCATTAACAATATGCAGGAAAGTGCATGCATGCTTTTAGAACCGGTGTGTAATACTCTTAAGTATGCCTGAGTGCTTGTGTTTTCCCATTTATCACAATGCAACCTGCATACCATGATGTTTGTATCATATCAGTGCTAAACTGGGGCCGCTGCTCCCTGGGGTGTACATGACGCTGCCATGATCAACTGTCCACCCATGCAAGATCCCGTTAATTACTCATCATGCGGGTAGTTTGTTCCCTTTTTATTGTTTACCACAGGCCAGATTGTTTTTGGCACAATATTTTGGGTCTTTATTACACAAAAGGGAAACCTTCCTGTCTGTGAAGGATTTCCTCTTGTTTTCAATAATCAAAAGGCTTAGGCTAAAATAATCCGGTTAGATTCATTTTGGCTTCCTTCAAATTTTAGATCAGTGTGTTTTTTAAAAGGCCATTTGAGGATAGTAGCAACAGTGTGGACCTTTGATATTTTGTAGTTTTGTTTAAGTTCAATAACATTTTTCTGATGTTTGACCCATTACACCAAACTGTACTTCAGTCCTTCTTAGCCTGTCATTGTCATTGACTAATATGATCAAACAATATGTATTGTTTTTATGGCAACACAGTCTTACATACTTATTAGTAACACTTTATATTAAGGGTACAAAACACAGTTAAGTAAAGTTTAGTTTATGCAAGACTCATGATGATTTACTGCATGAATGAACACAGGATGTATCATGAATTCCTATTGCTCACCATTAACAAATTATCAAGTTCTCCAATGATCTAGTTCACACATTTAAGACATGTGAATTCAAATTTACTTCGTACATTAACGTATATGTGATGAAGTTGACTGAATTTCAGCTCACTTTAACGATGTGACAGTATTTATGTATTTATGTTCATTATGTAAATGTTTGAAAGTGATGACCAGTTTGATTAAAAAATAGCTTCATATCTCTATGAAAACAGACACTGTTCGGCTTTCGGCTGATCAGCACAGATCCCACATATTATGAAGCTACTGTAGGACATTACTGATCTCTCTGCACCTGCTGACTGAGATACTCATTCATTTTCATGTCTCTCATTCTATGCAGGACTTTGGCGTAGCATAGACAGGAGTTTCCCAAAAGGGATTACTAAAGATAAAGTTTAATGTACAAGAAGGAGTAAGGGAATTGAAGTGACACATTCATCTAACTAGAGTGCAAGGAGCAGATCTGTTTTCTCACCTCCTACAGGATACAACACTGCTTTTGCCATAGACTGGCAGCTACCGGCCATACTTTTCTGATTTATAGCCTTAGAAAGTGAACAGCTTTGCATCTCGGGTGGGTTGCAGGGGTGGGAGCGTGGACCTTGGTACCATAAATCCTGGTGGCCGCGGTGGCCTGCAGAGAGAGCGCTTAACCCTGCATCAGGTTTATAATTAGAAACACACCTCCCTACGTTGGCCTGCAGGAAGCGGCCCGGGTCTCCATGTGTGCGCGAGGCCATGGGCTAACAAAGAGAGGAAAGTGTACACATGGGGCAGGCATGCGATGCAGTCACCGTCTGCTATTTGAGTGCTGCGCTCACCTCATTAGAATGTGCAGGTGGATGGGGATGGAGAGGACCTATGAGACGAGGTAATGAGACAGGGGAAACGAACAGTCATACGTTTATTGTATGTTCAAGTTAGACATCAGAGAACTATGGGGTTATGCTACAGACAAAGCTCTGCAGGTTGACTCACAGACGTGAAGCAGAGGGATATTTACTATAGTCATGCTCTTACAATTCTTTTGAAAAATGGGGAGCTCTTAAAAACACACCTGCCAGCCTCTCCTGCAGCAATTTTGTGTTGTTTTTCAATGTGTTTTATAGTGAACATTTATTCTATTCTAACAGTATCCTCTCCAATCGTGATAAAACACTGAGGAGAAATTTTCCCAGAAAATTCTAGAATACTCTTTTCAGCTCTGGAAGGAAGCATATAGCTTTTTTCACCCCCCTGACTGCAGCTGATCCCTTTATATCTGTTATCCACTGTGTCTCCAAGGAAATCTAAAACACATGCAGTTGGGACAAACCTTAAGTCTGATTAGAAACCCTATATATTAGTGATGGGAAATCCTATTTTGTAAGTGAAAACAGTTACATTTGGTAGAAAACCACAAAGACAGGAAATCCAACTGATCCCTGCTAACACAAAATACAGCCAGCTCTGTTTTTTTTTGTGCAGCTGTCTTAAACTTCTGTCTGTTGTACTCACCAACGCACATGTTTAGATTCAGTGTGCACAAATCGGACTATTTAAAACACAATATATGTTTCCTTTAAGCTATCAAGATTCATTAATTGTTATTTAACCACACTGGGTTGTACAGTGAAATGTAAGTTGTAGCCTTCTCATGCTACAAGAACATACTACTGCATGAACAAATATACATATACCTATACTTCTATATTATCCATGCCATTTATTTATGATAGACTATCAAGTGACAGTTTTGGATTGTAGGAAGAAACATTTGTTTGCAGGTTTGATTTAAGAATCCTACTAAATCACTGCAAAGCAAAGTCTATATCAACATTTAGAGACAGTTAAACAATACCAAAACGAAACACATACATTAGGTTATTTAAGGCAACAAATACTAAAATGCACAACCAAATCACTGAAACTGAAGAAATTGGTTAAAAATTTAACTGGCAAGTGAAATGAAATTTAAATCCAAAAGAGATTTAATGTAACATTTCTTTTTCTTTGCAGCGCAAAATGTCTGACAATGAGTCTTTTCAATGCAGATTCTACTGAGAGTTACTTAAGTAGCTGTACTTTGTGTTTCTTTCCTAAACCAGCCATAATATACCAACCAGTCTGCAGAGCTAATGAAAAGTGAGACAGAAAGAATTTGTTTCTTTTAAAGGAAAGGAAAGAGGAGGACTGGGAGACGTGCTCTGTACGCCCCACTAGTTTGGGAAGGCATGTTCTTGGACACGCTTCACGCCATCTTCTGTCTCATCCATTGTTTTTAGGGAGGGTCGAGTCCCACCACCCTGGCAACACAGTCCAAGGCCACACAAAGATCTCGCTAGTGGGATGTTTCTGAAAACAAAAAGAGTTAGGGATTCACTGGTTCGCCCGATGTTTTTTCCAGCAATAGTGGAGGAGATGTGTTGTGGGGTAACACGGGGCGAGGCTGAGGGAATCTGACAATAGACAATGGAGAAGCTGCATCACAACATCCATTGTGTTGTGGGGTGAAATGTCTCCTAGTTTGATACGTGGAGCCCAACTATTCCCTCCTTTGAACTGGACCCAAAATTTCTTCTTCTGTTTTACAGCACTGCATTCTTTCACCAGGGAATCCATAACAAAAATGTTCTATTTTTGTGTCTGGGTATTGAGACAGCACTGAGGGGTCATTTAAAAATCAATTTCCTAGAAGTTAAAGGGAAAGTATGTACACAGCGGAAGACAGTCTTCCCTATTTGGATTTAGTATTCCCAAATTACACTGGATTGGATATGTGCTCCATTTGTCCTTACATGGTTAATTAAGTGCTCTAAATGCAGCACATTAACACCCTCACAAGGAACCCAGCAAAGTTCATGGGTTAATATGTTTGCACCCATTTGACACACTGGACTGTACTTCCCCCGTTGTCGTACAGTTTCCCTCCCCGACAAAGCACATTGAAGCCAACATGCGAGAGAGGTTCTCACACCCGACCTATAGAGAAAAGCCTTGTGGGCCACGCTGCACATTTGAATTCTTTGAAAGCGATGCCTCACCCAGCAGGGGGTTCCTGCTGAAAAGAGGAACGCGACTCAGCCTTGGCCTCACAGACTTAATACAGGATGGAGGGAGGAAGACTACTCTGCTCCCAACATTCTGTCCCCAGTGTTCCCATCCCCAATGCAGTTTTACATTCCTGATTGCTGATAGGTGAGAGAGGCCTGCTTCCTCATTAGACAGGTGTCAGAAGGATACAGAGGAGACTGATTGGCTGATTAAGTGTGTTTACACTGGCAGCCCTCGTCAGACTGACAGTCTCCAGTACAGAGCTGCGGGGGATTTCCTCAAGGTCAACCTCATCAATACCGAACAATGCCACATTACTGGCTGAGGGAGGGAGGTAGCAGGAGGGTGTGAGGGTGGCCTGAGGTTTGGTACGGTAGGTGCCCTTCGGCTGTTGAGTGATGTAATCTGGTCAGTCATTGTCGCGCTGCCCCTCGAGGTTTCAAGTACTTACCTTGAATACAGCACAATGAGCAAGACGGGAAGTCAGTGTTTTGGTGTATATCAATAGTTGGCAGGTTTATAGCTTAACTGTGCCATTATCAGCAGCTCTATTGTGTAAAGTACAGTTTATTAGTGGCAGTATGCATATGCAGTGAGAACAGACTGGGAGCTATTATGAATGTAGGCGATGAAATACAGTGAGAATGCAAACAATAAGGGCAATACCCTGTCAGCATACATTTTTAGAACGACCCCAAGTAGCAACCGTGTAGTCCTGCGATTTTGTGTTGGCAATACAATCCAAATTACATTTAATTTAGGGTTCTCACGGAGGTAAAACAGTGGGTTTATGACCAAAATGAAACACCTTATTTGACTTTAATTGCTGTAGTGTTGGTAAGAAAACTTGTTGCACAACCTTGCTCTACTCCCTGTACACCATTTTCTGCAATTCCCCAAACTTTGTTTTAATGTGTAAATCTCACTGTAACCATTTCTAACTTCATTCCTGAACTGAACCTTGTCTAACTAAACTAAGATAAAACTGTTCCAAAAATGGTTGGTCCTTAACTGAAGTGGTTCTTCTCACCTGCAGTTGAATGATATCAACTCCATCTGATGTAAGTGTCATTTAAAGCTGCACTTATCAATATTTTTACATTAACAATGGATATAATGAGTATGTGTAATGTGAGCGACTTGTTTGTAGTGATGAATCCAAAGAATCCCCTCAGTTCTACAAAGCTTTTTATTTTTAGCTTCTTTCAGCTCATTGTTTTGGTTTTAGGTGCAAACAGCAACTTTACTGTTTTGGTTCATTCTCGCTGTTATTCAGCAGCAGTTTACAGTGAAAAAGCCCTAAAACCCTGCTGTGCTCTACCTAACCAGACAAAGTTAGTGACAAGCTGCTAAATGTTCCACTATATTCACCAGCTAAAGAGTTGAACATTGGTAGCTGGTAGAGACCAAAAACAGAGCTAAAAGTGAGAATGAGACAGTGGATACAATAAGACTCCAAATAAATGACAATATTCCTCATTTGCCATATCGACCCAAAAGACTATGATATGTCAATATTGTCCTCACACCTTGCTTTTGTTGCCCTTAGAGGCCAAAAATCAGTTACTGTAGGTTTAATGCTATTTTAAGAAAGTGACCTCAAGTTACACTGAATATTCTGGCATTGTAAAGTTGATTTTTTTTTTTTTTTTTTTTGGAGCATACTAACTTCCAGGCAGCGTGAGGGGATAAAGCAACTGCTCTCTGAGTTTCTTATTGTCTTGCACAATTTTCCACTATTTTTTCCTCCAGCAAGGCAATTTAGTGTAATTAACATGAAGTCCTCATTTGGTTTGGAGTTCACTGTGACCAGGTCAATTTTCAGCACACGCATTATTTTACACTCTGCTTACTGTTCATGATCTGACATCCTCAGAGAGAAAAATAAATCTCTGCCAGAAAATAATTCCTTAAAAGCATGTTGGCTTTCCCACAACCCACTGTTAATGAGACAGTGCAGCTGATTGCTGAAAGGGCCGAATGGAAAAATCACATTCTTCATGTGTAAATTAATACCTCATTATTTTTTTTTGAAGACAGCACCTTTTCTATTCATTTTCCCATTATTATGAGAGAAAGCTGTTGACAAATGAGCTCAGCACACATTCATTTTTCAACATCATCTCCCCTAAATAACCGTGGCCTTGGGGAAGAAGAACATCAAGGTAACACAGAGGCATAAAAGATTAATGTATGTCTTTAATACCTCTTCATAAAGCTGTGCACGAGATGAATTAAGCTAAGATTGGCTATAGCTCATTTAAAGTAGGTGTGTTTTCATATGGACTAAATGATCAAGTAACAACCTAAACTTACAACTGTCGTTCATCATCTTCAAATCAGCCGTCCAGTTTTATCTGGACTTTTTTTTTCATCATGTCTGAGAACAAATAACCGCAACTTCACAGAAGCTTTGTGAGCAGTATGTGCTGAAAACTATGTTGTAGGTTAGGAGATATATGACATGTATTAATGAGGGGATCAAGTCTAAGTATTGAAAACAGAGGATGGCTGTCAGAGCCTGTAATTATGGATAATGTGGTCACACTACAGCCACTACATAATAACATCCCATTGTTATGTAGTGAGGTGATAACTTGAACTCAATCAATATTATCACTACATCTTGAACAAAAATGTGTCACTTTCCTTATGAGTCAAAGTCACCAGGAAATATAACTGCTTGTTTTTTATATGCTGCTTGTTGACTTTTTCGTGCCGAAAGTTTTTCTGTGTCCAGGTCAAGAAAAAAAATGGAGAAATTGATTTCCTGTTGATTTTCCTAATGCAGGATATTTTCAAGAAATCAGATACAATCTTGGGTTTTCAGTCCAAACTCAAGGACCATTTGTTCAGTGCAGACTACACCCTGCTTTAACTATCAGCTGGAGCCCGTCATTCATTATTTCTGTTATAAACTGGCAGGATATCGCCTGGTATTTCCATCTACACCCACAATACACCCATCCAAGCATACCTACTGTGTGCGTGTATGCCACACACACACACACACACACACACACACACACACACGCACACACACACACGCACACACACCTACCTCTTGTTTTTTGTTTTGCTGCCCTTTGTTATCCATAAGAACCTCTGTCAGACCAACCTGTTTTTGTAAAGCTCTTTATAAATAGTCTTAAAATAACTTTATCTTACCTGGGATAGGATTTACATGAGGAACCTGGTTATTCATATCACCGTATGTATGATATGTACAGAATTAAAGTTTCTGATCATCTGCGTGCAGGTGTGATGTTTTATCTAAACACAGAATGAACAGAAATCTGGATAAGATGTTTACATGCCACAGTACTCTGATTTCTATCAGAGAACTCCAGATAGTAAATCCAGGTTTCTGCGATAAGGTCTTGTTCAGGTTTCTGAAAGCATGAATATGATGTACAACATACAACCACCTCAATAAATCTGATCATGACCAGGATTATAATGCACATCCTAACACATTTATTAACAGTGTTCAAAATTTTGAATGCAGATTTTAGCCAGCCTTGGAAACTGCTTTCATACTTAGAAATATAGATTGAGATCAGTAAATTGACATTAGCACTTTAGCCATGACCAAGATTAAACTGAAATATCTTAACAGGTACTAAATAGACTATGACTTTTGTACAGACATTCATGTTTCCCAGAGGATGAATCTCATTGTCATGAAACATGTCCCCTTCAGGAAGACTTTGGCAATTATTTGACCTTTAACCTCGCACCATCACCAGGTCAAATTTTGAGTTTGTCCATTTTTTTTAAAAAGATTAATCACTTGCAAAACTATTGACTTTACCATCAGCTTCAGGTTGTGTTTAGGGCTAATTAGGGCTTTTATACAGACTCACTTGTGCTCTTGTTAAACGGTGTTGATCTTATTTTGGACTGAATTCTTGAACAAGGTATATGACTCGAATCATTGTATCTTAAAATATCCTTGTCTCATTCTCTACGACTCTGTGGCGCTCGGAGCCTCTCCCATCGGGACCACTGGCTAATAACAGCATACAATCAACAAGTGGATCACTTTTTTGTCATATTAGGGCATATCGAACAAGGCAGAGAGAGAGAGAGAGAGAGCGAGAGAGAGAGAGAGAGAGCGAGAGAGAGAGAGACAGTTCCTCCTCCAGATTCTCAGGCCTCCGCAGGTCTGTCTCAGTGGCAGAATGGACGGTTCCTGTGTTTGTGCCTGTTCCTGTCTCCCGCTGTCACCCTGAGGCGCGTCGCCATTGTTTCCGCATGGAGCGCCGGAGGTCAGGGCTGCTCCCTCACTAGCTCTCTCTCTCTCTCTCGACCTCGCTGCCCAGCAGAGGGAGGGGAGCTGGGAGGGAGCAGGAGGCCAGGATCCAAACAGAGCCGGTCACACCTAAATGAATGGGAGATGCAGTCAGACAACTGGCTGCTGAGCTGGAGCGCTGCTGCTTCTGAGAGTGCATGTAGACACACACACACATACACACACGGCCCACTTGCACGTGCACATGTCCACCTTTTGTTGTTCATTGGGGGGATTCCAGGTTTTCTTGTAAACACTGCAGGTAAACAGAGTCTTTGTCTGGCACACTGAGATTAGACGCTACTGACTTTATTCTGCTGAGCACAAATACACTTGGCTTCATTCATTTACATTCATTTTGGTCTTGTTCTTTGGTCACAACTGTGCAGATCATTTTTCTGCTTTGCTTAACTCGACATCATTGCAATCTAATTTCTGTGCATTGTCTCTCTTCCCTTCCCTTCTCTTCAGCTTTACTCTGCTATACTGTATGTCTAATCTATTATCCAGGGCTACAACTGTGCCATTTTTAACTTTTGGAACATATTTCATGGTCTCCAAATGACACCATTTAATATTTGTCTCAAAGCCAGTTTCTAATACTGTACACTGAAACTGTAGACGACTGCAGCAATTTAGAAAATTAAATATATAAATGAAGAGTAAATTACCATTGCATCTCATCATTACTGCAGCTGCTGCCTGCACTGATGCAATAAGAAGTACCACGTTTTTCCACAGTGGCTTTACCATCAATTTTTTTTACAGCGTCATGACATAGAAATCATTAACACAACTTTGGTCATCTCCTCCATGCTATCCATACTAACTGTACTGTGTATCTGTCTTGTCTGCACAGTTGCTCAGGACAACGTTATGGTTTCATTATCATGTATATGTATTATGAATCGTATCTGGTTGAATTCCAGCAAAGACTTTTCAATAAACACAGATTCCACTGTGTCTTGGCAGCTCTGTAGGATTCAAACTGGTATGTTTATACAGTCTTCTCACCTCAGAGAGAGCCTAAATTGGGGTAATTTATACATCAAATTACCATGATATTTGTTCTGGCAAATGCAGCCGATGCTCTCTTCATCCTCCTAAAATAAATTCAGGGTGGTAGTATGATGGGTCGTGAGTTATTGTTTGTAAGGAAATCATCTCGATTACTGTGTTAATTGAGTGTTAAGGACCTACCATTATTGTAAAATTCATCTCTGCTCTATATCAAATTCACAGGAGAAACTTTCAGACCTGTGGTTGAATAGTTAGTTAACACATTTCCTCAAAAATGTTGGAGCTGCCTAACACAACCACAGTCTACCAGTTATTAGAGTTAAAAGTTCTTATCATAATTGCTGAGAAACAGTAGAACTTTAATCTTCTCATACATATTGATTTTACTTGTGGCAATGAAATTTCTTTTGAAGAAAACCTGCACAGCAACAATATTCTCTTTATAGTATTTCTATTGATCAACTGTGTGTTTTATTTTAAATGGTGCTGTCTATCTTGCAGAAGTCATAAAAAGGTTAGGTCAGGTTCTAAAGTAATTTGCTCATTTCTTTACACATACACTTCATGACCAATAGTATGTGGACACTCGATAGTGTGCTTCCAACTTTGTGACAATTTAGAGAAGATCCACTTCTGTTTAAATGTGAAAATGCTCCAGAGCACAAAACCAGGAAATGGCAAACCATTTCTCATTTTGGTGTGGAGCCTTGATCTCAGCCCCACTGAAAACGTTCGGATGAATTCAGATGGCGACTGCAAGCCAGGCCTTATTGCCCAAAACCAGTGCTTCACTATTCTCACTAATGCTCTCGTGACTGAGGTTCAGGTTCACCTAGCTTCTGAGTGGAGTCTGCAGATTAACGCGCATGGTTTTGGAATGAGATGTTCAGTAATCACATGTAACTGTAATGTTCAGCTGTCCACATACTTTTGGCCACACATGCCACATGATGACTACACTATAGGAATTATACCCAGCCCATCTTCTATCCATGCACTTCTCTCCTAATGCAAACAATGAGCATAAGAGTCCTTTATCTCCCTCCACATCTCCTCTCCTTTCTGTCCTATGGCCCTCCACTTTCCTCCTGTGGTGTTATTTGCTCAGCTGGCAGCAGAGGCCTGGACTTGCAGCTACGTAGACCTACACGTCCCTCCTGGCTTCATATGTTCCTCTGATTGACATCTGAAAGGCTCTTTTGCTTGTCCTCTAAATCTCTCAGATTTTCTTTTACACCTTATACACACATTAGACTCATTTATCTTCACCTAATGGTACTTTCATTTTCAAAGTTGGGTAACTTCAGGGAAAAACCCAAAGGTTATTACTAACGTTTTTATTAAACACTGCAGGGCATGGACATATTTTCTATTTTCAATATGTGACTATTGCTCTTGGGTTAAAAGCATCTGCCTTGCATTGTCATCAACTGCAGGTAGCTAAGGAACATAAGGCCTCGGCTTCGACTGTGAAATCCAACATTTTCCAGCTGAGATCAAGTTCTTAACTAATGGCTGATGCCATCTGGTCCTGATGAGGAAAGGAAACACCCCGTGAGCCTTACGCAAAAGCCTGTTATTTCACCATTCATGGGTTATGACTTTGTCCAAACAGAGGCAAAGTGTTAGTGATAGATTCCAGTCGTGATAAGGTGGTTTGTTTTTACTATGACTTTAGCAATCTCTGTTGATCTCAAAAAAGACGTGAGTACCAATATGTCACCTTTTTGGAGGGCCTCTGGTGGACAACAACAATTCCCTAACAAATAATCACAGATCCTGATAATCCTCAAGGGTGAAATATCAACAGTCATCGTCATATACTACAGTATCCAACCAGGGTCAAAAAGCACAACATTAAGTGCCAGTAAAATTAGTTTAGGTAGAATGGTGTCTTGCATCACACTGACCAATAACATTTTAAGAAAAATAAATTCCAGCAACAGCTGTTTAATTTGTGGGGAATATCTTGGTCTGTAATTTGGTTTATTTTTTATTGCATAAGTTTGTTTTGGCACATATTTGGACAATATTGTTTTTGCCATCACCTTTTAAGTTAAGTTGACACAGTGATGGAGCAACATTATCATGATCTGTAGTCACATTTCATCACATGATTTGGCTCTAGTTTTGTTCTTCACCAACTCCTGGAGGTTTCGAAACATCTGGCTCTGGTTCACCTTCTTGTCGCAAAATGTGTCTGTCTGCAGTTTGGTGAGTGTTTGGGTGGTGAGAGTGAACCAAACCAGTAAAATCTGGATCTGGAGAGTCAAAAAATGAGTTGAAACTGTGATAAAGCTCCGTAAAGCTGAGGCAGATTTAGGTGATAATTCTCTGTAGATTCATTACTATGAGCCACATTGCGACTGAATATTTTTTTGACAATTCATCCAATAGTTGAGATACTTCACTTGATGAGTGAAAGCCTCAAACCATGTAGATTGATTCCAGATTCCTATTGTTCGTCCCACTGTTAGACCTCACATTGCAGGCCTTTCGACGGCCACGCAGCACTTTGCTGTCTCTCTTGAACCTGACAGTGAACAGGACTTTCTCCTGAGGCCTTACACCCTCCGGCACTGAGCCTCAGGTGACCTCACACAAGTCAGCTCAATCAGGAAAAATCACAAATACAACTGACAGCAATCTACAATGATGGATCACTTACATGTTCAGTCATTACATCGTACATGAAGACAAATATACACTTCTGCAGCGCACATGCTACATACTGTCAACAGAACCAGCCCCTTCCTTTTAAAAGTCCAAGGAAATTGTGCTCTAATTTAATTTGTAACAGCCTGACCCTCTTTAGTCTTGAGATGTCTCTACTTCAGTGTCCGGAGCGGCTGACAGGACCTGAATATGATGTATCTGCTGTCGCTGGATTTGAGCCTCTGTGTGAATAAAGTGGTTTTGCATTAACAGCAGGGTGCAGCACTCCAGGGGGATGGAGTAACAAAGGCTGGTGTGTAGGCAGGCTGTTTCTGGGAACCTGACTGTTTTCACATCATGGGGAGGAAAGTTAAGGTGGTGCTCGTGATATTTTAGACTTGTTTTAAGTTCATAATTTAGCTATCCTGGATTCTACATGTTATTCCCATGTGTTGGTATATAGTTAGTAAGTTCACTGTCAATAGAAAAGTTGTGGATATCATGGGACAACAAGTGAATTGGCACATACTCATTTGCCATCTAAGTTGTCTTGTCAGAGTTCTGTTTGTGACCATGGTGAAATACGTTTTTTTTATATGAACTTGATCAGTCAATTTCTGGTCCACTGTTATTTTCATATCAAGTACACAGTGGCCTGTATATGCCATTCAATATATCAAATAGTGATTCGTTTGGTATTTTTGCCCATCATATAATCACTTTTCAGCTGTTTACTTAATTTACATGTGTTTTGTCTATTTGTATGTATTGCAGTATGCCGAGCTCTCAGGGCCACCGTACCGTGCTCTCAGGCCACTATACGTCAGGCCTTGGGCACCAACATGTCCAGAAACAGCCCTTCACTCAGTAATGGGAATGTGTTTGAGAAAGTGCATCAATTTATGTCAGAACCAAACTTGTTTGGCAATCATCCCAAACTCTGACTCTGTTCTTATGTATATTTGATACTGCATAAACATGTCCTGACAGCAGAAATGCAAAGGAATACATTTAAACATTTATCCTGTTGTATTTAGTAATAATTAAATCATTTATCTTGTCTTGTTAACATCTTAATAGGTTTGAATTGGCTGCTCCAACTATGTATTTGAAAGGCCTGTGTCAGGAGTGCATACTTACTTTGGCACATCAGCATGACATTACTCCTGTGGGTAAAAACTGTGTAAACAGGACCAGCACAAAGCAACTTGTCTTTTGTTGCTTTCTGTACTTAATGTTTACTGTGCTGTTCAATTGTCCATTCTCACTTTGAATTCTGCTGACTTGAACTTTTTTCTCTACCTGCTTTGGTTACTCATTGGAAATTCAGCACAGATCTGTCTTTTATGTGTCAGAATTGCAGCGCTGCCAACCAGCCAGCTCAGCCTTACTTTGCCCCACTGCAGTGTGTCTCTGGAATAAAGACTGGCTGCTTGAAATGTGCTCTGTGTTTCAGACCTTTTTAACTTGTGTGGTCAGCAGTTGCCAGACCAGACGGCAACATTTATTCCTGCTCATTTAAAAATGAATAATTACGAAGATAGATAATCAAGACTAATGGCTTTTTAACACCGGGCTTTCTCCTTAGAGGTGATCACTCCCTCCTCAGTCGACAGATAAAATTCGGCGTGAATGGCCCTGCTCTGTTGACAGAGCTGTCGACAGAGACACCGAGGCCTGGGCAGACACCCAACATATGGCTAAATGCCCTGTTGTGCTGGCGGTGATATGCTTAACTCGCATGCATACATATATTTTGGATTAGTACCCCAGGGGACATGAATCACTGTGTGGACCTAATTGACCTGGGAAGCAGCAGTGGACAAAACATGCAGTTCAAAGTTCTGCGGCTATTAAAGGCTGTTCAGTGATGTCGCCACATCACCTCAGGTCAGGGCAGTGACCTGAGGTGATGTGGCGACATTTTTATCCACAAGACAGACAATTTAAATTTGTGTGTGCAGTATTTTAACATTAATAACTAGTTATATACCAGTCACTTTGGATGGATTGCCATAAGAAATTGTGTACAGACATGCATGGTGCCTGGAGGATTAATAACTTTGTTTTTTTTTTAAATTTAATCTAGGGCCATCATCAGATCAAAATTTTTATTTGACCCACACTTTGATTTAAGACCTGCAAAAATAACCCCATCAGCCTCAGATGTACTTATTTATTATTTATTTGGTGGCAAAAATTAGCATATTTAAACACAAAAATAAGATGAGAACATAGTAAACATCCTACCTGCTAAAATGAACTTCATTGACACAAACATGGAAGTAGCAGGGATGTAACTGATGTAAAAACAAGCACTAATAACATAATAATATGCTGATATGCTTAATCCACCGTAATTAAAAAATTTAGATAACTGTGAATTCCCCGATAGTCTCAAAGAGTACCGGCTTTACCTTTGTCCAATACAAACTACCTCTGGATTAACATGATGATTCCCAGATATTATACTCAACCACTGGCAACCTGATAACTGGTGTCTGACAAGCACGGCTCCACAGACTGTTCAATCATCTGAAAAGTATGTACGATATGACAATCCTCATTAGTTCCAGCAATATATTCTCAGCTGAGGACAACACTGCTGGCAAGTCCCATCTTGGAACAGATCACTTATTGGACTCACATGCTTCCAGATCTCTGCCTTTGCTCACCAGACATGAGTTTGACACCGTATTTTTCCAACAAAGAATGCACTGTTTTTGTGACTATGGCAGCCAGGGCCCCGAATTCTCATTTCTCATTCAGATTTACATCTTCTTTCCAGGTTCCCAACCTAATCTGGTCCTGCCTTGAATTTATCAAAGTGCTTTATGTGTGGTGGGCTACATCTGATGCTGTCTCTGTCTGGCCCCAGTGACGGCCAGTGCTTAGAATTATAGATCTACCAGCTGTTTACAAGGTGGCTATCAGACCATCTAGTGAAGACTGAATGAGGACTGAAGGGTTGGGGAAAGCGACAGCGGTCTTTATTTTGGTTTATTGGCCTCCTGTGGCCTTCTGAAATCCCCTTTAGACCAACCTTACCCCGCCTGCAATCTCTTCGGTACCTGATTGTCTGATAGTTGTTCTGTTTATATCCTGTGTTCTCTAACAGGTACATTGTTGTGAAACAGTGTTGTTGAAAGCACTTTATAAATACATTGCTCACAATCACGTACACACACACACTCACACACACACATGCACATTCACATACATTAGAAGGCAAGCCATGCACTTATAACATTGTCATTGTTACTGTTACACCAGATTATATTTGCTATAAGGAACTTGATTATGACGCCTGACTTACTGTTGAAGGTATACATTAGGTATTTTTTCACTTTCTGCACATCTCAAAATTACACAGGTTTGGGAGAACATTTTGTTAATAACCTTCTGTAACTGTTATTTAATGAATTGGCTGAGAAAAAAAATACAAGGTTTAATTAATAATCAGAATAATATGAAAAGATGCCTATTGAAGGTAATTGATGTTTTTGGACATTTTTGCTTTGGTTAAAATGAGAATCTCAGTGCAACAATGGAGGATATTGAAGTGATGGTGTTTTTGATTCTCTGTACATGGCTGCTTGTGACAATTCTCTCTGACCAATCAAATCACCAAATCTTTATCCACATTAGCGTGGACATGTCCTGAAAGTTTGCAACAGCTCCATGTGCATACAAAAGCCCCAGTGGGCCGCCGTCTGTCCACTGCTCTAAATCTATACACTCATCATCAATATCTCTCACCAGCTCTTTCCCAGTGCAGCCTGATGTTTAGCAGGGGAATACCGAATTAGATTTGAAGTCACAGTGGGGTACTGCGACTTCATCAGCATGCGTTTGTCTTGGGTCACATTTATTATAAGTCTACTCATGGCTCCCTGAGGGAGGACTTCGGAGGGGAAAGCCAAACCATGCCACCCAAGGTAGTTCCACAACCTTTGACCTGTGTGACATCCCTCTCTGTCTGTCAAACCATGTGACCTGTCTCACCGCAGGAGAGAGTCACGGCTCAGTTCTTTCTCAGTGCAGCGTTTTATTGTACTTTCCCACCCGTAGTGAGCACTTTGAATTATTCGTTTACTAACTGCAAATTGATAAAATCTGCACCCCTAACATCACACTGCAAAATGAGGCCTCTGTTCATTCTGCATGGGTATATGTGTGTGCATTTTTAAATAGGCCCTTGTGGTCAGCTGGTTCTGATGGGAAGAGGGATTTCCATATTGTGAATCATGTTTGTCCAACAGGGCCCGTGGTCGATGTATTTCACTTGTTGTCAGTTTAATGTCTACAATATAAAGCTGTCAAGCCATCAGTCATGAGAAATTTCCTCATGATTGATGGAGGGGAAAAAACCTCCACTCTTATTTATAGCGAGAATTTCTTGGATGCCATGTAAGGAGGTGACTCTGCATTGTTGATGTAAAGCCAAAAGACAACATTGTCGCCAGAGAATATTTTGATAGAGTTTTAACCCTGCAGAGCCCATTGTTCTGTTGTGAATGAACTTCATTGTTTGCTTGGAGTGAAATGAAGTTGAGATAATTGCACTGTTTGACTTTGATGGGTTTGAAGTGTCATGTTATTGGTTTCTCTTATTTCTCTCTTTATTAGTGCCGACATTAAAAATAACCCTATTAAAGCTAGTTGTGGTGTTTCGTGCCTGTTGTTCCTAATTCTCAGTGTGACGGCATCCTGAGATTTGCTTCTGGGCTGGATGCTCTGGTACTGTAAATTTCCCCACTGTGGGACGAATAAAGGTTTGTCTTATCTTATCTAACTGGGTGAAGAGTATATTATAACTAGTGGTGCTAATCTGACATTACAGGCAAAGGAGTCCTCTATGTCTAGTGTGTGTTATTTAACCCTGTTGGGATTATCAACAGGGAAGGGTCACCTGCTACTGGGACACACAAATTTCACACACTTTCCAAGGCAACAGAGGAGAGAAAAACTCCCTGTCATCCGCTAGCTAGAGGTTCAAATCATTTTGCTCATTTGAATAAATTTTTACAGTCCAGTTTGTAGATTTTTAGTCAGTTACTATGTAGATTTTTCACTTTTTTTCTCTAAATAGTCACATCATCGTTCAAATGCACTTCAGTGTGTACATCAGTCTGTGAATGCATCATCATTCAAAAATACTTAAGTATGTATGTGACACTCAGTCTGTTCAGTCTGATTCTGAGTTTAAGGAAACCTGGACTGGCTTGAAGTGACTGAGAAAACTCCCAACCTAAGATTTTTTGTGGCGATGTTAGGCTTTCCACAGCTTATGTTACCTTCAGTGTGTGCAAGGTTTGAAATATAGTTTTATTACGAAACAGACCTAATGTTGGTGTGTTTGGAGGTGTGTTTACTTGATTTACAGGTAAAGTGCTGTATGTTTATCAAAGCTAGTGGTTATTTCAGTAATAACTACTGGAAAGCCTTCACTGGACAATAAAGCTAAATACACCCTTTAAAATGTTCCCTATGATGCCATATCCATGCAATGTATGTTTTTTTATAGTTAACAAATCTACATCTGTAACCTTGATGCTCCTGCTGCCCTGCTTGCATTAACTCAGGGCAGAGCAGTAATAACAGAAGACTCCATCCAATAGTTGTACATTCACATTTGCATAATTGAGGTTCAAGTTCACACAGGAATAAATGGTCAAGATACGTCTGAGTTCTTGGCAAATACAGCGAGTGACCCTGCC
Organism: Centropyge bicolor; assembly: GCA_037975185.1. Taxonomy (NCBI): domain Eukaryota; kingdom Metazoa; phylum Chordata; class Actinopteri; family Pomacanthidae; genus Centropyge; species Centropyge bicolor. The sequence continues at coordinate 9,002,293 of JBBMOC010000018.1, forward strand.
TCCTGTTTGAGCCATGAGAATTTCTGTCTGCAACATCCAACAATGAGAGAGTCCTGATGTAAAGCTAAGCCTATAACACCATGTTCAGTGCTGGATTACATGTGTTGAACTTCAATTTGACATGAATAAATAATTGCTTTATTTTGGTTGCCTGCAGTTTATCTCCAATGGGAGTTTAGTTATATGTGTTTACATTCGGTCACTTCCTTTGTGCTGTTTCAATCTGTCCATACACTGTACTTTAAGATCACACCTACAAAATGAGGCCATGTGAGACAGGAACTTATGAAACACATGTGAGGACTTCACTTTGCCCCTTTCCCAAGTAAAGCAAGTTCACGATCTGGACTCCTCACTGGGTATGAGAAAAACTTAACCTCTCGAGGGTCAGCCAGGAAAGTCCAGTCCAATATAATCTGACGTCTTACTCCAATAACCACACTGAAAAGAAAATGTTGGGAGCTTGTTTGTCTTCCACTTTGGGCCAAAGCCTTAGAAACAGCAGTACTGTTTCTGCAGGAAGGGCCGTGCTTGTCGTTACCTTGCTCACATTTACAGGAACGGACACTTTCGGTAACATTAGCATTCATTTATTTTGGCTTTAGACCAGATTGAACTTGAAACCACAGCACTAAAAGCTTTACCTGAGGATTGTTTTGGAGGGGAATGCATTTAATGTTGTATTCAGGTTTGTGCTATATGAATTTGCTTCAAACAAGACAGAGGATCCACCTGCTGAAAAAAAAAGTTTCCAATGCTGTTTAACTTTACTTTACTTTATTTTTTTTAAATACTCCCAAAAGAAAATTCTCAAAACACACTTTTATTCCTCCATTCTGCTGAATACAAAATGGACACTGTTGTGTTTGTGCGCCCACAGCACCTCTGTGATGGAAGGCTTCCTAAAGCACCACAGAGCAAATTCACACCGTCTCCTCCGTCACCAGATGTGTGAAAAAACTCAGCAGATGACACAGCAGACAGTAAAAGCAATCATACACTGAGAATAATGGTAAACAATGATGAGGTTGAGAGAAAGCAGCGGCCTTAACTTATGTTGTCTCAGACCTGTGGAGCGAATTATGATGTGCTTTAGATAAATGTTGGCGGATTTGCTTGAACTCTTCTCTCCGTGGTTCGTCAGACTTCAGACAACTGTCGCGTTCAAAGGAGCGACTCTTAAACGCTCTTACGTGGAGCTACGCTGTAAGAAATGTCTGTCATTAATCTTGTATTCAACCTTCAGTCACGCACTCACGCAGGCCTTAATCCCTAAAACAAGTGAGAAGTTCTCATTTTATATGAAAACATGTTCAATAATATTATCTTGAAAATAAGGTGATAGTTTTCATTATTTTACATCAGCAATTTTTTTTACAACAATTTAATTAAAGGCAAATAGTGGAGAAAAAAAATTATCAACACACTAGGATATTTTTTTTCACTTGTCGAAAAGAAAGAAGGATACAAAAGTTATGATAAACCTGTGGCTCATTTTATACTGGCCTGTTAGTCATTTTCATCAGTAAGTTTTCTAAGTAAAAGCAGCAATATTGCGATATAAAAATACTGAATTCTAATGTAACTATTGTTGGCACTAATATTTATAGACAGTAAAAATATTGTAAGTAATATGAAAATATAAAGTGAGTGTTATATTATTATTACAGATGTATTAATGTGCAAGCAGCAGTTTAGTTGGGCGAGGTGGAGCTAATTTTATCTTTTTTTTTTTTTACTTGTCGGACAGTTCAATCTATAACATTCCATCATATTTTATCATTTTAATGTCATAATTGAATCATATGTATATCTTCAGTAGCTTGGAAGCAAAGCTGTTACAACATTTCACTTTGAATGTTGATGAATTAAATGCATAAAGTAGCATGGAAATACTAAAGTTAAGTATAAATACCACAGAATTGTACAGCCCTTGAGCAAATGCACATAGTTACAACCACTGGTATTATTATGTACATGTTACATAAAGGAAACAATTACTGCTTTGTTACACGAGTTTTACAAGCTTCAAATATGAATGACCCCTTTGTATTCATTAGCAACTATTAAACTATTGCTTATAATGATGAATTTCTTATGTTGAACTATCACAATTCTTCTGGTTGCACCTTAAATAGTGACTAAATAGTAAAACAGTTTGCCACCTTTTACAGTGGAGTCACAGTGCCTCAGTAGTAATTGCCTGTGGGGCATGCCTGCCTTACAAAAGGAAATAGCTGGGAAGTCAACTCTCCACTAAGTTAATGATGCTTGTCTGTTAAATGCCAGCAGAGGAGCCTGATAACCAGGCAACAAAGACACAGACCTCTTGGTCCTGCATCACAGTGGAATGACTCATTAAATGGGGATCATTGCGAGCCTTTTGTGTGTGACGTCTTTCAAAATGAGCCGTGAATGATGACATCCCCCGTTTTTCCCTTCTCTCAGATTTTTTTCAGAAAATGCTAATAAACAAAGACGTATTACATCCTTTTCTCTGCTACGGAACAATTGGGACTCATTGCTGATAAATGATGATATTCATGTCTTTCTGCTCTGTGTTGTCTCTCGCTCACATATAAGAAATGTCCCTGTGTGGAAACAGTGATCAACCTGTTTCCAATAGCAGGACCCATGACCCTTTTCTCCGCTTTAGGGTTAGGGAAACACTGAACGCTCGGCCGTGATGGATCTGACGACATTCCGAACCCCCCCCCCCCAGAGATGTTTACGCTAATGCCTGTTGGTGTGATGGAGAAGAAGTGTCTTGTGGGATATGTGGTTTCTGTGACGGCTGGAATTGTGAACTCTATCATCCTTATTTCTGTCTCGCTACAATGCCTCTGTCTCTCTCCTCTTTCATTTGAAAAGAGCGATTGCTGGAGGCAGCTCAAACCTCGTCTGTCTTATTGAGTCTGCATTTGTTGATGGCGACTATTGATGGTCTGTGTGTTTAGTGGAACATTTATGGGGGTAACCAGGGCTTGCGTGTATGTGGAGGGGTCACCACAGAGTCAGAGAGAGGAGGCACTCGAGCACATGTTGCTCAGCTATCGCAGAGTGGTGGACTCATATGTGAGATCAATCAAGTGTGGCTTCATATACTCTGATTCATATATCACATATTAATGATGGCAGCTTATGTTAGAGCAGTCTCATGCACAGTGTTTGAACATGTGGAGAAATCCAAAGCTTGACAGGCCTCCCATGCCTTGTTGGTATAAGCTTTGATTGGACAGATGCTGTTTAGTGGAGAGGCTCAGCACAATTGGACAAAATCATTGACACAGGCCTATTGATAGTGTGACATCTTCCACCAGAGGCTCATAAAGCTGCTAAAATATCATATGGGCTTATTTTTCTTTTTGCAGTCTTCAGATTATTCATGTGAACTTGTCAGGTGCTGCTTTTAATTTGCACTTACACAAAAATGTGCATCTTTTGAGGATCAAAACTGCATGTACTTGTGCATATTTGCTACACATATGCATGTACATTTACTTACGTCACTTTTTTGGGCATTACATGGACTAATTTCCTGGAGACTTACCGTAAAACATAACCACTACTTGCTGAACCCTACCCTTGACCTAACCCGAACCTTAAGCACACAAAATCAACTTTTATCCAATTGGGGACACAATTTTTGTCCCCAGTTTTAACAGTCATCCCCAATGAACAGGTCTTGAGTCTGAAATGTGTCCCTGAAAATAGCACAGTTATACCCACACACACGTAACTGACTCACACACAGAGCTCGTCCGGGTAACGTCCAGAAGAGTTCAGGGTAGCAGTTCATGTGTGAACATGGCCGCGCGCTGCACCGTGTGGTTTTGCAGCCAACATGTTTCCCATTAACTTCCATTCAGCCGGCTGGGTATTAAGTTGTTCAAAGATGCACAGTCGAGAGCCACAAATCACGCCGGATTACCCACAACCCCCAAGACCAAATCAGCCGAGCAATTTGTTGTCCAACCTGGTTATGTTCTCTGTCTCTGGTGATTTGAGTTGAAGGCTGCTGTGTGCTGAGTGAGGCGGCGCTGTTCTCATGTGGTTACTATTTGATTCAATGGAAGAGATTCACAGAAAATATCTCTTTACATTTTAGATAGATAGATAGATAGATAGATAGATAGATAGATAGATAGATAGATAGATAGATAGATAGATGTGTTCAATGCAAGTACACTGTAGAATAGGTCTGGAAAATTATCAGTGGAGTGTAAAATTTAAAGTTGGATGTGGATCTGTAATGGAAATCTCAGTAGTAGGAAGCATAAAGTTAAATGACTGTTTTGTACTGAATTTCATTTTCCCGTTAAATTCTCCCTTATGTGACAAATATTGCTACAGTTTTGATAAAACCTGTATTGATGATGCACTTTCATAGCATTCACCCACATTTCTGACATGTCTCCTTTCCATCTGTTAGTCAGATCTGTTAAACAGCTGACCTAATAAATGTAGCCTGTGGCACTGAAACAGTGCTGCTGCTCCTAAATACAGCCTCAAAGAGCTGCTGGCACGGCTGCAGAGTCTTAGTCTTGTTGCTTGATTGTGCCACTTTTTGTTCAAACCCACTAAGCCATATAAAAACTCTTATATCATCACATTAAAAGAATCAGTTGTGATCACCATGGCGCTGTGTTCTGATATGTTGAAAGCACAATTATTAACCGTATGGAAATGATTTCCTTAAAGATCTTTCTCAGTCTTTGAGAGTACATGTAAGTTTCATGCAACAATTTGAATTTGATGAAAGATAGATGAATAAAGAATAATGCATCATTTTCATCAGCCAGAGTTCCTGCATCACCTTTGGACCTTATATACACTTTGCATGCTTGTATAATATAATGCTGACTGAGAGCACACACAGTTTGACCTGTTATACTGTGCAGTATAATAAGTGTGTATTATGTAGCACACTCCATCAAATATCCTTCGATGTCTCCTTGAACGATGTGTGAGGTCCAGTTTTCCCGGTACCATTTGTGTCAACATTTACTCTGCTGTTTCATCCGTCTCTTCATCAATCTGCGCTTTTATTGTCCAGTGACTCTCATTAGCCCACTGGACTTACTTTAATAGTCACAACTGGCTCGTAATGTTTTATCTAGTTTTATTAAGAATATTTCACGCGCTGACCACAGGCCTCCCTGTTGTTGTAAAAACGCCTAAATTATTCTGCTGAGCTGGATCAGAGCAACGTGTCAGTAAAAACACACATTAATAAACATACATGTGTCAGCCACCTCCATCACTGCCGGGTCTCAGCTGAGTAAGCACACTACAGAAATCCCATAATCATTTCTGAATGTGCCCAAAAGGCCCAAACATGCAACTCTCGCCCTCCAAACTGCTTGGTCCACGTCCAAACCGTGTCTCACGTTCCTCGTACATACGCATCTACACACAGGTCAGAGGTAAGAGCTGTACCATGAAATTAATCCGCTCTCCGTGCTTCCACTTTATTAGAGTTGACAGCTTTATAAAACTACATGGGCCCCCTGGTGCGGGGGACGAATAATGAACCAGCACAAATGAATACTTGTGAAAGCTCAGGTGTTAGGATATCAGACATGTTAATGGGCGTTACATGCGTCTTTCCTTTTACTCCTCGACTGGAAAGAGATTTGTTGAATAGGTTTCAGTGCTAAGGTGGAAAATGTCAAGTGATAGTCCTGTTGAATTATTTATTTAGCCTCAAAGTGGTTGTTACTACGCCATGCAGGAAGGCTTGGTGATGCTTTCCTGTTTGAAGTGGTTTATTTTGGAGAACCTGCAGCGGGAAGCCTGGTCTCCTGTGATTCATTTCTCTCTGTGGAAAGAGAGGTTGCGTGATCTGTGGTACAACTTACCCCACCTGTCTGAGGTGTGGGGCAGCCACTTTTTATTACCATCAAGGTGAGTAGATAACTCCTCATGACAGTTCTTGAAGGAGAGACATTTCTCAACATTTCTGCATTTTCCACTACAAAACTGCATCAAGTTCTATTTAAGGTAATATCATTGAACCAAATGACTGTTTCCTAGAAATTACATTAGGATTAATTTGCAGCCAGGATCATCTCAGGTGCAATGTTTATTCAAATGAAGGAAATATTACATTTTTGTAATGCTTGGAAAGTTCGGTGGGGTCAGCTAGATGGGCCTTTAGGTATGGCCTGTCTCATGCTATTGGTCACTACTACACTTTTTCAGTATTAAAATAAGTCCACAATATATCCCTGAACATAACCAAGTGCAACCATAGAAATATTAATAAACATGAATCCACTAATACAAGAGAGAATATTGTCTGGAAAACAAATACACTACATCAGCATTGACCATTTGGCAGATGTAGTTAGTATAAACAAATGTTTACAAGTCAACAAGTCTAAATGGCAAAAGTACACTTATAATAACATATGCGATATATATAAATGTAATATCTAGGAGAAACAATAAAAGCATAGACTCTCATGGCTCTTACCAACACCCCGATAGAATACTGTTAACAGTTTACAGACAAACTGAGTGCAGAGAGCCAAAATAAACCAGTCACTAGTCAAGAAAGTCAAACATCACAAGCTGAAGAGTCGGACATTTTTCTCAGGAGTTGGAGGAACAATTTAAAGCCAAAAAGAAAGTGAATGCTGGGCAGAAAACCTGACTCCAGTGGGATGCTCATATTGCTCCATGTCTGCTGGATGTGTTAGTTGGCATTTATTTGCTAACAGGTCAACCATAACAACTTCGTAAGTCTGTCCCCTAATGGTCGGAAATGACTTAATGTGGCTTTAAATCGATGAAACATAAACACAATTTTTACAGACAAAAAAACACAGACACATATAACAGATTTTTTTCATATGACTTTATTGAAAAAGGGCTTGAGTATCATGGCTAAAATATTGCCTCTGGCTTTACAAACAGTGACAATACACAGGGTAATACTCTAATACATCTCACGTATATGAAGAATATGTGTCAGAAGCTGCCTCAAAAGAAATAAAATTATTTCACATTGTCTCGGGGTCCAAAGTCAGACACATGCACCCACTTTGAGTCATTTTTATTAACACAATAATGGCGACTAAATGTGAACCTGAATGTGTAAATGGTCCACACACAAAAACCTCCTGTAAAAGCTCTATGATGATAAAGGAGTCTACATATTTGTTTGAAATGTTAAATGTTTCCACGGGGACCACAGTGCTAAACAGAAATGTACTTATAGTCTGATTAATAAACTAAATCAGTTATGACAATGTGATTAATAAAGTTTTACCATAAGTAATGCATTATATAATTTTCCTGTTAGTGAGATAATTATCAAATTATACAGTAGAAACAGAAGTGACGACACATCTCCTTTCTACATGTAACTCTATAGTTAATAAATGTATCATGGTTTTGTAATGAATTTACACAACGAGTAAAAGTAAGGATTTATCATTGCATATCAGTCCATTTGAGCTTATTTAGCAATGTGTTTAAACAAATGTGTGAGTCCATTAACTTCTATTACATTAATGGGAAATGAATTACAATTAGAGGATTATTGCAACATTGGCTACAAATCAATATGATTATCACCTGAAATCAGGCAAATAGACCATGTAAAACAAAACAAAAAAAGAGACCATAACAATGACCATAAGCACCAGGACGTCCATTATAATTTGAGGGGAAAGAACAGGCTCTAATACTGCGGCATGGCGGCGGTCGAGTGAAATGAAAAGAAAGCCCGTGGGGTGCTGGGAGTGTCCAGATTGAAAGCACATGTTGGTCGCTTGGATCTCAACTCAAAGGTTTTGTTCTGTTTTGGCTCAGTGGTTCTATTGACACATCATACATCAACTTCAGTAAAACTGAAAAAAATTGACTGGAGTGTTCGACGGGGACGACTGGTGGGCTGAGCTGAATAGTTTCCTGACTCATGTAATAAAGTGACAGCAGCTTTTGTTTTCAGTCACTGTGGGTTTATGCAGTTTGTTACATCTCAGATTGATAAGGAAACAGTGTGGAGAAAACAACAAACCAGGAGGACGATATTTGATTTGTTATGGCTGATTTTTTTTTGAAAATGATTAATTAATAAAAATGTTTTTTTCCTTTGGTAAAGGAATGTGTTGCATACTGTGTTTAACATATTTGCAAACAAACCATTACATATATAAAATTCTGCATGTTCAGTTTAATACTGTCTCTTGCATTTTATGGACAAGCCTTCATTTAGTAACTGCTGCCTACTGTACATTGCATTAAGAAAGGCATTTAGTAAGATTATACGCAATATAAAAATAAAACAATTACATTTAAAAGACACATCGGATAATAAAGTGGCTCAAATATATATATAAAAAAGGATAATCAGAAACTTTCTGTTTGCCACTGTGAATGTTCCCTTTGTGACATTTATCATTCAGCTCTTTTCTGTGACAGTTCATTAGCTTTTCATTCCTACCGAGGACAGGTGTTGGTGCAGTCTGAAAACACTGTAGGTGAACTGCTCTGCTGTCATCATATACATTTACCTTGTCCCTTTGATGTAAAAAAATTTTGATAATCATTTTCAACTTTTACAAACAGTGACTGAAATTGAAAGTCATGCTTTTTGAGGTTCACAGGTTTTTTCATGTTGCATGTTTTACTGTATAAATATTTGGTCTCTGTTTACTGATATGTTCAATTAATTAAAAAAAGCTGCATTGATAAGTGTTTTATTCCCCTTCTTTATAGTCTTTATCAGTACAGTATGGCCTTAGCATAACATCAGCTTTGCATTTCATCTTTTATATCTAACAACAGCGCTTTAAATATTTTGTGGTAAAAACATAAGCTTGTTTAATTTAAGACATAAAAGTCACAACCTCCCATTTTAAATCTTGCATAAAATAAACAGTGACTATATAATTATGTCGATGGCTCTGACCCTTTATACTGAAAATATAGCACCACAAGATCAGTGCTTGTTTCTTAGCAGTGTGTGTGAGCTTCCATCTGTTTTGTTCCTGATGTTGCAGGAAGCTTGAAGACAATACAAGATAGTGTTGTAGCGTGGCCTGCCCTGATTGGTCGCTGCATGTGAGCCGTACGGCCAGCCTCTCTGCGTCTGCCCCTCAGTCGTGGAGTAATGCCAAATTCACCTCACATCAGAAGAAGTTTTCACATTGAAGTCTATGACACCACCATCCCAAACATTTGTTTTTAATGAATATCAACAATAAAAAAGTAGAGCATACTCTTTTAAAACCATTAAAGTGGAAGTCAGTGTATTGCTGCAAAGTGATCATTTTCAATTTTCCATTCGTCAATGATACACTTCTACACTTTGCCAAACCACATTTGGCCTACTTAGACAAAACCTGCCAACAATTTTCTCTGAGGAGGCTTTTGTGAATGTTTCAGCAGCTCATATTTAATTTGACAGGAAGTGAAGGTAGCATTACCCACAAAGCCTTGTGTGTTAGACAGAAAGCTCAAATCGTTCCTATATAGCTGCGTGAAGTCAGAAAATACTATATACAGACACACAGTCAGGGTTAGTTCATGTGAAACACATTCAAACACACACACATACACACTCGTCTGTGCCAATCACCCAGCGCTCACACACATCTATCTGACGTCAGCATGAATCCAAAGGTATAATTGCACTTGGTGGTAACATGGAGAGTTGGAGGTGACAGCGTGGTGTCCAGAGGGATCGATGGCGGTGCTGGTTGGCGGTGAAGTGCTGGTTCAGCAAGCGGTCCAGAGAGGTGGACAGGTACATACAGCGTGTTTACATACATCCATAGCAGTGGCAGGGAGGTATACAGGTTCGACCCAGGGACGCCAGGTCTGACGACATTCACGTCTTAGTTTTTCTTGCTGTTGCGTCTTCTGTTTTTCTTCACCCTGGAGAGAGATTCAGAAGGACACGCTATTTATTAGACTGAAAAGGCAAAGAAAAGAAGGTCACCATTTTCTTTGCTGGACCAGATGGGAAAATCCATGCAAGCAATTAGTAACTATGGATGAGTTGAATATGCTGTTATGAAATCAAATCAAGTCTACTGATGAAAGATACACAAACAATATGACAATAGTTGTCATATTTTAAAAACCCACAATTAATAGTAAACTTTTAGTTCATAATAGTTAGTCTGGACAAGTACTTGTAAAATGTAACGCTTCTTGTACTGGAACATTCTTTCTTGAAGTTCATAATCCAGCAATTTCTTTCAAAAAAGTAAAATAAACTTGTAGCATATAAACATTATTTTAAAAAGGTTGGTGTCTTTTCTAATAGCAGATATGAAAGTGTAGCAGTGCACGGCTAAAAGCTTGTGGTTAGGGCAAGTTAGGGGCCTCAGGTGTTGGAAAAGAGCTTTGATAGGTGAACATCACAGCATACACATGTAAGTTGTAAGTAATTGTGAGTGAGCATGAAAAAGGGTGATTTTGACAAAGAGCAGTCATGCTAAAAAAAACAAAAAACCCTCTATAAGAAAGCCTCTACAGACACAGACAATACTACATCGGCCGACTTGTAAGAGCGCTTTATTGCTTACATGTACAGTATGTGTTCTGGGCCATTCTTCTTACCCCTAATAACACAGGATTATGTTGTGAACAGGAGTTTTTAAAATTACTCTCAGCCCATTCATTTATGAGCACCCAGACCGTGCAAACACACTTAACACATTCAATTATGTTCCCACGCTCGAACTTGTAACTGCACTTGGAGTCATTTTCACATTTTTGCCTTGTATAAACTCTAAGATCAACATACCTGGTGGAAAAGCTTAAAACATGGCTGCAACTGCAACTGACATGCTGCACATTTTTGTATAGCAGTTATGATGTGTAATGAATACACACAGCATGCACAGAGACAGTAGACTGAATATGAAAAGTCACTGTTTTACATGCCAGCCACAATGAGCTGTGAGGTACTGCATTAAAACACAGTATTCACAAAGGCCCCTTTACTGACATGGTAAACAATATCTTGTAAATCCTCAGAAATTAGTTTATAGTTTGTTTTCACATTATGCTTAAAGTGTTTATGATGTTTTAAGAGACAGACATGCGCCCTGGCGATAATCACCACCCGACATTTTTTCATGAGGAATGCACACATTTTAACTACATAGCTCATTAAAACTGAATGAGCTGCTGCACTTTTTTAATATAAATAGTTTTATACAATGCTGCTCTTTATCCACTTTGTCGCTGATGTACAATTAGTGATGATAATTATATGGAAACTCTTTCTTAGGAATAAAAACATCATGTTAAAAATACAATAAGCATATTATTAGGCATTTTACTGTGAGCGAGCTGAGAGGGTAAAAGTGATGTGACGCTGCTGCGGTCTTGGCCAAAGTCTCAGACACATGCTTATGAGAAAGAAGGAAGCAGACATAACAGTGGCAGATTTATCACCATTCTTACTGGATGCTAATAATTTCACAGATAATAACTCAGCTGCTTGCATCAACCACATCAGTGGATTCAGAGAGTAATTGTCAGCAGGAAACTGAGAGATGGCCATTTGTAACAGTGGTTTATTTCTTCTTTGTAGGGTCTAAACTCAGTGGAGAAGAGAGCTGTATTTCACTTCTCGTCTTGTCTTTGTCAGCGGTGCTTGTGTCTGCATAGAGAGACAGCGAGGAGGTTTTTTTTTTCTTACTTGTTAATGGCGTTCTTTAAGTACTGCTGCAGCCACTTGGTCTCTGGGTTGATGCAAACTTCCCGGTTGTTCTTCAGCTTGGCACTGTGGGACAAAAAAAAGTGGAACTTGAGTGTTTAGATGCCAAATTCTGAGCATAAGACAGTGATTGCTTTGTGTGACCCTCCCATTGCTTTTTTAAAAATGTCTACTCTTATACTGTTGTTCACATGATGCAGGAGCAGCAGAGACAGAGAGGAAGCAAAGCCCAAAACTCACGTGTAATAAATCAGGTTCAAGGATGTATGCTGGAGAATATTTTCACCTCGGGGGGGTTCTTTGTAGCCGAGTATCCGGTGATGGTGTACAGTACAGAGATTGTATCTAGTTTATTAGCTTTGTGGTCAGCCAAACTGTAACAAGACCTCTCAGTAACCTCCAGGAAATGTGACTGGCATTTTAATTAACACAGATTCTTAAAGACGCTCATTCAAGTTCCTGAGCTTTTTTTTTAAGGCATTTTTGTGAATGAGCAGGTGGGTTTAGTTTTTTCTTTTTCTGCATCTGAATTGGCAGCTGGACTGTTTTGGGGACAAACTGCCTCTTAAAGACCACACAAGTGGCTTTTGCATGTTCAGCTCAGTAGCTGCCAATCAAAGGTGCTATTTGAATTAAGTAAATCATTATTATTATTATTAGTAGTAGTATTATTACAGACTAAGATTATAATGTCTGACACTATGCCTGTGTCCAGACAAAGTTGAGACAACTGAGTCCACCCAATGGTTACTCTAAAAATTACTAATTTACAATATTAACTAAATGAAGTTAATATTGATTTTGTCCCTCCTGTTATGTTGCTCTTCTTCGTCTTGGCTAGATGTGGAGGTCAGTCAGAGGTCATGATCTAAGTTTTGGAACTCTCCCATAATGCTTTGGGAGATGTAAACAGGAAGTATAAAGTTGCCATGGATCCAGTAAGTTAGCTGGCTGTTGCTTCAACTTGAGTCCTGTTTATATTTGGCCTATATTTATTTATCTTCGGACAAATTAGCGCCACTGAAAACATGCTGAGTGAGATATTAGTAGGTCCTGTTTCCCTTCACAGACAACTATCACTGGGTTACTTGAATATTGAAGCAAACTTAGAATCATGTTGATTCTCAGGCAGGTTCTGGAGTCACCATGAGTGTCTTTTTTCTGATTTCAAAGTGCATTCAAGGACGTTTATTTGTGATGAATATCAGATTTGATGATATCCTTGGAAAAGTATAAATCATGCAACTTATGAATTTTATGAATTTTGACACTATTGGCTTTCACTCCACACTATCTTCGCTCCATACGACCTCTCTCCCTCCTCTCCCCCCTTCAGCTCTCCCTCGGGCTCCTCCTCACAGTTTGAGAACCTCTGTTCCAAAGTTGATTTCCCAACTTCACTTCCTGTCAGTAGCTTATGAATCAACTTGTAGAAACTTGGAAAGAAACTTGCTCGATGGAGGTAATCCATCACAACAAACTAACAATCACCCTCCATCTTCTCAGCGTTATATTATAGCCCTTTTTAAACTTCTTTTCAGGTGTCAGGGGTCTGTGAACGCACCAGCATAGATCAAGCTACAATAAGCACAAATTTGACTTAAAATAAAGGTGACAAATTCACCCCTGTGATGGATCACCTTTCTCAAACAAGTTTCAGCTCTCTTTAAGATGATGCATTAAGTGCTGAAATGAATGGAAACGAATGGCTTCTTGCAATGTAAGAAAATTAACTAACAACTCACTCAGCCCATGATTTAGATAATGGTGAGCAGAAATGTACACTACAAGCAATTCACACTTATTAAAACTCGACACACAAACCACTGGTATGGTCCTTTAAACCTAAAGGCGCCATATGTTTCATTTAAACTTCCCTGAAGCACTATAAAGATTATAACACTGTATTGTTTAAGTTGAAGAGATAATGCTCTGATGGTAAGTCCTTAACTTAAGCTTCTTTATGGCCAATAAATCACAATAACAGTCGACTTCAACGTCTCCAAAAATTCACAGAACATCTTACAACACATCCCAGTCAAAACCAGAGGATTACTGCTTTCTAACAAGCTGTCAACTTAATGTCAAGAGTAAAAGAAATCACACTGCTGCAGCTTAATTCAACATCAGCTAACCTGCATTATTTTAACCAAAGAAGGAGCCCAGATCCCTTTGTTAGTGCATGAGATAACATAGAATAAAAAAATCAGCTCTATTTAGTGTTCAAGCACAAATGTTGAAATGAGCACAATACACCAGGATAATATCTGATAGGCTGTGGTTTACGAGGACTGAGCTCAGAAACACCTCAGCTAAGCTCTAAAAACCTCAGCACATCCTGCAACACATCCAAGCTGAAAACCGGAGGATTACTGCACATAGCAGGCTGTCAGCCTCCGGTCGACGGTGAAAAATCGCAGCTCTCTGTTTCCACTCAGGGACAGCTGGACGGAGGCTCACATCGCGCCTCACACTGTACTGTACGGCTTGTAAAGCTGTCGCTACTCTGCACACAAAACGTCTTAACTCCTGGTTTGATGTACAGTTTGGATTTGGAGAGCGGGCTGGTTCAATTTGAACAAGGTTCTTAATCTTGATCTTCTAAATGATATTAGGAATCTCACACATGAAAGGTGCATTTACAGTCACTGTTGTAGATGTTATTATATCTGCCACGATTATTTTAGGACACTGGAAAACAGTTAAAGCTCTGTGTATCAGCATGTTGAGGCAAAGGTTTGTGGAAGACAACTTTTCTATCTCAATTGGATTCATGGTAAAACATTAAAAGTCTATTTAAAATAAGTTCTATGTCACTGTTGTATTGTTTCATGGCTATATTTTATTTATAGGATGGCATCTTTTATATTATTGCTTTAGATTATAATTCATGATTGTATAATTGCATTTCTGTTTAATTCTGATTTGTGGCATGTTTGTGTTACATTATGTTCATCTCAGTTAGGTTTTTCTGATAAACTAAAGGTCATATAAGTAACTTAAACAGGCAATTTTATTTTATTATGTGTTCTCTATCATTATTGAAATGTTTTTCCTTCATTTTTTACTGTGTTATGTACAAAATTAATCTTTGTGATGGTCTTTTGAAATAATTTTTTAAATGAGCAATTACATCTTGACAGCTTCTTACAAGAGACTATAAAGAAAAACATATCTTGAAAAATTTCCTTAAAATGCAGATATTCTGTGGACAGTGTGATTCTGTGATCAGTTCTCCTCCATGCTTGGAGATTCTTGTGATTTTACGGCTCAGATGTTGATTGATTGTGTTTATCAGAATAGATATTATCTGCAGTATGAGGCTGAAGCAGCGTTTCACAATGGTCACACTTTATCACGAACAGCTCTGCGCTCACAGTGTGTGTGTGTGTTCTTGTGAGTGAAGCCTGTTGATGGAGGGCTGAGCCAAATATTTAGGAGAGGATTTGCTCCGTTATCACACACTGCCGGGTGGGTTTCAGATCTGCTGGGTTGAACAGGGGGCAGCCAGCGGGGTCTCGCCCCCTCTGAACATGCGGATCTCACACCTTGGTGGCAAAAGGTCGTGTATGAGAGTTAACAACTCAAGAGGTGTCTCGCCTCACTGCTCCTCTTTCTCCTCCCTCCATCGCTCCATCACACGACTCTGCAAATTTAAACACATTCCTCTCTGACTCTTTGCTGCTTTCTGATTCAATTTGACCCCCCCTCATATGCCCCTTTAATACACCACCTCCCCTATTTCTCACCCCATTTAGATGCACACACATGAGCAAATGAGCAAATGGCCCCTTAACTTAAAAGAGCAGCTCAGAAGCATCAATCTGAGCATCAGGCCCAAATCCCTCAAACTAACATGTGAGTCAGGAGGCCAAACAGCTCAGTAACAGGATCTGTGTTTGCTTTTCCTCCAGGGACGTCCCCTTCTTCCCCCTCCTCTTTTATTTTATTAGGGGTGTCCAGCTCATCCGCTCGGGACCTCTCTGCTGTTTTGATGTGTCTCCCTTCATCCTGTTTATCTGTCTGCTTGTCTGGATGAGCGACCGAGAGCCTAAACCCTAATTGACTTGGCTGGAATTTGAGGGCCGGAGTTCCACAAGCAGCAGGTAGTAATTACTTCACAGCAAGTTTATACCAACAGCATGCTGGGACGGGTGGGGGCGGGGGCGGGATGAGGGCACATGGTGGGACAGGGGGGGAAAGAGGGTGTAGAGTTACTGTCTTACTTTCATCTGCTTCAATAGAGATATCGGAGCAGCTCTGCGGGCTCCTCGTCTCAATGGCTTCTTGACTAATCTGGCAGCTCTCTGCTGAGAGGTTGGAGGGAGTCTGCGGCCGGCCGGAGCGCCGTGTGTCCTCCCTGACCTTTTGCCATTTGCTCACCCCTTTCGAACAGTCACCAGCTTGCCCCCCCCACCTCCTCCCTTTTTGGCAGAAGCCTTTTATCCTTTTGGCTGTGAGGCTTCTGCCATCCTGTTTTCTACTGCAAACAAATGAATGAGGCTTTTTTGTTAATGTGTTCCAGACCAGTGACATTATGCTCAATGTTGCCAGGCAGTTTGAGGCGGGAAATAAAAAAAAAAAAAAGTGAAAAAGGGACACGGGGGGTCAACAGAAATACAAAGGTAATCACTTTGACCCTTAATTATTGCTTCCTTTGCAAAACATAAATGGCCCACTCGAGCTCCGGCCGCCACCGCTTTCCTCTTTCTGAGAGGATGGTGTTGTTTTACACTCAGGCCTCTCATCAGGGAAAGAATGAAAGGATATTAACACCATACTTCACACATCCACTTTGTATATTTTGATTTTATATACCAACTTAATGGTGAGAAGTGAGGGAAAAAAGAAGTTAAAAAGTAAACATATACAGTTTAAGGATAATGGATTGGATAGGCAGGATCTTGGGTGTTATTTTCATCAAAATAATTCATGAATTAATTCATTAAGTCCAAGACTATACTATATATTATTTCACATGTAGAAATAATTCTGTAGCTGTAAGCTCTGTTCTCAACAGCTGGTATGTCCTCACATCTTACATTCCTAAAAATTGCACGCAAACTTTTTTCTCTGCATATCTGGAAGATGTTCGTGGTGGGAGACTTGCACACTTGCTCACACAAGCACAAGCTGAGATATTGCAGCTAGATTCCACCAGCTCTGTTGTAGTCACTGAAAATGTTAAGTGGCAACAGGATGGAATTATTGTCTAGATGTCACATTACAGCCTCCTGCTGTTGGATGAAACTCAACTACAGATGTCCACCCACGATGCTTGGGTGTGGTTTGAGGTGCTGTTGAGTTCAGATGTGTAATAAAGGCGACTTCATGTCCAGGCCGAGCTCTGTGCATGGACCCAACAAGTATCGGCCACAAATCACTCCAACATTTTTATTCTTATGTATGAACATCCAGTAAAAACAAACACTAAAAAGTCCATAAAAATGATCTCTCTCAGCCTTGGACCAGGTGCTTTGTGTTTTTATGGAGAGCAGTCAGAGACTTTGACTTCACGTCTGACTCTGACCCACACAGTCATTAAACCAAAGTACACAATCTAAAAGAATGAGCCACATACTGTACGTGACAGAATCCTTCTAATGACCATCTCATCAGGGAACACATTTCTTCAAGTTAATCACCACAGTAATTTTACACTCATTGACTTACATGACTTGGAAGGGGCAGTTGGGCGTGTGGAGGAACTTGAGCTCTTTGATGGACCGCTGAGGAACCGTGTTGAGGGTGGAACGACACCAGCACCTCTCCACCAGACTGATGGGCTTTGCTGCAAACACACCACGAGCAAAAGGACAAATTAGCTTTACTGTATAAAAGTTATAAAATTAACTTAAATAATTCAATTTGATTCACTTGCCTTTAAGCACAAGACAAAGTTCTATAGATCTCTTTTGATTATTGTGTAAATGAGGACTTAAATGTCTCTCTCTCTCTCTCTCTCTCTAAAGGTTCTGATCATATTAAGTATTTTCAGGCTTGTTAAACACAAATGTATTTTCGCTCATGGCAATTCATGAACTCAGTCATGTTAATAATTATTCTTTTCAGAAGTAGATAAAGAGCCTGCTGTGTGTAAAACTGCCCAGGATTTCTTTTAAACAATCTATTTCATTGCTTATAAAAGAGTGAAATGGTCATTCTGGTTCATATGATTACTTACAAAATGTTCATCAACTTAAATTAAAATCAAAATGTAAACACAGTAGCTTCAGTTCAGTCGTGATTACATGCAACACTTCCCTCAGTGAACAAATGAAAAGCATGTTTAATCTACTGTAACAAGCTTTTAAAAAGCATGGGAACGTATGAGTTTACCTGCTATTGCTCTGAACAACATGTTCATTAAAAAGAGATTAGCACTTTTATGACCAGTGTCTCTCTCTCTCACACACACACACATATGTAGAATTTCAGCTTTTCACTCCCGGAGCATTCAGCCGGGCCACTCTAATGGAGAAGGGTCCTCAACATTCAATTTCCAATATTTGCCTCTTTTATGAAGGAGCACTCAGCGGCTCAGACGGCCTCTGTGGAAATCACCTCAAGTACATTCTTAAAATGATTACAAATCACCCCTGTGCCTCCATGGACGCTAGTGGGGGCCCAGAGGACCCCAGATGCACAATAATAACTGCAAGTGCATGCAATTACAAACTGAATGTAGTTTTCATAAAAATTTCTCCAGTTTACAGATTCCTTAAAGAAATGATGATGG